>JAWWTY010000016.1:14664572-14683914 GCA_035222235.1 Margarornis squamiger
CAAGGGCCGTGAGGGGAATGCGGTGTGAGGGCCGTGATGGGGGGCAAGGGCCGTGAGGGGAATGCGGTGTGAGGGCCGTGATGGGGGGCAAGGGCCGTGAGGGGAATGCGGTGTGAGGGCCCTGCCCCCGGCCTTGTCCGCCCGCGCCTCGGGAGGGAGGGGGGAACTAAATCTACGGAATGGGGGGTGTAAGAACTTGTCTAAGGGTTTAAACTGCACTCCACGAGAAACCTGACCCCTGGTGGGTTTGGTTTTTTTTATTTTCGAAGGATATCGATTATTGCGTGTGTAGTGTAGCTTTTTAATTTACGTGGTATTTGTGTAACAAAGAACTTGCTTTATGCGTTTTCTTGGGAGTAGCTGCTATAGCGATGGCGTGTAAGTTCAGTAAAGGGTTAAGCACCAGGCGAGCACTCCCACCGAAATTAAAAATTTATTCAGAAGTACGAGATATGGGGTGCACTGCTCTGGTTTTACAACTCAGTTCAGAGTGCAGCGCTCTGAAACAGAGGACATAAAAGCTGGTTGAGCGATGGGCAGCAGGCACAGGCATACAGGGGTATAAGTGTGAAATGGAGGTAGCCATTGGAAGATCTTTGGCTTCTGACTCTTAAGCTTTTGCAATTTTACTGTTTCAGGTCACTAGAAGGATGGAGAATGCTGTGCCTGACCTTAGAAGTAAAGCAAAAACTCACCTTCCTGGCAAAAGGGCTGCTTTGGAAGAAATCGGAAATAAAGTTGCAACAAGAGCAACACACCTAACTAAGGTAAAGGAGCATTTGAAATCTTTATTTAGGGAAATGTTGGCCTCACTGTACTAATAACAGTTATTTTTGCTACAGAGAACAGAATGCCCCAAAGCATCCATAAAACCTGTGAAAGGACCTAGCAAGATGACAAATGGAAGCGTCCTGCCGAAAGCTCCAGCTGCTGTGAATCAAGCAATCAAAGAAGCTGAGGTTCCAAAGGTAGGAAGTGATGATTTCTGCTTTGAGTTTTGATTTCACTTGCAACTTGGAACTCTGGCTTCAGAATAGTTTGTAGCTGTATCTCATTTCCCTGCTGAAAAAGCAAAGCCTTTGTACTGAGGTTTTGGCTTAATGCACATTGTACTTAAAGGCTGATGTTCTGAGTGGCAGAAGAAGCTGCTGAAGTACTGGATGAAGCTTCTGCTTTAGGTAGCAGTTATTAGAAAGTCTTTGGGTTCTGCCTGTGGCATCTCAGTGAAAACTTTCTTGCACAGTGCAAGCATGGCTTCAGCTTCTGTCTAAAGACATTGTATTAGTGTTTGGAGAAATGTGGAAACGAAAGAACATTGAAACTTAAGCAGTAGATACTTAAGATGTGCTAACAGATGTGATCTGTTCCTTAGGCTCTGTCTCCTGTCCCTATGGATGTATCCATGCAAGAGGAGGATTTGTGCCAAGCCTTCTCTGACGTGTTGCTCAACAATGTTGAGGACATCGATGCTGAGGACTCAGACAATCCCCAGCTGTGTAGTGACTATGTCAAAGACATCTACCTGTATCTAAGGGAGCTTGAGGTACGGCATGCCGTGTCTGCACTGCTGCCTGCAGTGTGGTGTGACCTCCCTGCTCACACAGCTCCTCCTGTCCCCCCAACAGCTGCAGCAGGCCATCCGCCCCCACTACATGGACGGCAGGACCATCAACGGGCGCATGAGAGCCATCCTGGTGGACTGGCTAATCCAGGTCCACTCGAGATTCCACCTCCTGCAGGAGACGCTGTACATGTGTGTTGCTATTATGGATCGCTTCTTACAAGTAAGATGCCTTTCTATTCATGTTCAGCTCAAAAGTCTTCATCAATTACTGTGTTTTTAAAGGCATTTATTCTTCCTTTATAAGTCTGGGACCCCACAAAATCAGCTCTTTGTGTAAGAGCTGTTATAGTGTAACATCTTAGAGGCCGCCATGCTCTTTGAGTCTGTCAATACAGACACTTTTGACTCAAGTGAAAAACCTCATTTATCTTATAAAAATGAGCACTGCCATACTGGTGTAGTAAACTGATAAATTCAGATCTGTTTATCATCTGTTTGACGTTTTGGGCCCTGCTTTTTAAATTCCTATGTTGCAGAATCATCCAGTACCTCGCAAGAAGCTTCAGCTGGTGGGTGTAACAGCATTGCTTATAGCTTCAAAATATGAAGAGATACTGTGTCCTGATGTAGCAGACTTTGTTTACATTACTGACAATGCCTACACCAGTCAGGAAATAAGAGAAATGGAGATGATTATTCTTAAAGAATTAAACTTTGATTTGGGGCGGCCTCTTCCGATTCACTTCTTAAGAAGAGCATCAAAAGCTGGGGAGGTGAGTACCTTGTCCTCGTTATGTAGCACTTTCCAGTATTTGTAAAGTCTGTCAGGATTGCTGCTGGCGTTTTAGTCATGTGATCTTACTTGCCTTCTGCTTAAATGCTGGGTCAGGGAATACTCAGCTCTGAAGCTCCACCGTGTGGAGTAACATGGCAGTGTCACCGTGGCAGCCAGGAGCAGTTCACATTTGTATTTACTGCGGCCTGTGTTAGTCTTAGTGGCGGTAAATTTTAATGTTAAACTATGTGTCTAGAGCAGGATCCTTGCTTTTAATCTTCTTCGTCCTGGTGATCAGGGTACTTATTAGTGAAACACCAGCAGTGTTGCAGTTCTTTGTAATTTCTGGTTGCAAACATTGTGTTATTTAAGAATCTAAAGATAAACTTTCTCCTTGATTCAGCCCTTTTTTTCCCCACCTTAGTAGTTACTCAAGTGAACTGTCCACACTTTGAAGTGGGCTTCAATTACCTCAACAGACCACTGGGTAACTCAATAAGGTTCTCCTTAAGTCATTTTGCACTTCCCCTCCCTTGGTGTGTATTACAGAGGGAGCACTTGTGTCCCTAGCTGGGCACTGCACTACCTGATACTGCAGTTTTCTGTTAAAATCCCTCACTTTTTGTCTAAATTCCAACTGGCTGTTAGTCTGGACTGACTGGGACTCTAGTCTTGATTTGGAGATGAATGCCTGTTAGAGAGGATGGTCCCTGGACTGTAGTAAAGATTTTGCTGACTATTTTTGTTTTGTTACTGAATACAATAAGCAATTCTGAATGATTATGATAAAGTGAAGTGAAACTGTGGATTAACAAGCTCTCAATCTGGTAGGCTGATGCTAAGCAACATACTCTGGCAAAATACCTGATGGAGCTGACACTGATAGACTATGACATGGTGCACCATCGTCCCTCAGAGATTGCAGCTGCTGCATTATGCTTGTCCCAAAAGATCCTGGGACATGACAAATGGGTAAGTATTGTAATCAAACTTGGTGTTGGGAATTCTTTCTTCAGTTGGTGGAATTGAACTGTTAGAACAAGTATTTCAGAAAATTATGCTGAAGTTTGTAATAATGCTGGTGCTCGAATGACAGCTGGACAGCCTGATGCATAGTTGCAGGTAGAAAAAGGAATATACCACTAAAAACTCAATGTCTTTTCCAACGTGAACTCTTGAGCATTGAGTTATAGGTGGTCAGACTGGAAATAAAGGTAGATGTTCATAATTCTTGCAATATATGTAGCATGATGAAATCCTGGACTGTAAATAGTGAATTGTAATTCAATTCGTGGCTACTCTTTCAAAAGTTAATTCTTTTATCCTCTCTGCAGTGTAGAAATATGGTCCTTGAAACTGATGTGTCCAGACTTTTCCTGTGCATCAGAAGTTACTCTGGATCTGTCATTTAAACTGACAGTTACAGTTTCCAGCCCTTGAGGCTTAGCCTGAAGCTAAGGCTGTTTGCTGCCTGCAGTGACTGTGCCTTGAGCAGCAATTCCCCCTTCACAAATCTCAAGTTTCTTCCTGTTCTGCTGCAGGGCACAAAGCAACAATACTACACTGGGTATGCAGAAGACAGTCTTCTGATGACTATGAAACACATGGCCAAGAACGTGGTCAAAGTAAATGAGAAGTTAACAAAATACACTGTGAGTATAATGACTTAAATCTTATCTTTATTGTTTTAAAAATACCTTTGCTGCATACTGTGGCTTCTTAAGCAAATATTCTGTATGTTGCCATCTTAAAGTTTGTGCTATTCTGACAGGCCTGTGACAGACTGTTGCATTGGTATCACCCTGAAAACATTTTAGACTCTGCTCTTGCTGTTTTGGAGCTGGTTCACTTCTAGCCTTGTTTGTTTTCCAAGCAGTCAGGCTCATCAATCCAAAATGATCTGCCTGAACTTAGCTATGGTATGTGTAAATCTTTTGTAACTGTTCCTCTACCTCTGCAGGCTGTAAAGAACAAGTATGCAAGCAGCAAACTACTGATGATCAGCACAATCCCTCAGCTGAGCAGCGAGATAATCAAGGACCTGGCTGCATCCCTCCTATGAAAACCCTGGGCAGCCACGGCCTGGTGGGGTGTGCACTGTCTTGTCTCTGAGGCCAAACCACTGCTCTTTGTACATAGCATTCTCCAGCCTCACCAGACACTGCAGACTCGCCTGGAACGTGAAGTTTTAAACGTGTTCTGTTATACAACTTTCTATAAAATAAAGCTCCTCTCTTTTAAATACTGAGTGCGACTCTCTAAGGTACTGCCTAGCCATGTCTGCACTCTGATGTCCAAGCAGGACATTTGCCTGAAGAGGTGATGGATGTAACTTGCAGTTAAATGGGGATGATTATTCTCTGTGGTTGTTTCCAATGAGAAGCTGCAGGCTTTGTATAGTGCATTATATTTATTAAAATACTTTCACTCTTCAGGCAAGAAAGAGCAGGCAGACAGTTAATCTTTTTTTGGTGTACCTTAAAGAATACTAAATATGTACTTTCCTTCAGTGCCTCATCCCAAGAAGTACAAATTCCCATGGAATTTCTATTTTTTCTTTTTCCTATAGATTGTTGCCTTCGAGTTAGGGGAAGGAAGTAGGCTGGCTTTAACAGATATTCAAATCTTTGCGTTTAGGTCAATATAAGGCAGTGTGTTCTCTGTCTGCCTAACTGAGGGAGCTAAGGTAGGAAAAGTCCATTGTCTCTGTGAAGCCAACCACTGTAGGGGATGTAGGTGTTGAACTGCAGGGAATGAGACCTTTAGAAACCAGCTCAGCTCTTAAAACCTGCTCTGCTTCTTGAAAAGAACTGCCTTAACTTTTCATTGCCTGTTCACTTGTCCACCCTCACCTCTTCCCTCCCCCTGCTTCTCCAGTTAACTGGTGTACCGGGCATAGAAGGATTGATTCTTCCTTGTCTCTGGACATTTTGGGTTCTTTCTTTGTAATCTAAATGTCAGTATCTGTATGCTCAAGGAATACATGCATTTCAGTAATGCAATTTTTCTGCCTCAATACCTTATTTAAGTCTGATTGTTAAATTAGTAATGTGAAATTACAGACCTTTTCATAGTCTCCAAGTTACACTGAACTTGGTGCCTCCTTTCCAACCCTAACCATTCTATGATTCTTGCAGCTTCTCCTCTGCATGAGTGTGCTGGCTCTGATGTAGGAGGCAAGAAATCAGTGCTACACAAATGACCTAAACCTCAGTGCTCCCCTGTCAGAATGGTGGTGAAGCTACTGGGTTTTATCTTCTCAAGCAGAAGACTTTTCTCTCCCACAGGATAAGTAAGCCTCATATTTACTGTGCATGGTCTTTGGAAAGCTTGATCCCTTCTGTGTATGTAATTGCAGCCCTGGACTGAGGTCCTAGTTTCTAGCTCACTGACTAGAAGCTGTTTCTGTCTCTCTTAAAGAAGATGGAGTTTGTGTGCCTAAATTAGACTCAGGTAATGGTTTAGCAAAGAGGGGATTCAGGACTTCTTGCTGTGTCTTAAAGCAACTCATTAATACCAACATGCACTGTTTTTTTTTTTAACTGCTCTTAACAAGAACAAGCTGCAATGCACAGCACTTCAGGAGGGCACAGGGAAAATGATCTGGTTTGAAGAAAGTGCTTTTGCTTTAGAAATCAGTGCAGTAAAATCTGAAAGACGCTGGAGGGATCAGTTTGTCTGTGGAACTGAGAACAAACTGCACAGTGAACAGACCTGGTGAGCAAACTGCTTCCTGTGTTTTATTTATGGAGGTTCAGAAGGCAAAGCTTGAATTGTGGTAATGGCATGGCAAGCAACAGGCCACTCCGGTGGGGGAGGCAATCAGACTTCAGCAATAACACTTGTGCTTTTGCCATTTAAAGGGAGTAGTGCAGATCTTTAAGTACCTGGCATAAAAATTCTAGCAGTACTACTAAGAACAGTGACTACTACATAGTACATTCATGTATTTCTATTATACTCAGTTTTTATATACAGAATACAATTTCTATGCAGAACTGTACATTTATAGACACTTCTTTGAACAGGTAAAACAATAAACATAAAACCAACATGGGCCAGCCATATTATAATATAAATCTTGAAGAAGGCAACATTGTTTAGCATACAGTACTATGTGGTTTTCTGTTTTAACTTCTTACAGTGCCTGTTGGAGTCCCTAAATAAATCAGCAAACACAAACCAGTTCCATTACATCTCTGTACAGAATTAAATAGACCATCACAGTAGTTTTTTCAGATGGTGGTAATAACCCAAATGAGCCTAAATCTTTTTGACATGTAGCAGCATACTTAACATGTTCCCCAGAATGATCTGCATTACAGGAAATGTGCATTTAACATTATCTTCAGTAGATATTTAAAAAGATTACTGATACTCAGCTGAAGGCACTTATTAAATACACCCCTTTCCAAGTCCCTGGTCCCAGACTGAAAAGCACCTGTTTTAGGAAGATGGTAGGTTGGAGCATTCTTCACTTATTAGGTGTTTAAACCAGGTTTTAAATATAATAAATAATTGGTCAGTATGTCCATTGCTGTATGCTTCTGAGACAAAGATCACAGTCTGTGCTGTGGGTAATTCTTCCTGTTCACATACAACTTTATGGGGAAAACACTGCTGAGAACAGCAAATCAGGGAAGAACAATGTCCTGAAGGAAGCGAAAAGGTCTTCAACCACTGGTAATTCATGCCCATTTTTCTCTGACAGTCTTTCATATCTTGGTGACATAATTGTTGGGAAACAGACCTTGTTTCCCTCGTAGTCTTCCCGTCCACCAGCCAGAAGGATCTGTAACAGAGGCAGCAAGGTAAGCGGTCAGGCTCTGTAAGGCTTGTTACACTTCTTGGTGCAACCTTGCAAAGCTGTGCCATGCAGTGAGAGCCTTCTTGGGAAGGAAGGAGGGAGCATGATTCAGAGACCCCGAGCTTGCTAATCTCTTGGGCACGGCACTTTGCTTTAGGAGGTTGCTTTGGAGACCCAAAGCTGGAATTGCTTAATTACTTGTGCTACAACTGTGGGTTAGGCTGATTTTCATCTGTTGTAGAATTACTCTCTGACTAAACTGACAGCTGTGCAGTACCCAGTGGTTCATGGCATTGTTCTGTCTGACGTGCTGTGGAGTGAACTGGTCTGAGTGGTGTGGAGGCTTCTCTGCTCCCTGAGAAACCTGCAAGCCTAACAAGCGAAGGTACCTGTGGGCTGGCTTGGAAAGCCTTGTCTTTACGCCTGGCACCTTCAAGACCAGTGCTTAAGTACCCAAACCCTTGTCCCTCTGTACCTTCTTTGATGATCTCGATGACGTCGTTGGCGTTGAAGCTGAGCTCGTCGGTGTCCTGAGCGTCGTAGGCGTAGAGTGCCCTGCACTGCGGGACCTGCGGCTTGGGCTTGGGCTGCGGCTTGGGGCGCCCTCCGGCGGGCGGGGGCCGGTTTGTGGTCTGCCTGCGGACACTGAGGGGGAAACGGAGTGCTTCAAAGCCTGGGACCTGCACCTCAGCTTAACAAACCCCTCTGTCTTACCGAGTTCATTTTAAATATCACAGAACAAGAGAAAAAGGGTTTTCTTTAGTGTCACAACAATTAGAAACAGCAATATGAGACCTCCCTGGGAAAAGCACAGAGGTGCCATTTCTTTCCTACAGAAATAGATAGTAAATACTTTCAAGGAGCAGTTCAAATGCAGAGAAGACATTTTAGTGCTCAGGCTGAAATGCGAGCAAAGTGCACATGCAGTTCATGCGGATCGTGGTATCTACACAGCTTAGGCTGTCTCTCCCCTTGCCCCAATATCACCAGGGATTTAGTTTTCAGTATCAAAAACAAAGTTCTAGCTCACAGGCTTGCTACTTTACCATTCTTGTGACTAGGCTGTAACAGAGACTGCATCTCTTTTAAGTTGCCTCAGACTCCAGGGCCATGCAGGGACTTGTTCTGTTACAGCCAGCTCTGATCTGAAGCAGCAGGGGAGATGCTGCACAAACTGCTACAGGTGTGACCACTCCAAAGATTAGGAAGGGGAAAGAGGGAAGAAATGCATTTTGCCAGCTCATCAGCTAATAAAAGGCTGGAAGAGAGAACAGGTATTACACTCAGTATGTCAGTTTAAAATTAATATTAAATGTGCTGAACGACTGAAAATGTGGTAATGAGGTGGAGAATGAACTGTGATCATGTCACGTAATGCCACAATAACATTACACAGCTTTTGCAGAAAAGGGTTATAGTTATCTACGTGAAGTCCAAGGCTTAATTTTTGTCTGAGTATACACAGTTATTGGTGAAAACTGGGGCAGACAGTCTTGATATTGTTCTAACTGTGTTTTACTGTTTGCTGTTTTCCTTCCCTTGCACTACACTGACCAAAGTTCTGAGTGACAGAAGCTTTAATACATCCTAATCATCCTCGTAAATTCCTGGGACTGAAATACAGGGGGTGGTTGGTGCACACCCACAGCATCAGGAATTGTGGGATGTGATGCAAATGATCTTTTTAATCCAAGCTGATAGTTTCTATCATCAGGTACTTGGTGCCTGCTGCATTTTACAGTAGCACAGGCACAGCTGCTGACAGAAATCACAATGGCTTTATGCTGTGGCTTATGAGTTTTGGTTGTTCTATGAACTGTAGTCTCAAGACAAAGTAGAAGTCTAGTATTAGTAAAACAGCTTTAACAAAAGAAGGTGACATGCAATGAGAAAATGTCACCACTTAAAGACATGGAAGTTATTACAAGAGGGAGACTTGTGTGAAAGTGTTAGTGCTGACAGTTTTGAAATTGTTTAAATAACTGGTAGTGGCCATTTGTTTCTGATTTCTTTCTTATTTGAAGACTAATATTAAACAGAAAAATGCTCTAAATATGCTTGAAATATCTTATGGCTAACACTTGGTGCCCAGTGGGGAAAAATGACCGCCATTAGTACAACTGAAAAGGCCTCTGTATATCTAATTCTGCTCAAGAGCTCTCTGTGTTTAGGAATGAGAAAACCCCTACTTAGGAACCCTGTGCACTTTTGATACTCAAAATCTGTCAATTGTGCATACCTAGGTATTATTTGATTTCTGTGAGGCGCCCAATGCTACTACATTGTAAGTAAAATGCTAAATCAGCCAGCTGGATCACACAGGAAAAAGAATGCTTAGGCCAACAGGAGAAATTATTGCAAGAAAAATACAAATTTCCTTTTGTTTTCCCCTCAGTATTATTTGGACAAAGATGTAACAATGATGGCTTGATCAACATACATAGGGCTCTCCTAAAGGAGGTATTTATCCTGTGTTTACCTGAAGAGCTGTGGAGTACAGACTGCACTAACCATTACTCTGCAAAGCTGTCACACCTTACCACAGTGGATGTGTATTCTATCTGCTAATGCCACTTCCCCTGTTGATTTAATCTGCTCTGGGACAACCAGCTGTTACTAACAGTAATTTCTCTGAGACTTGGTTATATCAGAATTAAATCACACAAACAGGAAGTCATCACCAAGCTGCTGCTTCTAAACCAGATCCTTTTTTTTCTTGTGCAATTGCTGAATAGAGAGCAGTCTTGGACAATAAGTGACACTCAGATTCCCACTGTAGTAAAGCTCCACTAATGTTCTACAAGAGACATAAATAACGGCTAAGTAGAAACTGGTAGGTCATTGAAAAACTTAAAGGCCTTAAGAATTTTAATATTCAGATTTAAGATATTAAACTAGGCCTGCTTCACCTTTGTTGCTAAAGGTCTATGATGGAACATGAGCTCTGGAATCCTAGGGAAGATGATGCTACCATCTGGTCATCTATGTACACAGTGTATCAGCCACCAACAGTTTGTGTGTGAAGCTATTTACAAAAAATGGACATCTTTTTATCAAATTCAATGAAAAATCTTACCCAGCTGCTCCTTGGTCAGGTACTTTCAAGAAATCCAAGCTCTCTGGTTGCTGTGAAATCCTGCCTGAGCCTCCTGACGTTTGCCGCGGTAACGCCGGTCGGGTCATACTTGTGTACAGGTTTTTCTGACCGGGCCACTGATTTCCTGGGACATGAGGATGGGCTGTGGACTGGGGGGGATTTATTACCCCATTTTGCTGCTGACCTGGAAGGAAACAAAGTGTGAACACATCCAGTCCAAACTGCAGTTCAGTAAAGGTAACGCTTTCCTCGTGCGGATGGCTCAGCTCTCACATTCAGCTGCCAGAGCCTCCCCTACCAGGGAACCTGAAAACAAGATCATGTTGAAATGTTGATTTTTACCCAGTTCCTGGTCTGCTGATGATCTGTTTTGGGTTCACAACTTCAGGGACTTGTGCTCAAGTTTAAGACATGTGCCTTGAATGCTCCAAGCAACCAAGAGGATTGATTGTCTCTCAGCCAAATCCAAATGTCAGTGAACCCAGTCCCACTACCACCTCTCTTTAAACACTGCAAAACCTTCTGTCCAGACATGGGTTAATCCCAAAATAGCCAGAATTGCTGGGAATCTTCTTTTTCTTGTGAAGCTCAAACTCCATCTACCCTTAGGGAATTTGACTTTTTATTAAAATTGCTATAAATGTCTATTTTAATAAGCAAGAGAGGATGGGGGGTCATTTGGGTTTTTTTTAATTCATATTGTTTATAAAAAAAAACAACCCACCTTGCTGCTACTTTTCAGGAGTTTGAATTTTCTAGGTGGTGACATAGGTAAAAGCCTTTAAATTCAAGTTAGAAGCATAATTATTTAACGCAAACCCACTCATGTCTCAGGTACTTGCAGGATCAGGGCCTAAGGAGCTCAGGTCTGCATGCTTTACATTCCTAAAGCCCCTACTGAGTAAAATGGGAGCAAGGCTTATATTCAAAATCAGTTTGTTTAGTGGTGTTGGTGATCCTGTCCTTTCTCCATTGAGATTATGCCTGTTAAAAATTAGCAGAACAGGAGAGTTCATAATCACTGCACTGGGACAAACATTACTGCTTTCAACAGCTGCTCTTTGCTTCTCTGGAAGCTGTGGCAGAGCTTAAGTAGCCATAAACAAACCTCACTTTGCAATCACAGGCTGGTATGGCAGGTAATGGCACATACATTATGGTTACATAAATAAAGGTTTGGGCTGTTCTGAGCACAGACATAAGTGTGTTCAGTGACTGGACCACTGATTTCAAACCAGGTGTAGAAATAGAATCCATTTCAAATGCTCAGGGATGGTGGCCCCCAATGGTCCTACTGTCTGTCTGCTGACAGGTCAGCTCCTTACAGTAATTCCCCACGTCACTACAAGCAGTTCTTGCAGATCACACAGTCCTGAGTTTCACTCATCTAGCTGTGAGGATTTGGAATTGTCTAAATTAATCTGGTGACCAAGACTGGTCACACCCCCAACTTCCACCACTGGCATTGTGCTTCTCAATAAACAGCAGCTGACTGACAGAGAACCCTTTGTTAAAAAAAAGGTACTCTGGGAGTGCAAGTGAAAAAGAAACAAACCTCCTGGGAAATGTTGGGTCAATGGAATATTGTTCTCCCCTCTGAGTTCACAGGCAAAATTAATCATATCTGCTGAGGGCAGGAGTGAAACACCCTGATGACATCAATCCTGTGCTGTTTGCTGGCACAGCTGATCTGCCTCAGCACACACCAGAGCTGGGTATGTGTTACACAGGGCAGGACAATGAGACATACATCGCATTCTGATGGCACTGGGAGCAGTTTCACTGCAGAGCACTGCCTGTGGCTTGGGAAGCACACAGCTTTCCCCCTCGGAAATGAAAAAGGCTACAGGGTTAGTTTTAGATGGTTTAGTGTTTTAGCTTTAGGTGTTTTATACTAAGTGGTTGAACAAGTCAGCACCCCCAACAACCAGGACATCTCTGGGGGAGTAGCACTGTGACTGTCTGCAGAGTCCAACAATGCATTTCATAAAATGCCTACAAATGTATGTTTTCTAGTCAGGATCTTTTAGAGGGGAATTTAAACCTTCACTGTGATTTTTTTTTAACAGGTAAAAATTACCAGATGACAAGAGTAAAGCAAAGTCCCACTGTGGAATTTTGGTTTTGCCCAAGGCCAAGAGGACTTACCAGGGGGAGGTGGGGCAGCTCTCATAGGATAGGTCTGACCTTGAGACCTGCTGGAATACCCTCTGCTTTGGGTAAGGTTCCGTCTAGTAGGACCTAAAAGAAACCAGCAACATTCTGTCACCCTTTCACAATGACATGAATTAGGTAAGCCCCTGTGGCTGCCAGCCCCCTACTCTGATCAGGAAGAACTGATCTTCAGGAATAAGGAATCTTGACTCCTACAGTGCTGGCCAGGCTGTTGTAAGGCCTGAGGTGCAACAAGGAAGACTGGTGTATTCTCCCTTTTGTGACCCAGTTCAGCCACAGGACCTGAGGCAAAGCTGTCTCACAACCCCAGTAAACAAGGCTTTCTGAGCTTGTGCATAAACCATGGCTAAGTGGCACAGCAGGACTTTTAGCTATGCTGTTTCTGGACAGCAGCTGGTATGAGAGAAAGGTAGGGCACAAAACCAAGAGGCTGCTGTATTTGCAGCTCAGTCTTTGAGATGTACAGACACTGCCTTTCTTCACATCACCACAGGTCCCAATGCAGACCTTCCATCAGCAAGTGTATAGGAACTGCAGGAGCTCAGGGCAGAGTGAAAGACCTGCCCAAAACGCTTGGCTAACTGTGCCCTTTGTCCCTTGTCACACGGTTAAATACCCTCATTTCTTCTGTTGCAGGGAAAATAATTTCAGCCGTTTCAGAAACCACTGGTATACAGTGCAAGGAATGAAATCCCAGTGCAAACACAGAGCACAAAGGAATTCTGCTCTGTCATTAGGATCTTCTTTGAAGTGTTACAGAGAAATAATAACGACCATGGTGAGGCCAGAGCCAAGCAAGGGTAAAAAGAGTCAACCATTCTCTAATGTCTAGAGGCAATTCCTACTCACGGGAATTCTTTGGCAGGCCTGGTCCGATGCTGATCTGCAGCACCTTGTTACTTGGCTTGAGAAGGGCCACATCTCCTTGGCCCTGCATAAACTGCACCTGCCGAGAACCACCACTGCTCCAGGGCCCCCAGCTCTCCTTCTTCAGCTTCACTTCAAGTCTAACAGAGGCAGGTGAACACATGAATAAAAACCAGCATTTCCGTGTCAAATCAAGACAGTACCACATGGCAGCAGGTAACTTGGAAATACAAAAATGCAAGGCTTAAGACTGAGAATCTGTATTCCCCGAGTGACTTAGCTGGCATAAACCACCTAATTACAACTTTTTTTTTCATGCCTTTTTTTTTAAAATGTTCTTCTTAATTGATGTTTTAACTTTCCTGGTAGAGCTACTCAGAGGAGGTTTAAGATGCCCAAGAGAGGATAGAGAGCTTTGAAGAAAAATGTGCCAAGGTCCAAGTAAGAGATGTGCCTGCCCACAGACATCATTGCCCCTGCATATACTGTGAGATGTACATATATCAGACATATAGATATATATACACTGGCATGCATATGCTTTGGGCCAGGCCTTGTACATGCTCTGGGAGTGAATGTTTTTGCATAAATACACTTCAATCCTTTCAATTTACATTTTTTTCCATGTAGGCACACACACACACACACACATATATATATTCTTTCCCAGCATTTCCACACTATCTATCTGCTCTGAACTGTACTCAGATATGAGATTAAAAAGATTATGTTTTGGTTTTGGGCAAGACCCCAGAAGTAGGATAGATCTTTACAAGAACAAAAATGTACTCCTGGTCCTGATTTTGGATTCCCAGTGTACAGCAGGATATGCTACAATAACGTTCCCCACTTCAATTGTCCCTCTACACCATTTCCAAATGAGAATAATGATCTCCAGTTGCCTTTTGTAGTTCTTCCACTTTTTTGAAGGCAATAAAATAAACATACAAATCCAAGCCCTGCTGTTGCTAATCTGTTTAATGGGTAGAAGTATCAACAAAAGCACATGTTTGCTGGGATAGGTTCCAGGATGTCCTTACAGCTAAAATGTACATCAGATACCCTGTAAGTTTTCAGGCTTGTTTCTACAAAAATGCTCCCAGTATCATTTACTAATGAGGCTTTTTTAGAATTATTCTCTCACCCTGCAGTCCTCTGTACCCATAGCCAACTTCAGAATTTCAGACTATTATAATCCTAACGTCTTCTTCTGATGACAAAGGCAACCACAAAGTCTGGTCTCCCTGCACATACAGATTTTTACACTGTGCTACCTCCTATCACTTTAAAATAAAGCACAGTGTCAGAAGCTCCACAACTAGCACTCCCTCCTTGGCCTTGGCAGCAAGAACAAAGAACATTTATCCCTAAAAGCCCATTGAAGAAAGCCATGACTCACGTATTGCTAAATTTCAGAGGTAGTTTTCTTTGTGTTTTCTCTTCATATCGTTTCGACAAGAGGCTTAAAAACTCCGTTTTGAAGACTGATTCAAGCAAACTGTCATATTCCTGTTCATGCAGAATGAAAATGTCATCCTGCATGGTGCTGCAGAGAAACCAGAGCACAGACCAGTCAGTTCAAAACTCCATCAGCACATACAGCCAGCATTGTAATGACATGTGAGTACTCACGGCTGAGTTCTAAAAACATAACCCAATCCAAGCAGCATTAATTATACAGCCTTGCTTTCTGAGAACAGGTTGGGGTTTTTTTCCCAGGAGGTGATAATGGAATATCTGAAACAATCCCTTTTGACAGACAGGAACACTACTTAGTCATTTTACAATAGCTGCTATTAATAAAAAACAGTGTGCTATGAAAGTTACAATTACAGGCCTCTCTTCAGTCATGGCAAATCTTGTGATTAGAGATAAACTGGAAACTTCAAGGGTTACTGAAGTAAGACTGAAACCCAAAGCAAGCAAATTCAGAATAAAAGCTTTCCACTCTCAACTGGCTTTAGCCTGGATTGGGTTCCATTGTCACCTCTGGACCTTTCAAATCCTGTTGAATTTAGAATTAACATTCATTACAAGTTTTCACCACTTCTAACTGTGACAGTTATTATCTATCTATATTAGTTATAATAATAGAAGTTAGATGATTGTGATCATAATTATAAAACTCATGTTCCCAAGAACATTTCCATGAGACTATGGGTTGTCACTGTCAGTACCCTGAACAAATTCCAAGTTGAACATTTGCACTGTGATTTGTTATGTAGTGTTAATTGCATTTAATACAAGTCAATAGTGTTGATGATTCTGCCTTTCTTACATGTAGGCTCACATCAGTATATTGTGTATGGTTTCTTGAGAGATACTGTTTAGATATCAGTGCAACAATCCAGTTATCCTCTCTCCCCTTCCATTTAAAATATATTTAATTTTGTATTGAGTTAAAAATTATTATTGCATAAAAAATAGTGCAAACAGGAATTGAAAGTTATGAAACTTTGAAGGCTGCAATACAGAATAGTTAAATGCACCCCAGATAAGCTCATGAAGAATGTTATTGCAATTATTTACTTCCAGTGCAGACATTTAAGAGTCACTTCAAAACAGTCACCAATCAATTATTCTACAGCTGTTGGAAATTTAAACTATAGGGACCATAAACCAGAGCTCTGGGAATGCAAGTTAGAGCTAATGCAGTGTTTTGCTTTGTGCCTGACATCTAAACACTGATTGGAAGGGGGGTGTCTGTATGTGTGTTTGTTGGTTTGGGGGTTTTCCCCCCAAAATACACAGTAGGTTATACATGTACTGAATAAAGGCTTCTCTGTACAGTTTTACGAATTGGAGACTGTTCAGTATTACAAAATATTACAAGACACATTCCAGGAACTGACCTTAAAGAAACAGAAAGGATCCTCTCCATTTCCATCCTTCGCTTCAAGACCTCCTTCACTTGGCCCTTCTCTGGGCCCTGCTTCACCTTCTCCCGCCCGATCAGGTAGATGCACTTGGGGGTGAGCACAAGGTCTCTCTTCACGCTCTGAAACACAACATGGTTTGAAAAGGCAGCTCTGCAGAGACCCCTGCACTGACACCCTGCTCTGCTTTGGGGCAACACTGAGCTCTTTGGGTCCAGAGCAAAAAGTACTGCTGGGGTTAATCACATCAGAGTGCACAGGACAGGAGTGTAGCTTTGTTGCCCATTTCCTGAATACTGCAGCTTTTCTGCCCCAGAAGTCCTACACAACCTTCATCCTGGGACAACAGGCTTGGCAACAGCAATGACTGGAGCTTCCCAATGAGTTTTTAACCTAAAGCCAGTTCTTTCAAGCTGGTGTGACCCTAACCTGGTGGGGTTTCTGTTACAGGGTGGTGAAGACAACTCCAGCTCCCAGCAGAACTAACCATTAGTGGATGTTGCTGTTCAACCCACCTTAAACCGCCTGTCGTACTTAGTGACAGTGTCTGCAAAGTCGATCTTCTCCCGCTTGCCCACGAACTGGCGCAGCTCCGGGTGGTCCTCCATGCCTATGTAATCTCCCACAAAATTCCTGTTGAGGCTGTTCCGTCTCCTCTCCTTCTTGTTCAGCAACAGATCTGATGCTTAAATACCAAAAATAAACATCGATTAATAGTAATTACTGAAATTCCTGAAGTCACGATCCAAAGAGCTGCTTCAGGCAGAACTTCTTGGGAAGAAGTGATAACCAAAGTGTTTATGATATACAACAGTGAAGCACTGCTGCTAATCCTTTATATAAGGATATATGTGATCATTGAACCCTTTCCCAATGAAAAACACGGATGGCAAGCTCAGCACTTCTGGAACTAAGGGATTCACTGGAATACTGCTGGAAATTTAAGATTAACTCTTCCAAACCCAGAATGTTCCTTCACACAAGCCAGGCCACGCACACAACTAAGCACTTACAGTCCTTGGATTGAATTGCATCATTTACAGACCATCCAGGTCCTGCATAACTGTGGGAAGCATTTTCTGGAGCATCTCTGATGTCTGTCCCACTCACTCTGGCTTTGATTTGAGAGCAGAGCCCTGGGCAATCTCCGAAATCCGTGTGTGCAGCAGAGCAGTCACCCTCAGCAGTGGCTGGCACCCAACGTTCCCAAAGAAGTTCCTTGCACTATAATTGTTTGCCTGCAGAGAGGGAGGGATTTTCTTCCTCCCCTGTCCCTCCCTCTGCTCCTGGAGCCCCCAGCAATCATGACCTACCTTCTTCTCTCATCTGCACGTATCTCTTCCTGGCTGCGTACTTCCTCCAAGCCTTCTGGATGGCCCTGGCATACCCATCGTACTTCCTCTCCCTCATCTCCTCCAGCAGAAACAGCTGTACAGAGAGACAGGCGGGTGGGTCAAGCATTTCACAGGTAAAGGTCAAGAGAAAGCTCCATTTTCCTTCCCACAGCTCCCAGTGCGTTTTGCTCTAGATCCAAGCTGTGCCTCCAGCAGGAGTGTGGGAGCTGAGACTGGGATGTTAAGGTAACCTTTCCTGGAAGAAATCCCTGATGCTTCAGTGCTTGTGCCTCTTACCAGTCTACACCCACCAAGCTCCATACCCCTGATGAAGGAAGAGGAGTACTGACTATCCCTGAAATGTTCTACTGGTGCACCTCAAGGTTCTCCACTGGCCATTCATCCAGCCTCCATTCTCCAAAATTCCCGTTTCCCTTGCCAGAACGTCACCCTGTCTGTGGGGATCTGTGCCATGTGTAACATGACACTTGGTGTTCACAGGCAACATTCTCCACACTCTCCTTCCACCGGCCCTGTTCCCTCTCACCAGTGGAGTTTGCCAGCTGGCTGCAGAATTCACAGCTTTGACCTTGTATTTGAGAAGTGTGACATAATGAGATTTTTGGGTCTAAAATGTCAGAAATCAAGAGACAACACTGTTTCATCAAAGCAGAAAGGGAAGGCGCACCCCCTTTTCTGAGACTTTCTCAGGTCCCACTAAAATATATGTAAATTTAATGCATTAGAACAACTTCATAATTATTGTAGGGTACAACATATTTCACTATAGCCTTTTACATACTTTAATTAAATGTTTTTTGTCTCATGAGAAGCACAAGCATTTGGCTAAATGACAGCACTCAATCAGTCCACTGGCATCACTGTTGCTTATTATCTCCCTCTGCTGTCTGTTAAACACTCGTAAGAACTTTTCTTCTAGCTCTCAAAAGACATAAAATTAGTAAAAACAGGTATAAGCAGAAGCCAACCTGGGCTTCAGGATTCTTTTTTTCTTTCCTTTGCTGCTCTAAACCATGCAAATCTAGAAAAATACTGTTGTTCATATTGATCTTAGAAAGGAAACTTGATCTGGTGCAAACCATTTCCGCAGAACTCACTCGCTCTTGTACAGTTATTTATTCAGGTGTGTGATGGAAATGTAAATAATGAAGCCTCCTTTCTGCCACCCATAAAACCTGATTTCACAGCTGGCAATTCTCCATCTACAGCAAACTTATTTAAAAAAAAAAAATTAAAAAAAATCTCTTCAGGAACACAAGCTCTGGGTAGGGTTTCAGACACAGCCACGAGTGCTCCTGATGCAAAAACATCCTCAGCTTCAGCAGGGCCACAACCAAGCCCTCGTGAAATTCAGGTTACAGCAACAATATTGATCTTGTCTCTCATGAACACTCACCATTTATTTCCCTAACAATAACGCTAATTGCAAAATCTCAATGCAAAATAATCTATCACCTGCATTTGAAGTCACCATTAAGGAAGTTCAACTCAATCACTGAGCTAAAATACAGTTCTTAAGCTATAAAAATAAAAATACTGCATAAACTCTTTCCTAAAATTTCTATTATAAAGCCTTCCCTTGCACTCCCAAGCAGATCAAGTACTTCTCATCGGATTAACCACAACAGGTGCTCCTACTGGTGGCAGAAAGAAAAAATTTCATTTACCATCTGAAAGATTATTTTCCGCAAAAGCAATAAAACCGTAGCCAATAGTTTAGTAATATAAGGTGAAAGATGATCAAAACTTTAGAATATTCAGCTGACAAAAAAACATCTTCAACTTAAAATGGAAAAGGCCCAGACTCTTTTTAGTGCTTATTTAAA
>JAWWTY010000016.1:14684014-14714202 GCA_035222235.1 Margarornis squamiger
TAGAATATTCAGCTGACAAAAAAACATCTTCAACTTAAAATGGAAAAGGCCCAGACTCTTTTTAGTGCTTATTTAAAAACAGACCTTGTGGCATTCAAAAAAAAAATTAAGAAAACATACAGTAATTGAAAGGATTAATTTAAATTAAAATCGAAACACAACCCAAAAAATTATTTCCAGTCTGCCTCATGCTGGTCTAATCTGCAGAACTGCCCTTCAGTAAACTCACAGATACACCATTAAATGGCACATACCTGCAAGCAGGGTTGGGATTACAAAAATGCATGAGGATGGGAAGAGGCAGCCACTGGACAACAATTTCTTCCTCTTAAAAACAACCTATAGGTTATGATGTTGGGGTACAGAGTATTAACCTTCTGGGCATTTCAGAGTGAAGGGGAACTAGACCCATCAATCCTGTGGGGGCACTTGCCACTATTGAACAGAAGAGAGACACCACTATATCATTTATTTCTTTGAAAAAACAAACAGGAATAAGACCCACCCCATTTGTAGAGATAAAGCTGCTGAAAAACTGTGCTCTTATAAGGGGCATTTCAGGAAAGAAAGTTCCTTGTATAATTTATTACCTAAAACTGAAAACAAAAATACTTTCAAATTTTGGATTTGTTCATCCATGAAGCAGTGCAATTCCAGAATGCAGCCATCACACCAAAATTATTTTGGTTTCTTCCCTTTATTGCTTATCTCTCAAACTGAGATGGTGTTTGGTTTATGAGTAACCACAATGAGTGGCATGGATGCCAAATAATTTCATAAGGAAACAGGAAAATCAGATTTCCTACAGCGTAAAGATAACAGACATGGGACTGGAAGATGCTGCTTAAATTCTGGTTCTTTTTAATTCCAAGCAACCAAACTGCCTGCATTAATTCCAACAGATACTAGGCCAGAAAGTGGACTTGCACCACCCACAATAAACTCGGAACAGAAAATGATCAATGATAGCCACAGAAGTGTTCTGCTTTAATTTTACAATGTAACTTCAGGTAACGCACAAACTAAGCCCCGTGGCTGCTGATGCATAAGGAATACGTGATGGTGAGCAGAGCACAGATTTTCCTGAAGAACTTTCCAGAATAGCAATGTAAGAAAACTTTTTTCCCCAACAGATTTGTGCAGTTTAGTAGGCACAGGACAAAAACAGCCCTGTGATGCCTCCCTGATGTTCTCTTTGAATGGGATTTCAAGCTGCAGTCATTCTGGAACACTGATTTACTCAGTACTGCATAACAAATCCACCCTAACTGGGGACTATTCTACCTTCATCAGTAGTTCTTGTACTGAGAAAAGGACCAGTTTTCTTGGGTAATGGTCATAGATGTCTTCATGCCATGATACCTCTTCATAGGACAGATGGGATGTCACTGTGAGCAACCTGACACCAAAGCATCTACATATCCCATCTCCTCTTCCTGATGCATTTAATGCTGTTGGTGTCAGTGTCAAACTCCTGCAGTAGCCCCGTGCAGTGTTGTAAAAGTGCCTCAGATCCCTGTACAGTGTCCATGTACCTGCCCAGCTGCTCCTACACTCTTCTGCCTCTCCCCTCTCAGCAGACACCATGCCCGGTGTCTGAACAAGTGGGACTTTCATTTCAGCAAAACAACTGCGTACTTAAAGAATCATGTTCTGCCACACTTACAGACTCTGGAGCTTTGATGAAGACTTTGGATTTCCCAAGCTGGTACTGGTCAGGATCCATGTTGACTGACTGGAGCAGGTGGAGGACTCCTTGTTTCTCTTCTCCTTTCCAAGAAGGCCAGGTTGCTTTGGTCAGAATGGCGTACCTTAAACATGAAGGAGAAGAGATTAAACCATGACACCAAACAGCAGCAGAACACCACTGGCTCTTGGGCATTGCCCGAGGGGAGGGCTAGCAATTGGAGCAAGACTCAGAATGTGGTGTGTGCCAGGATGCAGAGTATTAAGAGGTTTCTTGTTTAATGAGACCAAACAACTGCATTGAGGAGGAGGACAGTGCCCTGCAGGCTCCCACTTCCAGATGCTCAGTTACCACGTGGTAACTGCAGCAGTTAACTGCAGAAGGTTCTGCTGTGATCTGCTTAAGTGCAGGGTGAGGTCATTCACCAGCAATGACTTGTGGTCCAGATTTGAGTACCTACATCCTTGATATGCCAGAGCCATTCCCAAGCACGTGGCTGATTTCTCACTCAAGCCCTCTCAGCCTGCCTTATTCTTGCAAAGGTCTTTTCTGTTTCTAAGCAAGTGACCAGCTATTGTGCTCCTGACCCACCTGTTCAACTGCTGGTCTGCACTTAGCAGGGAGACACTCTTGGCTCTGCCGCAGAAAGCCTTTGGCTTGGCCTCTGGGGCAAGGGGGATGTTGGAACACTGGGAACTGACCACACACTGGGCTAGGGAAGGAGCAGGGAAGTGCTATAATAACGTGCATCTGAGAGAAAGCAGCAGCAGCCTCCTCTCTCATGGTATTCTCCATAAGCCCTGAGAACGGAGCAGATGCCAGGCTGCAGCCCCTTTTAAACTGTCCACTTTTCCAGGCTTCACTTGGGCTTTTGGAGCTGCCAGGCTGGAGTTACAAAGCTGCCTTGTTCCAGTGCCCACCAAGGGAGCAGGGATGGGCTTTGGCTGCCTCGGTGTGCCTATGGGTAAGTAACTTCTTTAGCAGAGGCTACTTAGACTCATGTGACAATTTCTCCCTGAAATCTTTTATGTTTTTTGCTCCTGACAATTTCTTTTTAATGCTTTAAGTGTACTTAAGTTATATAAACTGAATCATGCTTATTAGTAAGACTATTCAACAAAGATAAGAGTGGTAAAGAACGGAGTTTAGTTTGTTATAGTTTCCAAGTTCTTAAGGTGATTTAGGCAGCTCCTAATAAAATGTTCTCACAAAGCACACAAGGAATTGTTGGAAAATACATTAAAGGAATGTTGATTGCTCATTCTTCTAATATCTAAAATGTTATCCAGCCAGAAAGCAGAAACAGTGTCATGCAACTTTAATAACAATACCATGAAAAGAAAAATAGCAAACAGTTAAAAAGAAATGTATCACAAAACCCAGACACCTTTCAACAGAGGGCACATGAAAAGAGAATGGTAACTTATGAATAATTCAGTAGGATTCAAATACTGATGTTCTCATGTTCAAATCTATGAGTTAACAAATGCTCAGGGACTATGCTCAATGGTGCAATGAATTAGCTCTTACACACCATAAATACAGCAGTTTATTGAACATAATCTACGTTTACAGACAGTGTGTATGTACACGTGGTAATTTATCAGTATTACGGGACAACATATGCAGCCCAGGAAGGAGCTGCAAGTTAAAGCAAGTCCCAGCTCATTATTTAACAGCCTCTTTTGCAGATTCAACACATACCACCATCAGTGTCAATCTATCGGTGGGTCTGAGCAAGTCTGAAGGTAAAGGAGCTGGGGTTAATAAAGGTGTTTAAACTGCCACCTTCCACACAAGACAATGTAAGGTGACATTGCAGCATGCTACAAATTCTCTCCTACGTCTCCTGAACTCTAAAGGAAGGCATAGGGAAAAACATGACTTAAGACCTTTTAATATAAGTAAAGGTCTTGGGTACAAACCAATAGATTTGAAATTCTCCTTTTTCATCAAATTAACTTCATAGATTTTACTGCTGTGGCAAGTCTACAGGGCAGAAGAAACAATTATTCTATAAGAGGCACCAGTTAAGCATTTCACAGTTTGATAACCTGACAGTTCCATCAGTGTTCACTGCAGTTCAGTGATGGCACCTCAGCACCCCTGTGCACTCCTCCCGTGAAACCAGCCATGTCACTACCCATGCATCTGTTTTTCAAGCTTCTGTAATTTATCTTAAAGATTATTTCAGCACAAGAACTAAATGTGTACTTAAAATGCTCGTGAAGCAATTTCAAATCATGACTGCCTCCCAAAAACTATCAATTATAAACTCACAGCAAGCAGTTAGGTCTTATGTCTAAACAGGGGAGAGGGAGCTCAGCTTTCAGATGGGTTATGCTTTGAACACACAGGCCTTTTCACAGACTGTGGCTTTTTGCATGCAAATGTAAATTTTGTACATAAAAGTCTATTCAGCCCAGAAATCTCCACTTATCTGGAGCTGCCAAGGCACGCCCAATGAAAACAAGTGCACAAGCATGCATTTCCTGGCCATGCCATGCCTCTGCCCCCTGGCACTCCCACTGACTCAGGGGTCACAGCACAGCCTGTCCTGGATACCAGGGAGCCGTGGGTGGGAAGGGTGCAAGCAGAGTTTTATTCTAACACAATGTTAAACTGAACACAGCTAATGAATTTGAAACAAAGGGATTAATTCCATGAAGAATGGTTCCAGTTGGCTGTGGATCCAGAGGCACTGTGCAGCTTTCCCTTGTGCAGATGGCTAGACCTGCACAGCCCTCACCATCCATGTTCAGCAACTGTGCAGGCTGGATTTTAATACACATTGTAAATCTGCTGGGCTGTCTCAGCCACAGCCTGTGTTAACGCTGCCTGAAGCATAATCATGTTTATACATGTGGGCTTGAAGATCGTGAGGAAAAAGGAATTTAAAATTGTTCCATAATGAAAACTGAGTCCATACTTGAAGAGATTTTAGGTTTGACTATTACTACATCATTGGAATATTCTTGGTATTATCATGAAGTATTACTAATGGCTTTGTTCTGTGCTGCCTAATTATACTGCACTCCTTGCAACAACTGTTTGGGGTTTTGTTTTATATTCTCAAATGCAATGCAAGGACTTTCAACAAGAGCTGATTTGTCACATAAAGCCTGTTTGGGCATTTATTAGCTGTATGTCTCAAGTTTCTAAAAACCAGAAGCTGAATGTTGTATAAATCTTGAAACTGCTCCTATTTAAGAGGATTTCATTAGCTGGTGGAGGTAGTTAATCATCTTAGCAGCTGGTTCTAAGGCACTGACAAAAGGACTGGTCTTACAGAGCTCTGACTTGCTTTCATTCATTCACTGAGCAGCTGCAGTGGTTTGAGTTGTACCCATTCCCAGCTGTTGGAACACCAGCAGCAGCATAATGAGCAATGTAAGCTAAAGTTACTCTTCACACTGCACTGGCTGAATGGCAGGCATGGATTTCTTTACCTCTCTTCTGTCTCTCTCAGGGAAAGAAGAGCTGGGGGAGCCAGAGTAGTAGCATTCTAAACACAGGCCAGCAGCCTGACGCTCAGATTTCAGGCACTGCAGCAGCTCCTGGAACTCTTTTTAACTCTGGGGAACCCTCTCATAGTACCACAAAAAGAACTGAGGCCTTGGGAAAGTTTACAGAAAAAATGAAAGTACTTTCAAAAACACAACACCAGGCTTTAAAACTTTCAAATCTCTGGGTAATCCAGATCACTGAGCAAGGCAAATGGGGAGAAAAGGCTAAGTGGGAAGGGAGAAGCTTTCAAAACTTGCAGCCTCTCGGTTCCCTCCTCATCACAGAAACAAGTGTGCTGTAGTACTTCTAAATGAGTATTACCCACCTCTGCAGAAACTTCTTGAAAACCCTCCTGTAGGCGTAGCCAGCTCTTCTCACTCGAATGTTTTCCTTCAGACCCAAGTACTCCACTTGATGTTTTACTCTGTGGACAAAAGCAATGCCACCTTTACAATCCATTTTATTTCAGTCTACTTGTGGATTGAGGCATTCTTAAAAGTCTGAATCATATTTTAACGACTATTGATGGCTAAAATTCATGCACAGGTATATGAATCTATTCCTTGCACATTACCACGCACACTACTGCATGGTTGGAAAAATATATGTAGCGGCTTTACCTTTGCATTTTTTCCTAGTTCAATTTCCCATCTCCAAAGTCATTCATGTCTAAATCTCTAAGCTAATACTATTACCCACAAAAGGCCAAGTAACTATTACCTATAGAATTACACAGATGGTATCCAAGGGACTGGGAAATTGTTTTGCGTTCTTCTATTGTGGGTTTTACCTGTGCTTTATATAGCTCAAACAGCAACAGCAGCACACAGCAGCATTTTTTTGGTTGTTCTGGAGAAAGGACCAGGAACCTCAAACCAGAAAAAAGCTTCCTTGTGGCACTTTTTTGTCTTTCTAAGTACATTCTTTTTTATGTTCCTTCTTCCATGTCCTGCTAGTCTACTATTTAATGCTTGGAAATTTGATTTGAAGAATTTCAGTTGCTGGTTTCCTTTGCATTTCCTTAATTTTCTCATCTAAGTCACGTGGCTGAAAGAGGCAAAGTCAGTTTTTAACTCTGTTGCTTCTGTTGTTGTTCTTTCATAGGGCAAAGTATAGAAGCTTTAGCTTTCAGTGTGACATGTAACAGTTGTTAAGATTTTAGTCCTGTAAGTTTACCAAACTGTATATAAAAGAGCATTTCTTTACACATAATTTTAAAAAGTGAGTCTGTAAGAAGCCAATTAATTTAGTCTTGCTTGCTATTTCTCTGATTTTTACAAAAGATTTTCCAAATCCTGAAACACTCTCAGTTCACTCAGTTGTCATTTCTCTAGCTATTCTGAAATATTAAATTTCAATAGAAAAGGTACTGCCCATTGAATTTTTTTGTTGGGACATTTTTTTCACATGACTCATGATGGGAAAAATCTTCTGAAATCCCTCGCTACAAATGACAAAATCCCTTCAGTTATTTCCTTTTTTTAAAGAACACTTTTGAGAGGTGTTTTACTAAATGATGAGTGATGCTGCTCTTTCAGCTTACCATAAAGAATACCAACCATTTTCATCTTGCTGTCTTCAAGGAATAAAGTATATTTTGTACCCACTCCAAGAATTCTGGTACAGTAGAAAGCTGGTGGACAAAAATCCATTTTCCTGTTTATAGCTTTCCCTCCTGTTCACATCTGGAATAATGCACTGGAGCAACAGCACTACTCCCATTTTCTTACTGTCCTGCCAGTTCCAGTGTCCAGCACCAGAGAATTTGAGACATTTTTCTGTTTTTCCCTTTCCTTTCTGAGAAAAGACACACTGAAAATCTCCCTCCAGGCAGCAACCTCAAGCAGGTCAGGGTCTGGGAATTCAGCTAATGCAGCAGTTTTGAATACAAGTCCAAGTGGCTGTGCCAGGACCTGAACAAAAACACATTTCAAGAACACCCCAATTTCTGGAATAACTAAGGTATTATACAAGGTTTAGATATTACACAAGGCCTATGTTTCAGCGCTAAATATTTTCAAGTTATTCAACAGCAGCAGAAAGCTGGAGTTCCATGGCTTCTGTGAGCATGAAGTAAGACAGGCTTTGTGAAAGGCTTTTTTCCTTTTTCAGTAGCATTTTCACGGTCTGGTAACCTGCTACTAATAAGCAAATTACTACTCCCATCACACTGGCTATGGCAGCATTTATATGGCAGCATTATGTGATCACAGCAGAAAATAAAAACACCAAACTTAAATCAACAACTTGTTCAGCAAAATATCACATCAACTCAATTATGTTTTGTATTTCTCTCAACACAAAACCTTCACAGTAAAATCGAGAAACAACACCACTAAGCTTAACTTTGAAAAGTCACATGCATATAAATTTCTTTTGCCCAGCCCCCTCCCTGTTTGCCATAGTGAAGTGCCAGTACAATAGGTGGGCAATGCTGGATATTTAATCAGGGAGAAAGGATTACCATTTCAGCAGCACTCCCAGTTTTGTCTGAGTGTGACAGTACATGACCCTTTGCATTTCCCTTGGCAAATCCAGCAGCTACTGACAACACACCATCCTCCTTATGGGAAAACAAGGAGAAATCTTGCCCATTTTTGCTCCAAAAGAGGTTTCCTGAAAGCTGCCCTTTTCTCAGGACTAGGATTTTATTTGTTTGTTTCATGGTTTCCCAGCAACACCTTCCACAATAACAGGCCTCTTTCCAAATACCTAAGTGACTGATTTTAAAAGCCCCTCAACTTATAGTTAAAAGTTTTATAAATGCTTTTCCCAGGATCTCTTACTTTCCCCTCCTTTAGTCCCCAGTGTCAGTGGAAAATTAAGTGTTGCACAGTAGGCTTTTCAGGGGTGGAAAAGCTGCAGAAAGAGGGTCTGCCTTTACTGCCAAGCCCTTGGTGACACTCTGAAGTGCAGACCCAACTGCTTCTGTGAGTGCTCTCCATTTGCATGTGACTGTGCCAGCCTGTATGCCAAAGGGCAGCAGGGAATTCTGCCCTGGGGTTCTCAAGAATGTTCTTAATCACACCCTGCAGGTTGTTTCACTGAGAGAAATAACCACCTGCTTTATCAGCAATTTTACCATTACTAAAAGCACCTGGTATAGAGGAATTAATGTTATCTGCATTAGGCCCTCACACAGAAAACATACCCTACTGAGCACCCACCTCAGTGCAAAAACAGCAGCAACTTTTCTCAGGTAGGAGGAAGATGTTCTAGGCACCACAGTTACAGATGCCTTAAAACAGAGGTGATACACCAAACTGACAATTCAGACATCTATTTAATATCTATACAAACACCTGATATGATATTCCAGTGAATTCTCTGTAAAGAGTTGGCTAATTAAACTTAAAAGTCAAGAAGTCAAACAGGAACCTTCCACATTGTTGGTTATAGGCTCTTTATGGTAAGTTTGATACATAAAAGCAAATACATAAATCCTACTGGCTTTTTAGCTTCTCAGCAGAAGCTGTTTTTAAATACAAAAAGTTAGCAAAAGTTAGAAGTGATGCATAATGCATTTGGTGTGTAAATTCTCCAAGGAAAATCGAGTCTTTAACATACTCACTGTGTTACTCACACAGATGTTGACTATTCATTACTGCCAGGAGAAAAGCTAAGAACTGCATACACTAAGTGCTGATTTAGACCAAGTGACCACCCCTGACCTTCAAAGTTTAGGAGGGGTTGTGCCTGATTGAATTTCTGATGATTTTAGAGAACCTAGTTCTGTTTGTAGGCTGTGCCATTAGAAATCATGAATTTTTGTGGCTTCTTTTGACTGCCAGCACTGGTTCTCATCACACCTCCTGCCCATCCATCCATACCTGCTCTCCTCCCAGTCTCGAGACTTCTTGGTTTCATTAGGTTTGATGCAGCGGATGTAATGGGGTGTGCACTTCATCAGGGTGCCCACCAGGTCATTTGCTTGTTTCTGGAAAACAGAAGGAAAACAACAGGATCTGAGCTGAACAGATTCTAAATTCTGATTAGAATTCAGATTCTCTAAATCCTGAGAGAATTCTAAAATTATCAGTCGTCTGCTGCTGATTCCATTGACTTGATCCAGCTGATTTTGGTCTTTCTCCAGAACAACCAAAGCCTCTTGGGATAACAGGCACCTCATGAAAAGCTTACCAGTAAATAGAAGGCACCACTATCCCCAGCTGTGTAATATATTTAAACTACTATATAAAAATACGGAGTGACAAGGAATGCATTGAGTGAACCTGACTGTCAGGATGAGACATGAGGAAAGAGGTTGGTAAAATACTGATTTCCAAAGGAATGTGTATTTTAACAATCAGCCTCCAAAGAGACACTGCCTTCTAACACTTGCTGCCTCATCCAAGGCACACTGTGGCCAGCAGAGAGGCTTCTGTTGGCTTGGGTGGGCACTAGGCTGCAGTTCTGCACGATAAAGAGAGCAGTGATGTGCAGTTAATCGTGGCCAGGAGTGGCTGAGTGAAGCGGCTCATTCATTATGCACATGCAAGTCCCATCAATTGCTCGTTTGGCAAACTCACCGCTGTGCAAAGGCAGCTGAACACAAGTGTAATGAGCATAGCACAGCCCCAGCAGCCGACCCAGTGCCCACTCTGCAATCCAGACACTCCCCTCAGGCCCATCCTTAAAAATGGCTGGACAGCAAACACCAGAAAGGACCTTAATTTATAGGTATATATATGTACTGAGGTGTTCACACACACAACCATACACACAACCACACACTGCAAAACTAGACATACTTTGATTTTGCTGCCGGCGGTGGTGGGACGACCCTTCTTGTCCACCTGAAGATTTTCAGGAAACAAAGCCTTTATAAAAGGCCTAGGAAAGAATTTATAAAACAGGGTTGGCACAGAAAGATTCAATTCAATGCAGGCATGTCAAGGAATATGCTGTAAAAGTTGAGAGTTGAGCAGAATATAAATAGCTATTTCTATTAATCTGGAGTTATGTCAAATCTATTTTAAGATTAGTATTTTCCATGAGCTTTCTCACTCCTCACAGAGACCCCTTGCTATTTTAGTGAGCACTGGAACACATGATACCAGACTTCCAGAAAACTTGAGGAAATGCACACTTCTTAAAAAGTAATCATTAACTAATTAACATACATAACAAAAAAAATTGGGTTTTGTTACTCTTTTGTCAAACAGTGCCTGTTCTCAGAGAATGCCAAAGCACTGATGGCCTTGTCTGAGGCCAAGACAAACAGCTGCAATTCCCCATTTGATTCTGACACTGCAGTGCCTCACTAGGTACAACTGGTAGAAAAGGAAGGTCAGTACAATGTAAGTTACGCTGTTCTACTGCAGTGATTTATTTCCACTTTTACACAAGTGAGTTCACAAGTTGCAAAGTAGAGAAGTCAGGCCCTCTGCATCCATGGGGACTAACAGTTAGTCCTAGCTTTAAGCAAGTTTTGCTTACGTACAAATCACTGCTCTGCATGAGTTCAATCAAGTCCATGAAAAGAACATCCCGATTTCTCTCGCAGAATCCATCCATATCATAAGATACCTGGGCCAAGGTGGAAATTGATTGTTTGTGGTAAGTTGAGAACCCAATAATTAAAGAAAATTTAAATGCTGTCCTCATCAGTAACTGTTCTGAACTTTTTGGTTAGTCTGGTAAAACCTAGATACTACAATGAGTACTAAAATGCCTGCATGTATTATTAAACTCTTTCACAACAAACATAAATGAGTTTCATCCTCATATTTAAATTCACTTTAAATTCAAATTTAGAAAGACCTATGGAGCTAGTGAATGGAATATGTCACAAGCGAATTCAATACTGAATTTTGCTGAAGAAAACTTTTTGCTCAGTAAGGGTTTATTGTACTAATTCTTAACTGCAGGAAACCATGACTAGTCTGAGCCACAAACCCAAAGAAGACAGAACTGCACATTATATTCCCAGTTTTACTGGTAAATCATCCCCTAAGCATAACTTTTCTATCTAGTTTCTTTAAATTCACTGCTGCTGTAACAAACAAGACCACAACTAATAAAAGTCTAGGGAAACTTATTTATTACATTTAAGATTAAGTTCTGGTTAGTGAGTTTGATAGCAGCAAGGCCCAGACTGCTCAGCAAGGGACACACCTTGGGGTATATTTGTCCTGAGCTCCCTCCACTGTGAAAGGACAGTCTCCTGAGATAACCTGGCTGTTTTAAAGCCTCAACAGGGCTTCCCCCTTCCTTTCATCACTGTTCTTTTTCTTTATAAACACATAACAGAGAATTCAGGGGTGATTTTCCACATTACCTTTCCAGCATAATGATGAATGATGAATCCCTGGTTCCAGCTGTTGAAGTGTTCGTGTGTCCCAATCTGCATCTGGAGTTTCTGCAGCAGTGTTTGGTCAGCCCCTTCTCCCACGGCGTGCATCGTGGCACACACATCATCCAAGATGCTCATAATGCCTGGGGGATTCTGAAATGTTAGAGAACAATGACAGCAACAGCAAAAATGAGGGGGGGGGGGAAATATGATGCCAGTTTTTTCCCCCCAAATGGAAAATTGTCTTTGCTACAGAAACAACAGAGCAGTCAGGAAGAACTTCCCTCCCATTGGTAGAGATTAATTTTCACACAAACATGAAAATAGCTTAAGGAGAGATGTCACTTCAAGTAATGATAGTGACACTGGGAAATTATGGGGAAAACAATGATTACTGTTGGGGAAAAACACCAAAACAAAAACAACAAAATGCTCAACATTTAAGGGGTGTTTCTCATTCCATCAAAAAATAGAAAAATGTCTGATGAAAGCATTTAAACTCACATGCTGTAGTTTGACAAGTTTAGAGCTAAATATTTGAGGTTGTGACAGAAATCTTACAGTCTTCTAGTTATCCTGCTAGAGACAGAAAATGGGCAGGATCTGACATGCATTTAAGCACAACTCACTACACTATTTGAACTCCTGTTCTGGCCTACATGAGGATAACGAACTAGAGGAAAAACAACCTACTTCTGTCCTAAAGGACAACTCAACATTTGTTGTCACCCCAAATCAGAACAAAGACTTGAAACTGCAGAACATTCTGTGGAGCAAAGACACAAAATTTCTTTTATCTGCAATACTACTTCACTTGTTTCTGTTTCATGTGCAACGTACCTCAAAGGACGGTGGTGTTGTAGCTTCCCCAAACTGAAATACATCTCCCAGGGACACAAAAAGCATCATCTGATGTACAGGATGGCAGTAAGTTCATGATAAATTTGGGTGGATAAAATTTTATTTTCCATCATATATTTTTTAATCACACATCAATCATGCTATGGTGTAGTTCTCTTTTTGGATGGTATCTTAGATGACATGTATCTTAGAGCTCTTATAAGACTTCTTATGTAAGATTTATATATAGACATAGTATGACTCAGTAACTGAACAACAGTATTTGCATTTTTCCTATGAACCTTCTTGACAACAAAACAGTTGCCTAAATATTTTAGAGAAAAAAAATCTTGTTTTTTCCACCTGTTTGTTCGAAATACTTACCACTTTGTTCTCTATAAGGTCACACACTATTTTGTTGTTAAAGTATTCTATTGGTGTCCATCTAATTCCTTCTTGCACATATTCTTCCTGTTAAGGAAAAAGAAAGAGATGCAAAGATTCCTTTGCACTGCAGATGTAGCACTAGATTTACAACACACTCCCCAGACACAAACTCTGCACTACTCATGTTCAGGGAGACTTGCCAAGTGTATGACTGGGTGGAGGTGGGAGAAATGACCCTAATGATGGTTAAATCCAGCTCTCTGCTGCCTAAAAGATGAATCGGAATCCTACTCTTCTCCCCACACATTCCTTTGTCATTCACAGCCCTTCAGTGGTTACTGACAAGAGCAGGAATATTTCAAGTGCATTTATTGTCAAAGCACTCTGCAAATAGTAACAAAGAGACTTTTACAGTATCTTGACAGTGCACCTAAGCCTCCACATCCTGATCTATTTTAAAAATTAAGACTGTGACAGGCACGCCGAGGATCAGCCCCCCAAAACAACACATTTAGAAATGCACGTGGAACGGAGACACAGCTTGACTTGTTATTTCTGTGTGCAATCACTGTCACCATAAAACATCTAGAGAAGTACTGGGCAAGAACTCAGCCTAAAATCTGATTAAACCGACCCAGCCAGCTGCATGGACAGGAGCTGAGCTACACACTGCAGGTCAGCCTCTTGCACTGATGGGCCTGCCACACAGGGGCCACTGTGTATGTGCAGTCCTGAGAACCCTGTCCAGAGCTGGGCCACCCTGAGCTCACCACAGTGCCCTGTCCCAGCTGCATTCTGCCTGCCCTCCCAGGCACGAGCTCACCCTTAGCTAAGGATTTTGCAGTAGACCCTGAGCAGAGAACTGCAAATACTTCCATACGTACTTTTGCACTGGTCCCTAATCAGTTTCATTCACACCTATATTTAAAAAACTGAAAAAGGTGCGGAGGAAATGAAAGCAAGCATTCCCAGCTAACTGTGTGTGATGAGGAAGGGAAGCCCAGGGCTGGAGCCAGGCTGCATTTCCATCTCTGGCAGTGAGTCAGACTCTGCAGCAAGCCTGGCCAGTCATATGACTGCACCAGCTCACCGTGTGCTGGACTGCCCTGGGCCTCGGGCACACAGCACAGGCCTGCGGCTGATGGGGCTCAGTTTTAGGGTCAGCCAACAAGAAAGGTTGGGGGTTTTCCCTTTGTCTTGCTTAACAAGGCAGACTTTACTGTTAACAGATGATGAAACCTCGATTTTTCCACCAATTGAAAAGGTAAGAGCTTATTTATGGATTCAAAAATAATAAATGTCTGGTTACCTGCTCTGCCTTAAGTGTCAGTTCAATAAAAATCTGCTGCAGTTTCTCATTAACAAAGTTGATGCAGAACTGCTCAAAACCATTTTTCTGTAGAAAAGGAAACAATTTTAAAATTAGTCTCCTGCCTTATATACAATAATTTTTAGTTCTTATGCTGGCAATTAGCTTCAAAGAAACACTGTCAGTGATAGATGGGTTGCTGACTTTATAGACATTTTGTGGAATCTCTGATCTTTCTTTTAAGATCAATGATCCAGTTTCTTTGAAGTTTCTTCAATACTTCATGTTTATTAAGTGAGACATTACCAGTGAGATCACAATGTCCAGGAAGCTCGGTTGGGATTTTTTTCCTTTTATTTTGGCCACAGGATCTGGTTTTATTTTTATTCTGGTTTGGATTTTTTCCCCTCTAACTTAGAAAAAAACACCTCTTCTGGGTTTCAGACCTGCTCAAACACCAAGTATTGCATTGCCTTACCTGGAATATTTCAAAGCCATAAATATCAAGGACACCAATGTTGTATTCTTCATGGTCCTTCTCCATAGCCTTATTAATAGACTAATAAAACAGAAACAAAATGTAAAACAAAGTGTACTTATATATTTTAAAGGTATTTATATTCTCAAATACTTATATAAAAACACTGGGTTTCTTAAAAAATACCATATTTGAACTGAATACAAGTGTATCTAATAGGTTGTTTTGCTTTCACTTTTTAATAAAGTGTTACTAAAGCTCGGAAATGAGCAGGATAATATCCTGTTTTCCAGGTCAGCGAGCCTTTGGATCTACTAATTGTGAAACTCTTTCCCCTTCAGCGTAACTGGCTCAGTTGAAGAAAAGGAGCCAACAAAAAAAGAACAGCTTTCAGCCTGACACTTGATGCTTTTTGCAGATGGCACTGGGAATCTTTTCCCCTTCCTGTGAGTTCCCCGGTTTGCAGTGTCAGTGCTGCAGGCACAGAGTGGCACTCCCAGGGCTGCACGCTGAGGGAAACCCCTGAGACACGAGCAGTGCCCTGTGCTGGTACCAAGGCTGTGCTCCCCCTGCCCTGGGAAGGCTCAGGCGAAGAACACACCGGGCCAAGACAAGGGGCATTCCTGCCCTACCTGGGCTTGTTTGGGTATTTCCACAGAACGCAGCAAACCCCACTTACATCCACCAAGTAATCAAAGAGCCGGGAGTGAAGGGCCTTGGCCAGGGCGTCCCTGGTGTAGCAGGCTTGTTCCACATTGAGGGTCACATTGATGGACTCAGATTTGCCTCCCCACTTGCTGTCCATCTGTCTGCTGGTCAGTTTTTCCTTTAGGCGGTCCTGGTTAATTCCCAGGAGAAAAGCAGGGAAAGCCAAAACTGCAAGAAAGAGCAGGGTTGCTGGATTATGACTTACAGACTAAAGACAGAACAAAGGGAAAAAATTAACTGTATTTCTAATAACAATAAAACTCATGGGGCATGCAGCTTAAAAAGAAAAAGAGGAGGGATTTAGGGCTTCAAAATTTCCCCTATGCTCCTCAAGGACATTTTCAACTCTTTACTTACATGGATTTCAATTAAGATAAACCACCTTGAAGTAAAATAGTCAGCTATTTCTGTACCTTCAGTCCTTCAAACATGTAAACTGCCCTAGGTCATAGTTTTGAACTATGTGGTTCAAACAAATCACTCTGGGAGGAGATGGAAATAAAATCAAGAGCTCATACATTAAATAAAATTGACAACATTGAAAGTTCTTTGTAGAAACATGAAATGTTTAAAATATAAGAAAAAAGAGGCTATCTGCTTCCTAATACTCCCTTTCTTCTTATAAGTTAGGACACTCCAAAGGGTTTCAACTGCCTTGCCATTTACTTGGTTTTACTTTTTTATTCCCTTATTCTGGAAGTACTTTGCAAATTCTGTTTTTCTTTGTTTAAAAGTAGAGCACAAAAATACATGTGTGCAATAAGCAGCCCCAAGTGCAGCATTCTCTGCCCTCCCAGCACGAGGGGCAGATGTGACCTGCAGGTGTCACACACCTTCAGGAGTGGAAACAGAAACACCTTGAAAGCACAATGGAAAGGGCCCCCCAGGGCAGCTCCTGGAGCCGGGATTGCACCTCCACTACACCACATAATCCTCCAACAGTGTCTCCTCCATGTGCCACTGGTTTCAGATCTACTTTACTGGTGTGAGGAGGGGGTAAAAGAATCACTAAGGCAGTGCTTTACACGTGTATGTCACCGCATGAATTCGCTAAACCCTTTAGTACATTAATCCAAAATTATTTTTAAGACTGAAAATAACCATCAGCTCTCTGCAATCTGATTTCTTCCCATCAGCAAACTGATTAATTTACTCTAGGGTACTAGGAACCACACAACTGACCAAAGCTGAGTCACTGGCAACACTGGTAATTCACTGAGCACTCAGATGGAAGAGCACACGAAAAGGTCAATCATCATACGCTTTAAAATGGAAAAGAAAGTAGGTAATTATAGCCCAAATAGGCTCACATATACTGTAAAGGTGCCAGGAAAAGTGCTCCGCCAATACTACTGGTAAGAATTTATGCAGACAGTCTAATGGTAGGAACCACCATGCATAGCTCAGAAACTTCCTCCACAGTGCTCATGATTTACTGTAAGGGAAGAGTAGGTGGCCAGGACTTGATAGAACTTCACATTCCTAAAATGCCTGATTATTTTCCCTAGTTAGGGACCATTAAGTTACAGTCTGGAAATTATTATAAAGCAGGATATGCATGTAATTGAAAAAAATATCCTCAAAGAGTAATCAGCAGCATTCAGTGGAGCAGTTTGAAGTGCAGGCAGTAAGGAAAAGCTGAAAAGGCTGGGTTCAGGAAGTGTCAAACAACACTTTCAATGCAAGTGTAAAGAGGGATGGTTTAAATTCTTTTCTGCATCCAGGAGAGAAGTAGTACTTGCCATGATTTGCAATGTGGAAGATTTAGAATAAGTAAGGAGAACTTTTCTCAACTATTAATATAATCCAGAACTGTAACAGCAATCGCTGGCAGCTTTAAAGACTTATTTGCATAGATGTCTGTCCAGAATGGTCTGCACAGATTTGATTCTGCCTCAGAGCAAGGGACTAGAGTTTTCGGTGTCCTGAAGAATGGTCTTTGCACGTTTTTGTGCAATTGGCTGTATGACAAGAACACTACTGACCAAATTGTTACACTTTACACTGTTCCAGGCTCACCCAAAGTGTGACTGATCAGTGTCTTTCACTGTGTTGTGTTCTGTGGCTATCCAGGCTAGAAATGCTGTACTACTTAGCTGGCTAGGACAAGCAGCAAACTGGGAGGAGGATTAATGGAGAAGAGGAATGAGCCCAACTTTCATTTTCCTAATGCAGAAACATTGCTATTTCTTCTCTGGCTGCTTTATGTTTATGTATAAGTTCTATATTCATTCTGCTTCTAATTTTTTTCTATGTATTATTCATACACAACTTCTGTATTTATACCCCAGTGAGCAGGAGAAACATGGTGGACATGGCTCATCACAGAAATACACTCACCCTCAATGACTTATTTTCAACCCATGTCTTTGCCATTTGTTATTTTGATGCAACACACTCTGTCCCTATCTTGTCTGACTATTAAATGCCTTTACTTCATTGAAATACTTAATACTGTGATTTAAATGGAAGCACAGTAGTTCATTTGGAATCATAAAGCATATTAAAAGATCCTATACTTTGGATGTATACAATGCTTTCCCTTGGATATATACAATGCCACAAAATGATTTTCTTTAGGTACACTTAATTTCTTAATGTGAGAGAATAGCAAGGTTAAAAATGAGTAATTTTTATGTCCCAATTTCTTACAACAAATAGCTGGAAAGTACTAATATACTTAGCTGAGTGTGAAGTTGATTGCACAAGATAATTTATTCATAAGTAACCTCCCTAAAAATAAACAAACACAATTTTCCTAAAGGTAAGATCCATTCTGAACTAAGGGTAAAGAGAACAGACAGGTCTGTATAGGCTACTGTAGATGTTCTGCTTATCCATTCTGTACTTCAACTATCAAGGTGGCATAAATCAACATTAGATGCAAGGTATAAATCATGGCAAAAATGTTTAAAACCATTAATCTTCCAACATCTTGCTGCTGTGGGCTGTGCTGATAGAGAACAGCAGCACATGGTGAGGGATGCAAGGACAGTGCACTGTGGAAGAGGAAATTGTGAAGAAATAGAAGCTGTACCTAATAATGAGGTATTGGTTGAGAAATCTGAGAGGAAACGTAACTGTAGGCTGTAAATTCTCAGTTCAGCTCTGGATTTCTGTGCTCAAGGCACATGTCCATGTGTGTTTGTGTGCCTGGCACCAACTACATGCCCAGAGCAGCTGTCCTGCCCCCCCAGGACAGGGAGGCCACACAAACCACACCACAAAACTGTGGGCTTACAACGTGTCCTGCTGCACTGACAGGAGCAGAGCTCGGGTCTGACTGGGGGCATTTCTTCCAACCTCTATTCTTTCAGACTGTAAGGTCAGGAGAGGATTTCTTAAATTCAAAACACAAAATCTCACTCCTCTCAAGTCAGTGGCGTTTTACAAGACAGGAGAGGGGCCTCAGCACCTTTGGGAGAGACTCTGAATTTGCTGTGAGAAAGGACTGCCTGTGTTTGATAAGCAGCTGTGAGCTGCAGTTCACCTGGTGCCATCTGCGCTTGAGCCCACTGCTGCTGGCACAGCCTCCCGGGGTACTTACACTCCTCGCTCTCCACTGCTGCATAGTTGCCAACTTCTTTGAAGCTGATGTTTCCCAAATGCAGAATTCCTGCCACTATCTGCAGTACCAAAGTCTGCTCCTCTCCAAAGATCCCAATCACGCTCATTGCATGCTGGGAAGAAAACAAACAAAGAAAGAAAAATGGAATCAAAGACTCCTGTCTTCGAAATATTTTTAAAATTTTGATGCTAAAAGCTTGAGTTTTTCAAAGCAGTCCAAATTCCTAAGGCAATCAAATTTCATTACAGCCTGCACTGAAGTTTCAAAAGATACCAGATGTCCCACTTCAGCATTTTTGTATTTTTTTTTTACTAAATTAAATACAGAAGCACCTGCACCATTTAGAAGAGGTATTAACAAAATCAATCCTGGAAAAAAATCAAGTGACTAAGAAATAAACACATGCTCTCAAGTGTCACACCAAAACCAGCCTCACTGCAAAATGGAAGCAACGATCCTGAGAGATAATGGGTTTATTCCTTTTACACAGACAGTTTATCACTGTGAAGCTGTGCTGAATGACACTGAAAAGCAGCCCAGTGTCTGGCTCAGGCTCTCCATTTCACTTGGAGAAAATATTGGTACAAAATAATCCACAGCAACGCTGGGGTTTGGAGTTCAGAGAACATGGTAACTTACAGGTGGCCTTCTCAACTGACTCATTTTCTAAAATACCAGGAGTACAACAGTAACAATTATTTTTTTAGGCCTTTAAATGTGTTGCATATGTAAATGTGTTACTATGCTTATTTTAAATAGTGCTTATTTTAAATAGTAAATTACAAGAGGAGACTAGCAAGTTGCCTGGTCACACAAGGAATTGGAATAGCACTGGATAAAGATCCCTGAGCTGTGTTTTCATAGTCCCTTTCTCCAGCTTTTCAGCCACACTTGTAAATAAGCATGGAAGGCCAGTCAGCACTAAGAATTCAGCTAAAAACAGGGCACTCTTTTGTATTTTCTTCTAATGGAAGTCCCTCACTGTGTTTGCATTTCCACATTTTTCATACTGCAGATTATCCACACCAAATTAAATTCCAGGCAATTTGCACCCTTCTGTAAAAGAACAAACTGAAAACCGAAACGCCTTTCTGTAAGTTATATCTACATTAATTTGTCATTCCCACATTAATACATCAATGCCTTTGCTACAGAAGGACAGGGAAATGAACACACATCCACCACTATGCAAATCATAGAGTAAAGAGCTCACCAGTGTTTCCTGGAAATCTGATTTGTCATTGATGTCATCGACTTTGTAGGACCCAGAGAGATTCAGGTAGTAATAGTAGTCCATACTGGTAATGCCCAGGAGGCTCTTCTGTTCCGAGGAGGCCCCTTCAATCAGCTGCACAATAAAAACCCCCACATGAGGTCCCACACAACCACCTTCAGCAGAGATGAGGCAGGTCAGAAACAGGTGACTGAGCCTGAGGTCACTGGGAGGGACATGGCTAGTGCTGTGCCAGGTATGTATCCTGCCTGTGTTTTGGGAATTCTTTAACCCACAAGACCAGGTTCTCAACCCCATTCCTGTAAGTGGTTTAATTCTAACTTCCACATCTAATAAAAAACAAAAACATGACTGACTTTAATACCTTCCATTACTTTTACCCTGTAAAGAGAAGGCAAAGTGGGTTTTCCAATCTACACTGTATTATCTAAATCCTCAGTGTTTTCCATACCTGCTGCAAGGCAGGCAGAGTTGAAAGCCTCCTAAGGAAGCCTTGCCTGTGAGTCCCACTGTGAGGACAAGCACCCTTTGTGCTCCTCAGAACGATGTGAAGTCCACACAGTCGTGCACAGACATGGCTGCAACACGAAGGAACAAACGAACCTCAAAACAGAGCTGTCAAAACCCCATGGTCTTTCACCTCCTGTGTCAAAAAGCCTCTCCAAGCCACAGGAAAATCAGCAGGACAGAGCAGATTGTTCATATACCTCAGGAGAGGAGGACACAGCTCTTGGAGCGGCTCCAATTCCAACTCAGCTTTCCATGCTGACAGTGGCACTTCAGCCTCATGTGAAGCTGCTCACACACACTTACAGTGCCCTGCCCTTACCCCAGACCTGTGGAGCTTCAGCAGCAGCACTTCAGCAGGGAAGGACCATGCATGTCAGGGACCAGTGAAGGCCAGCAAAGCCTGAGCATGCCTGGAGGGCTCAACAAACAGTATTGTCCTAAATGTCCCAGAAAACTTAACTGAGAATCAAATATCTCTGAGTACATACATATATGTATATATATATAAATATAAACTGGCCTCTCTCTATATATATAGGCCAGTTTAAAAAGAAATCTGCTGCAAAGTCCTCCTTTTCTATTATATTCTATCAGACTTTTCCATATGGCAACTCACAATGACTTTCCAAGCAAGGCCTCTGAAATGCTGAAGTCCTTTAGCTCTGGAGCTGAAAGGCAGCCAGGAAGGTCCATGGGAAGTGTTGTCCCAACATGCCATGGAGCTTCCAAGCAGTGCCAGGTCACCTTTGTGAGGGTGCACTCAGTAACACCACTGTTTAGAGAATGACTTTTCAATCAAAACGGCTCCTAGATTCTTTAAATAACTCAAAAAGGACCTATACACTTCTGACCTGGTAAAAAATGTGAAAACTCCTCTCTCCAGGATTCCTCATTACAACCCGAGATTTTTCCAGCAGGAAGTTGGAGATTTTCCCTCCGTCTGGTTCTCCACCTGGGCTAAACTGGATTTCAAAGTATTTCCCCTGCAATAAATAATTAAAGCTGTTAAATGATTAGTAAAAGCAATATGAAATCATGCATCTGTACTATATCCCAAGCAAGGTTACTGGGATATTTCACCTTTCTGGATGCAGTGACACAGCTGCCCCAAGGTACAACTTCAGTTTAGATTCATGGACCATCCCTTATCTTTCTTTCTGCATTTACTCAGCTCCAGCCTGGGGACAATTCATCACTTGCTAATGCAAATGTAGAGAGGAGGTCAGTGGCTTCTTTTCACTGCTGAGGCTCTTGCTTAGCATAAAGGAAACCACAAGGCTCACCCACACAGCAAGTCAATTTAACAGATTTACAACCACCAGCAGACTGTTCAGCTTGGCAGGAAGGTAAAGCCACGATCCCTTGCTCTCAGGGAGACATCAATGGCATTAACACTCCTGTTAGCTGAGGAACACATCTCAGATTCTTAAAGCCTATGTGCAGCCTCTTCACATGGAACCCACAGTACGTCATCTAGTGAGCAGGCATTCCACAATATTATCTTGACTATTTGAAAATGAGACAAGGTAATTCTGCCCACATGTATTAGTAAAGGCTGCAAACTTGGTATTTTATAAACTGGGACCAGTAAATACCAAAAAAATAGAGGACAAAAATGACCCAGGAGCCTCTTGCCATATACTTTCTATTTCACTTGGATTTACCTCCCCTGCAGCCCACTTGTATTACACTCCTGAATACTGGCTCTGCAACAGCACAGAAGGTGGAAGAACAAAGTAACCTCTCTCTCAGGCTGAGGGACTTACAAATCTGCTGGAGTTGTTGTTCCGTACGGTCTTGGCATTCCCAAAGGCCTCCAGTAAAGGGTTGGACTGCAGAATAATATCTTTAACATGCTAAAATTTTAGGAAACAGGAGAAATACAAATTCAGAAAGAGACATTTTTGAAGTTCTTGCAGATTTTCTAAAAATAAAAAAAAACAAAACCCCACGACATCTAAATTATATATTAAAAAGGCAAGAAATGCTGCATCTGTAACAATCCTCTTCACCAGATAAGGAATAGAATCTAACCTTTTCTTCCCAGAGCTTCTAGTTTCTATCTTCAGAGGAAAATCCTACAAAATTGAACATAATGCCTGACACTAAAAACTGGTTCTTCTGTTCATTGTTCTGCCAAGCAACACAGCAAATAAACTGATCTGTTTTTCCCATCATCTTCATTTGAAACCATTTCCTTCTTACGTGAGATTTGAAACCTTTCTGGGGGTCTGGAACCACAACCAATGAAGTCAGAACAGCCTGAAATTTAGGAATCTGAAAGGGCTTCAGTAATCAGTTTTGGGATCACCGATGCTGCTGTGTAGCTGCTTTAGAAAGCAGTACAACGTGTTACTATTGTCTCTTCACTGATCCCAGGAGCTGGAAATATGGAGAAGACATCAGCTTTGGAAACAGCCCAGTGCAGGCTGGGTTGTGAAAAGAACATGGAATTCTATTTCAAAAGAAATGCTCAAGGCAACTTACCAACTTCATCAACTTCTACTCTGTCATTACTAAGAGCATTTTTTTAATTTTGTGCAAAAAGCTGGAATCTTTTAAATAAAACAAAATATTTACTTATAAAGAATTATTATATTTAATCCAAAAATAACACAAGGCATACTTTCTCCGGGTCATTCCTTTGGTTACTGAATTTTGCTTTGCAATGTTCCCAGTATCATTGTTGTGCAAAACTAAGCAGAAACAACACACTCCACATCAGAGACTGCAAATAAATCAAAATCCCAGTCAGCACTCAAGAAGAGTGGACTGGTAAAAGCTGCCTCTATGCTCCATTGCCTGTCAGTCAGGGAATGATACTGTAATGCCATTAAAGGAATTTTTAGGGTTAATTCACTTAATTAGCTTTAGCTCATAGGTTTTGATAGGTAGAGCAGACACCACCAGCAGAGTTATTAACAAAAGCACTATTTGTTGTTCCAGACACTCTGATTTTGCCTAGATAACCTCATAAAAGAGATGATGTTCTTGCCGTGGCTCTTTGATGTACACACACCAATGAGAGACTCAGAGGAAGTAATAAAATCCCAAAAAGCCAGCTCAGTTTTCCATAAAATGCCAACACAGGAGGGAAAAAAACCACACATCTATTCAAAGGCTGTTGTTCCTGATCTGGTTAAGAACAATAATTACAGTAAAAATAAAAATAAAACACTTTATGTGCATTCAGCCTGAGAGCTACACCACTCCTGGCAGAGCTGACCCCGGGTGGGTGGCTCTCCCAGCCCAGGCCACCTCAGGTCTCTGCTCTGGGGGCTGGGATGGAGTTCCAGCTGCTCAGCCACACGTCTCCAAGGTCATGGACCTCTTACCTGCCAGGACAGCCCTTGCCATTGCCCCTCTGAAGCCAATCTTCAGACTATGCTTGTGCTTCAGTCTTACTCTGTCTCAACATACCTGTACTTTAGGGCCACCTCCTGAAATTTTGGAGACATAACTCATGATGTATTTAGCAGCTACAGTCTTCCCAGCACCGCTTTCCCCACTGTGGAATAAGAAACACAAAAATACTCATGTTAAGTTTTTAAGTAACTCTAGAATGGAGTCATTTGAGGTTCATCTTGCCCAGTCAAGGCCATAGACACCGTATTTCCACTGGGTAAACTGGTAACACAGAGACTGTGATAGTGTTGTAGGGTGGTGATTTGGGTGTGTTTGTGAATACATCACTCTCAGTACATCGTCTTGCATGGACATCAGAAACTCTGTGGGACCCCAAAGTCAGCAAACCACATAAACTGAGAAACATCTACTTAAATCAGGATGCTCCAAAGAGAATGTGTGTGTTAAGAACTCAATTCCCATCTAAATTTAGTGGCATTTCAGACCTTAACAGAGAAATTAATTTGAAACTCCAAGCTGTGAACCCCATGCCAGATACCTACTTCATTTTAGGAGTCTTTTGTTTTAGGTGTTCCTGAAAGGAATAATGAGGCATTATTAATCACATCCTGAATGACGGAAGAACTTCCTTCCTGCTCCTATGCCTCTTGACACAGGGTACAAGGAGTCTTAATATTCCATAGTAGGTTTCACAATCCCTTCCTTCCTTTACAATATTTCACTTCAGTGGTGAATAACGTTTACAACATCAGTAGCTTTGCCTTCTTGCAATCAGCAAGCTTCTCAAGAGGGCAGGGAGACTTGCATGCCAGACAATCCAACTTCACACTTTACTTCATCCCTTCAAGCCACCTTCATTCCAAGAGAATTCCTCTAGACTCACCTAAATCTTGGTGCAAGTCAGCTTTGACCTTCATGAATGTGTCATGACCTGGATAACTGTACCCATACAAACACACCCCAACACACGGATGTTGGTTCAATGTCATAAAAACAGCTGAAAATAGTTCTTTCTTGTGTGAGAGTCTGTGCTGTCTTTAAGCCCCTGAATGATTTCGGTGGATGTTGTTGACTCTTCCATCCTGCGCCTACTTGTTCCTGGATATGGATCAAATGCACATCTTTTCCTGCACAAATTGTAGTGATGTCTGCCAGGGAAACATCAGCATGTCCTGCGCAGGAAAAGGACTTGCAGAGAGTGAACAGCTCAGAGCTCCTTATCAACATGAATAACAGAGACATTTCCAAAGGTTTCATCCTGGAAAAACTCCCCAAACTGCCAAGCTGCAAATATCATTTCACATCTTTAAGGCTTCCAAACAGTCCAGAAATACTGAAAGGCTTTTTTAATTCTTTTCCCAGAAATGTTTTCATGCTTTGTCTTGTCCTGACAGCAGTTTTACAGAGCAAACAGAAACCCTGAAAAGGTGAAAAAGTACTTCTTGATCATCCACCTGTGAGCGCAGACCATGAGCATTATTATTCTTCCAAGTCACCTTTTCCCCAAGCCACTAAGAACAAAGTCTGTATTATCCCTCTGCTCCTTTCACAGGGACAGAGTTTGCTGAATGGCAAACTGTTTTTAAGAGTTCAAATCAGTATTACTTCAATAATTAGAACATTTCTCCAAAATCTGCTCATCCTGCTGTAAAGCCAGACACCAATTGAAACCAAATCATACTCTCAGCTCACAAATGCAGTTTCCAGCTGAATACAGAGGAGATCCGGGGCCAAACTGCAGGACTTTGATGCATGAACAACTGTCCTTGTTCAAATTAAGTGTGGCTTATATTTCTCACTCCACAGTGTCTGCCACAGAACTGACCTGAGGAATAGAACTCCAATTTAGTGTCTCTGCTTTGGTATAAGTGGGCCTTCCTCTTCAGTTAATCTGGCTGAAAGACTGCCTTCCAGAGCTTGCATTAGATTTATGCACACACTGGTTTTCAGCTTTATGTCTTTAGTGATCAAAGACCAGCAAATTGCTCCAATTAAACTAGAATAAAACAAGATGATGCATTATTTATGAGCCAAAGTAGCTTTATCTGATGGAATGGTATCCTGTCCCCAGTAAAGCTCAGGTATTCATTTTTCATATATATATATCTTACTGCTCTGCTGCTATTAAAACTATTTTAGGAAGATGTAAGAATCATTTTCTAGCTTGGCAGCTTTAAGTATGTTGGAAGGACAAAGGTTTTGAAAGGTAGAAAAAATTCTTGTAATGGTTTGAAGTGGATTGACAGTTTTCTCACACTCTTCTTGCTGTAAAAACATCACCTAGTCTCAAGTCTCAATCTCTGGCAAAAAAAGATGTTTTGAAAGACACATTGTTCCTTCTAGCATTGTTTGCTACTTCAGAAAAATGGCAATTTGTTCCACAAAGTCAATTAATGCTTAGCTGAAATCAGAGTAAGACTACACACGCAGAGGGAAAATTTCTTCCCTGAGCAAATACAATCAGTGATTAGAGCAGCATGGTCTGACAATCACGAGATCCAATAGGCAGCATCATTCTTCTCCCTGAAATTAATTTTCTGGGTGACACTTAATACAGTGGCTCTGGCTGCAGAACAATACAAGGGATGCTTATCTACATTGCCAGGACAACGTAGACATTTTAAGACCAAATATTTATAAAGCCCTCTTGGATCTGCCAGTAAAGAACACTGTATATGTAAAATACTCTGACCTGTTTGGATAAGCTTTTTAGTTTGTTTACATAGAAAATTTGCTTTCTTTATGCTCAGAGAAACCTCAGCAGTGTAACTGCAGTGAAATACTTTTCCTTTCTGTATCAGAGCTTTTACCTAACTTTCCTTACTGTGTTACACTTCTGTTTCTACCACTTCCTCCTTCAAATGCAACCATATTTCCAGTTAGAGCCTCTCCAGGCATTTTAGAACAATCAGTCATTTGAGTCTTCTGGAAAGCTCACATACAGAAGCTGGCTCCAAATCTCCTATTAAATTTTGCACTTAGCAGACTTAAGCCAGACATGAGCTGTTCACTACAAACAGCTGGGGTGGGAAATGACCTTTTCATTAATGTATATTTGTGATATTTGAGATGCATTGTCTTTCCAGGTGTGCAGTCACCATACATTGTCTCCCTGTCCTCAAAGGTTACCACACAAATGTAAAATGTAAACTAAAATTACAAACAAGAGAAAGTGTTTTAAAGCAATGGCAACACCTCCTGGCAGAGGTCACAGAGTCAAAGTGAAAATAAAGTCTTCAGCTTTATAGAAAGGTAAAAGCTTAAGAACACTCCAAAGAAACATGTTTATTACTACATAATAGAAGAATACTAATCATAACCTCCACTCTCTTAATTAAAGGACAGTGGCAGTCCAGAAGGAATTAAAAGCCACAACAGACAACCCTGCATAATTAAAATCTTGACTGGACACCTCCTTGTTGACAGTCTGGAAGGGCTGCTCTGTCACATGAGGAGAAATGCCAGCAGCCTGTTGTACAAGACACCCACGAGCTGAGTCCAAGAAGGGCTTAAATTAAACACCATGCCTCAGAAAAACAGCAACTTAATGAGAAATCCAAGTCCAGGGGAACTGCTACGAGGGAACTTCCTCTGTAATTCTGCCCAGTGCAAACAAACCCCGGCAGGACTCGTGGCACCTCTCCCTCCTCGCAGCCCAGCACAGCCTGCACCTGCCCCGAGCCTGGCCCAGCCCGAACGACACCCTACATGGGAGTTTCTTAGCACAGATGTGCTGAAATTCCTCAGCTAATGAAAAAGGCTTCCCTGGCCCTCGAAAGGTTGGGAGAAATTTTTCTTTTGAAATTAGTATTATCATATGAAAAGGGATTATTTTTGGTTGCTAGCTATTCAGCCTTTCAGGAAACCCTATCTGGATTTGCTTTCCCAGTTCATTCACTGACTTCTTGCAATTCCAGTGCCTCTGGTCTGTGCAATTAACCAATAGAGCAAACAAATCCCAAACTTCAAGAGACTTCATTCTTAAGCCAGCTCTAGGCCTTAGAAATAGTGATGACATTAACTCAGAAAATACAGGATGTATCTAAACAGTTTAAATCAAATGCAGTCCAAAGTATTAAAATACCAACCAAGAGAAATCAATGTTGTGAACAGCTGAGTTACTCAATAATTTCCAAATGGCCTAAAAAATCAAATACCATCATGAAAACTACCTATAAGTCTAGTCTGCAGTTTTTACAGTGTTTATAATAATAATCAAAGGAAAAATAAATGTGTATAAAGCAAAAAAACCTCTCTAAAATGTCCCTGGTAAATATGACTTCCTTCATTTTCGCAGTAGATTTCAATGAGCTCCTACAGATTTGGAACAGGCTGTGCACACACTGAGAAATTGCACATTCCAAAGAGCACACCATCCATCATTCAAGCACAAGAATTCTCACATGAAATTAAAACCTAAGTGTGTATCTCAGATCTGCACCTCAGCTCCCTGAAAACGTGACCTTTGGCACTCATGGCACTTTGGGCCACAGCACTGGATCAAAAACCAGGGTTTCAATCCCAATTCACTTCAGTTCAAAGGCTTTCACTAAAAATTCAGCTTCCTGTGAAACATCTCAGTCTCTGGGATGTTGCTTTGTATAAAAAGCAAAATAAATTCCAATTTACCCATTGCTAACAGGTCTCACCTTGACTCCACCTTGACTCAGCACAGCAACAGCTTTCCAAAGACAAGGGCTGAGCCCAGGGAACAATCCAGACCCAGCAGTGACAGCAATGAGAGCTCTGGTTTTTTGTGCCACATGGCCCCGTGCTGTGGGCAGGGACAGGGAGCCCTGCTGGGAGCCAGCCCAGTGCTGTAGCACTTACAGCACATGTCTCATCTGTGCAGAGCCCTGGGCTGCAGCCCCTGCCCTGGGAGCCAGAGTGCAGCCCCAGGGGCAGCCCCTGTGCCAGCAGGGCAGGCAGCAGAGCACAGTGCACCAGCTCAGCATCCTGCAGCTCTGGCTCTCCACACGTGTCCTTGGATCACACACCACCCATAAAACCCACAGATGAGAACAAAGCACAACTCCGGGCCCAAAATTCCCTTTGACTGTCACTTAAATAATGCCTGTCATTAAAAGAAGTTGAGTAATAATTCTACAGTGCATTCCCTCAGCCTAATAATTAAAATAGATTAATAGTGAAGGCAAAATTAATTTTCCAGTATCTCCCTCCCCCTTTGGTCTGTCACTGGATGCGAGCAGAATTCCAAAAGGAACAAAAGACCACGGGAAATGCAGTCCATGTGGGATTGTTGGATTGAACAGTGTCTGTGGCTGCTACAGTTGTTAATCCACCCCTCTCATGGAGTCACTGGAGCTATTGCAGCCTTGGCACTGGACATGAGGCTGGCTATGTGAGTAAGAGACTTCTTGTGGTTAAGCTCTCATCAGGATTTTACTGGAAAACAAAAAGGAGGGTCAGAAACTACTTAGCTACCCTAGAAAATCCCAAAATGCAAATGTGGCCATGGAAGATTTTTAGTGATACAATAAACTTTGCTGTTTCCTGAAATTAAAACACCAAAAGATGATGATTAAATGTTTTTTACAGATCTTTTTCTTACCTAATGATGACACACTGATTTTCTCTGTCAATAATCATGTTTCTGTACATGCTGTCTGCAAGAGCATAAATATGTGGTGGGTTTTCATACTGTGCCTAGGAGGAAAAACAGGGAATAAATTTTCACCACAGCATGAAACAATGCAGAAAGAGCAAAATAAATTTCTATTTAAATTGGAAGAACTATTTTCCTGGAAAAACAATTCTGAATCCCACTTTGTACTGAATTTTCTCCAGGAATTTTTTTGTTCATTAAATAAAAACAAACCAAAGTCTCTGGGCTTTGTTAGTGATCTTTCTCTCATCCATAATTTTCTCCTAAACTATTGTAAACACCCTGTTCTAAAAATGGTCTGTGCTGGAAATCTATTACTTGTCCAAGAGAAATTCACATCATTTCAGCCCATTCCACCAGTGGTCCCAGACCACCTAGACCAGAACTCAGAGCCTGGAGCTGTGTGTCCCATTTTCAGCCCATTCAAACCAGTTTCCCCCATCCATGGACAAGCCCAACAACTCAAGCAGAGCAGGAAACTGAATTTTAAGTCTCTCATGTTCTTGTGCTGCCTCACTCTTCCAGCAGTATTTTCAAAAGTGGCATCTAATTGTGGCATCTCCGTTTTTTTATTGTTCTGGTCCAGTTTGGGAGTTGTTATATCACAGTCTCCAAAATCCCCAATGGCCATTTTGTATCCTGAACCACTTTAGGATTATGACAGCTTAAAAAC
>JAWWTY010000016.1:14730717-14948111 GCA_035222235.1 Margarornis squamiger
GACTCAGATCCAACCTCCCATCCACCAGGACCCCCAGGTCCCTTTCCTGGCACTGCTTTCCAGCATCTCATTCCCCACTCTGTATGTATATCTGGGTAATTACTATATTTCAAATATACCTGAGCACGTAACTGAGAAAAGCTTCTTTTCTACAAGGTTCCCTGGGAACATGCACAGTTCTGTGTATCATCCAGTGCAGCAACAGTGAAAAAATACCTCACACATCAGGCATGTGATCTCCAACCATCCCAGCCCCCTGCCTGTGCCTTTTTCTCCTACAAAACATTAATCTGAACAACGATATGAAAAATTATGTTGTGCAGCTAAGCATGTCTCATCCAGTTAATGAAAGCATCTCTTAAAATCTGTAGATTAAAGAATCAGACCATTAGATATGCAGATGTGCTTCTGCATGCTCCCTGTGCAATGTCTGACTGCCAGATTCAGTTTGTTCCCACTCAAACACAGCAAGAAAGAGCCTGCAGCTATCTTGTTTGCAGTTTGCTCCTGTCAAATCTCAATGTTTAGCAAGGGTTGATTTACATAGCACCTGCATGGGAGAGCATCAGGTAAAGCCTACATTTCTAAAGAGAGCAAGACTAGTAATTTAGTCATGGATGAGTCAGTAATTGCCCACCAGTTCAGCAGAAGTGCTATCAAAAGGGATAAAACTTTGCAAATAAAGTGTCAAAGATATTTTGGCTATTTGTAGTGAATAAAGATGCCATGGAACATTTTTCAAGTGAGGGTTGAGTCCAGTTCTAAAGCAGCTGTATTGCTTCTAGGTAGTGTTGACAGCAGGTTCAAAAAATGTTCTGCATTTCAAATCATCCAGTAATAGCTGGAATGACAGACACACACTCCTGGTCTGTGGTATACAGGTAACATCTAACACCAGCTATTCCATGGATTCCTACCAAAGGTCTGTCCTCAGTGGTATTTTCCCCATTTAGGGCTAATGCACCAATTGCATGGATGTATTATTGCACTTCTAAAAATTCTCCCAACACTCCACAGCAGTAACTCTAAGGACTACAGGGAAGATAAAAAACAAATTTTAATCTGAAATCACATATCACATACAGGCATTTAAGGAATAACATGATTTATTCACATAACCAGGTTCATGAATTACAAATGTACAAAAAATATTTGTACATCCACTTTGATCTCCACGACCTTATTGCAAAGTACAAAAGAGAGCTTCTTTGCCTTTATACATGTTTCATTGCAGGTTTCCCTTTAGCATGTCCTGCCATGGAAACCTGCACTTTAAAAAGGATCAGAAAAATGATCCAATGTTTACACACACTGTTGACTGAGCAAGGCTAAGCCTGTTTAGAGCTACTAGTAAAAGAATAACTTAGACACCACACTACATGCTATTACAGATAACATTTAAGGGATAAACCCCCAGAATCACCCTGGAAGCCTGTTACAAAGGGGAGCACACCCTTTGGGATTTGCAGCTGAAGACAGAAGGCCTCTGTGAAGGCTTAGTGCAAGTTAAAGGTGTAGAAGGGCCAGGAAGACAACTGCAGAAGGTGAGAGGTAAGACCAGAGTCAGGCCTACGATTTCAGACTGGTGTGGCTGATCTGTGGGAAGGAGGACAAGCACAGGTGTCCTACACAAGGTTGGAACCACAGAAGATGTGAGCCTGAACCAATTCCATCAGCAACACTGAAGGCATACAAGCAGACAGCAGGAGTACTGCTAGCGTAGAGCTGAAGGAGCAGAACTTGACATTGAAAACAGAAGCAGCTTGCCTGGATCAGACAAGGCTCCCACCACCTTGCCAGCTCCAACCATTCCACCATTCCCTCTTAGAAACATTTCCCTTATTCTTGTTCCTGTTTGAGAAACTAGGATCTGTCACTCAGCTTACTGTGGACCAAGTGACACTTCCATCCCAGGGGGCACAATGTAGTTTGCATATATCATCTGTCAAAACCAGCAGAGGATTCCAGCCCCCTCACACACTGCAGATAATTTAGGCTCCTAGGAAAGCCCCACAACAGAGTCCATGGTGGGTTTTAGGAACATGTCCCTTAAATATATCCCCAGTACATCCTTATTAAAATAGCACCAGAACAAAACAACACCCACAGTGATCACGAAGGCTCTGCACAGCTTTGGTACTTCAGTGAGGTTCTCACATGCTGCCACACTAGAGTGGGAGACAGGAATACGAATAAAGGGGAAAACAGTAACAAATGGACAGAACAATAAAAAGTATTACCCCCACTTGCCAGTTCTAACACTTGCAATGTCCTGACCTGCCCTGACTTAAAACACCACTTTAAAAAAAAAAAAAAAGGTAGTTTTAGCTCTTGAATATACTTCCAAGTCTTCAAAAATAGCAAGAATGAAAAATAAGTGACTATGCATCTCATTGAGGAAGCATGCAAAAAAAAAGTGGGTTCATTTAAATCCCATTTAAACTCCCCTCAAGAGTTTCAATTGGTCCAATATAAATCCAAAACAAGCCCTAAAAGGACACAATTAGCTACAGAATGCAGCTTCATTGTTCACTGCATCCTGTTACCAGCTGAACATAATTTTAGCTACTAAATTGGTTCTTCTTTGTTTCGGCAATCAGATGATATTAACTTCCCCTTTGTTTTTTCTTTTCCTGTTTGTACACCTGCACTCTCAATGAGCAAACAGCAACAGGATTAGTATTTTATAGTTAACCTACAACTCCACACCTGTAAGGAGCAGAATGACAAAATACTTGCAAAGCCCTGGGGGGGGACCCCAAAACAACAACCAGACAAAAACCCCACAACAATCCTGACTTCTACCTTTAAGATCTGATTGTAGTCACCAGGTAAAACAATTTTGAAATAAAACTGGATATTCTTTCAATGCACTGTCTGCCTCAGTTGCAGCATCCAGGGCCAGAGCTGCCTCACAGCAGGCAGTCACATCAGTCCCCAGCGCTCCACCTGCGCAGTTCCAAGTGCAGACCAGGAAGAACTCCCCATGGTCTTCAGTGCTTTTGGAATAGCAGAAGCTACTCCTCGTGTTTTTGATGGAAGTCTCTTCCCCCCCCAGTAAGCTGTGAGCTGTTTAACCACCCCTGCTATCAGAGCCAGCACAAGCCACAGTGGGTGGGTTACAATCCAACTGGCGGGAGCAGTTCCGCTGGCTTTGTCCCTCCCGTCCCAGGCTGGATTCCAGCCACACAGCACACAGCAAAGCCCGGGCAGGGGCAGGGAAAGCCTGCTGAGTGCTGAGAGCTCAATCTGAAATGTACTCTGGGCTCAGAACAGACCCATGTGCGGGACAAGCCCAGTGACAGAGTCACCCAATGGCCTCAGGTGCAAAACCGCCTCGGCCTGCTGTATCATTAGGAAATTACCTGAACAAAAGAAAACCTGATTTCAGGAGGGTGAACACTCTCGAGGTGTGTCACACTAAAGAGCTATTCATGACTAATTCATTAATTGTGGTAACAACGTGCTTCTCCATTACATTCAAACTACCACCTTCAGAACACCCCCGGTGACGGCAGAGGGTTTATGAAGTACCTGCCTATACATTAAGAGCACAGGCTGTCCTGTCAGGGCAGCCCAAATATACTCGCTTCAGCACTTGCCATCTTTCACACCATTATGACTGTTTTCAGAATAAACACTTCTCAAATTCCTCTCCCCAAAAGAAACATTCAGGACTGGAAGAAAGAAAAAGTTGTTTAAGTCTACAAACTCATCCTATGGCACTGAAACAGGGATTTAAAATTGCACATTGTCTTCTGCTTTTCTGGGTGGATTTCAGACATTCCTTTCTTATCCAGAACTGGAAGTTTTTAGTTCTGTCAAGACTGTATCCCTAATAGCTTAATTTCAGGCAGCCTGACACATGCAGCCTCACTTATTTAGTCTGAGTGTAAGTACACACTGCAGTACTTTAAAAGAAAAGGTCAAGCTCAGGATTTCTAAACTAAAGATCAAAATCTGCCATCAATAGTTTGTCTTTTTACTGGTGACTTGCACAGGAGCAGGCAAGGCAGCCAGCTCTTCCAGCTGGAGGTAGGGACTACACTTCTAGTGATTACAATGCTTTTCTGAAATACACAGTACTTATTAATGTGTATATTGGCTGTATTAGTGACCATTCAACAAAGCAGATTTAGGGCTTGGGGTTCCCTCCTCACCCCCAGATCTGTACTGGAGTACAGAACACATGAGCCCTTACAAGTGCAGGTCTCAGGGAAAAAACCACAGAGCAAGTCGGAAGGTGTAGCTGAGATGATGTTCCTTTTCCACTATCAGCAGTCAAAGACTGAGCGTTCATTTCAATGTACTTTGTAATCTCCAGTAATTCCAACTCTTTTCATAGTTTAAGATACACAGCTAATGTCTACACCAAGGGAAGCTCTACCAGAGAACAAGTATTTGTAACTACGTAAATAGAAGCTTTTAGCACTGTGAAGATTCAGGCCCCCTTCTCTGCATGCACCCCTTGGTGCCACTGAACTGCTCCACACCACTGTAATCCCATGTGGAAAACCGCACCATGCACAGCTCAAAGAAAACAGACCCAGTGTGACTGCCAAGATTAAACCATGGTTGGAGGTAGGTTAGATTGTCCAGAAACACTGTTTTAGCCCTCTCCTTTAGTGAGGGATGTTCATTTTGTCTAGAACAATACCAAATATGGGAATAAGTAGCCACTGCTTTTCTGTTTCCTCTCAAGCGTTCCTAGAACGAACCAAGAATAAAAACAAAGTAAACGACAGGAAGAAACCACTGCTGGTCATGAACTTATTCTGTATATTGAGCTCAGGTCTCTGTGGACTGGGTGTGCTGGTATTTCAGGCATTAAGAGCCCTGGAAGCAGAATTCCTATTTACCACTAGACAAGCTTTAGCAAATAGCACTCATGGGAACAGTGTTAAGGCTTCTGGAGCAGTCAGCTGGGTCACTGACACTGAGAACTGCCAAACTCTCAATATCAAAGCTGTCAGTTAACAACAATACCATCTAGGTGAAATAATTAATCCATTCTCTGTGTGCTGCTGAAGTTCAACCACTGTGTAGCCCCACAAGAGGCTCACACACTTCACTGCATATTCCTGAGACTGAGGTCAGTGGAGACTGTAGAAGTCTTGTAAAGAACACATTCTGTGTGTTTGAAGGCAGCTTCAAGCTAGAACAGATCAATCTCCATTATTGCATACACTTTTATAAACCACAACAGAACCCACTTCAGTTGTGTTAAAATGTAGGTTTTGTTAACCCCATGTAAGAGATGATTTGTTATTTAAAGCAAGTATCAAACTGGGCACACTCTTCTCCAGTACACTGGATCTAGTCCTTTTCTGCCATGCAGATGTATGTTACATAGTGCTGTGAGGTAAGTCACAGTTAGAGGCAGATATTTATGTTGCTTAAGAAACTGGCTTAGCTGCCAGAAACAGGTACTCAACATTATCTCGAGTTTCACATCCAGAATCCTCAGGCACTGTCAAGCCCTCCTTCACTTGCAGGTACACTTCTCATCTGACTTGCTCTGTTCAAGACCTACCCCTGCCCTCCTTCTCAGCTGAAAACAGCTCCTGCCTCGAATTCTGTGGTTGCAACTCAATGCTGAGACAAAAAACAAGTAAAGCACAGCAAAATCAGTGGCCTCTCCTACAACGGAGTCATTCTCCCCACTCCCAACTCTGCTTTAAATGGAGCTCCAGTTTTTGATCATTTGAGACCAAACCTCAAATCAGATCTGCACAGACTCACACAGTGCCATAAGAGGATCTCCACTCATTACAAAACAACTCTTTTCCCCCATGTCAAGCCTAAGGGCAAAGTCTGTTTGCTGGCAATCTATTCCTGTAAGGTCGGATCACCACCAGCATGGGCCTTGGGTCCTTCCAGGGCTCTGGAATGCTGTTCCTGCAGGGACTTTTGCCCTCAGCCGTTGGTGAGCACGTGGAACACCCACCCCAGGGGGCCTGCAGAGTCCCATCACCCAGCTGGAAGGAAAACACCAGCCCTGTGTACCAATGCCACCCCTTCCAGTGCAAATGTGGGATTCAGACACCTGCAACAGGAACTCCCAGCTATCCCAGGAAGAAGCAGGAAGAAGAGCTCTGCAGAACAAACAGCAACAGCAGAGCAAGGAATGGCTGACAGTTTGGGTACAGCTGAGGATGGATTTTTGCATTTTTAGCTCTTTTGCCATAGAGTTCCCATAGGTTTACGGTGCTCCCCTGTAGCAGCAGGTCTATACTTCCCCCTCCACCAGGGCCAGGCAATTCAAAAAAGGCACCTTACTCCAGACTACTCAAGTTTTGCACACAAAAACCAGCCAGGATCCCCTCAAAAACTGAAAACATCCGAACTGCCCTACTCTGGGAAGCTATTTTTGCTTTCCAACTGCAAAGAGTGGAATGTTTTTTGTAGGAATCTTTGGTTTGCTGAATCCAGCAATTACTAACCAATATAGCAGCTCCCAGTGTACACTTAAATTTGAGGGGAAGCACTGAAAAAGGCTTTGGAGACTACCAACAACACAGCATCAGGTTGTGGAAACATGACTGTGCATAAGGCACAGTTTTTAAGTGAAATAAAAAAATAGCTGAAGTAATTCTGTTTGTAGAGGAGCCACTATATTTTACTTGGTGAAGTAAAATATTTGCTTTCATTGATTAAGGCAATTCAGAATTCAGGAAGTAATCCAGTTTGCATGCAACAGCAGGATATTACATGTGGTACAGGAGCTGTATGTAACAAAAGCATGCTTTGCAGTACAGCAGTTTTCACAGCATCCACCTGTTTAATTCAAATGGTGGTAGGAAAGACATCAGAAGTTTCCTGACAGGAGTAGTGTGTCAGTCTATCTTGCTTTCATAAAAACTGTACTACTAAGAATCAACAAAAAAATACAGAATGTAAGAGTCTAATATAACCATGGATTCCCCTGACTAATCTTTTTTTTCCCCTAGATGATTGCATCCTATCACTAATTCCTTCAAAAACATGATCTATATTTAGACAGCAGAAAAAATTGCACAAAATTCATATTTCATAGGCATTACCAGAAGCTACTGTAGAATTTGTTACTAATTCAGGCTATGAGACAGCCAGTACCTCTGTGCTCTGAAAGCAAGAATGGGTGGGTTTGTAGCTTTATATCCTTTCTGGAATCAATCTCACCAAACTTTAAATTCCCCATTTAATTGTATCTATAGAATAAGTATGACTCTTCAATTACTGTTATAAATACTTTTGCACATCTCCCTTTCTTTAGGTATGTACTGAATACAATTGGGGACCAGTATAGGAAAACAAATTCTTTTGTGACTGTAAACAGACAAATCAAACACTTCTCAAATACTGAAAGAAAAAACAAATACTCAAAGTATGCACTTGCTTTTGAGCCCCATGAAACGGCCTTTAAGATTAGGTTTAGTAGAAGCACTCCTTCAATATGCCTTGAGAGCACTGCTTTCACTGAGCAAATGAAATATTTTCCAGTCCATATACCACAACATCTGCAGTGAGACAGTCCAAACCCCAGGTATCAGGAGGTGCACATGCTACCATGGGCCAGAAGAACCACAGCAGCTCAAAGATGTTTAAAATACCTAGGAAAGCCTTTGTCCTTGAAATCTTCTACTAACCCTCCAGAGCAGTAGTACTTTGATACCAAATGAGCTCTGAGTGTATGAGGCTCACAACCCCATGGACTCCAAAGGCATTGGCATCACCTGTTAAAAGAAATTCCAATACACTTTTTATCTCTGCACTTCTTTACAAAGCTGGGAAGAACGCAGGGTTAAAAGTTATTGCAAAAGCAAATTTGGAAGCTCTTAGGCATTTGTGTAGACTTGTATCCTTCAAGGCAGTAAAAAAAAACAAAACAAAACAAGATGAGACAAGTTCTTGACTACCGCTTGGCACTGCAAATACATTACTGACAAGAGGTCCCAGCTTCCATCTTTTTGTGTTTCTGCTATTAGCAACATCCAACTCAAAGCACAGGAAAAGACATCAATCACTGGAAAAGATAACAGCACTGGTAAGCTGCCTAGAATTTAAAGCCTCACAAATACTGTGGAATGTCAGACTGAAAGCAGAAGACTGTCCTAGGTGCAAGATCAAACATCAGACACCGTATTTCATAAAACACAAGCAAGGACTTTAAATCTTTCTGTGTGTTGAAAACACTTCCTTTGTTTTATAAAGGGTATCAGGCTGCACTGTTCAGACTTGAGTATGACTTCAGTACTTAAATTAGACAAGGCTGACCAAGAAGTGGTTACAAACTCAGGCTCAGCTGATGACAGTGATTCAGTGAGTGGTTCTGAGCTGGCAAGGAAAAAAAAGCCCCACATTTCCTGTACAAGGACAAGTGCAGCGAGTCACCAAGAGACTGCCGGTCCTGTTTGAAGGATGCCAACAAAAACCTCTCATTTAGACTTCAGATTGCTGAACAAAGCACGAAAATAGCTTCTAGAAGCAGGTGCTTTTGCATAAACCATTTATGCCCCCTTGTTTTGATGCAGGAGGCTAAAGAAAGACATCTATCATCACTCCATCCTCAAGCCATTGTTCCCCCGACAGCCAGAAGTGGCTTTTACCAGACATTTCTGGCAGATGAAAAATCACCGAAACAGGAGGGCAGAGACCAGACCTACTTTGTAGTCCTTCTGACACCTCCAGAACAGTGTTGATCATGAAGCTCAATCTCTCCTAGTGTCTGGCTTTACCTTTCAGGTTCACATCTACTCGTTGAATTTAGCAAGTAGCATTAGCAGGTAACTCCTCACACTCACACCTTCTAAGTGGGCTTCCCAATAAGCATCACTTCTGATAAGTCTGACTCATGCTCCCATTACCAGCACTGCTTTCCTCCTCAGCTCTCACACCGGCTTTGTTCAAAAAAACATTTTCAGATTCCATTCAGAATGGTTTTTTTAGAGATAAACTTTACAGTCCATGAACCCAATCCATAAGTGGTTTTAATATCAATTAAACGCCACTATGTCTTTGGAAAAAGAGCCTTGACCATACCATTCTTCCTAGGGCACCTACATCAAATAATCTCGGGTTTAGATGTACCTGCTGCTGTATATGATGCCATCCAACCCTAAAGCCATTTACACATTTATATGAAGCACATTTAACAGATCAGGCAGAAAACACCTGTCAGGTTCAGTGTGTGGGAAAGCTTTGACTAAGGACACCTTTTCCTACCACAGTAATGACTTAGTCAAGCAGAGAGAACGGATCCCATGCACTGCCAGGGCTTGGCTGCACACCTGGGCTCCCCAGGGGCATTCACATTTTGCAGGAGGTGAGGGAGGAAAGCAGTAGGTGGAGGAGAGGAAAGCTAGAAAATGAGGATGAGTCAGGAGAGGAGCCACAGCCGTACTTCCTGGGCAGGACAGCAACTGGCATCTCAGGAACGTGAGGGAAGGGAGTAGGAGATGGGAAAGGCTGAGCTGAGCCAGGAAGGTCTGACTGAAACGCGGCTCCTCACACCCAGGCTCCCCCAGGAGGCTGAGCCTGCACAAGAGCCCTGAGGATGAGGTGAAGGTCTGAACTACTCCCCAGAGTGAGAGACAGCTCTCGGTTCTGATCTGACAGAGAGAAAATCCTTGTTTACTTCCTGTCCTACTTCTCTGATATTTACAAATACATTTACACCCATGTAGTAGAAATAATAAAAGCCAAACAACACGCTATGGCTAAGAGTCCTTTGGCTACAGCATTCTCAAAAGTTAGCAGGCACCCCATACACCTGGAACACTTCTGCATCCACAGGCAGTACAAAAGACATTTCCACCAGTTAATAGGAATGCCAGTGATGTGTGAGTGACCAGCATCAACCAGGAAAGCTCCTTGACAGGCAGCAGGTAGTGAGGAAGGGAATGACCTCCAACAGATAAGAATATGGGGCAGAGAGCCTTTATATGATTTTCCCTGAAAGGTTTAGCCCTTTACACTGAGGCAAAACTTTGTTGCTCATATTCAAGGTGAGAGCACAAATAAAGTGGCTTCATTCAATGAGTTAAAAACAGTGCAAACCAGCCCTTTCTTACCAAAGCCTATGCCTGGTGATTTCTCTGCTTGCAGAGGAACTGAACTATTTTCCAAATCCTTATTTTTGTAACACACACATATACACACAGACTCCTCCCAGTTCCAAAAACTGCTTCAACTTTACCGCTTCCAGTCCCGCACTGTTAACTCCCAGAACAAACCCCTTTCCAATTAGGTGCAAATTCCCCTTCTAACACAGCTCTGAACGCTTTCCAATAGCCACACACCACCTAGATCTAGAATGCAGCTTCCTAAAAAAGCAGACTGAAGTATTGCATTACAAGTGTGTTTTAGGAAACTGAAAAGGAAAGCAGACGAATTTGTCATTTATGAGCCGTTTATTGTGGCAACACCCAGAAGCAAAGGGTAAGCAAAGCCTGACAACTTGCAGGCCAAGCCCAGACTGGACTCCACCAGGAGAACTACATCGACCTGTGTCAGAGCTGTTCACAAAGTTCGGGACTCCAGAGCTCACTCCCAGGGTCACCCAGGCTCCTTGGCAAAGGAGGTGGAAGAGCTGGGAGATCTGGAGGAAAGAACACCTCTTGTCTTTTTGCTCCCCTCCTCGTCAGATGCAGCAGCTAAGTAAGGTTTTACTAATATCAAGGATCCTTCTGTAGCTCTGAAGATGTTAATTTACATGTTCTCTACCTATACATTAGTATTAGTAATATATACATGGATACTAAATTAGGAGACAAATCCAAACACGGGCATTTCAGATGCCTCATCCCGAAATTAGGAACATAAAAGTTTTTGTTCTTTAATATAACTTGGAGAGAGCAGCGCAGGATCATTTAGATCGATGTCACTTTTAGACTGACTCCTACAACTGAGAAGGGAAAATACTGGTATTTATGAAGCAAAATTAATTTAAATTATTACAAAAGGAGCAAATAAGTCTCCTCTGAAAAGATGTGCAACTTTTTAGTGTTTCAAGCAAGGTAACATACTTTCCGAGTTAAGATGAGAACATGACCAAGATTTTACTGAGAACTCAGAGAAAGCTTGACATTCCATGTGCTGGCTATCACAAAGGATCTAAAGAGCTTGTTTTGACAACCCCCATTCTGCATATGCAGCAATGCTGAAGAACAAGGCGGTGAGACAGGCACGAGTTATCCCTTCAAGACAAAAAAAAAGTGGCTGCTAATGGTTTAGTTAAACTACTGATAGCAATGTCACCCCATTTCCATCACAGAGGGCGGGGGAAAAAAGCATTTCCGGAAGGCAAGAGATCATGAGAAGAATGCTTAAGATGTACAGACATACACAATCACCTGTTCAGTTTTGAGCTGCACAAGTTGCATTTGAGGAACGTTCTGCACACATCAATGTCTTATAAAAATGTGCTCTAACATACACAATATACCCATAAATCATTCTAGAGGTCCAAACTAGAAAGACACAAAGAAAAGCATGCACACAACGCAAGCCTAAATAAAACACATCAAGTATGAATCACCACCTTTACTACCAAACATGCTACTGGGTTTTATTATATTTTATGTATCAGCCACAGAGAAACACCGCAGAGCTGGAAGATTTTTCCATTAACACACCTCTAGACATAACGCAAAGCACATGCTGTTACCCTCCCCAGGATTCCACATCTGGCAGAAAGCAAGGTTTGAGCTGGGGCTGCTGCCTGCAGCAGACAGGAAAGCACCCTTCAAACAGAGGAGCATCACTGTCTTGCTTGTGACTTTCTTGCACAAAAAAAATACTTAAGATAGTATAAGGCCCCAGTTCACATCACACATTAGGTATTTCTGGACCGAATCCTAAAGGCCAGCAAGGCCTCTCAGGCTCATCCAGTCTTTCATAGCAATCAAGACATCCCCAGCATCTAGCTGGACTGGGCTATAAATATCTGCCCTCTGCTGATGTCAAGCTATGCTGAACTGTTATAAAAATATTCCTTTTTAAAAATCAACTTTCCATCTTTGTTGAAGAGGTGGAAACAGGAAGGCACCGAGTATGCCCAGACAAAATGCACATACTGACTGCAGTGTGACAGAAATTGCTCAGCACTGAAATGCTGGTTAAAGGCAACATAGAAACACTTGGTTTTTCAACCTAAGTAAATCAGACAACCCTGTCTTGCTCAACAACTTGTGAGTTAATCCAGATACTGCTGATCCTGCTTTCTCTTGAAGCCTTCCCTTCTCACTCTGCCCAAAAAATTAGTACAAAACTTCAGTACTCTAGAACACAGATTTGGCAAAAGCAGGCAAAGTTGATCACTGATGGGTGGTTGTTGTGCTTAGCTGTTTTTGTGGTTCGCTTTTTTTACATAAATAGTAGCAGTTTATGCCTTGGAAAATATTATATTCTATGTTTTCTCCTTAAGAGAGTCAAAGCCAGCTGACAGTACTCAGGGGAACAATCTCTCCCTGACAACTACAGAGCTATTTTAAATCAAAGGTCCAAGATCACATTGTCACATTAATGTGACAAGATCATTTCTGTGACATGGTACAGAGCCTCTACCCAACTCAAGATCCTCCAATGCATCTCCACGACCTACCCCACGACATGATGAAGGTTCAAGCTCACATTATAGCAGTAGAAGTTGCATAAAGTTCAGCTGACTTTACAATTCACTTTGAGCGAGTTTCAGCTTAGTTCTGCCAAGAGGTTTCCCAAGGATTATGGATAGAGTCCTTCACTGGAGTGGGACCACTTGCCACAAATATCCATTTTTGAAGTCTTACAAGCTGCAGCTAAGCTGTTAAGAGGCTGATGGAGTTTTTTATTATTATTTTGAATTTAAAGCAAGGGAACACAACGTTAACAAAATTGATGCATTTCAAGAGGAAAGCATCAATAGTTGCCAGATGTTCCTTAGAACTGTCAGCTTTAATGCAGTTTTACCCCACTGTTGGTCACTCTCACCTTGTATTGCCACATACAGCCATGAAACAGCTCACCCATTCTGTGTCTGCTGATCTCCTCCTGAAACCACGCTGTTAGCTCAATATAGATATTAATCTGGATTAAAAATAAACCAGCAAAAAAGAGCACTTGTATTGCTCAGTGGCACAGGGGTTCAGTCCTGCCAGCCCCTGGGTGGGGCAGTGCACCATGGCAGAGAGACCAGAGGAGGCACATTCAGACCAGAGACACCTCCATGTGCTCTGCTCTACCAGCCTAAGAAGAGTGAGCAGCATCTGATGCCAGTGGTCACTCAGCACCCTGCACTGGGGACCCTAGCACAGCAGGAAAGGGTCACTCTAAGGCCTATAGAGAAAATATGGCAGAAAAAGACAATTTAGAGAACACAAAGTACTGAAAACATTCTGCTGCTTTTCCCCTCCAGACATCAAAATTGTTAAGACAAATAAGGGCAATAATGTGAGGAGTTTTTATGCAGCACAGAAAACGAGTATAAAGTTTCAGGATATTAGTAGTGTGATTCATGTTCATCAGCAGCCATTGTACGTCCTGCCAGGCAACCCTTCTGCCAGCTAAGTTACAAAATGCTACCTTCCAAACAATTGTTTCAGCATAATTATTTGAAAAAACAGTACTTTCAAAAACAATCTCTTCTAGTTTTGCTTTACTCGTTACTTACTGACAATCTAAAAATGCAGTTCACATTAGCTTGAGATCTCCCAGCGAAAGACTACTTCAGTACCAAATTAAAAGCTGGAGGATAACTGTCTCAACACTTCCTGGAAAGGGTATCTTGTGGAAGGAACGAGTTCTCTTATTTTGTCCAGGTGAAACTCGCAGACTATATTACCGACTCCTTATACGCATTGACAGAAACTGTACTTTGATTAAATCCTTTCATTAAAAAGGACTTAATGGAGATCAGCTGGCTGATCTCAAGGTCTTACTGGTAACAGGTAGACATCTCTGAAGCACCTGCACCAGGGCCCTCCACCCCATTTAACACGTCAGCAGGCTGGGCCATGACACAAGCTCCACAGAGAGTCCACAGGTGTCTGTGATCCAGTAAGGACCAAGAAGCAAAGGCTGTGGCTGATGAGTTGATATGAATCACCTGGCAAAGCAATCAACTGCCAGGGAACATGGAACATGTAGCTGTCTTACTCACAGTTCCTCACCACAAGCAGGTTTGTAAGGGCTGGTGGTACCACAATCCCTGACTTCCACAGACATTTCGGCCTCCTAACCCCTGCAAGGCCTGACTTAAGGCAAAGGCTTGTGCTGCACCCAGGTGTAACCAGGCACAACTGGACGTGCCTCAGGAAGTCAAAGCACAGGCAATGGCAATAAGAGAGACATCCCTGACAAGGTATTGGAGGTGAAGCTCTGAACACACAAGACTAGGTCAGTCTTTAAAAGTTAACCTTAGTTAGGCTTTAGAAGTAATATCGCAAAAGTTTTCCAAGCATCTTAACACTCAGATCTTTAGTATTCCGATTTTAAATAAACTACTTGTTTTAAAGTTACAGATTTCAGCCTACTTTACCACCACACTGGATTTTTCACTACTTGCTCTAGGTTCTTGTCTAACAGGTAGACACAACCATTACGTGGATTACTTCAGGACGAAAGCTATTATCAATCATCAGGAGGCAATTACTAAAGACAAACCAGGTTCACCTGCCGAACCTCAGTTTCCCCCCACTGATGTATTTCACCCCATCCCCTCATCCCCGGGAGCCGCATGTGCCGCACACCCGGCGTTCCCGGGTACGGGGGGACAGGGAGGGGACAGGGAGGGGACACAGGGCAGCGGGGGGCGCGGGTCTGCCCGCTCAGCCCGACCCGGAGGGGCGTCACCTGTAGTTGCACCGCAGCGCCCCGCGGCATCCCCGCTGCCCCAGGACACCCATCCCAAACGCGGCGGGGCCGAGGGCACGGACCGGGCTGCGGTGCCGGCACGGCCCCGCACGGCCCCGCACGGCCCCGCACGGCCCCAGTGCCTGCACCCCCCGCACCCCCCGCTCTGCCCGCACGGCCCCAGTGCCCGCACTGCCCCGCACTCCCCGCTCTCCCCGCGGTGACACAGCCTCCCCCCGGCCCCGCACTGACCATCGCGGCTCCCCGGCACTGCCGCCGCTCCGCACAGACACGCCGGCGCCCCGGGACGGACGGACGGACAGACGGACGGGAGGGAGGGAGGGAGGGGAGGGAGCAGGAAGCGGCTCCGCCCCCCGCGCGCGCAGCTCCAGCCGCGGCGGGGCGGGGCGGGACCGGGATGGGGTGGGAGGGATCGGGATGGGATGGGGTGGGAGCCGAGCCGAGCCGGGGCTGCCCCGCGCCGGCGGCGTGTCCGTAAATGGAGAACTCGGCGCGCCGCAGCCGGGACGTCATTCCCGCAGGGAATCCCGAGAGTGCGACCCCCGGCCGGCCCCCAACCGAGCCGGGACGAGCGCCGGGAGGGACACGTGGGAGCCGATGAGCCCCGGTGATCTGTAAGAGCTGTGGTCCTTGTGGGACCCCTCCAGCTCCAGCATTCCGTGTCTGCCCTAAGCGAGCAACCCGGCCGTGCCCCCGGGGAGAGCCGCGGGCTCTGCCCTCCGCCGCGGATACAGAACCACGGCGCTCCCATCCCGGGAAACGCGGGGCAGGACGAAGCACCCTGTCACCGAGAGGATGCTGAACAAGTCCCACGGGCACAAGACAGCCCCAGTGCCCGCAGGCAGCCGGCATCTGCTCCACGTTGGCCGGAGCGTCCTGACCAGGACACGACCGGCACAACCTCCAGGGGCTGCGCTTTCTAAGGGGTCAAACCAGTAAACCCACCCACAGCCGAGGACTGGAGTCCTGTTAACAAACGCTCGAAGCCCTGCTGTTGGCTCTCATGGGTTTCTGACGCCACTTGTAAGCCAGAACAGAAATAAAGTGGAAACAACATAATGTAACGATCATAACAACAGCCAGACCACGAGTGATATTTGATTCTGCTTCCAAACCACCTTGAAAAGCACTCCCAATAAGTACAGCTCCTGGCTTTCGTCAATAGGTAGCACGGAGATTTAGCTTTTTTCCAATTTGAAAGAAGTGCAATTACTGGGAAAAATAGGTAATACTTTATACAGAATATATGTATTCAATTTTCATTGTTTGTTTTTATAAACAAAGACTCGCTTCCATGCTAATTTAGAGATCAGGAATGAGTGGATTAACTTCTGACTTTTTAGAGGAAAGTCCTGCTCTGGCACACTGCTAGCTCTGCAGCCAGACCTGCCACTGTAGAGGACAGTGCCACTCAGCACAGGCACATGGCTTTGTCCTCAGGAGCCTGGCTACAGGATGGCTGTGATGGTTTCCAGATATTAAACGTGGCTGGGCAAGTGTTACAAACTCAAACCACTTTGACATGCACAACAGAGAAATGGGACTAAACTTCAACTGTTTATCTGGCCCCCTTCTCATGTCCCACAGCCTTTGGTGGTTTGGATGAAACACAACAGCCCTTTGGGCATGTTTCATCCTTGGTTCTGAAGAATAAACAAAACACTGCCTCAGCTCAGCTGAGTTTACACTGCAGGGTTACTGATCATGTGAAGCTTGGCATTTCCATGGTGGATTGCTTGGATGTTAGCTGACACTGGTATGAGAGGTAGGAAATACTTTCATTGAGAAAACAGCTGGGTGGTAAATACGAGCTACAACAGCTATTAAAGCAAAAATATATCTGATAGAGCTAAAAATGCACAGAACAGGAGATGAGTTTCACACTAATTCTCAACAGAAGGTGAGTAATAGCAGTTTCATGGAAATAGGACAAAAATAATTCACCTATTATTTCCTTTGAACATGGAAATGTTACATAAAATTATAAGACTGTGATAAAAAGCAGTGAAAAAACCCTGCAAGAATCCAGAGAGCACATGTATATTGGGCCAACAAAAGAGAGAATCAATATAGGTTTTGTAGGGTTTTCTATTTGCTTTGGATGTGGGTGTTTTTAATGTATAGGTTAATTTTCTAAGACATGTATATTTGTATGTATGTGTGTTTACATACATACAAACATCTTTATAATGATTTATGAAAAAAAAGAAGAGAAACAAGGTTGTGGAAGAATAGTTAAACAGTGCCTTCACACTGGCAGGCTAATGGAGAAACTGTCCCGAGGTCACTGCAATTGATGGGTGCTACTGGGTGCATCTACTCTAGATGGACTAGAAGATGGCTTTCAACAAAAATCCTAAAGCTGGAGGAATCAGTGCTCTGCATCTGCATGAGCCTTTGCTAACCACTGTGTGCACCAAGCACAGTCTGATTCACAATGGACTCTTTTCACGCTTTTAAACACTCTGCTTATTTTAATGATAAACATCTAATTCCCAAGCTGACTACATGAAGTGAATGATACTTATTCAACATCCCTGCTCAGCAGCAGGGGCAGGCATTCCCCTTCGAATGTCAGTGGTGTTGTGCCTGGTCTGCATGGCCTGGGTCCTCCAGCCAGGAATGTACAAGTCGCATCTGAGTAAGGCAGAACCTTCTCATGCTGAGGAGCTCCAGCAGAGAGTAAAGAGGACCCTCTGTACTTTTAAATAATGCAAACTTAAACTTAGAAAAGGTGACATTCCTGTCCTAACAGTCACGTGGACAGGTTAGCTTTCAAAGGCCTAACTTGCAAAGATTTAAGAAAAATTCCCTGCATTGAGCCCTTGCACGAGTGTTTTCAGCGTGTGTATTGTCTGACAGGATGTTTGGTTAGTAACGCCTACCAGCTCATGCACACAAATGCTAACATCAAGAATTATTTTGAGGATATTTCCTAGCTGCAAGCAGTTGCAGCACTTGATCCTCCCAATATTGATCACTAGTGCTAAGCTTCAGGAAAATACTTAAGGACAAGCTTCACTTCAATGCCTGCAAAGGCTTATTGGCTTAGCCTTTGGGGTTTTCAGAGGCTGGTACAGGCTCAGCACTCACGGGAGTGACTCCAGCCTCTGCCATCCCCTGATTTGTTGCCCTCTCTGCTCTGGGCAGTACCACAGGAGAGACGTGGTTGCCTCCCAAGTGCAGCTGGTGACTCACACGTGCCTTCCCACCCACCTGCTGCCTGAGTGCCAGCTCCAAACAGGAACCAGGCTCATGCTAAAGCGTAAAAACACTGAACTGCCTGAAAAAAGAACAGGGTCTTTTCCCTCTGGAAAAGCCACAGAATGTAACTTTCCCTTGCCCGCTATTCTCAAAACATAATTGTGGCTTCAGAAAGAAATTACTTTTATGAGAAGTCAGTGAATCTGGAAAAGATTAGACATTTTAATAAAATAAGCACTGCTCTAGCTGCTTTCTAATCAGTTAAAACTGACAGCAAAGAATAATAAAAAAAAAGGCATTAGTGCTTCTCTCTTACTTAGAGACTATAATTAGAGTAAGTTTTATAAGCCACATATTTGTTTTCTGTTGACCAGAATAATTTAATTGTTTAATTAATGGCTGCAAGCCATTAAAATAAGGCTTAGTACCCTTAACAAGGCATCATACTCTTAGTTAGAAAACCACACAATCTGGCAGTTCTTAGAAAGATGAAGGACTTGTGTCATAGAAAACCAGATTATATTAGATTAAGGAAATTTTAAAAATGCAATGTATTTTTTTCCTGAATCTGCCTTCCAAAGAATACACAGACACTTTTTAATTGTAACATTTTCTTCTAAAATGCAGATGGTTACACTCTGCCTTCAGTTACACTTGGAGCATGTAGAATTCCACTTCCAGGAAATAAATGGGTTCAGCAATTTCTTCCTGTGAAATGTAGGGAGAAGCAAAATGGCATGTATAAAACAAAGGTGGAATTTTATGACTTAAAATGTGATGAAATCACTTCAAAGACCAGGACAGGTTTCCATGCTGGGAAACAGTATAATCATTGTAGCTTTCTCTCACTCCCTTTCGTGTGCCTGTCAAAATTTCTTCTTCCCTCTCTTTTGTTGGCCTCAAATGAGAGAAGCCTACCTGTTCAGAAAACATGCCTTTAACATGTTCAACGTGTTCATCTAAAATAGCACTGGAGTAAAAACTACAGTAACAAAGTCAACAGCCCTTTTTCATCTGCTGTTTGGTTTGGGGGTTTTTTTGGAGGAAAAATAGCATGTGGCTCTTTTACTCTGGATCTGATTAAGAGATGCCTCAGATGTAAGAGATACTTGGAATTCATGGAGTTGAATTTTTCTCCAACTGCAAACCAAAACGTATGAATAATGCTGTTATTTGCAAGGCTGGTATAAATTTGGAAGAAGTCCACAAGGACTTGGTAACCGAGGAGTTCTGCCTCCTGTGTTCCCATGACTGAATTCACTTAAGCTATGTAGGTTTACAACAACAAAATTACAAGAATTATATTTTTTCTTTCCTCAGAGGGAGATTTTGTGAAACATTACACAAGCTTTTAAGATCAAAACTTTATGTTATGTTGGGCAACCTGATCTAACATCAACATTAGCCTTGCTTTGAGCAGGGAGTTGGACTATATTCCCTCTGAGGTCCCTTCCAGCCTAAATCACTCAATTTCTGCAATTCTGTGATTATTTCAAATGGGGCTCCATTCATGAGTTGAAGACTCCAGAATAAATTCATATTATTGTTGATGTTGTGTCTTGATAAAAGGGATCATGAGATGAATTTTCCTTTAAGAAAATAAATGTACATGTTCACTATGAATTATACTGAAGATGTAACGACATAAAATACAAGAGTTTAGCCTTGCTTTAGTTAGAAACATCCAGAATGTGATATAAGTACAAAAAATAATGATCTCTGATAACACAACATGAAAAGAGCATCAGTGTGGGTCAGACCAAAGACAGTTCACCTCAAATCCTGTGTCAGGCAGTGGTGGTTGGATGCCTTAGCAAGAATTTATGTGTCACCTCCCCATCTCTCGGCCCCCTCTGATGCCAGAGAAGGGCTAGAGGGAGAAAGCAGACTGAGGGCTAGCATGGGGGTACCTTTTAAAGGTCTTTTCAAGACTGCAGTAGGAGGTATAAATGTTGTGTTTTTAAACTAAAATAACTTCAATCGACTTGCTGCAATTAACAATTTGCTTCCAAGCCCTACTCTGCAGACACACACACTCAAGAAAACATGGAGTATCCGAGCAGTCCTTTGGCAAAAAAAATCCCTAGAGAGTGGCACAAAAACTACCCAGGGGCATGAAGTGAGTCTGGATTTGCCAGGTCAGGGGATACAGCTGTGCACATCAGCAAGTTCAGCAGAGGCCAGTGAGATGGTCAGGGCTGGATCCCTGGCAAGAGGCTGGGCATGCAGGGCTTGCCCAGCCCCATGAAAGGAGACTTTGGGGGACCTAACAGGAGCCCCCAGTATCTATGAGAAAGTCATCAAGGTGGCAAAGTCAGACTCTTCACAGTGACACGTGGTGGGAAGACAACAACATAAATGCAAACAAGAGAGGTTCAGACTAGGTATAAAGAAAATGTTCTTCCCCCAGCAGCCAAACAAGCATGGGAACAGGCTGTCCAGAGAAGCTGGAGAGTCTCCATCCTTGGAGGTTTTCTAGAGCAGGTTGGGTAAAACCTTGGACAATTGCATTTGGCTTCATCAGTGACCTTGCCTGGAGCAGGAAGGTGGCCAGATGTCCTCCTGGGGTCCATTCCAAGCTGCATTATGCCACAATTCTGTGACTCTCCGTTCATAATTTTGAAAGCACCTATGGCATGTTTTCTTTCTGGCCCGATCTTTTGATGTGGGAATTACTTTAAAATAAATAGGTCAATCAGAGTGTGGATTCAGACCCCGCCTTGTTTTTTACAATAGTATGTGCGTGGTATAAGCCTTTCATCCTTTGCATCTGCCAGATTCCCAGTCCTGCACTGGTTTGCCTATACAACAGTATGGATGTGGTATGGATTTTAACTAAAATCAGAGACAATCTGCTATTTCAGAGTGAAGTAGTGCAGTTTGTCTCTGATTTCACTTAGCCTTTGTTTACATAAGGTGATTGTACCTAACGAAATCTAAGGAATGACACAAGCCAGGAACAAAAGTGAAGACAGACACACCCTTTGGACTTTGTTTCTCTAGTAATACTTTCTCTTAGCTCACACGCCTCTGCTGTGCAAGCAGACCTCATTTGCTATGATATATGAAGTTTTACTGAAGCTGCACGTTAGGTCTTGTTTGAAAACGTAACCTGGAAATCTTACAAACAGGACTAATAACTGCCATTGATTTCAACAGTCTTGTATCCTGACAGGACTCTCGATACGAGCTCTGGAAAAACCCATGCCTTTAGTCATACTCTCGGCTGCTTTGCATCACTCGAAACTCGGAGTCAGCGCCGTTTGCCACCGCCGAACTTTCCGTCCGGGGGCCGGGGCGGGAGGCGCAGCTGCGGGAGGCGCAGCCCCGGCCCCCGGGAGCCTTTTCTTCCCTCCCTCCCTGCCTGCCCATGCCTCGCTCCCTGCCCGGGGCCGGCCCCGCCGTGCCAGGCTGCGGGAGGGGGCGATGCTGCGGGCTCCCATGCGCGTTCCCATGGCGACGGCGTCCTGGCAACCGCGCCCGCTCCCGCAGCCCGGCCTGCGGCGGCCGCTCCGCTCCGCTCCCGGCGCTCCCATCGCTCCCATCCGACCGCCCCGCTCCCACCGCTCCGCTCCCGGCGCTCCCATCGCTCCCATCCCACCGCCCCGCTCCCACCGCTCCGCTCCCGGCGCTCCATTGCTCCCATCCCACCGCTCCGCTCCCATCCCATCGCTCCCGGCGCTCCCATCGCTCCCACCGCCCCGCTCCCGGCTCTCCCACCGCTCCGCTCCCATCCCATCTCTCCCAACCCAGCGCTCCCAACCCAGCGCTCCCATCCCAGCGCTCCCATCCCAGCGCTCCCACCCCATCCCAGCGCTCCCAGCCCAGCCGGCGGCGGGCACGGCGGGCACGGCGGGCCGGGGAGCGGCGCGGGGCTCTGCCGGCGGCGGGGATGCGCGGGAGCGGCGGGCAGCGCTGCCCTGCGCCGAGCCAGCACCGGTGAGTGAGCGCAGAGCTGCCCGGCTCTGTCCCTCCGTGTTGCATGGCCGCGCCGCGCTCCGTGCCCCGCCGTGTCCTGGCGGCTGTCGCACGCCCCGTGTCCCCGCACCCCTCGCCGCGCCCGCCGCTGACCCCCGCGCCGCGGCCAGGGCAGGGCAGGGGGCCATGCCCCGCTCAGAGCCCCCGCAACGGGCACGCACCGGGGCGCTCGCACCTGTTCCTGGGGGGTGCTCGGCCCGGGCCGCAGCCGTGGGGGCCGCTCCCCATCGCACCCTATGGCTCCCCATGGCACCCTATGGCTCCCCATGGCTCCCCATGGCACCCCATCGCTCCCCATCGCACCCCATCGCACCCCATGGCACCCCGAGGTCGGGCGGGTCCGGCCGGGGCTGGCCCTCCCCGGGTTTTGACCCGTGTTTTTGCTGGGCTGCAACACAGGGACTTTGTGTGTTACTCCGAAGCGCTGCCCCAGAGCACTCGAGAGTAACACCGGGGAGCTGCCGGGGTGGTGTCACACGGTCCCTGCACAGCAATCAAAGCGGCTTCTATTTTAAGACGAAAAGAGTGATTAAAGTGTTTGCCTAGGCAGGTATTTCAGTCTCCTTTGATTCCCGTGTGACTTGTGGCAAGTCACATAGCCCGCCCCGTGCCTCACTTCCCTACCAGCAACACAAGGAAATTATATTTTCAGGAATAATAATGCTTTCCTACCCCGCAGGCATATTGTGAGAATGAATGTGAAAAACACTCCAAGGTGCACAGACGTTACAGCAAGTATTAGACGTAGGTTATCTGGGAAGATGAGGAACTGAACACTACACATGTGATTATCCTTCAAAACAGGAGAAACGGAGAACCCGCAGAAAATAAACATGCAAGGCAGTCTGAGAAGTGGGGAAGGGATGTCACAGCACAAATAGCAAGGAGTGAACTGTGCAGTGCTAAAAGTGTTTCTTCCTCATGTCCCGTGGATGATTTTTTTTCCCAAGCTTTTACACATCTGATGTCAGTGACTTAAAGAAACAATAAGGAAGTAATCCATATTTGTATGGAAAAGCTGCCTTATGTGTCATGTGAACTGTTATTTTTGGCAATCAGGTGTATCGTTTACAACTGGGAAAAATCTTTTATCTCATCCATATGACAAGTATATTTGGAATATTCAGTAACTTAAATTAGTCAACCCAAATTTACTGGGTTAATATATCATGACTTAAGTTACTATGGAAGTATCAAGTAGGAGACAACAATCATTAAAAAAAAAATTAAGCACCTGTAGCCAGTATTTTGACTGGTATCTGACTTGATCCCCGTTTACTGCCATTAAAATTGGAGCCATGTGAAATTACACTCCTCTGAATCTAGGCATCAGAACATCTTATGTTTTCTTTTATATTTACTAGTCTAGGTTGGTATTACACACACTCATAGAGGAGGAATTTGTCCTTAGTTCTGACACCTGTTTGTTACAGTTTATTGCAAATATCTCCAAGCTGCAGGAAAGTTTTGTAAAACTGCTGAACAAGATCTTAAGCACATCCTTTCTGGCTATCGAATCAGATCAAGAATCTGACAACTGATGATGAGATATTTCACTGTGTACTTAGTGAAGTGCTTAAGTTAGCAATAACGAATGAATGAGAAGTTCAGCTGGGTGACTTTGGTTTCATGTGCATGATTTCTTCAGATATTTGCATTTAGCTGCATGTCTAATGGTAGTCTGACAGAAAAGTTAAAACTTCAAGCAAACCTATGCTTACTGCTGCAAACGGTTTTTTTTTGCAATTGACAATAAATAGATACCAAAGCCTGTAAGATTAAACCACTGTTTGGCTGGTTTTTATAAGGTGTATTTCACTAAGACACTGCTACTGTACGGACTTTAATATTTGTTCTTTGTTTTTCTAGGTAGCATCCAGTGCTTTGCTGCTGTGGCACGCATAGCTCATCTTAAATCAGTGGGATAATCCCTGTGCTTGCAGTTAAATGGTGATTAAAATGCTTCACTGCATCAAGATCATTAAAATGTGTTAAGGCCCAGAGGTCTGGGAATCCCTGATCTCAGGAGCCTGGCGGTGTAACTTGGTGTGAGCTGCTGGTACAGCCACGAGGGACGTCTGGCACAGTGGTGGCACTGCCTGAAAATCCAGCAGCTGGGAGTCAATGGTGTGAGGACCAGACTGGAGAACCGGACATTCGGTGCCTGTGCAGGATTCTGAATGCAGAAGTCATCACAATGATACCCAGCTCCTACACCCAGCTTTTTCCTTATAGCCATGTAAGAACTTAAACCAGGAGGTGAGTATCATTCTCTCTCTTCCATATGGGGAAACTGAGGCATTGGGCATGGAAGTAACTTGTCCAAAGTTGAATCGATCAGAGACTGAGCAAGGAATTAAATTGAGACCTTCCAATTTCCTGTCTAGTGTCATTGCTGCTCAGCAACCCAGCTTCTCCTAAAACTCTTTTTTTTTCTAATTTGTAGTTTCTGAAGCACCGTGCTATAAATAGAATGCACACACTGTGACAATGTTTGCTCTCTGCTTTCAGGCAGTGCTTTCATACATTTCTAAGGCACAAACATGCTTTGCATCTTGAGATCTCAGAGGGCAGCCCTATTGCTTCTTCTTCACAAGTGATATTTGGCTATTTTGTTTCCATAACCCTATTTTTCTCTTTCTGTTTATACGGCATAACGCACAGGATTTCATCAGCAGTTGCAGAATTCTTTTCATACATCAGCCTTTAGTTTTGAGTGAGGATTTTAGGTTCCTAGGGAGTTCAGGCTCAGGCCATGCTCATTCTTTGATTACTTAAAAATGTTTATTTGTTTTATAAGGGGTAGAATAGTTGGATTTGATTGAGGCTAACACATTTTTCATTAGTTTGATTCCTGTCAGCAGACAAAGCTGCTAAGCCAGGTACTGGTCTCACAGTAAGATATTAAAATATCTTTCTGAAGCCATTGAATAGACCTGCTCTGCTGCAACATCTGTCACAGTCTGGCTGGCTGTGTCTAAAAATTAAAGCCATAATCTATATTCTTACCACAGAAGAATTTACTTACAACAGAAAGTGTGGTCATTCAGATTTGAAGACAAATTAATAAAAGACTCAATTTTGCTAAACTATGCTGATGCCACACATTTAATTTAGGTTCCTGACTGCCAGTGCTTTTACCTGAAGAACACCTTACCCCTAATAATCTGCTGTAATGAAACATTTGTATTTGATTCTCCAGCCAATATTTTCTGAAGTTTTATGATAATCCTGTAGATCTTACTTTATTATTTATTGATTAATTATGTCTGAGCCCAGTAGGCAGTGTGGGGACAAGAAGTTTGTTTACCTCTGTCCTGCCAAACTGGTTCTGTAGGTCAACAGCAGATTTCAGTCTCAAGGCTGTCACCCTTGGCTGCTCAAGGGTATCATTTTCACTATAAAATGCTTTTTAGCAGTTTTTAGTCTTCATTCTTCTGCATTGATTTTTATTTGCATTTATTGCATTAGCAGTATTTGAATGCCAAGATCACAGGTGTCAGCATAATCTTAAACTTTACTTAAAAGTGCACTTAAAGCAGAAGCATTAAGTAATTTCAGTACCAGATATAAACTATTCAATAATTCAATGTGTACTTTTTCAACAGACATAAGTTATTGACCAGAAAATGGCCCACCGAAGCCCAATCTTCCCAACTCTTGCCCCTTCTGAAAGGTACAGTTTGGAATATAAAAAATAAAATCTTCATATTTCAGAATATTATATGTCTCTTAATTCCCTATGTATAGTAATGCTGTGACTTGGGACTTTGGCCTTAGTATGCAAAGCAAAATGAAATACTGTAGACATTCATATCATGGCCCAAATCACAATTCCTTACTCAGCTTGTACTTAACCATTTCCCAAAGAAATTAAATAAAGAAATTAAACTCTGAGTAGAAGTCCAAGAATACTATACTTTAGCCAGTCTTCTAATAGCATGGAATGAGTGTGAAAACTCAGAGCCAAAAGTGACCTTTGTTAAGAGTCCTCATACATCTCTAACAATGTCATCGTGCTGAAACCGAACTGCTAATTTGGCTTATTAACAGGAAACAACATGAGAATACACTGTAAATAACAGAGTTCCAAGAAAAAGACCTCCTCTTTCAAAGTGGGGTTGTATCTTCCACTCACGCTTCTGAACATTTTCATTATTCTTTGCAGAATATAATGGCAAGCAAAGATTGCATGCATTAGCAGCCTAATTATCTACTTTCAGCACGCATGAGCTCCATTGCATTCCATGAAATCTATGCAGTGCACTCCTGAAAAATCTAGACAAATATTCAAGGTACCCAAATGTAAGCAATTCTGGGGGAAAATTTGACTTCTAAGGCTATAAAAAGCTTGTCATAATTTTGGTTTTTCTATATCCACATATGCTCTTGTCCAGTTCATGAGCAAACAAGCTTCTGTATGTATTACAGGGTAGCTATAGAGACTGAAAAAAAGGAATTGACACAAGCTACTCCTTTTTAATCTCAGTCTGTTTGCATTTCATTTGCAATACCTACCATTTACAGTTACAGCTTTAAGCCTGAAAACTGCAGAGACAAATAACATTACTTTTTCAACTCAATACAGGGAATTTGGATTCTTAATGAAATTCTAGTTCTGAATTGTAGCTGCTTTTATTATGCTAGTGTCCTTCTCTAAGATCCTATGCTTTTGAAAAGTATGAGAGAGCCTGACCTGCCTTTGTACCAGACGTGGTTATTTGTAGCACCCACTTGTTTGTAGCAGTGGGCCCTCTCTGTGAGTATCTTGGGGCTTCTCCCCAGCACTGCCAGCACTCCCATAGCATCCCAGTGTCTCCAGTGGAAAGACATTGCAGAGTTTTATGTGGGAACTTAACACTACCTTGGATATTCTCTCCCCTAGACGGGTTCGGAACATCCCGCTGCACAGCCAGGCCCTGACAGCGGTCCCGCTGGCATCCGCCAGCCTGGTGGATCAGCTGGAGGACAGAATCCTAAGCCATGAGAAAACAACGGCGGCCCTTGTGGAACACGCTTTCCGCATTAAGGAGGACATTGTGTCCACTCTGCACAGAATGCAGAACAAAGGGGGGGGTGACCGGCTGGCCAGGCAGCTCCTGGAGGAGCACATCCGAAACATAACGGCCATAGTGAGGCAGCTCAACCGCGACATCGAGGTACCATCTCAGCCACCGCTCCTGCTACTTTCCTAGCAAAGTTTACCACAGGATAAGCAGAGGTCAGGCAAGGTCTGAAGATCCTGTAAGCTTATAAATTGTTTTTACAACTTGAAGAAGTGTTTGCAAATTACATAATTCTTTCAGTGGCTATGAAAATAGCACAGGATATTAGCATATAAACACAGAAGCCTTTGTGGTTCTAATAAGCTTGCTTTCAAAAGCTGCACTGGAAAATCTTGAAAAAATGAATTAATGCGACACTAATACCCAGCTCAAGTTCAGTCCAAAGGCTGTGCTGTATAAACACTAGGAAATGCCTTAGCTCTGGAATAAACTTTCTTTCCCTTCCGACTCACTGACGACACCAAGTAACCAAACCCAACTCTCATTTTTATGACCTAATGGCATGCAGATCCATGACTTCACGTCTGACCCCTGCTGCAGTGAGCCACAGGGGTGTGGTGGGGAAAATGAAAGGACAGAAAACAATACTGGACTCTCCATTTCATTGTCAAGTTATACTTTATGCATGTTATGGTATTTATGTGCAGACTGGACAGTAATAATAAGAAATAATAAAATGCCTAAAAGGTATCTGGTCTAGTGCATTACAAGACCTAGCTTTTAAAAAAGTAATAATAAATGGTATCTGAGGATACTGAACTACTGAAAAATAATGAGTGACACTTTAAGTGTACATTAAATGTGACATACTGAGCTTTTATTTGCATGTGAATGCTTTGTAGATGCTGCAGGAACAGATACGTGTCAGAGACAATCTCAGCTATGGAACAAATTCTACCCTGAAGAGCCTGGAAATGCGGCAGCTTTCTGGCTTGGGAGATCTTCGGGGAAGAGTTGCAAGGTAAAAGTAACATGGAACTGTATTTTGGGGGCCAGCTAATGTTGCTTTGAAGTATTAATTTTAGTGATAATGGGCTGAATTCAACTTTGGCAAAATTCCCAGGATAATTTTGCTCTGTGTTTTCAAGAAAATGAATAATAATCCTTTGCATTCCAGAATTACATATTAAACTTAACAATATCACCCTTAACTCCCGAAATTCCTGAAATTAGTGTTAAATAAATTACTTCAAATTCCTTTGGCAAATTTGGATTTGGTTCAGCTTTAAAACAGTACTGTGGTTAGACTCATGTGTCTTCAAAACACACTAATTAGCACAATTATAAAGGCAGCACAGAACAATCTGCACTTGTGAAGAACAAAATAGTTGCACATTTTTGCATATATTTTAGAAGTCAAAATCTGCACATTCAGTTGTCGGTTAGCCCTATTAAAACCCACATAGGCTACATGACACATAAGGAGCAGGAAGCTGTACAATAACAGAGGTTTTACAGGCTGCCTGATGCTCCAGGTTACAATTGTGCAGCCACACAGGCTTCCTTGTGCCATCAAAGGCATGTTTACAAACCCCAGTACAACAACGTTGGCTTAAGTGTCTGTAAAGATGAGCACAACGGACAGAGGATGTGACCAGCTACAGGGAAGGGACCTAATCTGGCCTAAAGTAGCTTGGCTAGTAACTTGGATGGAGTTATAGTTGTCCTGGATTTGATCTGCTGCCTATACTGTACAGGTAATTTTTCTTTCTTTGTACATCAGCTGATTTAGTGATAAACTTCAACAGCCTACAGAAATAATGAGGGAGGGATTTTCTTGAACGGAGCTAAAGTTTTCTCATAAATTACTCAATGGTCTGAAGCTTCCACTAGCCCTTTTTAAGTAAAGAATACTTTAGAGAGGTTTAAAAAGAATTAAAAAATTAGTAAGTCGTGTACTATCCTTTAGCAAACACAAATGAACTAGTTTGTCAAATCAGAAAATTGATTGAAAAAGAGAAAGATACACACACACACACACACGTATCTCACTGAGAAATCCCTGACAAATTGACATGCTTAGATCTTCCTGCTTCTTTATATAAAAAGTCCACTTTGAGATCATCCTACATCCTGAGAGGGGGCCATGCTTGGAGCCACAGTGTCACTGACACCTTGGAAAAGAGCCTTTGCCTTCAGTAGCAGAACTCAAGACAGAAACACCTGCTGGCCTGGCCATCCCAACAGGGCCCTCGCCCGCCCCGAGCGCCCGGAATGGGAGCGGTGGGGCACTGGCACAAGCTGTGCCAGGGTTTCTTCCTTTATTTACTCAGGGCACCGCCCTCGTGCTCTGCCTGGGTTGCAATTTGTCTGATAATTGGACGAGATTAAACCCATCTGCCTTATGTCAGACTGTGCAGTGACTGGAGGCTATTTGTATTCATTGCCCTAAGAGAATCGTTTATTGTCTTCTAACTGGTACCTTCTATTCTGCACTCTGTGCTTCTATTCAGCCTGCTCTCTACAAAAACACTTCCCCCAAATGAGGAAGGAAAAAGTCTTCCCGTTATGAGAAATCAAGTTAAAGCAGTGTTCCATGAGAGAAAGCTATTTGCCTTTATTTACAGACACATTCTACTTTGAAAATTAGTGTTCCTGTGAATAATGATTATAGCACCAGCTGGAGATTATGGTCAAGACAGTGATTTGTTGTGTTGTTGGCACAATACAGAAACTTTCCCTGGGATAAACACTTTCTGTTTACTCTCGCCAGCGTTCCTTATATCAAATCAACTTTACTCGCCTGATGTAATTTTACATCTAGCCCTGCTAGCTTTCAGATGAGTTCCGAGTGAAACTTTAGCAACACGATCAGGTTGCTGGGTGTCACCAGCTTGCTTTGCATCACCTTTCAGTGATGCAGTGGCTGGGGCTGCAGTGACAGCAGGCTGGCCAGCTCCAGGCCAGCTCTGTGCTCTGGGCTGGCAGTGTGCACACAGACACCCTGTGTGACTCACCTTACACAGCCCACACCACAGTAAACCCCAAACTCGGAGCCCTTTGGTCACATAAGAAGTCTTAGGATTCTGGCCAAATTTCAGTTCCGGTAATTACATGTGTACTAAACATCCTATTCAACTGCGGTATTGGAGAGAGTGGTGTTTATTTCCTAACACCAACTGTTCATAACATGTTAATATATCATCAAACAACTGTCTCATCATTTCTTGAGGGTTGCTGCTCTTCTCAATGAGAACAGGGGTTCCCTACATGCCCATGCAGTTCTGAAGCTCCAAAGCATGGTCCCACCGCTCTGGAGGAGTGAGGTTCAGACACACCTCTCTCACATCGCAAGATCAACTAATATTGCTGTCAGAAGATGACTGAATACACTTTGCAGTTCATGTCTCTGGGCCGTTTCTCAATAAGCACAGTTTACTGATGAATTTGTAAAGCATTAACATGGTGTTCACCATGAATGATTCCTAAGAATCATCATTATTAACTTTCAGAAAAGATATGACCTATATTAAATTCAGTGACACATTCGACAGAAAATTAGACAGATGACAGTTGGCCCATTTCTCCAGCCTCCTGTCCCTGATGATGTTAATTTTATATAACAGAGATTTAATAATTATTTTTCTAGTGATACAAGATCATAAAATTCACAAGTAGTGCCTTATCATTTATTTAGATAATTACTTGTGTACTATGACCATTTGTCAGGAGAGTTTAAATAGAGCAGCCTGGCTGGAACGATAGCAGTAACTGTCTCTAGAAGCTTCCTGATAGCTGAAACACCCAGAGAAATGGCAACTGTGCCTGTTCCAACTGGGTCTGCTTTGCATACAGAGACGATTTTTTTATATACATTAGAGAACTGATTCATTTCAGCCAACCTGGACTCATTCCCCGTAGGCAGATTTTCCCGCACAGCACAGAACACGAGTCTGATTCAGCATCTGGGATGCACCATATTTATGAGCTTCCTGAGTACAATAACTGTGGGAGGTGGGCACAGGGGGCTGCTCTGGGCTCCTGGGCACCTTCTGCCAGCTCTGCCCTGGACATGCCAACTGGCCTTTCACTCTTGGTTCTTCTTCACCTACTTGTTTTTCACTGCAACATCGTCATTTTAATCAAAACCTCTCCTGTTCTCATGAAACAGGAACATTAAAATCTCCCTGTGTACCATCACAGTGTAAGTACAGAGCACCCAGCTGCAGAGTATTGCACAGCTCGCAGCTTTGCCCAGGCTCGAGTGGGGCTGAGTGGAGCAACTACTGCCTCTGGATTTCTTAGAGGTCAAAGACAGCAAAAATACTCTTCAGCGTGCCAGAAGAATAAGTACTGCTTTTGCTTAGTACAACTTGGAAGGAAGTTGTTTGATAATTTAATTGTTTATATTAAACTTTACTGGTTTCTAGAATTCTACTATATTCTGAAATTGGGGATAATACTTAGCAGTATGAAACCTCTCCATTTATTCTTCATTTACTAATCTCACCTAAAGAAACAGCTTGCAACCCAGAACTTTCAGAAATTGCCCCGAAAATTAAAACATTCTAGTGCATCTTTGGTCCAAATTTCAACAGTGTGTGAGTGCAACTGTGTATGAAAGACTGCACTGGGTTGTTTGTATGGACAGCTTCAATATTTCAGAAAATTATTTACTGTGCCCTGGTTTGTACTAAATTGCTTTATATTCATCTCTTACATTTTTAGACTAGTATCCATCCCAGAAATCTTAATCTATTTCTCATGTCTTTCCTTGTGCTTTTAAGGTGACCAAACCTTGAACGTGATTTTCAACTTCGGTCTTTGTACCCATAGCCCACTGGCTACATCTATAGGGACAGTCTGATTAAATTAAATACAGCATTCGGAAACATTTATTTCTACTTTTCATAGGAATTCTATTGTCAAGCTTCAAAGGAGAACTTTCAGAGCTGTGAGGAATTCTGTGGGGATTGTAGTGTGCCTTTTTTTTTCTCCTCTCTCTCTGTAGTTTTTTGAACAGGGAAAAATTCCAAGCTATAATGTTCCCTTGTGTTTAGGTTGTTGATTATCTTCCAACCCATCAGGCAGCAGAAACCTGAATCAAAAGTGTTAGAAAGCCCATGCTTCTCCATATGTTCATCTTATTATTGCCTCCCCTCCCATCTGAGAGCCAGGAGAAGTTATTTAACTGCCTTAACTTTTTAATTCAAAATACATACTCACATCCCCAATAGCACAATCTCATTCCTGATGCTGAACACTAATATTTTCTTCCAGGTCAAAACTAATCAGGTGTTTGTGAGTGTGTACAACAGATCTAGCAGAAACCCCATAATAATCTGATCAATACATACCAGCTGACACTAAATTAACATAGTCAGAATTTTCATGTTTCAGTTACCATGGAACTACATGAACCCTTTGACCATGTAACTATCCCATGAAGAAAGATGCTCTGTGATTAAACCCAAAACATTTATTTGCCTTAAAAGCAATTACGGATGCTTGCTGTTTACATTTGCTTCAGTAGTTTCAAAGCTGTTGCTTTTTATATTTTCTGTCATGCCTCCGAGAAACAAAACTAACCATTTTTGGAGCCCACAGCCTTTTGGTGACTAGAAACAAGATGATTTCATTCCTCTGATCATAACAACATGGAGAGATTTGGCTTTTCCCATCTTTCTAAAGAAAGCTGCCTGACTGTGAGACCCACAAGTACAGTCCACTGCTGTGTAAGCCTCAGCTGAGCTTCCTACAGATATTACTAATCGGTCTCACGATGCTGAACTGCTACACTATAAATTGATTGCCACAAATTTTATAATGTCTATGTGCTAGTTTGCGTGGCTGATTATTTTCTTATTGGAATTGTACCATAATAATAAGCAGAATGCTCCGTTTGTCATCTTAGCTGGGACTTTCCCTTCATGTTTAATGATAATGACAGTTACTGTAACCGAAGTGATGAAAATGCATGTTGGAATGAGTGTCTTCAAACTGAAATGTGACTAAAAGGAGCATAAAGTGTGTCATTGGTTTAGGTAATGACTTAACATGCCTCAGCTTGTTCCATTTTACTGCCTTTTTCTTCCTCAGATTGTAACTGCTGTCTGTTCCCCATCAGTTTTCTAGATCAGACTTGGTAACATTGCTGATTACATATTTCCCTTAGCAAAAACCTGTACATGAGTCATACTTTGCAGAGGTCTTACTCCTGAAATCACACTACGTACATTCCTACAGCTCTGTTAATGCTTTTATTGTATTACTGTAGATGAAATCCACCTGGCTAAATTATTTTTGCAATCTGGTAGAAAATGCACATGTTCTATAGCACATTTAGACTGCAAATGTTACAGCATCAAGAAATGTTCCAATGTAGAGAAAAGAAAGGATAATTATTATGTTCTGGGACTTTATTTCATAGTCTTTTCTGAGGCAAAATTGGCACTGCTTTCAATGCAAATTTATTTACTGACCTAAATAAAGGCTAAGAACTGTAAAATTTGCCCCACCTTGTTTACTACACATATTAATTGCATACTACTATTTCACAAATAAAAATACAAAGCTACAATAATGAAAAAATGGTCCTCAGTCATTTAGGCTCCTCATCATGTAGGTGGAATCAGACATCAGATGTCTTCTGCAGTATGATAAAAATACAAGGTAATGGAATTCTGCACCTTTGCCTTTCTGATGTGATGTCCCTGACTAGTAACCCAGCCTGCCCATGTTATGGCAGTCTCAACAAGACTGGGATGTGTGTATCAGAACTACTGGACCTCGAGGCTGTTTGCTGAATAATATGAGATGTATATGACCATTCTTACAGTCTCATAAGTCATTGTTTCCCCAGACTGCCAGCAGTTTCACAGAAACGGCCACTATAAAATGGAAAATTTAAAAAGCCCAAACCTCCTATTCTATTCAGCTGTTGCTTTTTTTTTTTTTTAATCTATTCCAACAGGTGTGATGCTGGGTTAGCCAGACTGTCTGCAGAGCATAAAATTACATATGAAAGACTTCAGAGCCTAAGTAAAGACCAGCACACCTCCAAGCTGATCTTAGAATCTAAAATCAAAGAGGCAGAAATACAGGTATGGTATTCAGACCAAAGCAGTCCATGTACAGGTAAGCGTTACCATGTCATTCACACAGACTCCATTCCTGTTAATTATTATCCTGCGAGGTCACAGATTTACAAATGGAGAGGTGTGTGAGCTCACAGGCCTCATTACACTGAATATTGGTGCCTACCTGCACTACTGTACTGGTCTAACTGAAAAAGGCCTCGATTCCTGCCTTCAGCATGCTGTGTGGAAGGGACTAATGTGTAAAGGCATCTCAAAGGACTCCAGGAACGAACAAAAGTCAGTAATTATTGGCCTGAATGGCTTCCTGAGGCTGGAATGTGAACATGGCACGGATGCTCTACAAAACTACAACAGTGCAAGCATCAGTGTCTCTCCCTGTATGTTTTGACCTTCCCAGGATGATTCTGTATGTGTTTGAACACAATTTTTGAAGGTCTGCAAAGCAAAGCTTGCTCTGGGTTCTGTGAATCCATTAATCTGCCTGTCAGGTTTCACTTCCACTGGGTTTGAGAATGGAAGTGAGCACTAGATACAAGCAGAGACTTGTGACACTAAGGAAAAGGATTCTTCATATCTCCATCTCAAGGCCTTCCCATTTTCTTAGTCAACAAAAGTATTTTACATTTTCATTTTGCGGTAGGTAAATGGTTACAATGCACTTCACCTTACTCAGAAGGCTCAGTGTAGGACATTGGCATGTCAGGAGCATGTTGTCATGTATCTTGTAAACCAGAGCAGTGTGTTCTGTGAAAGTGGGATGTTTTGGAGAGCAATATTTCCTTCTGGGAATGACCTATCCCCAGGTAAACCCAGCACCTCTGTCACTGCAGTAGCCATTACACACCGAGTGCTGGAGCGTATCCCTCAGGGTTGGTGCAGTGCTTTGCTGTCTATTTACTGTGCTCATGTGGCACTATGGAGATGGATGGATTGTTCAAATCCAGCTGTCTCAAGGGGGGAGCAAGGCAGATGCTTTCAAGGCAAAACTATTCCAATTATTTAAGGCAAAAAAAATTACAGTTTTCAAAATGTTGATATTTTCACGTTAAGAGATGCTGTATTTTCCAAAATAAAGTAAAAAAGGCAAGTTCAATAATTTTTGAAACGTTGGCAGGAGTGACCTCTCTTTAAGACCTCCTCTACTGTTATGAAAATATCCCAAATGAAAGTGTGATGAAATGCTGCTGAAAAACAGTGAATTCTGACTTTTGTTTCAGATTTCTCACCTGCTGAGCAGAGTAGAGCAATCGATTATGCAGCAAGAAGCAAAGCTGAAGATTGCCTACAAAGAGAGCAACCAGCAGCTGCAACTCCTGGACAACAAGTGAGTGGCCAGGAAGCTTTGCTGCTGCCTGGGGAGGCAGGGCCTCAGTTCTCCAGGTCTGCCTGTTGCAATCCTCAGGTCTACAAAAGCATGAACCTCTTTGAATATGTGTTTCCTCCACAGATATTACAAAAGCACAATGGTCTGTCAAGCGGGATTTGCTTTCACCAAGGATCCTGCCCCTAATGTGGTTAGGCAATTTGGAAAAGTTCTCTAAGTCCCTAGTTAAGTATTTGGGCAGAATTTGTATTAAAGGACACAATTAAGGGTTTTTGTAAGAGTGGGCTGGTGCCTTTCTTGCCCTCCTGCAAGAACTGTGTCAGACAATGAATGCCGGAGGTGGCTGTCCAGAGCAGGGCAGAAAGTTCAGCTCGAGCAGGAAGCAAAGCACAGCATTCACAAAGTGTTACTGCTTTAAATTGGCTTTGAACATGAGTGTAACTGAAATACCTAAAGTATTAATGATAAGCTACTGTGCTACCACCAGACATCACATGGGGACATTGTATTAATTAAGATATTAACTCCTGTCCTGGCATTTCTCTCAGTGGCACTTCTGGTATAAGCCATGCACATCCTTATTCTTTACTGCTTATTGCCACCCTTGTGCCATGCCACCAGTTACACCAGTGAAACTGCTTGCAAACCAGGGGAGGAAATAGATACAGATTTCAAATATTCACTGGAGAAAAGAAACACTTTCACTGGCACAATGTAAAGTTGAGGTGAGTACAGGCAATGTACGTGGGGTTACGTGAACCAGCATTGCCACCAAAATAACTGGTTACCAAATCTTTGTTCACATTTAAGACCTCTGGACACAAAGATTATAATCGGAATGGAGGACCATATTCTGTTTCCAATACCACAATGAATTTTCATCTGCCAGGCTTCAACATTTGTGATGTGTTTTGTATAAATAACTGCTATTTTGTTGTGCTCTTTCCCCTTTATTTTCTAAAGCAACATTACCTTATCCACTTTAGTAGCCTTACAATTCAACGACTCACCTCAATATGGTGAGAAGAATATATTAAATTCCCATTATGTTATTTTATGAACACGTTCATAAAAAAGTCCCTGCTGAATGACCAGTTCTGCACTTTTCTCTCTGCTAATTTCTCTTGCACTCTTAGATTAAAAAATGCTATTGAGGAACTCAGCAGCCAGATTTTATCTGCACGGAGCTGGTTGGAACAGGAACATGAAAAGATTGAGAAAGAGCTTGTGCAAAAAGTTGAACAACTCTCACTGACTTTTAAGGAAAACACCGTAAGTTTCATTCAAACGTCCTACAGTACTACTCAGGAAGTATTCACAAACCTTCATTAATAACTAAAATTATATAATTGAGCTACTGCTTGCGTGAGATTTTCAAACTGCCTCAGTATTTGCATGAGTCTCTTCACTGATGTAAAGTGTAACACAACCTGAGAATTTTTAAATAAATCTCATCACTGCTAAACAGATCAGTATTTTAGCCTACAGTAATCAAGTCAGTTAAAATAATTTTATAAAAAAGTATAATTCCTCACACCTTTGAATAAAAGACAATGAACTAACATCTATTTCATATTTTTGAAAGACCACTGTTATTTCATATGTAGAGCAAATAATTAAAATTCTTTTTCCTGGCTCCAGGAAATGAGCGAGAGAGCTATTGAGATGAAATTCAACCAAGTGGCAGAGAAGATTGAGAAAATAGAAGAAATGCAGAAGATAACCATGGAAGCACATGAAGCAAAACAGACTGAAGAAAGGATAAATATTCGCATTGGCAAACTTCAAAACGAGATAAACGAAGATATAAAAGAAATGAAAGCCGACGTTAATGCTGGTAGGACCACAGTGATCAAGTTCATTAGTCTGATTACAATAATATGCCGAATGTGTGTGTTTGTATCACAGTAGTTGAAATGCTTTTGGGGCAGATGTCATGGCTACACCTGTGGCGTTAAGGACTCTCACTAAGTGTGACACTGCCAGCAATAAGGGGTGACATCCTGCTGGCCTGGCAGTGCCCTCCCCAGCTGTGAGCAGAGGCACTTTTGCCATCAGCACAGTTCCACCCCATTTCCCTTCAGAGCTTTTGCTGTTCCTAGAGCAGAGCAGAGTGTCAGGGTGGGAAGCACGTTCTGACAGTGGTTATGTAATACTCTTGCTCCTGGTTATGAACTAATGCCATTCTCACCTGCAATTAGGATTTGCAGCTATCTATGAGAGCATTGGGTCTCTGCGGCAAGTTCTAGAAGCAAAAATGAAGCTGGACAGAGATGAACTACAGAAGCAGATCCACCAAATGAAGCAGGAGGTTCCAAGATGGGGAGAGGCTGGACCATGACTGCAAGGTTTTGTCTGTGGGATGAATGTTTCCTTGGCTCAATAGGCAGACTATAGTCTTGTTGCAGCCTGTATCCCAAATTAACTGCATGTACCAATGACATGCTGCTGTTGCACAGGTCCGTGTGTTGACTCAAAGCAGTAAATGCAAGCTCTTCGTGGATCACCAATTCCCCTTGGGAATTGCCCCTTGGGGCTGAGGTGCTGATTTGCCACTGCACTACTCTAGTTGCTGTCAGGGGAGTGAGCACTGTGTAAAACTGGAGTAATATATTGGTGAAGCTGGCACCTGATTTGCTAAAGGCATTCCAGTTTTGCAGGCTTGGTCAGGCAGCTCTAAGCTTTTACATATAAGCACCTGCACCCACCCCACCCCATGCCCCTTTTCTTAAAGAATAAAGGCAAGTTGATATAATTGGCTTAATACGAATTTGGCAAGGTTCTCCATCTTGATAAAAATGATTTAGTTCAAATCAGTGGACATTTCTACAGTGACTTTCTCTACTATTGACTTCCTGGGGAGGAAGAATTGGCACTAAACAAAGCAATGTTCCAAACCTAGATACCATCAGAAAATGTTTGTTCAGTTTTGCAAATATCCTCTGTGTGTGAAAAATAATAGTGTTGTATAATGTAGTTGTAGACTAAGATGATTCATGAACAACATAAAAACCTTGAATCACATGTTCTTAAGTATTGTAATCTTTTAAAATTTATAACCACGTGGAGTTGAGGCAAGGTAAAAGATGTATATAGAGTATTCTTTAAGTGGGCATGTGTTCCTGTGACTTGCTTCATGATACTGATAAAAACTTAGGTTTGAAAACAAAAGCGAAGGTGACAATCTAACTTAGTCTGAAGAATGTAATGCAAAATAAATGCAGTTTAGGATCTCCCTAGAAATTTTCATTGAAGTAAAAATAACCGATTCATCATATTTAAGTAGACTTTAATAATTTAGCAGATTCAAATTGCTAATTGCATTTCCATTATTTTCAGATAATAATTTCCAGTCACAGAACAGATTACATAATGAAAATCAGCACCCATGGGGCATATTAATCTAGACAGGAAAAAATATATATGTTGAATGTACTTCCTCATTAAGAGCATGATGTAGTGCGCTTCATGTTTGCAAGTCATGCAGGATCAAACACAAAGAATAAAAGACCTCATTCAGTATCCTGTTAATTTATGCTATTAACAGTAATTAATATACAAAAATACTAATTTCCTAATTCATATGATTTAGATTACTGTTAAATAAATTAATAGGGTACCTCTACACTATCCTTAGTGGATCTTTCTTACAGCTAATATTGCAAAGACTGTTCTTAGTTGGAAAAGCAGTGGCAAATTTCTCATCACTTCCATGAAAGATGCTTTGGCCCACAGAGTCACCATATTGAAAACAAACAAAGAATAAAATCCTGAAATGTGTTTACAAGGGCAGCTCAGGGGAAAGGCCAGTTCCCTAAAGAGAAACAATGAAATTTCTTAAGAATTGTTTTAAAAATCCATTCTTATGTAACATATATATACTCATCTATTCTTAAATATTTAGCCACGTGCAGTGGAAAAGCTATCACTGGTGTTTTATTAAAAAACAAACAAACAAAAAAAACCCCAAACCAAAGAAAGAAACAAAAAGAGGCAGAACAAAATCTAAATAATTTTTTTGTTCTGTAACTTGAAGCCTATACCTGAGGGAATCTGGTATGATATGAAGAGCATACAAGGAATCAGAGAAACAATTTATACGGGACTTTAATAAAATGTTTCTCTTGTAAAAATCTTGTGTGATTGATCCAGATATACAACAACACATGAAACGCTATCCAATTTTACTTTGGCTGTTTTAAAAATGCTTTTCCCTAAATCTCAGCTAAAGCAAATAACTAAAAGCCCAAATAAAATAATATCGAAGTGCCACCTAGTCCTTCAGGGACACCGAGGGCTTTCAATGGTGGCAATAACGTGGTTTTGTTCAGCACCAGTGCCGTGAGTCACTCAGTGGCACCAAACACAGCTCTGCCCACCAAAGGAAGAAGAAGGGAGAGGGGGCAGTGTTGTTCTGGAGGGAACCCAAGCAAACAGAGTGAGACTTGGGAAACGGTAATACTAGATGTGCACTAGTTGAAACATGAGGTTCACTGACACAACCACAAACTCACTGAAGGAAGGCCTGGGAGGAGCCTTGGGAAGTCACCTGCTCTGTCTCTCTGCTTTGAAATAGGTCCAACTCTGCCTAAAATATTTGCCTTAGGCACTTGTGTAATTCACAACAATCTTTCAAGGATAAGCCATTGACTAATGCAGTCTATTCCACTGCTTATAGTATATTGCCCTGCCACCCAAACACCTCAACTGAACAGATCCTGATAGGACAAGTCATAATAGGCTTAAATTTCAGGCACAGAGGGCTCAAAACCTAATTTATTACATTCTTCCCTGCATGGCCATTAATTTTTTAAGGCAATCTGTGTGTAACAGAAGATTCAAATGAAGTTTCACAAGGATATTTGCCCAGTATTTCTTAACATTTTTCTCCTTTCTACATCCATAAAAACCCACCGAACCAACAACACCCAACCCAAAAACCAAAACCAACCCCCCACCACCACAGCAGACCACTTCCTCTGGTGGAGTTTTAAAATCTTTCTTTTATCAGCTACTTTGCATGCATGAGGCTTAAACCACTTGCAGTATGCAGACCATAGCATTCAGCGGGCTGTGTTGGCTGAAAGGCATAGTGAGTGTCAAAGGGTTAAACTCACTGAGAAATGAGGGTACATGCCTTTTACATCAGCATGAGATAACACAGCACAACTGTAGGACTGTGCAGGGAGGGATTTAACTGGAATCAGAATTATGACAGTAATTACAGGGCAATTGTGCTATTTAGACTCATTAAGCAAACCAAAGGAATGATGCAAGTCAGAAGTTACAAGGATGATCCTAACTTCCACATGTGTTTGTTTATGAAGTAGAGTTTTGTATAGCGGACACCTTTATATTGTGGGTATCTTTGTCATTACATTCTGGGACAGTTCACCAGACAGTCTCCATGTTAGAGAAAAACAATAGGAAAGTCAATGAACAGCAGTATATTCCTGTAATGTCACTTTATACTGAAATGTAGTGTTTTCTTCTTTTCTCAATTTGTGTTTCCTGCTCCACCTTCTCAAGCATCTGGCCATCTGGGGCACAGAGTGTTCTCTGTACCTGAGAATGGAAGTGCTCATTAGACATGCATTCCAATAATAGGAATGTATAACGAAAGACAAATGAGGAAGCCCTCTAATGTGCAGAGGAGGGATTCCTCCTGAGGCGCTCCCCACGGTGTAAGAAATTCAGAGGCGAATTTGAAAGAAAACAAGGAAATGCAGTGCAAGACCTCTCATGAATTTGCCACAGGGTGTCACTGTTACTCTTGGCAAATGAAGGACGATGCTCAGAGTATCTGTGTGATCCACAGATGCAGCCATACCACTGAGATGGGGCTGGAAGTATTTAACAGTATTATGGACTTTAATAAAAGAAAAAGAAAACAATATTCTAAAGGCATCACTCTGTAAAATCTCGATAAAGGCAGATGATTAATGAAGTAAAATCCTCTGAGGGTGATTGTGATGCTCCTTTAGACAATGCACAAGGAATGCTGTGTGGGGACCAAAGCTCTCTGCTACCTTTTTTGTCAGCAGAACTTTGGCTAACACAAAGTATAAAAAAACCCTAAACAAACTCCCAAACATAGAAAAAAATCAGGGGCAGTTCTTCTAAGGCATTAGATCTTAAATCAAGTAAAGCTCAAAGAGCAACATGCAGCATTTGATCATCCCAGGAGCTGCAGAAGAGGTTCCTTACCCAGCACTGCCCTCCCTCTAAGACTGACTTTGACTGAAAGAGCACAGGGTAACCTGAACAGTTACCACCAGATGAAGCTCTGGGCCTCACACAAAAAGCTGCTCTCAATCCATGCAAAGATGATCTCGATAAATAATACAGTGGAATAGTTTCAAACATTGCAAAATATTTGGGAGAGCCATGACTTGTGCTGGCACAGATCAGTGAAAAAATGCTCTGAGCTCAGCAGACCAACAGTGATCAAGTTAAGAAGAAAACTGACGTAGTAATTGCCATAAAACAAAAAGCCCAAACTGTATGAGAGGGTGAGTAGGAATTGCCATGAGAGAGGAGAAGGGAAACTTGCTTCTTGTAGAGTGAGAGGAATTAAAACACATCAGGCACTGCTGCACATCCTCCAAACAGTTACTGTCATTACACCTGACTTCAGCTTCTGCTAAGGCTTCTTTTCTAACACCACTGCACTGAACAGGCTTCCCCTGTACGTGACTGAAGTTGAAGCAGAGTGTAAATGAAGACAAATTTCTCTGACTGTGCTGTCTCACTCTGTGCCACATTTCCTGATGGTATCAGGACTGCGAGGTAGGCACCCACTCTGCTAGGTGGCCTTTGTGATCTTGCTATCTCCATTAAGAAGAACTTAAAAGGTTCAATAATTGCATATTAGAATACATATGCCTTCATATTATAACACTGAATTTCCATGTTGTGCCATGCTCTTTTATTCTTCACTGGCTTTGAGAATTGTCATTTCAGTACATTGCAAGTATCTTATTACATAAATCATGAAATTCAAGAAAGGTATAATGACTCAAAGTAGAGCTTTTAAAATGCAAATAAACTGAAAACAACAAAAGTTAAAACATATTTTATGCTACTGCCATGCTTTGAAAAGGTAAATGCCAGCCTGTTTACTACTATAAATAATAAACCTTGTTCACTTTACAAAGATCTTACGGGGATTGATCACTTTGTATCTTTCACAGGCTTGAATATGTGAAGTGCTGTGACCCAGTTCCACATATGCTTTCCTTTGTGAGATTAATCTCCTGAAGATGAATGTGGCAGCTCACAGCACAAACTGCTTGCTTGCCTCTTTGCATGTATAATGTTCTATGTTGCAAAACAAAAGGGACTGCTGGTCTCTGGTATGGTCTCCTGGTATCTTAGAATCACAGAATCCTTTAGGTTGGAAGACATCTTTCATTAACAGCAAAATCCCAACCACTGCTCAACATTTTGGATTTCCAGTTATCATAGACTAATGTGGCAAAAAATGAACAGTACAATATTATAAGTGTTTAGTTTAGTAATGCATCTCCATTATCCAGGGTGAGGGGAGATGAGGAAAACCCAACACTGACATGGTGAGACAGAGTACAGTGCTGGGACGCTGAACCTCCTGACAGGTTTTGGGCTAGGTTGGGGCCATTATCTATAGCTCTGTTCCCTTTATTTCAGTAAACTGCCTAGCAGTAAATAAATTGTTTACCTTTGTTAGGTTCCCCAGGCTGTGGTAACTCCCACATAATCTCAAATTTAAAAAAAAAAATAAAATCATGAGGCAAAAGTGAGAAGGGAATTGAGTGTTATTCTGTGCCTGAGGCCCCAATGCCACCTGATGTCCCCATCCTTGTCAGGCAAAGGCAGGCAGGCTGCACGGACTGACAGCTCTGCAAAGGATTTCAGCAGGCAGGGAGCACCAAGGAAAGTCATGCAGGTCATTTCACTAAGTCAAAATACCATGCCTTATGGACAGCACTTGTTAAAACAATTCCATTACAAAGGCAAAGCCAGAGACTGAGTTAAGGGTGAGTCTCCTCGTGGTCTGCTGGGGAGAGGCTGGGACTGTCTGACACAAATGGGCAGGAACTCCACATGGCAAACACCACAGCAGGGAAAAAGCCCTCCTTGCCCTGCATTACCGCAGCTTAGTTCCCAACACAGCACACTACAGTAGGAGAAACTCCACAGTAAGGCAGCTCTCTGACACACAGCATCCAAGCCCAAGCAGAGACCAAAGAACCTCATACATTTTACGCTGACTATGAAGCTCTTCCTGCTTGTCATTGGCCCTGGGAAGAGTCCTCATGGAGCTGACAGGGGAACAACTGAGGATTTGAGGCAAGATTTAAACAACAGGGACAGGAATGGAGTCATCTGTACTACAACAAGATAATCATCTGTGTTTGCATCTGCCAAGGGCAATGGGATATTATGGTATTAAGAGCAAAACAGCAAGATTTTCATGAAGGAGATATTTTAATCATAATTCAGAATTAGAAGGATAAATAAATAAATAAAATGCTCAGCAATGCTCATTTGAGAGCCCTTTGCTTCATGAGCAGTCAGAGAAACAAGGAAAGGCCTGGAGGAACAGCAGCAGAGGGTCTGGCTCTCAGGGTCTTTTTAGCCCAAGGCTAAAATGAAAACGATAAACAACCTCAGCTGTTATTTCTACTCTTGCTCACAGAACCATGTAGTAGTTCATACTGAGACGTCTACATGTATTTATATATTTTGCATCTAAACAAATTTGAAGCTTCATGCATTATGAACTTGGTTTTCACACGAGTTCAAGACATGTTTTGAATGCTTGGCTCCTGTGGCATGTGTCAGATTGGCCCTGAGATGAGCTCAGTGCTAAATGCCCAGCTCATGGGTTTGATCCCTGTACAGGCCATTCACTTAAGAGCTCGATGATCCTTGGGGGTCTCTTCCAACACAGAATATTGTGTGACTCTGTGACTGTATTAATCAAATGCATAGATACCTTTCAGCAAGTGTGGTTTCAATTACACTATTAGCCAACAACCCCACAGTCCCAGAGCAGTTTGTACTCATGCTAAGGTTTCTTGTGACAATCTACTACCTCCCAAACCCCTGTCTGTGCATAAGGCAAAAAAAAAATAAATATATATATATCTATGTTTCGAGAGACATAAATGGAGTTAGTGCAAGAAAGAAAAAGAGACAGTGTAAACAACAAGTAATGCAATGCTCCAGTTCTTGCAAACTGACCAGTTTGAGCTGCCAGTTTGGTACTGACAGAAAACCACTGCAAAATGATTCAAACCATGTTCCAAACAAATAATGGTCTTTCCTTCTATGCTTTTTTTCCTTCACTCAAGGCATTTAAAGTACTATAATAATGGAATCTGGCTACCCATCATCTTTAATTCACTCACTACTGAACATGATGGTTTCAAATTCCCAGAAGCTGAAGGACTCTTTGTAAACATGTTCTTGCTGTGCTCTGGTTATGTGTAAGCACACCAATATAGTTTTATTGTGTGATAAAATAATTATCCGTATCTCTCTCAGATAGGGACTGTAACAATTCAAGTTAGAGGAAATTGCACACCATTACTTTTAGTCATCCCTCAAGATGACACAGCAAGTAGTAACAGTCATCACTAGTTCCCACTTACCCATGTTAACCCTCCCCAAACACCAAACTTTCAATTAAACTGTGGCAGTAAGTAAATGCTATTTATACAAAGTTTGCAGCTTGACTGCTTTAAAAAAGGGTATGTGGGAAGCGATGTGAAATATCAACTGATAGTTAATATTTAAATTGCTGCTCATTTACACTTAAGGCAAGTTTCATTTCTGCTATTTGCAGAAGAGTTTCAAAGTTCAGAATTCAGTGATTCACTTCAAGAACTTTTATAAATAGCACTGTGTTATAAAGAAAATAACAAAACCAACTTATGATGAAGGAATCTTCCTTCTCCCAGGGGACAAGAATTGGTTTTAAAGACAGTAATGGGTCTTTTACCTATTGTAAGAACAGCTTCTTTGGTCTGTCTTAAAAGAAGCATTCAGGAAGGGGAATACTTCTGTCCCGGATACCTAAACCTTACAGGAGTCACTCAGAAAAGTCAGGAAAATGATTGCACATAGGACAACCTGCAGTTTCAAATAACACTGCCTTTGCAATGTTATCCCTGCCCCAGAGGGTGGTGGGCACTTACAGAGCTCAAGGAGTGTTTGGGTAACTCAGGCACAGGGTGGGACTCTTGGGGTTGTTCTGTGCAGGGTCAGGAGTTGGACTCGGTGATTCTTATGAGTCACTCCAGCTCAGGATATTCCACGATCATTTACTTTAACTCGTGATTGTTTATGCCATACACATAAACATGCCTTGTAATTAATCCTCAATTCCACCAGTAGTACAAGCATCAATTTAAACAATCATACTCATTTCTCTTAATGAATTTTGGATCCATTTCTATAAGGTGCTCAGACAGGAATGCACAGATGTCTTTAGCACAAATGGAGAGAGAGGAACACACTTAAGACCTGCATGTATCCCGGTGTTTCTTTCCCACTCACAGAGCCCCCTCCACATTTTCCACCAGGCACCTTAATGACACTGGGGAGCTCTCAGGTTGGTCCCACAGCTTTGAATGAGTCTGGGCTCCTTTCATTAGTTCCTGACCACTACAGCAATGAAGCAAGAAAGTGGGAATTCAGAAGCAGAGCTCTGCTGAATATTTTACCATACTTCATTTTAGTCCTATTTTGTTTTAATTTAATGTAATTTTCCTAAAGGAAGACTCTCTAGATTCATGTGGCTCTAACAAGATGTTCAAAGACAAAAATTCAAAACTTACCTGGCTGTCATCTTCTTCCAAGTTGCTTTGTGTCTCAGCCCCATCCATTTGACAAGGATATTCTCATTTTCTTCATGATCGATGTAGTCCCTGTGGAAGAAATTGGATGCATCGAAAATATCTCAGTAAGAATTACAGGAGTACATTTCTTAAATAATGAAAATGAATGTGTGCTAACACCAACAATAAGATGCTCTCTAAACTTACATCATTAAAAACAAAAGAGAAAAAAAACCCCAAACCAGCAGTTCTGCAATTAGTTATTTTCATAAAAAAGCAAACATCATACTAAGATTTAATCAAAAATCCTTCCATTGCAGTTAAAATAAACTGTCTCAGCAGATACCAGTTCAATTAAAAAAGGGGAGAAAAATTAAAAGAGAGCTACCACTCTAGTAAAGCCAACGCTCCCAAAAGAGCACTTTTGTCTCTCTCATTGCTGCCCTTAATTCTAAAACCCAGTCAGTCTTCCACAGGTGGGAAACCCATCAGCATCCTGCTCTTTATCACCTGGCCCTCCCATGTTCACAGAACAACACTATTTCCTCCTTCTAGTCAAAGGAATCCTGCCACTTCCTCTTAAAAACTATAAAAATGCTACAATGGACCTGGAATTTGGGGCTGAATCTGGCACAAGGAGGAACTGCACAAACCAAACAAACTGCTGCACAGGGACAAAAAAAGCAGGAGAAAACCTAGAGCAGCCCAGAACCTGTTAGAGAAACTGAATGATTTGTTGGAGAGAATCCACTCCAAAGCAGGTCAGAGGTGAGGAAGAAGGTGTGAGAGCCAAGGTGCTGTTCAGAGAACTCCCAGAGAACTCCACACTGAGAGTCAGGGACCAGCCCTGTGTCACAGAACCCCCTGGAGCAACCAGGCCCACCCGTGCCTGGCTCGGGTACAGCGGGTTCAGCTGATCCCCGGAGAAATGTGGGGAACCCGTGTCCTTGTGACATGTTTAACTGGGCATTTCTGCACTTGTGGACATTCACAGCTTCCAAAATCAACAGTGTAAATAAGTTGGTTACATGATATTTAAACTTTAAACATTAAAATCAACACAAGTGGAAGGGTAAAATTTTCAAATACATTCTGGCAATTTATTATTTATTTTATTCCTAAGAATAAAATGCTGCTGCCTGCTCAGAAAACTCACTCTTAGGCATATAAACTCATTTGGTTCCCATAAGACTCAAGTTCCCAGGTGATGAGAATCAATTTAAAAAGTACTACATAGGATGTGAACCACAGTGCTTTTGAAAACTGTACCATTATTAACATTTTCTATCTTCTAATCATCATCATCATGAGAACATTGAAATGTTTGGGTTATAAAAATCAGAGTCACAGACAATCCATCAACAAACTGATAAGTTATTATTTATAACATTCAAGCCATCTCAGCTACTGATCAGCCATCCCTGGCTGGCATGAGCAGTGTCATTGTTGGCTCTGACCTGCCACATTGCATTATCTTCATAATTAAGTGGGAATCCAGAATAACCATTTTGACTGTGATAAAAAGATTGCCTTGAATTACAGCCTATAAGAAGACCCATAGCATTTTTATTTAGGGATCCCAGAGGATTTAATAGGAGTAATAGGTTCAATTAAAAATTAAGGTTCACTTATGTAAATTAGTGAAAGCTGGAACAGTTTTAGTTAGTTGGATGTTCTATGTGTAGACCAAAAATAGACAAATCTCAGAAAGTTTAGTTTCATTAAAAGAAGTCTGGATATCCAAACATCTCTGGTGAAACATGAACTTGAAATAGGAAAACAGAAAGCTTTCAATTAGCTGCTCTAAGTTGCTTTATTTGCCTGTCTCAGGTAAGCATGATAATTTTTTCATGCTCTAAAAATACCAAATGGATCAAACTCCAGACCAACAGAGTTACAAAATGAAGGATTTGGCTTCTCATATCTGCACTAGCAAAACATGCAGAAGAACAAACTCCTAGAGCTGTGTGAAGCAAGTTCTTCTCTCAACATCAGAGACATTCCAAATACACTGGTCTAAATGGTAGGCAAATTTTAAGTCAGGTCTTTATTTTTATCATATACTTGAACTTATAATTAGTTATTAAAACAATCACTGGTCTAAAATTCCTCCTGCAAAACAAATGCTTAAGCAAATACCTGAAAGCTTATCCAAGCTTGAAAAGCCTCCTACCTAATTAAAATCACTGAAAAAAACCAGACAGTTCCTTCCTCTCTCTATGTCCCCATTCTCCCTTTTTTCATCCTGTCATAATAAAAAGAAGTTTTAGAAAAAATTGTCCATAATAAATGTATGAACTATCTGTGGTCTTTTATATCTAGTTCAAGAAAAATACACTGAAAGCAATTTGCATTCACCCAGGATTAACAAAAACCCTTTTGATGTTACTGGAAGACAGAGAAGTTTTATTTTGGGAGCTAACTATCACTAAAATCAAAGGCAGGTTTATTATTGGCAAAGTCTTTCCTCTTTGCATGTGTCTGTTGGGGTTGCTGACACCCAGGTCACTTGTGAAATGGTTATTTCAGAGATGGGACCATCAGTCAGTCGTTTACTTCAGTGCTGAGATGTATCACACATGGCTGAGGGCTCTATTTTCTATATGCTACTTCAATATGCGATTACATGACATTCCCTGCCAGGAGTTCACCGTCCCCACTGTGGGGACCAGCCCAGCCCTGTGGCTGTTCAGCAAGGGCTGGGCACTGGGGCTGATGCCCAGGGCTGTGTCCCTGCCCTGCCAACAGCTGGAGGGCAGCTGTGCCTCCTCCTGGGTGCTGCTGTCACTCAGCACCCACACCTGCAGTCCCAGCCTTGCAGCTCATGGAATGGGCTGGTCTTTGAAACCAGGAACGAGCAGGGAAAAGTCCCACCTGCTTTGTCACGAACAATAACACCACAGGTCCAGCTGGAAGAGGCATCCACTCCTCCCACACACTTGGCCATTTCAGCAAGCCCGGGTGGGAGCCAGCAGGCATGTTTGCCATGTTTGGGAAGCAGAGCACGGGCTGCTCCATGCTGTGCTTCCCATGCGGGAAAACGTGGCCTGCATTCCTGAATGCGGCACAAGCACAACCCGTCTTCTCCAGATCTGTATGACTCTGTCTATGGGATCCAGGTAAAACTGATCACCTCCAGTGTTTGATTTGTAGTGAATTTTCCAATAAAACCTATCTCTAAAATAGTGTCAGTGCCTACTCCGGGAGGTCCACAGCTCTTCATCAGTGCAACAATCTGGTATCTGCTTTGAGAGTTCCTTTGAGTCCAGTTATGGAATCTCATTTTGAAAAATCTTCCTGTCTCTAAAGGCTCCGCAGCCTCCAAATATGCTGTATTCTGACAACAAAAATTATTCATTTTTCCCCATTCTCTAATGCTCCCATTTGCAACACTTTCCAAGAAGGACTGTCACCAGCCGGCTGGAGACAGCATTTCTCACCCAGCCACCACTGGCTGCCACTGACGGTGCCCAGAGGGATGAATTCCTCCTCTGCCATCTCCAGTGACTCAGTGTGGCATCTGCCCCTTTGCAGCCTTCTGCTGCTGTCACTGCACTGTGCCAGAGCAGGGACAGGGGCTCCTTTGAAACAGAGGGTGATACGTGATGTTTGTTGCTGCACATGCTTGAAAAACATCACCTTCACCTTCAGCAGTGACTAGTTAAAATAAATCATATTGGGACTGGGCTGATTCGCTTCAGGAGTGACACCTTGCAGGAGAAGCTGGGAAGGAATAGGAGGGAATGCTGGTTTTATGCAAGGTAAGAAATGCAGCAGAAAATTTGCAATCCATGCATTCCAATACAAAATGCGGGGACCCCCAAAAATGAAAAATTCTTTCTCCCCATAGCTATATTAAAAATCTATGTATTTGATGAACTGCAGCTCAACCATTAGGATTGTAAGGCTAAAATTCAGTATTCTCTAGCACACAAGTGCACCCTGACTCCTTTCTTTTTAGAAATCTTGTCTGCAGAAATCTGGCTTTGCAAGACTGACTTGTCTCCTGTCCCCTGACGCAACTATAAGCCCAAAATTTAAATGCATTTGCTCTCACTTTTGATGCAACATTGTCTTTGAAAGGGTTTAAGCTTAGCTTTGTGGTCAGTGGCCTTATTGGAATGGTTTTTACTGACCAAATGACTATTTTTTTGTAGAATTCATGTTAGTTGTTTAAATTGCAGCAGATGGTAATTTTTTCAGCAAAGAAAAATTTCTACTTTGTTGCTTTAGGACAAGATAAATAAGGTTGAACTTCAGATGCTTATAGATGAGGATCTGTTAAAGCTGTAGGCCTAAAATGCAGATTTCCTGTCAACTTTAATTAGCTTCTGTGAACCCCAAATTACATTGTTATTTAAAATTAACCAGGGTGAAGAAAAGCTGTTATGCCAACTTTCTGTTTTTCAGACTCATCCAAAAAGAAGGCAACGTGAATCTGTAATGTGAATTGTATGTCAGTGACAAAGGAATGCCAAGGCCTGGAATTACAAAATGACTCCGAAGGACCTGACAGAGGCTGAAATGAGAGGAATGATAATTCCTTATACAGAAATCAAAGTGTGAATGTGCTAAGCATGATGTCAGTGAAAATCTGTGATATTTCTTTGTACAGAGAAAAGCATCTGTAGGGTAGATATCCTGAGAATCTCTGTAGTTATTATCCCATTGGAACTTTCTCATTCACAGTAAGGCAGTGGTGTTGCCACTGGAGTTTAATGTGCTCACACTTTATTGTGAGTGTATGCTAACGGTAATGAAAGACAAGAATGAATTTTGAAAGATGGTTGCATTATACAAGCGACCACGGGCCCTATTCATTAGTTACACAGATTTCAGATCACTAATTCATCCCTCAATAGAAAACTCAACACCAAAACTACCTGGTACCTCTTGCAAGGAAGAAAGAATATATTGTTTCAAGACATTTTACAGAAAAAAAATCAAGCACATAACACACAGTATAAGATGGTCACTTCTTCACTATCAGCCTCATCTCAGGCCCATTTCATCATCTTCTGTCACATTAGGAAGATGCAAGATTTTGCTCTTCTGTAAACCAGTGCAAAGAGAAGAAGAGGATGTTCCTCACAATTCTGGGATACTACAACCCCTGGACAACTGCAACATCTTGTCATGACTGCACGAGTCATTCTGAAAGCTCTTCAGTCCCTGGCTCTTTTAACTGATCAGTGTATGAGATTAGCCTTTTAAATAACTAGGAAGGTAATAAGTAGGGAGATAATTTTTGGGTATAAACAAACATCTTGTATTTTTTGTGATGAGGGTATTTCCTACAGACATATTAATTCAGAACCGTGTAGCTGTTTCTCTTATAGCTCTGTGTCTCAGACTCAAACCAGACCTTGAGTGAAGTACTTGAGTGAAGACTTCTGCCTTTTGTACAAGGATGTATTTACATCTTTGCTTACCAGATAAAGGAATAATAGACAGCATGCTGGTATTGGCTGCATGCTATGAGCACACATCATTTCTTATGCCTGACCTTGATATATGATCTGTGCAGCATGTTATGTCCTTGAGCATATTGGTTATTCACACACAGAGAGACACACAATTGGCCATCTCTAATTATGCCTCAGGTACATGAGAAACAAACTGGCATTAGTGGCTTGTTCATAGTGTGGCAAACACCCAGCTGTGGGAGGTGTGCTAGGAGACCCACACTAGTTTCTACAGCCTGTAACCGTAAAATGAACTTATATTCCTCATTGTCTCTAAGAAGTTATCACCTAGGGAAGGGAAATAGCTGTCTCCAAACCACCTGGCTGGATGGCATACAAGAGAAAGAATGAAAGCTCCGAAATGAATGTGTCTTGCCTCTAGTGGGCACTGGAGGCAAAGCAAAGAGCCTCTGCTGGCCACAGACTGCGCGGCTTGCTTGGAAGTTGTGAACACCAGATTCTACAAAGACAATTTGTGTCATAAACAAAGGCTTTGAGAGGACTTCAGTATAGGGTTTGTTAATCCTTCTTTGCCAGGATCTACACAAGCAACCCATATAAATGTTTGTGAAGTTCACTTTTATTAGCCAGGACGACTACAGAAAGCAGATACGACCTTTTCCTGCATTCACACCAGAACCTCTGACTAGAAAGGTAAAACCTTTCGTAGGAATGCACCTGACTGAACACAGTTTAATCAACGAGCTGCGGTGCTGATTGCTTAAAAGACATGAATTTCTGAAGGGCCTATAAAATTCATTTTGTTAAAATCAACAGCAAACGAGATTGCTAAAACCAAAAATAAATCAAAATTTATCAAAGAAATAGTTACAAATTATTCTCTCCGTGCTTATACTACTGGAATTTGGGGTTTCAGCACCACCCCCTGAAGGGTTTGCCCGTAACAGAGCCCTGAAGCCCTTGGGCTGTGCACACCTTCCAGTGCCTTTATCACCAGGGTGAGGCGGTTGTTAAGAGAGACGTGGAGAGCAAAAAAATGAGCCAACAGTAGAGGTCAGCCATGAACTGCCGATTTCCTCTCCAGACTTCTTGCCTGAACAATTCATGCTGTTTACTGTACACCCAAAAATATCTGGGGCACCTGTGCCAAAACAGCAGTGGGTAACACTGGAGTAGGAGGAAAGAAAATGAGTTTCCTTTCCAAAATGAGACAAGGCAAAAATCCAGGTATAAGAGCACTGACATGGGAAGGTTGAAGTACAAATGAATAATAACACTTGTTTTTTCTGCAAATAACAGGGAGCTCCCCTAGCAACTCACTCCTGTCTGCTAGCTGGTCCAAAAAGGTCAAGATCTCACAAAAAAAAATACCCATCACAAACCAAAAAATATCAGCTGTGACTTGGCTTTTGGAGAGTTACCTTTGCCACTTGCTGGTTTCCACTACCCCTTGGTAAAGTTGTTTGGCACGTTGGCTCATTTGAGAGGGGGAATGTTTCAGCCCTCCTGTAGGTTACAGCTAGAATATGATGCACCAGCACACTGGGCTACTTGGGTTGGCCCCAGTTTCATCTGGTTTTGTGCTCAACATTTAAAAATACTTAAACAATAGCTACATAAATTAGGCCAGTGCTTAAACCAAAAGAGATAACCTGGATTTTTAAAGCTGAGAATTAGCATGGACTAATAAACTACTCTTTGACGGTTATATGGAAAACAAGCATTTAGTTACCCCTTGCAAATGAGGACACACTTCAATACCATCCTTCCTTAAGTGCAGCTGCCTTGGACATTCTTTTAATACAGCAAGTGGATTTGAAGGACAGGGATTTGGACTGAAAGAACCCATGCAAGGTCTCAAAAATGTGCTTAGAGTTGCAAATGGGAACCAAACAATCAACAAAATGCCTTGAATTTTCTAGGCCAGCGTTCCAGCTGTGATGCATTATACCCACACCATGCAGGAGCTCGGGCATCATTTTTTCTGTCATGTGTTTGTCAAACACTAAAAACAATGCCCCATGGCCATGGCTGTCTTTCCAATATCTAGACAAAACATCTAGCACCTGAGCCCCCAGCCCTGCATCTGCTGGGGATTTAACAGCCACATGTGCAACATCATTTTGGCTGTCACCCTCCTCCTCTAAATGTGACCTAAGCCAAGCTCCTGGCTGAGGCCAGCAGCGCTCTGGCTGCCTTCCCCTGGCCCCCGGCAGGGCTTATCGTGCCCTTTGGGCTAATCCATGCCTTCCACAAGAGCAGCTGCCGGTGGCGAAGGAGGATGACCGAACCCCTGTGCCGAGGAGGGCAGGGCAGCTGGGGCGCAGCTCTGTGTGCCTGGGGGCCCTGATGCCCCTTGGCTTTCGGGCCAGCGCGGCAGGGTGTGCTTCCTGCCCTGCCCTGGCACCCTTGGCTCCCCGGCGGGGCTCGGGGAGGGGGCGGCCCCGCTCCAGGCTCTATAAGGCCGGGCCCCCCGCCCACCGCTCCGCATCCTGCGCGGGGCTGCGCTGCCTCCCCTGCGGCTGGGGCCGCTCGGGGATTAGCGGAGGGAGGGAGGGAGAGAAGGAGGGAGGGAAGGAGGGAGCTCCCCGAGGCGGGAGGCAGGCGCGGAGGCGGGGGCGGGCCGTCAGCATCCCTGCGCTCCGCTCCGCTCCGCCCGGGCCGGCGGCGCCGCAGGGCGAGCTCGGCTGCGGGCGCAGAAGGGGCTGAGCTGCCGGAGCTGCCGGAGCTGCCGGCTGTCCCCGCGGCTGCCACCGGCCCGGATCCGCGTCGGGAGGAGCCGCGTCCGCTGTCGCTGTGTCCGTCCGTCCCTCGCGGGGCCGGCGCTCCCGGGATGGGCCTCCCGGAGCTGGCGCTGTGGCTGCTGGCGGCGGCGGGGCTGCTGCGCGGTGAGTGCGGGAGCGCCGGGAGCTGCGGGGCGGGACGGCGGGGACAGCGGGGACAGCGGGGACAGCTGCCCTAGTCCGCCCCAGCACGGCGGGTCCCCGGCCCCGGCTAGCCCCTTCAGTGATGGGGATATCCCCGGCCCCGGCTGTCCCCTTCAGCCCCGTGCCATGGGGATATCCCCGGCCCCGGCTGTCCCTTCAGCCCCGTGCCATGGGGATATCCCCGGCCCCGGCCGCGTGTGGCATTGCCAGCCCTGGGACCTGCCGGGAAGGGACACGGGAGACGGACAGAGCGATGGGGATGCGGGAGCGAACTCCGTCAAGGGACTTAAAGGGTGGCCGCTCCAGGGCAGAGGCTGCGGCTCTTGGTGCGGGCAGTTAAGGACTAGAAAGCTGGGAAGAGGGAAGTCCGTCTGGAGCGGGACAGGGAGGGCTCACATCCAGAGGACCTGTTTCTACCCTGCCCCAGATTTCATTTCATTCAAAAACTGCCTCTGTCTCTGGTGTACTGCGCTCCATCCATGTGGACCTTCTTCCGCTCCCTCCATAGAAAAACAGCAGAATAAAGATTGGATTTGAAGTGCAGAAAGGACACAAATCCCTGAATATCATCATGTATATTAATGTAGCATCTATCATCTCTGCCAGGAAGCTCGTACCCCGCTTCATTCATAGCTGCATGAACAGAGACCAAAGCGGAGAGTACTTTCCCCAAAGAGTTCTGGGTCTGGAGCAGCCTGAGAGCAGGGTTCAGGCTAACCTGTGGCCATTTTCCTCCCATTGCCTGGCTGATGCCCCCTGCCTGTCTCTGCTCTGCTGTTCTGGTTAGGGCTCTGCCAGGACAGGTGTCAAATCACACGTAGTGTTTCCTCTTCATCACTTCTCGCTGCTGGACCAAAGGGTGTGTATGTTGAGGAAGCATCATTGGTATTTAGGATTTATCACTCCTGGCCAGTCAAGAAATGATCAGAGAGGCAATCCCCTTTACAGGCTGGGGTGAACAGAGTGATACATTTGGGTTTTGTTGTAGTAGCTAATGAACTATATGAAATACAGTGGCATTTTTCTGGGAATGCAGCAGGTGTAATAACAGATACCTGATATCTCATAGCAGTAAAAAAGTGTGTCTCAGCTTTTTCTGATGTAGAATCCTAATTATTTATCTATTTATTCCTGTGCCCAAAGAGTCCCTGCAAGGAGAGTTCCAAAGGAAGCTTTACAAGGAGCTGCTGAAAAATTACAACCCTCTGGAGCGACCAGTTGCAAATGATTCCCAGCCACTGACCGTCTATTTCACTCTCAGCCTCATGCAGATCATGGATGTGGTAAGTGTGTAACCTTCTAGGAAACTATTTCTTTCAAAGAGTGGATTTTTCCTTCCTAGAATGGAAGATTACAAGGTATTGGAAAGCACAAATAATTCAAGGCACAGTGCCAAATTTTGACTGCCTTTTTAAAGAACTAAACTGAAAAGTAAAGTTTACCTCTTTCTTAGATCTCTTGTCAGAGATTCCCAGCCTTCTTGGCAGTACAAAATATTTCAAGGGAAGCTCAAAATTCATACTTTGCCTTTGGAATCCTTAACTGTACTTAGACCCAACAAGCAGTGTAGGCTGGGAGGGATATGCAAAACCAAATCTCTTGATTTCTGGTGGTCACTTAGGAGCTTCTTATTTTTGGAGATGGAGGGGGGAGGAAGTCCTGGCCAAAATCCAAATTATATTATTTCTCGTGGTATTTAGACAAGATTGCTACATTTTATATGCTTAAATGGCTGCTCTATTTGCAACACAGTTGTTTGGTATATCAATAGATATTTCTGTCCTGCATTTGTAAAATGCACTGGAGGATCTGTTGGGTTCAAATAGGGGTAATTTAAGCTTCACTCTGTCACAGCCACACAGAGATGAAACTCAGCATATGAGTGAATTTACAGTACTTGTTTCTAGTGAATTCAACTAGCTGTGATTAACTAATGAAGAAGTTAAACACCTAAAACTGTAGTTAACCTCAAAATGCCATTATCTTCCCATCAGATGTTTAAAGTTTAAGACACAAGAAAATTATAAAAAAAAGACAGAAAGATAGGTAGGATTTTCAAGACAAGTGGCTTGCTATCTGTTCCCTTGCATGCTACCAGTTGCCAAAATGCAGACACTGTTTATTTAGTATCTGAAAGTCAGCAGACACAGAGAACTCTGCCAGTTCAAGTGCTTGTAGTTTCTATGCAAAGTTTTGAAAGTTTTAGATTAGACCTAAGGTGAAAACTCGGATGTGCATTTCCAGTGTGATATTTACTATTTGCCCGTGAGAGGAGGCAGTCACAGTCACTGAGCTGTTTCTGTGTCAGTGCCACTAAAGCCAACAGGCAAACCATGTCAGTTCCATCCTTGTCTTCAGGAGCTGGGTTTGAATGTACATGATACCAGAGGGCTGAGCAGGAGCTAGAGGGAGTCATGTAGTCCCTGAATGATGGGGGGGAAGAATACGTGCTATGCAGAATGCAACAGCTTCAAAGAGTGCTGGCAGCCTGAACTCGGAGCAGGCAGAGGCATCTGAGAGCCAGGAGAGGACAGCCAGGTGTTAGGCCCACACTCTGATGTGAGGTAAAAGCCTGTACCAGTGGGCTGATTCAAGGGATGACACTACAGCCTGCTGAGTGTACCTGGGCATGCTTTTGCTGTTAGTGATGTTTGTTATGGGTGGGCTTAGAAACTTGGAAAAAAGGGGATCTCCTCATGCTGGATGGTCTGCGGGCACAAGGAGGTGACCCCTAACAGAGTCAGCCTAAACAGACAATTAAGCATGAATGCCTTTTGACAATCAGGGACAACAGAGAGACTGTAAAAGCAAGGAACAACACAAAATGAACAAATGATTCCATGTTAAAAAGGGATGCATTACTTTCCCGACTCATCTTCTGATAGGATTTGTTTAGAATGTGTCAAGGTAACACAAAGAAAGAGGCATTTGAAGGGCAGTGTGAGTCACAGGGACAGGGCAGGTCAGAGGAAACCGAGAGAAGGAAGCTGAGGTGAAGAGCAGTGTGGGGGACACAGTGCCTCAAAGGTCTGAATGCCTCAAGGTCCCCATCTAGGTTACTGCTGCAGCCTCTCACTTGCTCCAGCCTTCATGGGTCTCTTGCCATGGATGCAGGGAACATGGAGAACAGGGCAGGAATAGATAACCTCTGAGTTCTCTTAGCCCCTCTTCTGTGTGACAGAACTTTGGTCTTGCTCCTCTTTCCAGTGCATCAGGCCTCTTAGTGGCTTCTGCAGCAGCTCCTGCTGGCTGGAGTCTTCAGCTGTACAGCTCTGGATTTAGTTAGATTTTTATCTTTGTGTTCAGGAAGGCTTAGTCAGTCCGTTCAAGGCCTGTTTGAATGGGGCACCTGAGCAAAACTCCCCATTTTAATGTACCTCTGCAGAACTCAGCACAGTATGTGGTGCTTCAACTGAATCTTAAGCCAGGTTTCAAAAAACACTCTTCCCAACCATGGACCTTGTTTACAGGGCCTTCTTCTGCAGGTTCCTGTGGGGAAATGACCTCCTGCTGCAGTGTGTGCCTTCCCACAGCTGCTGGAGGAACTCTTGCTTTGGTACAGGACAGTAGAGTTGCCTTCAAAGGATTTTTGTACTACTGAAGTTTTTTCCCCAGTTTTCAGAAGCTGCACTGCTGGTGTCGTTCTGTACAGACAGATTTAGCCTGACTGTGTTAAGCTAATGTGGTTTTGAATATTAACTACCCCAGGAAAGGTTTGTTGTATGGCCAAACCCTCCCAGTGATGACACAGCTTACAGAAGCTTCCTTTAGGTTATCAGGAATGTTTCCTGAGCAGAATCAGCTGAATGCCAACAAGACATTTTTCCTACATAAATTGCATCTATACTAGAAAGGTTTCCTTTGCATTTCTGTGAGTTAATAGTGGGTCTCTCTCTTCCCCACATTCCTGATGTGATTATAAGCATGTTCTTGACTAGTAGCATGAACAGTTGGCTGTTACAGACACAAACGACTAAAGGCCAGCAGGCAGTCAACTTTGCAGAGTTAATTTCTTTTGGAGTTGTCAAATTTAATTAAAAACCATACAAAACAAAGGGGAAATATCCACAGATCACTAGCCTATTTGAGTGCAGTCAATGACTGGCAGTCTTGGCTAATATGATTCAAAATGAGCCTTTCAAAAAGCCCTTCATAATCAGTAAAAAGCCACAGTTTTTGTACTGGCCATTTAGTTACAGTTCATTCTGCTTGCCATAAAACTCACTGCCTTTCTTTCTCAGAGGTTTGGGATTGACAGGCAAAGAAAGAAACCAACCATGAAGTAAATTAAGCTTCACACTATAAAACAAATGAGTTTTCTTCATTGTCAACAAGAAGCAAATGCTGGTGGGAATGACAGCTACTTGCAATAACAATTACTGGTTTAACAAGCTAGAAACAAAACATGTCACCATCATAGTTTCCTGTAGTTTATATATTCCCTTTAATGGCTTCTCAGCTGATAGCAGCTGAGTCTAATTGGGAGCTAGACCTCTCCAGAGCTGCTCCATCAAATCCCTGCCAGGACAGATTGAGCCCGCCTGGATCCTGGCTGCTGCTATTCCTTCCTTGACGTCTCTTCCACTCTGCTCTGACTTTGCTGACAGGGAAGGGGAGACAGTATATGACACCTTTTCTAAATACAGTGAATGTTTCCTACCTTACCTTTTTAGTTTAACCCTTCCTTTTAAAACTAGAAATTATTTCTCTCCTATGCTTGCAGATATGTTTTTAGTGGTATTGCACATTAATATGCATGCTAGTGTCAGGACTACATGATGAGGGATCTGTAAGTGCCAATTGCCCCAACTTAGTGTAGTTCACTGGAAAACAGAGTTCATGAATTGTCTGATGAGAATGCAAGCTGGCATGGCAAATTATACAAACTGTTTCTAAATGGGGAGGAAGAACAGTGGCAGCATGAGAAAAATGCAGTTTGGGGACATATGAGGGAAACTCAGGTTGTGCCTAGAGGGGGAGTGGGAATACATGGTAGGCCTGAGAAATACAAAGGAATTTGGAAGAAAGGGGAAATTTAGGTGGAAGAGGATGGGTGGCATAAATGAAAAGAAAGATTTGAAAGGGTGGACTTCTGTGTCAAGTTAACACGAAGTTTCAAAAGAGAACTTCTAGGTATCTTTCAGTTTGCTTTTTTCCCTGTATTCCTGTCCTGGTCTCAGCTGGGATAGATGTAATTTTCTTAGTAGCTGGTACCTTGCTGTATTTTGGATTTAGGATGAGAATAATGTTGATAACACACTGATATTTTGGTTGGTGCTGAGCAGTGTTTACAACAAGTCGAGAACTTTGAGCTTCTCACAGCACCCGGCAGCTGGAGGGGACCCAGCGGGGACAGGGACCGCAGCTGACCCAAGGGATATTCCAGACCATTTGGGATCATCCTGAGTGTATGAACTACAGGGAAAGCTGGCTGGGGGCTGCTGCTTGGGAACTGGCTGGGTGGTGAGGAATTGCACCATGCATCACTTGTTTGGTGTATTTTAATTCTTTTGTCATTATTCCTTTTCTATTAAACTGTCTTTATCCCAACCCATGAATTTTACAGCAATCAGCTGTGTGGTGTTTAGCTACCTGCCAGGTTAAACCACGACAATTCCTTAACACAAAAATCCAGTCCTCTCAACCTTTGCAAACAATCTTGCAAATGAATCATCCTGAAGTGAAAACCAAGTGAAGGTGGCCAATTGGCCAGAAGTGCTCTTTAAAGATATTTAGGTTCTTATAATATCAGAAGATGGATTAAGAGGTTTCTTTTACTTTTTACAGTTGTTTCCCTTTTCTTGAAATGAGAAATGCCAAGCAATTTGATGAAATAAATGAAAAATAAGATACTTCCTCTCTGATTTGCTGAAATCTTGTTTCAAGACTCCTTGTAGGAATGAAATGTATATTGAACTTACAGCCTGACAATAAACATCTTTCTGGATCTGAACCAGAAATTATTTGGAAATATCTGATTTAAGAAGACTAAATAAAATTGAAGAATAATCACAGAAGGAAATCTTAAGAGACCTTAGTGCACCTTAGTGGAAGGAGAGGGAGGGGGTTCACGGGTGGTCATAGCTGCTCGAGGTCACAGCTTCAGTGCAGTGTCAATAAAAATAAGGAATAGGATGTACAAAAGCTATTTTTCTCTCCATCTCACCTCATGGAAACCCCTCAGCCTGCCTCTGCCTGTCTGGTATTTCAGTGCTGGCATGAAGTATCAACCTACCTTATGCTTTGGAAAAACTTCCAGCATATACATTTTTGAGAAACAGATTCTTGAAATACACTGATATCATTTCCGCAGTGGAAAAAATTACAGCCACCACATTTTAAATCACTGTATGGAAGTAGATACCTCCTAACAGTATTACTTGCTCTTGTAACATCCATCCCAATAATATCATCAGAGCAGAACATTCAGCCCTTGCCTGTTGGGTTAGAGGGAGTGTGAGGAAGGCACGGAGCAGTGCTGTTCCTGCTCTGCTGCATCTCCTACAGGACAGCACATGGCATGGAGAAACAAACACAGGGATCAGGAGGGTAGGAACTTTATGCCTAGCCTGACAGTTTCATAATAGCCATATCTGCATCTACTGCTTAGTACAATTAAGAGAAACATATGAGAGTATTCCATCCCCAAAAGGCAGAAGATGAAACCTTAGAAATGAATGTGGAATGGTCACACATTTACACTGCAAATGACTGCTTAGAGACACAAACAGGAAGAACTGGAACACACTGAGGTGCACAGCAATACTTCAAACTCAATTTTCACTGCTAAGTGAGTAGGCAAAACCCCTACAATCTTATTTCCGTTTGGAAAGGGCCTGCAGAGATCATCTAGTCCATTCCCCTACTCCAAACAAATCTGAAATAGTTACTCAGGGCTGTGTCCAGTCAAGAACCAACCACTTCCACAGCCTCCCTGGGCAACCTGTTTCAGTATTCATTGTCATCATGGTAGACCTGGTTTCCTAACATCTAAGAATAACTTCCCATCTTCCAACTCAGGAACAGCACTGAAAAACACTTCTAGAAAAATGAGGCACCTTTCCTTCTTCAGTAAAATTGGGCACTGGACAAAAAGATATTCCAGATTTCTTGTCCATTTGCAGCAAGGTATGTATTTTGAGCTTAATAATACTTTTCTGAATAACATCCTTAGCAGAAAGCTAGAGAAAAAGGCCTGGGTAAACCCACACAGCAGAACTCATTCTCAGAGTAGCTGTCAATGCTTCACTCTCAGAATGTAAGATTCAGTTACGTGGTGAGATTCCCCAGGAAACTCTACTGAGTCACTGCTTTCCTTTCATTTCATCATGAAGATAGAATAACTAACATTTGTATTAAATTTGCAGATGACATAAGTTTGGGAGGCTTTCAGAGAATACAGGGGGCAAAACTAGAATTTCACACTGTTTTGTAAAAGTGGAGTTATGGTACTGGTTTGACCCAATTTTTGCATGTTTTTTTTCACAGCCTAACTTATGTGAAATTCAGAGTATTATGGTTTAAGAAATATTTGTATGCACTGGAAATAATCCCCCTGCTGGAGGCTTTGGGGTTTTTTTGAAGGAGTTTAATTTGAAGCCTGAGTGCTTTCTTAACTGGAACCAAAGGCAGGTCAGTACTGCCTCTGTATGAGGAGAGATATTTGTATTATTTTTATAATTCCATCAACTGTAATTACAGTCCCTGTCCAGACTCTCCCTGTACTAGATGCTATGAAAACACAGCTGAAAAGATCATCTGTGTTCCAAAACATTTACAAACTAACTATATTTTGATAGACTAGATTTTTTTTAACATCAGAATTGTTCGTGTTGACACTTACAAGGAAGTGTTAACCAAAACTTTAGCATGAAGATGCTCAAGTTAAGACTAGAAGAATTATGGCATTGGGATCAGACCCATGGCTTTTTAATATTAATTTTCATTAATATCTCTCTTAGATTTTTCTGAGGAGTTTTAGCAACTTTACTCTGCAACTGTTTGAGATATTACTGGGGCTTTCTGATGTGAATCTAGAATTGTTTCCAGCTTTCTGTGTGGAACTTGGGGCATCATTTTGGGGGGGTCCTAAGCTGCTCTCAGTACTCTGCTACTGAAACTCCCTGGAATGATCTCACTGATCTCTGGGCTCATGCTTCTACCCTTTGGCTTGTGCCTTTCTGCCTGAGCTGTCACCCGTATCTGTTCTTGGTGTGTTCTTTTCTCTGGATGTCCTGGACTTCCCTTGGATGTAGATGAGGTTAAACTGCTCACAAAGTACCCGTGGTGGTTCTTCACTTAAAATTTCATATATTTAGGAAAACCCCAAGTGAGTTGTCTCTCTGTCTGAGTCAAGTTGCAAAGCTTGGGAGTGCTGGGTTACTGCTGTCTTACTTGTGGCTTCTGCAGCAAGACTTACAGTAACAAACATTTGGGTGGGTGTGACTGTGACCATTTTGGTCTGCTCTGATCACAAATTAGTTAATTTTTCTTTACTAGCTGAAGAGTCAACATTTAATAATTTATTTAAGAAAGTTGAATTTAGCTACTGATCTACATGAATATTCAAGTTTCTTACTTATGTTGCATAGCACCATTTAATCAGGAACCTTTCACAGTTCCTCCAGACATTTGCTAGCTAATTAAATCATTTACTACACAACAGTTTTCGCTTATTTTCCAGTTTCTCCTGTTTCTCTGTTTTTTTAATTTCTAGTTAAGGGAAAGAAAAGTGCTGAATAGTTGTTTGTATGTGGTGAGCAGCAGCAGAATCTCAGGAGAAATCCTGTTCCTTTAGGCTATTCAACTCACTTGTGCAGACCAAAGAAAAAATGAAAGCATGCAAACTTTTTTACGTTTATCTGAAGTTACTCAAAGTTTGCTTATCCTACATTGCCCTTGGTTAGTTGTATGACTTAGTTTTGTATATTCAAGGGCTGTTGTCCTTGTTTCATTTTACACAGTGCAGTGCTAGAGCTGACTTCAATGACTTGCATACAATGCTTGGCAAAGCCTCTGCATAAGGATCTGCAACTTAGTATTTGCCGTCCAATACCCGGCTGGGCAAGAGAGTAATGGGAAATACCTTAAATATTTGAAAAGAAAAGTAGGCTGTCATTCAAAGAAGCAGAACAGCTTCTGTAAAGAAACAGACTATAAAATAAACATCTCCCACACCAAAAAAAAAAAAAAAAAAAAAAAAAGAAAAGAAAAAAAGAAATTTAAATCTGGAAAAACTGAATAAAACAACCAAAGGAAGAGGCTTATTGAGAAATGGGGCTAACGAAGTTCCTAAGCTTTTTATCAAACCTCAGCAGCCTCTTTGCAAACAATGGCTGTGGCAGAAGCTCATCAAATCTGCATTATGCTTTTAATTTCAGTATTCATTTGTACACATTAGAAATGTCTCTCCAAGCTTTATTTTCTTCTCAATGTGCTGCTTCATTTTTATTCCCACCATGCTAAAGGAAGAAACTGCACTTTGATCTTGCAGCCATTTCCATTCTACCATAATTCATTCCTGAGAGTCTAGAAAACTAGAAAGGTGCTGGGATGTGCTTTCTGATATTTTTAGGTAGTTTAATACTGTGAAAGTTACTGGATTGTAACAGAAAACAGAGTATTCTACTTTTCCACGAAATACGAAGAACAGCTCTCTTCAAACAACAATATTCTGATAATTGATCTGCCTAAACAAGCAGACATCACCACTCCCTACCCTACTGTGGTGAGATACTAAGAGGAACTGCAACCTTGTTTCTGATGTTTGTCCATTTTTCCTGTGCTTCTAAACATCTTCTGGGGTTTTTTGACTGTTCTTTCAGCATCTTTCTTTTACCTAGTCTGCTCAAACAGTGTTAGATCTGGAAAGATATTTTAAACACAGGAGGATGTGTAGGATGGAATGGGAAGCAATGAATGTACAACTAATTAAAGGCAGTTTGCAAGAAGGAAAAAAGGACTGACTAAAGGCTATAAAAAACCCCTCCTGATAATAGTTAGCTTGAGGACATTAGAGATGTTCATTGTATGTGAAAATCAGAACTTCTGTTCTGCTTTTTGGTTCCACAGGAGAGATCTTTGGAACTTTTTTTGTAATACAAATCATCTGGGGTTTTTCTGTTTGGTTGGGAGTTTTTTTAATATAAGAAAAACAAAGCAGTTTCTCAAACATTTGTCTCATTCTTTGTGATATAAACAATCAGCACAAATCATAAAAGCTCAGTTTTCTAACTACATTGGCATGGATGCCCCATTAACCTAAAAAGTGAATAGCCATCTACTGGTATGTCACTTGTGATGGAAAAGGCTTGCTGTGCAAAGCATGGTTAAGGTCCCAGGAAACAGTTGTGACAGATTGTTGTACAGCACTGGGACCACAAATCCTTCACATTTTACCCAGGATCTCTTACTAGAATAACAGAATTTGCAAAGTCCTGTCATCTAGTAATTATTAGTAGTCTTCAGTAATCAGCTAATAAAACAAAATTCCAGCACAAGCCATAATTTCTGGGAGTCAGGTCTGGCTAGCTAATACTTGTTCTTATACAAAGCTTTGAATTCACAGAACTTTGGGGCTGCAATGAATACACTCCCTCTGACACTCAGAATTGTTCCTCTTTTTAAAAAAGACTGTCATATTCAAGTACTAGGCAATACCTGGTGTCCCTGTGAACACACAGGTTCCTCTCCTTTGCTTTGACCAATATGGATCAGCTTGTGGCAGTCTGTGGTGATTTGTATGGAGTGTTTGAAAGCCCCATATTTTCCTTTGTGAATGTTCTTGTCCTCTGACAGCAAAGCTACACTGCTCTGCACCAGCTGAGCCTCTGGCTCCATAAAGTGCAAGGATTAGCTCAGCCTTTACAGGTAAATGATTTCCCTGTTCCCCAGGCTCCTGGGAGGGCCACAGGTCCTGTCCCAGCCCTGGATGAGCAATGCCATGCCCTGTAAATGTGGTGCTCCTTGGGAGAGGCTGTTCTTGACTTGGTTCCCCCTGGGTTTGCTTTGCTTTCGACTGCCCTGTCCGTGTGCACCGAGAAGGGAGGGCAGAAGCAGGAGGCTGCTCCTGCTGAACCCATTCCTTCTCAGGGAAGGCTTCTAGGAATGCTGTGTGCTGGCTGAATTATCTGGGGAACAGCAACCCCCAAGTGCCTGGGATGTGTGTGGGTCTCCAGGCTGGCAGGAGATGTGCTGCAGCAATCGCAGGGATGGTGGCAGGGGAAGGCAGGAAGGGCAAGGGGGTGTTTCTGTTTCTGCTCTCTGTTCCTGATCAGGGCTCTGTTCTCAGAGCCATGTGGGTGCAGTGCCTGCTTTTCTCTCAGCCAAGCACACACTGACAAAAGTTTTCAGTAATTTACAAAAATTTACCAAAAAAAACAATTTACAAAACTGCTGACAGCAGTTGGACTAAGTATTGTCAATGGATTGGAAGCAAACAATTCTCTCTCTATGAACAGCATATTAACATAGAAGCATTCAAATGTTAATTACTTCAAATTTAGATGATACAGATGTAAATTCTTCAGTTTCTCCTGAACTCCTCACCCTATTTGCCTGAATAGACTACTAAACAATCCAACTGTTCCCAATCTAAATATATCTCTGAGTTACAAAAAAAGAAAAGAAAAGGAAAAAAGATCCCACAATGGGTTGGCAGCAGAGAGCCCATTTGTACAAGTGCTTATATAGAAAAATCTTTTAAAGTTCACTTATAATTTTAATTACTTAATTTATTTTACTGCATGAACCAATTTATTTTTAATTTTTAATTTATTCAAAATTAAACCAATTATTTCCCAAGAATAACCAGAAGCAGCCTGAAGTAAATGTCTATTCAGATTTAACCTTCAGTTATGCTTGCATTTTCCTGCCCATTATGTGAAACTAGAATTTGCTGTGCAAAAGGAGAGCCTGGTAACCCTGGCTTCAACAGCAGCTGAGAGCGTGGCATGAGGCCACGGTGCTGCTACTGGCAGCAAGATAAGAATGGGATATTCATCCAGTTCATCTCTCCAACAGCATCTGGCAGTGATGTGAAGCCACCCTTGCATGGTTTATAATCCTGTCTCCACATGATTTAGATGGTCCTCATAATGGAGCAGTCTGAGGACAAGAGGAGCAATAACCATGTGCAGAGCTGGTGGAGCCACGCACATGTTTAATTATACACACTGCTACTTTGAATTTTTATTTCCTTGTTTTCTGTGCTCAGTCCTGAGTGTCAGCACATCTCTGTGCTTGGCATTCCCTTAACTACTCACAGTAACTACACAGTTCGTTGTTTGAGAGGAGGTGTTTGGTGTTTGAGAGGAAGAAAGGAAGGAGGCCTTTTATCCACCCTCACCAGAGCTATAAATGCAAGAATGAAAACAGAAAAGGTAACGAGCACGGGAAAGTCTGACTGAGCTCAAGAAATTCAAATGAGCATTTTGTGGATTTTGGAGTACTCACTCCATCTCTGTCTCCACCAGACAGAAATGTTCTTCTCACAGAGGAGAGTTTGCTCCTTTGTGTTGCAGAAAACAGCAGCCTGAAGGACTGTGCTGGTGTTGTGACATTTCAGTCATGATGCTGTTGTGTTTGTGAAGAAACAGATACACAGTTGATTTTCATCAGTGTATTCCTCTCAGCTAAGCTCACAGTTAGTCAGTGCCTTTGCAAATGATTCTTTACAGGCATTAAAGACAAGAGGGTCTGTATGGATTCTTAGGGAAAGTTGAAAATCAAGACCCTGTAATAAGGACTAGAAGTTCTGTAATGGTGATTCATCTTCTCTTCTTGAATTATTAAAGTGTCTTATCAATACTTCCATGTCAAGAGTTGCAGAGACCGTCAGCAGGATAAGCTATGTATTTTGTACTCTATCCTTTCTTAATTGCCATGGTGATGTCTGTGCTGTGGCCTTGATTCAGCAGAGACCCCAAGATATTAAGGATGATGGATTATGTTACATATCATGGGAATTTTGGAGCAACTTCTTGCTTGATTTGCCTACAGTTGGAAAGATGAAGATAGGATATAGTGCACTTAGAGAGTGTCTGGGATGAGTAATGGCATTTTGCTGCCTGGTCCTCTGAAGCTGCTCTAACCATTCCTCGTGGTTGTGCTCTGAAGGTGCCTCTGTCTCTGTGGCTCTGGTGCTCCCCAAAGGTTTCAGCATGTGAGCTGATGCTAAATCAGGGACAGTGTGCTCTGCTCAGGTGTGCAAATGTTTGTTGCTGCTGTTCACAAGGCAAGGATAGATGAGTGCCAGCAGCAGAGAGGTGCCGGAGCTGCGTGCTCTGATCACACACGGGGAGGAAGGGACAGCTTTGTTCAGCTCCTTGTGCTCCCATAACTTTCTCTTCTCTCCCTGAAGAAATCACCCACTTTCCTTCCACTTTAGTTTGCTAAACATACATGCTGGAATAGGATTTTTGTATGAACTTTAAACCTTTTGAGGAGAAAGGCTTAATAAAAAGTCAAATATGAGTTAAAGATAATTAACAAGAGTAAAACCAGAGTCACATCCTTTGATATCGTGCTGTCCTGGCATTACTGGTACATTTGAGTGCAACAACCTGTCCTTTCAACTTTTGTGTTTTTCAGCTATCTCTAGGAAAATAAGTCAAGTTCAAAGCCTTTGTTCCCTCTGGGTTTAACGCTGTCTAAGGAGTAGGGCTGTGGGTGCTCTATTATTCACTCAGCCTGTGGAATGGTTGGGAGTTCCCAGATTCCAGCACGTGTTCAGAGCTGGGATGCCGGTCTGTGTCAGACTGGCTGTAGTAATCCGTACCTACAGCTAGTATTTAACACTAATTCAGGGCTCAGCCCCTGCAGAATACAATGGAATCAAGAACTATTAGTAAACAAAGCAGCCAAACACAGCAATTACTTTGCGTCCTTGTGATAAGTGTAAGGGCACTTTAAGCTTTATACTGTATTTAACAATTGAACGGGGTGAAACCTACAGTGAATCATGGGAATTCAGAAGGTGACTTGAAAAAGGCAACCTCCCTACCTTGCTCTTCAATAAATATTTTTTTCACACAAGATGTGCTGAAATGAGTTATTATGCTGTGCTCTCCTCATTTCATACTCTCCATCCCTGCTTGTCTTTGCAAAGACAAATGTGTTCATGTCTAAATACAATCTCATGTTAACAAGGATGTACTGGGGGGTAAAAAATAAAGAAAAAAAGGCTGCTGTTACAATTATATCCCCATGGTAACAAGAATGGTACCTCATGAGGCTCTACCATGTATTTTTAATCTCTGCTACTTTTCTGTGACATTTGGTGACAATGCACAGCAGGCCCCTGCCAGGCCAAAGCCCGGGTGCTGTCGGTGCCAGCACAGCTGTCACAGCTGTCAGGGGGTGTGGAACACCCACACTTTGCCTCACTCTGAGAAGGCTCCTCACACAGCAGCTCTCCCCAGGTTCAGCTTCCATACTCCTTCTGCAGCAGCTTTTCTGCTGGGAGAGGTTTGTGTCCACCTGGGGAGAGCTGGCTATGTTTGGAGCAAACTCTGCCTTTCTTTTAAAACAAGATAAAGTAACTGGGGAGAAAGCAAATGCTTCTTGCATTTTACATACTTTTGCAAATTAAACAACACACCTCAAAAATTCACATGAATTAAGTGAAGCAAAGCAGTCATCACACTCCAAACTCAACCTTAACCCCTTATCTCATACTTCAAACTCAACCTTAACCCAGGTAAAATTCAAATTATATATTTTTCTATTTTTTATTTTAAGAAAGAAATGAGAGATTCAGAAGGCCAAGCATGAGCATCTACTCCTATCCCAGCAGCACAGAATGCTCTAGTAACATTTTAGCATTTTAACTCTAGAAACCTTGTGCCTTTCACAGAACTTTAGCCATAAGTACAAGCTTGTCTGTTGTATTCAGGTTTACTTCCTCACTCTTTGGTGTCTCTCCTTCTTGTGGACCCGAACAGTGCACAGGACAGAGAAACTCCAGGCTTCAATACCCAGGCAGAACACACACTTAAAAATCCACATTTCTTTTAGACTTGCACATAGGTCAAACTCCACGGTCAGTAAATCTGAATTGTAACTGTGTAAGCTCACAGCAAGCCTTCTATTAAATATGTACTGGCTTAAGTGTTGAACACAGACCAAAATTGCAGCTAGTCTAGTTTAACATGCTGAAAACAATGTGCTTGTAGGTTAGAAGGAAGATTTACAAAGAAATTTAAAAAAAACCCACCCATATGTTGATCTTCTACTAACACATTCACATTTATAATAATTTAATTAAAAAAACCCCAAAGGATAATAACTAGTCTGAACGTTTTCACATGTTCCTGATGGAAGGGACATGTTTACCAACTGTCAAGACAGGAAAGTGCTCAACAAACAGTAAGTATCATATGCCATATAGTAATAAAAACATGGTATTCCATGTGTTTATGTATGGCAGCCTGGATGTGTGCATTTCAAAGGAAAATGCTATAAGTACGTACGGCTTTGAAACAAAGCTTTTGTATCTAGAACTTTAAACATTACATGCTAATTGAGGAAACATTTATGAAGACAGGTCATGTGTTGAAGGTGAGAAGCTGCTCAGAATTGAAGGAACAGCAAGAAGAGCACTCTGCTAAGGAGAGGTAGCTTGAGCTGGAATGTTTGGTTTATCCAGCATTATTTCTAGTAAGTGTGGCCCACTCCTTAATTTATACAAGAAATGGTTCTATTAAATACGACCAGGCAGAGGACATGGCTTGAAAACAAAACGATAAATAAATAGAATGAGAGTTCAGAGTCAGACCTTCATCCCACCTATCCCACTCAGGAAACACTGGATTAGCAGTGACCCTCTCCTACAAATACATTAAATTTGTTTATAAAATTGAGCCAACACACAGAGCAGTCATCAGCCCTGACCCTTTGCAGTCACCTCCTTCCCCAATACTCTTCAGCTGCACTCTCTTTTCCAGTGGTGCATTCCAGCCTGGCTTCTCCTTCAGCTCTGCTGCAGCACTCCCAGCATTCAAACAGGGGACAGAGGAGCTGTCACTGTAGCTGGGATTGGTATTTCAACATTAGGGGCAGTGCTTGGGACAGCAGAGTGAGTTGGGAATATGCCTGTCATGGTTGAATTCCAGCCAGCAACTTAAGTACTACACAGCCACTCGCTTACTCTGCTCCCCTGGCGGGGAGGAGAACAGGAAAGAAAAGGTAAACCTTGGGGGTTGAAATAAGAACAGTTGAATGAGTGAAAACCAACCCAAACCAGGAAAACGCTAAAGATTTAGGGGACTTCAATAAACTTTACTCACTGCATCACAAATGAAAGAAGGGGCGGAGGGGAGAGTGAAGAGGGGGTGTCCCATCTAAAACTCTTAACTACCTCAGTCCCAGAACAGCCATTTATTGCTTTGCTCCTCGTTGAATCTACAGTCCAAAGTCAGCTTTCTTAAAAAAAATCAACCTGGATAGAGGCAGCAATCTGTGCCAGTCTGTGTTATCTCCATCAACAAAGCTCCACTTTCCCCATTCTACTGAGCAGTTCTCTATTTCAAAGACCTTTAAGCATGCAGAGAGTATGAAGAGCCATTCATGTGCCATCCATCACAAATGCAATAAACCTAAGAGCTCAGCAGAAAAGAAGTTTTCTTTTCAAATTTCACCTTAATTAACTACTCACATTTTGGTTGGCCTTTGGAGTTTAATTCTTTGATAATAAAAAAACCCCCAAAACTAGAAGAAATTGAAAATTAAGAAGCACACAAAGTAAGGCGGACACTTTCAGGCTGGATTTTAGAGATTTAAGCGCAAAACTCACCATAATGCTACAGGAGATATTTAGTTAAATCCCAAGCACAAGTGCAATGGCTCATCCCTAAAGGTCTGAAGGAGCCAGAGCCTGAGTGAGCAGGTGGGAAGTGTCTCAGGGCTTTGAAGTGGCATATGGAAAAGAAGATGATGTCCTAAACGCCTTCAGCTTTCACTAACATCACCAGTTAGTGGCTGAGTATAAAATAATGAAGACCAGCTTTCAGGAGATCCTCAGCACCAACAGAATCAGGGCAATTGAGCAGCTGATGGAAAGGGAGTTGGCCCAAGCCCAAGCCATGCAGGATTGGTGCACCATGCTGACTGGGCTGTGAAGTGACACAGCACCTCAAGCTCCATTTGAACAGCAGTTTGCAACAGTTGCTGTTATTTGGGAGAGTGTTGCATCCCAGGGGTAGGCTGTACCCCTGTGAGATTAAGGCATAGATGCCAGAGCTCTCCTTTTATTCAAAAATGTCACTAATGTGGCAAAATTCAGAACACCAAATACAAATGTGTGTTCAAGTTTGACATGGTCTCAAAAATGCAGTGAAACAGTGAAAATTTATATTTTCCACTTCTGACATTTTATTGAACCATTTTCTGGTTTTTGCATCTGTTTTCAAGAAATCAGAAACATCCAGTGGTCTGTTCCTGGCGTTGAATCTCACATGCTGGTTTATGGAATATTATTTATATTATTTATGCACTGGTAATGCCTGTTTATACAGCATTTTCTGCATAATTGGAAATGTGCTCTGTAAGCTGAGTCAAAACTATTTCCCTATGATAAAAAGGCCTGTTGCTGACTACTGAAAAAGGGAAGGGAAATTGCAGTAACTTATTCCATTCATGGAGAAAGGGAAGTCAGGTGGGGAAGAGAGATCAGGAGTTCAAATCTCTTTCACTTCACTAATCCCGTACGCTCCCTTTTTCTTCATCCTTGTGTTGCTTGAGAAGTTTGTTTCACATTGACAGCTCTTGGTGTAGCTTTTTATTCCTATGCAACCCCCCAAAAAAAATTCTTAATTCCATCCAAATTTATCTTGGCTTTTGGCAATGTAGGTGGTGCCTTAGGCTTAGAAAGTAAAGAACACTTCCCCACAACAATCCATTCTCCAAGGTCAAGGCTTGCTGGAGCTACAGCCCCCAGCTATGGATGACCACAGGTAGTCCTTGGCAAGCAGCTGCTCTTTGTTTCAGTGTCCTTGCAGAAGCACCAGGCTGGGCTTTTTTAAGTAACTGATTTTTATCCTCACCCCCAAGACAGCAAAATTCAATTTTTCCTGCACCACTAAGAAGCCTTGAGCCACTTCAGCAGAAAAGTTTAGCATTAGCCCTGGCACACGAGGAGGGAAGAATTGCACAGACCCCCGTGCTGCCGTGATGTTATGAAGCCTGGGAGGTCACTGTGGTGCTGTCACACAGGCTGCAGGTGGGCCAGGCTGGACCACACTCTGCTCTGGCCTCCTGGAGGTTGGCAGAGAGTGCTGGTGGGCACCAGCACCATGGACAGCAATACACAAGTTCAGCCCTTTCACTACTGTCCATAAGTTTTGAGGATCTCACATTCCTCTTGTCCTTCTGGCTGCCTGAAGTATGGACATAGCACCAGTTGTTTGTCACCTGGCTGTTTTATGAGTGCTTAACTCACCCTCCAGCCCATCCTCTCAGTACTAATCCTGTAAGAATTCAGCCTTTTTCACTTGATACGGTTTAGTGAGCTCAGTAAATGACTCTACAAAGGAACAGGAAGAAAACCCCAAGCTGTGCGAAGCAAAAATTAAACTTTACAGGCTTTTAAATGGTAAGGGAGAAAATGTCATTAGGCACAGGTAATTTGGCATTGAGGATCAAATGGTGTTGAGAATGCTTAATGAGCTAGTGCTGAGACAATAAGAGCTAATGAACTGACTAACCTGCTGGTTTCAGTAGGATGACATTCAAGCAAACAAAAGTGAAACTCTGTAATGGGAGCATCTTACATGTCTCTCACTGGCTGCCAGGCTATTTTTAACTTCAGACTACAATTATTAACTTCAGTCTTGCTAGAGGGTACCAGTCAGGAACTCAGCATCATGCTGTAACTAGTGATACCTTAAAATGTTTTTACAAAGCTTTTTATTAAGGTTCAAAGTCACTGAAGCCCAGCTCAAAGAGCCATTACTTTTTCGGTAATTTACGTGAGATTCAACCATGTTAAAATAAAGACTGTGGATTTGAAGTGCAAGAATTAGAGCCAATCGGTTTTAGTGAGGACATCACTTTATGCAAGTCTGCTGGGAAGGCTGTGTTCCTAGCTAGGTTCTGCACATCACTACCTGCCAGTCTGTAGGCATGCAGGCTTATTTTACTTCTTTATCCCCCTGCTTTTTGCTGCATAGCTTTTCTAGTGTGGATACGACGTGTGCTGACATCCCTTTGAAAGCCAACAGGTAACATTCCTTACAGTTTGTAATGTCCAGGCTAATGCACAAAGCACTGTCATGTTTCCGTCACTTCTTTTATATAGGCTGTGGAACACAGGGTAAGCACGGATAATTTGAGATTTTGGTAACTGTGTTTCCAAAGGTGATCAGGCTGATGGACTGTTTAAACTGAAAAGACAGACAAAACCAGGGCTGGGAACTGGAAGAATGGAGACAGTACAATTCCCTTCAAAAAATTCCAGAAATTATTACATCCACCTTCAAAAATGAATGAAGGGCCACTGAAGTCTCCCTGATGTCAGCCGCTTTCCCTTTGCCATCTGTCCTTACAGATGAGAACTACAGCTGTGAACCCAGTAGCCCAAGGCTGCCTCCACCCCCTGCCACTGTGCCAAGGAAACCTGACTCTCCCCGAGCTGTGCTGCTCGGCCAGCAGCACTGTGTGAACAGCAAGGAGCCGACAGCAGCTGCTGGGGGGAAACCCACACGATCCAAACAACATGATCCAGTTTCTGGTCTCATTTTCTAACTGATTTCCCCAACATCTCAGATTATATTGTGAAGTCCCTTTTCTTTGCTCCTTTATAGCAGAAGAGGTTTGCAATAGGAGCTGCCCTGCTTTTGTGTTCAAAACAAAAAGTGTTCTGTGTTTATAAAATAAAGCGACAAAACTTGTCGAAGCATTTCGAGCCCACCCACCGTTCTGTGGGGAGGTGCTGCAGGACTCTGCTGAGAAGAGGGTTAATGCCATTTGCTGTAAAGCTTTTAAAAGAGTGTCCAAAAAACCTCTCCTAAGCAGAGAGAAACCCTGCAGAATATCTCCTGCCCCACCTTTCCCCAGGGACCATAGAGGGGGACAAACCCTCTAAAACTGGAATCTTTCCTCTAGTGATGGGGGAGTCAATAATGACTAAAATATTGGAAGTCGTTTGCTCCAGCAAACACTATTAAAACCCCCCAAACACTACTATAAAGCACACCTCAGCATGCAGTAAAGTTTTTATAGGCGAGGAGCAATGGTGGGATTCAAACACTGATGGAACCTTAAATACAGTGATCCAAGTGGGAGCTATTTTGTTCCTATATACTCTTTCAGGCTCTAAATGCTTAAAATGAAAACAGCATGGACCATCTTCACTTGGGGCTACACGTTATGTTTGAGTCAGTGCTCTCAGGACTGAGGTAGGCTGGAGTGAAAGATCACACTTCAGAGTAACTCTTGGCTTTCAGAACATGTCTGCAGGGTCTCCTGCAGGCAGACCTGCCCTGTGCCCAGCTGCCTGGCAGTGGCAGTGGCAGGCAGCTGAATCATTGTGCCAGCAGCACAGCTGCTTTAAAAGCCTGCTGTCCCCCTGAGCTGTGCTAGTTTGAGTGCTCAGTGATGGCTCTGTAGCCTGGCTCTGTGATGTGCACTGGCTGATAGCAGAGCTCTGTGCTGGTACTCCTGAAATAGTCCCTGTGCCTGGCTGGGGGCTCACAGCACTCCCCACGGCAGATCATTAGCTTCAGCATCAGCAACACTCCAGCTTGAGTACAGTTTTTGCCTGCTATTGAAAAGAGACCTTTTGAAACATCACTAATTTAAGGCTGGGGCCATTCATGTGTAGAAAGAGATCACACTGGGAATAAAATGTGAGTTTAACTCAGAATTTAACCATGCAGGAGGACATGTCATTCAGCTAATAGTCCTGAAACAAGCTTCCCACTACATAATGGATTCTGAATTACTCTGCACTTCTGAGTAGCCAGTTATGCCTGTGCAAAGCAACACAAGTTCTGTCTGCCCTGCAGAGAAGCCACCCAGCACTGGTGTTCTTGGCTTTGCTCAGGGGCAATACCTGGGACATTGCATTACAGGAACTTGCCACGTTCACCTGGAACAGCACACAGAGCTTTGGGAAAATGCTGTCAAACTTTTGATGATGAGTTATCATTGGTGGTATTTACATCTGAACAAAATTGGCTGTGATGAATAGAAACATATGTAGGTTTTAATGTCCTTAATGTGCAACACTTGTCGATAGACTTTAGTTCATGGTGATATGAACAATGTCTTAAGGATTGTTTCTTCAGTCATGAATTAAAGATCCCATGCAAACCAGGCCTGTTGGGCTCTAATGCTATAAGCTGGTTATTGAGGGAGGCTCCAAATCAATGTTTATATGGCTAGAGAGTAACAGCTACTATTGCAAATTAATTACTGCTTTGCCTGACATCTTGAGCAATGTCTTCAGCATGCAAATTCAATGCAGCTTAATAATGGATTTCTGAAACCAAATGGTTAGAGACCTGTTTCCCCAGGATGTCGTTTGAGTGAGTTGTTCACTTGAGGTATTTGAAAAAGGTTCATGGAGGTGATGAAGCAGAAAATAGAGAGGAAAGGTGCTGAATCACTAGCTGTGGTCTGTACTTATTTATAGTTGCTATTTTACTTTTCATTTTAAAGCAAGATAAGAGTGTGCATTTGAGGGCAGACTTTATTCATGCACATTACTGATCTTTATCTCAAATCTTTTGTTTGTATGCCATACATTTAGTTGGGATAATACACAGCCTAGCAACACTGCCACACCCTTACTGATGCTTCACTTGCTTTAAAAATGCCATTGTCCCTTGCAGGTTATTTGATTTTACACGCTGCGCAACTTTCTACTGTTGTGCTGAACTAAAATGGCTTCAGTTAAAGGTCTCTCAGGACTTCTCTTCAGTTACAAGTTCATAAAACAACAGCAAACGAGGAAAAATTTTGACCTTTAGTAAAGTGTATTAGCCAAAAAAAGAGAGGGGTTTTGTGGTATGAAATGCGATTAAACATTTTTTGGCAATTTCTGGGCATTTAGGAACAACATTTAGGTTCAAGAGTGATGGATTTAAATTCAAAACTCTAGAGATCTGAACAACTCTGGCAGTTGCTATTGTACAGGTGATTGAACTTCTTATGACACCTTCTTGGACTGCAAATGGAGCTTGGACTGGTGTTCTTTGGATTGTGTGTTCAGACTGGAGAATGTGTAACACTGAGTGCACACAGTACATTCCATGAGCTTCACACAAGCCAGGTGGACACTGAGACAGTACCTCCACAGAAAAAAGTCACCAATATTTTCCTGTGTCTGAGAAGGGAAGAATTAAACTCTTAATTAACTTCAGCATTAAGATGCCCATTGTCTCACCTGAGCTTACATCAAATAGGCACAGGAGGCAAGGGGAAAAGCCTTCAAACTGGAACTGTTGCAGGCAGAATAATAAGTTTTGTGGTAAAGCTGATGCAACACTTTTTGTCCAGTGCCACTGATAGCAGTGGTGCTTCTGGCTGTTGAGAAGCTGCTCAGTATGGCCCCAACACACATCATCTCAGCTTAGTCACACTTTCTGTGTTCATTATTTTCTCTACTACCTGCTTATGTCTGATGTCTGAGGTCAATTAGTGCGAGAGCTGCTCCTATCAAAGGTGAAACAGGCAACCCCTGCTGTGATCTGTCTTGCCTTTGGAGATTCTTTATTGAAGAAGGAGCCCCAGGGAAGAGTCTGGCAGAAGGATACCCTCAGGAAACAGTGTGACTGACAGTGCTAATATGAAATAGCATTAAAAAGCACCTGTGAAAACCTCTGCTGCATTAAGGGAGAGGCAGTGATCCCCTTTGCTTTGAAAGGTACCTTTGCACAACTGGCTACTATTTCACAATAATCAAATATATTTACTGGTATTGCTTTATCTGTATGGTGCCAAGCTGTGGGTTGGTTTATTTTTCTTCTTTCTCTCCTTCCACCCAGGATGAAAAGAATCAAGTATTAACAACAAACATCTGGCTACAAATGGTAAGTTTTGAAACAAAGTATGGGGGTTTTCCAGTTTGATATTTGAGTTTAATCTGGTGAGAGGTTTGAATTTTAGAAAACCCTTAAGCTTTTTTTCTGTATCTTGCTACGTAATGGACAAAGCTAAGCAGAATGGCAAACTGTAAGGCTGAGCTTTAGCTCTTGATGTTTCAGGTGTTCTGAGAACTGTAAAGGATTTGAGTCACTATCTCTGAACAAGTTACAAACTCATTGTAGTTGATTTAATCACACCAAAGTCTTAATCATCATCAGGTCATGGTGACCTGAGAGTCCCAGGAAGAGCAACCAACTGCAGGTGCAAGTGCCTTTCACTCATTCCAACAAATCCATGATGTGGTGGGAAAACGTTTCATTTTGGAAGAGAGGGATACATGCAAGAAACACATTTCATCTGCAGTAGCTGTTCTGACCAGCACTCTGAGAACTGTCAGCTGCCTCCCCTGACAGGGGCAAGCATGGTTCATTATGCCCCAAGAGCTGCTGCCACCCCCAGTGATCGTCTCTGCATCCTCCCTGCTTTGCTCACTGCCTCCTTAGGAAACTGCAAGGGCATTCCAATTCAAATGGCCATGCTATTCCCACATTTTCCCAAATGTTGTATAAACAGGTCATCATCAGAAATTGACTGAATATGAGAGTTTTTCTATGTAACTTCTCCAAATTCTGTATCTCAGCTGCATGACTAAAATGGGAACTGGAACATCAGTTTCCTAATGTTCAGCAGGGAACAGTGTATTTTTTCCTGGTTTCCCAACTTGTTTTGCCCACATAGGGTGTTCGTTTTTCAAACGGTGGCTTTATTTTACCTTTTGTTGCAATTCTTAGTTGCTATAAGTTGTCACAGAATTTTAAATGCTCTCTCCCTGCTTACCTATAACTGTTGCTACCACTAGAAACCACAGGAGAGAGCTTTGTCCCCATTAACTCATGGGGCATTGCATGGCAGGAGTTAATTTTCACTCACTTGTTAATAAATGGAACAGATAATAAACTACTCAACAACTTTTTGAGAGTATTTTGAAATTCTTTTCTCTAAAAGGTTAAGTTATCACTTGGAATTAACAAGGTGCTTCTTACCATGCTGACTCCCGTGGGGTCCTAATGCATCCACTAAACCTTTCTACCCTAACTTTGTGCTCTACAAAGATGGGGTGATATGGGGAACTTTCCCCATCTATTGCAGGCAGGATGAGAATTTGCCATTAGCTGAATTCCCATCTCTTTACAGAAACTGAACTGTTTGGCTTAAGTAAAGATTTACAGAAGATTTTTATTATTCCAGACAATCTCGTTTCTTCTGCAGAAACTTTACACTTTCAGCTTCTTTAACCAGCTCGAGCAGTTTAAGTGTATTATTTTTTCTTTTACTGTAACATTTTATATAGAGCACCTCTCTTGCACTGTGGTAGGCCTTAGGAAACAAAGGAAAGACTATCCTGGTGACCTGTAAAGGGTAGCATGGCTATTCCATTTATTCACAAAGAAAATCTGACAAGGAAGAAGCATCCAACTCGTGTTTTTTTACAGGCCTGTTGTACAGTAAGATCAAAACTGTCAAATATAATATGCTTTTGGCTTTGAGCTACAATGACTATAGTTGCTATTATTTCTTACCAGGAAAACAGAGAACAATTCATAGTCAAAAAGCTATCATTTATTTTCCTTCTCTTTTATCCCACAGCATCCTTATCCTTTTTGAGATTGGTTTTTTCCCCCTAAGGAAATTCTTGATTATTTTATACATTCTGTATTTCTTTTGATTTATTCACCTCAGCACACACTGGGCATGGAGCATGTTAGGACTGCAATGAGCAGATCACTTGGTTACTGTAAAAAATGTAGCCACTCTTCATGGCCTGTGTAAACATAAAGTGTTTGCATATTACCTGCCTATTAATGGTGTACTAGATAGATGCAAAGCATGTGTAAGGCAAACAGATGTAATTTTATTATTCTAAATGCTCTGAAATAAGTTTTCCCATGAATTTCCCTCTCCACTTAATTTCTTGATCTGTATGTGTGAATGATCAACAATGTATCTTAAATACATTTTATGTAATCATCACCAAAATACTTAAATACAAACAATAACTTGGGAGAAAGGGTAATATAACTCTAGTGTTTATATATTCAGGCTATGTAATCCTGACCACTGTGTCCATGGCAATAGTGTTCAGCATCAAAACCTTAGACTTGACCTAAGTTACAGGGGCAGCCTTGCCCAGCCACACAGATTAACACTGGCCCAGTCACCCCGAGCTGTTTGCTGTTTTAATCCACATTAAAGGTGCTTCAGCTACAGCAGCTCCAAAGTTAAAGTAAAAGGAGGCAGCTCATGTCCAGCTGGATGGGTAAGCACTTTGCACACAAGGTTAACAGAACAACCCTATCATCAATCTGCTTAATGTTAAAACACACTTTAATAGTAAGTTTTCTCTTGCCCTTGGGCTGTCTTTACATCATTCAGCATCACCCTATGGTACAGTGTATTGGCCACGGGAACTCCTGACACAAGCTGGAATATGAAGTGCTTGGATATGTTGATATCCATTGCTGCAGTGTTCAGCTGGCAGTGAACAGGAGGGCCCTCCCCCAGCCTGCCAGCCCTGCCACCGTGACCCCGAGGGACCCGTTCTGTCACCTCCAGCGAACAAGTCACCTGAGCCAAGGAGAGCCCCTTGGTTTAAAAGCCTCAAACCCACACAATATATTATGTTTACAGTTGTGACAAACAGATGCATCACAGGGGACTCAGTGTATCCACACTACACAGTGACATTTGTCTATCAGGAGGTTCATGGGAAACAATTTACTGTAGAAGCTCATGTAAAATCTATGAAAAAGAATGAGAAGCAGTTGATCAGCTTACAGAAACTGTGTAGAGATGAGTATGAGCAACACACGTATTTTAATTAGAGAGCTGTGAATGGAGCAAGAAGAGGAAACACTACGAACAGAGCCAAGAAGTTATTCTGACTGAAGGTGTCTGTAAAAAAATATTATCTGTAAAGCAAAAGGAAAAAGCAAAGCACGACTCAGATCATTCATCCAGGTGACAAGGCACTATGAATTCCTAGTAAAAACTGAATGAGATAAATATAGATGCACAGGCCAAGAATTAGTATAGTAAAAACCTCACAAAAGATGTGTGATGAATGCATCAATGCATCAAAACAGTCACGCTGTTCTAAAGGTACAAGAATTAATTTAAATACCTGCAGCATGAGGTTAACTGGGGACTTTTTTGGTGTATCAAACCAAAACTTGCCTGTGACAGTAATGCAAGGAACTGTATAGAACAGTCTGATGTGAATGCCCCGAGAGAATGGCCAATAACACCACCTCCACAATAGCCACTGGCAGTTTGTCCTGACCTTAATGTCTGGCAAATATTGTGACAAGGGCCATTAGACTGAAGGGGAAAGTATTGTACATTTAAAATTTTACATTTAAAGGACTAACACTTGGCATTGCAACAGCTTAGTAAGTCTGGATAAGTGTTCACTGTAAGTTACATGATGCCTACAGGCATGTGAACTTCATGTCAACAACATAATGTGAAGAGAGAGAGAAGCACAATTTAATGAAGTACAGACATTATAAGAAAAAAACCCAATTGTGGAACAAAATGAACTTCATTCCTTATACCTTTGGTGCCCAACAATAACCACCCTAGTATCCTGAGAAGTCATTTCCTTAGTGAGGAGTGAAGTTCCAGCCTCAGTCTTGGGAGAATCCAGCAGCCCATGCTGGTATTTCCCTGGTGTGCAGGAAGAAGCAGCTCAGCTGCTGCAGTGTGTGGCTGTGCTGCTGTTTGGGCCTGTGCTGCAGTGTGGGACTGTGCACAACCAGATGGTTCAGTGACAGTGCCTGGGATTCAGGAGTGCTGAGCACGGATCAAAGCCCTGCTGGTGTGACTGGGACAGCCCATCCGGAGCAGCAGCCAGGGCTGGGTGGGAAGGAGCACAGGCAGCCCCAGGGTGGCTGTCTCAGGTCAGTCAGTGCTGCTCTACCTCGTGCTTATTACCAACTTACTACAACCTGAGAGTTTCCAACAGCGGAAAACAAAGTTTTCTGTGAAGATAAACATAATGGAAGTTACTGTAGGAATTACAAAAGCAATTCAATCCAAAGCTGGCACCTGAGGCAGCATGAACAGTAAAACACAAGCACCCCAAATCTCGTCTAGGCTGTTACGTGCACTGCAGAGGCAATGGAAAATGAGATTTTTATGTGTTCCACTGAGCTCTGGGTGGCCTAATTCACCCTTTTGAAACATTTCATTGCCTGCAGCTAAACAGGATCTCTTTATCGAGAGAACAACGCTTGTTTTAGTCTATCCAGTCCCAAGAGAACTACAGTAAACTGGTGGATGAGATGGCCTAACTTGCTTTTTGTGTGTATGCCTTAGTACTGGACAGATCATTATCTCCAGTGGAATGTGTCTGAATACCCGGGAGTGAAGAACGTCCGTTTTCCCGATGGGCTGATTTGGAAGCCGGATATTCTGCTCTATAACAGGTAGACACCATTTTTCGTGTGTGTGTGTGAGGTGGGGAGAAGGAGAAAAGATTACAGAATCACAGCATCACAGAACAACCCAGCTTGGAAGGGACCTTGACCTGCTCCAACCTTTCACGGGAAAGGGAGCCTAGGTGAGGTTATCTAGCACCCTGTCCAGTCACAAAGATAAGGCAAATGACATAACCAAAATGCTGAGGGGTTTATATACTATTCCAAAACTTTCCAGGTTTTTGAAATACTGGAGAATAACCAGTCTCTTTTTTACAGAACAGAAGGACATATTTGCAAATGCTTCACTAATAACTTGTTCCTACCACCAGTTCTAGTTGGTTGGCTTTCGTGAGATGGTAAGAAAAGCAGACTTTTCTGGCTGTATTTAGCAGTACAAATAGTGACAATTTTCTCTGAAATTGTTTGGTCTAAATGTTTACTGGTGAAGTCAAATCTGACATTTGCCTGCTTGTCTAGTTTTAGTTTGGGTTTCATTACAGACAGGACAGGTAAAGCCAGTAAGGATCTTTGCCTTTTCCCCTGTCCAGTTTTGGTGTCCCTCTTTCTTTCCTGCTACAGAAATAGCTGGGATATTTGCTGCTTGCCTCTTCAAACTGTTCTGAGTTGGGCCTGTTTCAGGGACACACAGATTGCCATCCATCCACTGCAGAACCTTTGGCTGACATTGAGAGATTCTTTGGCTGCCCCATTATATGGTAGTTCCCATTGTGGACCTTATTTAGTTAAAAAGATAAAGCACTGAGAGCTGCCTGCTCTTCAATACCATGCTCTTTCCAGCTGTTTTTGGGGCCTGTGTGCTGCTTCCCAGGTACTGCAAAGAACTTCCATCTGCTCTGTACATGTTGCCCTGGCTCATCTGTGGTAGCCAAGGGTACACTGTTGGGTTTTTGCCTGGGCAGGTGACATGAAACTTTCGTCTTCCTGACGGCCTTTCCCCCTCTGTTTCTCTGCCATATGCCTACTAAGAACACACCCTGCTGTGTTTAGCAACGTGATTCCCCCTTGCCACTTCAGGAGCTGCTTTGTCTTGCAATAAGACCTCCAGAATAGCTGTACCCAATGTGCCAGCTGCAGGTGTGCTCCCTTTTGATGGCCATGTCACTGTCACAGGTGCAGCTGAGTTGTACTAATGTGCTAACAGCAGGCAGGGGCAGCATTTGGCAGCCCCCTGAGTGCTTCTCTGCAGGGCCTGCGTCCCTGCTGTGCTCCCAGAGCTGCTTCTCTCAGAGGTACAACCAGCACAAAAGATTGGAGCTGATCCCCAGCAGAGTTCACCACACTCAGGGTAACTGCCTGGCAAATTTACTACTTGCTTCTGCTTTAAGCATGGCAAAGAGTGTCCATAAACCAGCGTAAATAAACCTTTCAAATGTTCTGTACACAAAGTGGAGAGCCTGTTACCCAGGACAGGTATTTTTTGCAACATTAATCTTGTTCAATGTATTTTGCAATGCAAATTTGTTTTCTTGAGCAGTTTTCCCTGGCTAACTTGATTCCATAAATGACAGTGTTCCTGGGAGTATCTGATAAGTCAGGCCTTCAATTCCATTGTCCTGCTGAATAATAGACAGTGTATGCCATAAAACTGGTACTCTCTAACAGCAGTCCAGAGGTTCCCAAAAGAATGAGCTATGACAATATTCTGCCTCACATAAATCACATACCAAAGGAGATATTCAGTGTGTCTGAGGATTTAGGCTACAGTGTTTAAATAAGTACATCCTGAAAGAAAGGGTAATATTTTAGAAATTAGTAATATTAATATATACACACTCACTGTAGCTGAAGCACTTTACAGAATGAGAAGGGTAACAATAACCTGAAAAACTGAAAACGCAATTTTTCTGTTAATATAGGTTTTCAAATCTTTGGATTATTAACTATGGCACAGTCATGAAGTAATTATTCTACAGTGTTTCTTTTTCACACTCATATTTAATCCAAAAATCTTATTCAGAGTTTAGTCAGAGAGCAAAACTATTTAAAACAAATTCTTACTCCTGTATGAAATTACGTTGGGAATGTTACAATGTCCTCTTATGGTGACATCCCATTTTGAGATAGATGCTTTCAATTTCTGTATGCTTCACTAGGGACATGCATATGCAGTTACAAAGAAATTAATGAACTATAAATTTACTTTCCCCTTTAATGAGTGTTTCACTATGTCTTGACTCCTACACATCCTGCTGCAGCCCAGGACAGAGAAATTGTGGCAGCTGTATTAAATTTTACAACCAGTCTATTGTGAAGAGAGCAGGGCCAGTTCATCTGTAATTTTTCTGAGGGAAGAAAATCTTGGCCTGTGTACAAATTCCAGGATTGAGTGTTAATGTCATGTGTGGCTTTCTTCCAGTTCTTACTAGACTTATTGAAAGTGCTCATTTCTGGTGGAATTATTTTCCAAATGGCCATATAGTGTTCAGTGCTTCATGGAATAACAAAAATTCTGGTAGTTATGTCTCATTTTAACAGTTTCATTTCTCCAGCTTTATAAACCCGAGACTCTCCAGACAGGTCCCAGTGGGATCCTATCTGGTAGGTACAGCTTTGTCATCTCAATGTGCTGCAATGAATATCTGCTTTCAAGTCATTATACCCTGAAGAAGAAATGTAGCAGAAATGGTTTTCTATAATTCCATTTCAGTGCAAATCTCACCCAGCAAAGGCTGAGCCCCTTGGTGCCTCCCCAAGTGAAGCAGAGCACTTCAAAGAACCATCAGAAGCACGACACAGAAAGACACATGTGCTCCTTTTTCAGAAAATAGAACTGCATATTTGAATCTGGGCACCACTGGATCTTCTTTTAAGAATGTCTCTTATGCAAGGCAAAGTCATGTGGCAATGAAAATTAGGTTCCTTGATCACTTGTGTCTTTCAAAAATTGTATTTTTGCCAATTACCAGAAACAGCAGCAAGGCCTTAGAAGCAACTCCTTAAGCTTAAGTGCCCTCTGCTCCAGGGGAAGAGCAGAATCCAGTCTAGGAGCCATTACCTTCCACTTCACCATAATTTGTGCAGCATGGATAGTTTGACATCCTGAATTTGCCTATTTGCTTGAGTTCCATCATGTAGCCTTTATTACGTTCAAGTCTAAGCAATTACTTGTCTAATACAGAACCTTGTTGGAGGACTTTAAGTGTGGTTTCCTAAGGAAATGACTTACCTACACGTGTGAATGTGTTGGTGTATGATCTTGCTGGCCCTTCCCCAGTATGCTCTGAATGCATTCCTACTAGACACCTCGAATAGGACTTCTTTTCCTCTTTGTTTCTGATCCAGTTTGGGGGTCCTGGGGCACATAATGAAGGCTGGGAGCCTTACATATGGCATGTGGTGGTAATGTTCACCCATGCAAAGAGGGAGGAAGGCACAGGCCCTGGAGGATCCACCTCCTCAGTGGTCAGCAGTGACACAGACAGCAGGAGGGCAGAGTTCCCTGTGCAGTTGCTTGGGAAGTTTGTAAAACCTTCTCTCTATCCAAATGGGAGTTAATGGAGCCAAGGCACTGTAATGGATCAGCTGAGACAGGGATGAGGTGGCTCACCTTCACTTAGGGCTGGAAATCAGGAACAAACCCAGTTACTTTGAGGCCATGGAAAACAGGTGACAGGAAAAAAGCTGTCACGTTTTTGGGATGAAATAGTTCTTTCGTGACGAACAGATTAATCTCAGATATTCTGCAGCCAGTCAAAGAGCATATAACCCATTCTGTTTCTTCCCTGTTCTAGTGCTGATGAAAGATTTGATGCTACTTTTCACACTAATGTTTTAGTCAATTCTTCAGGACATTGCCAGTACCTGCCACCAGGTAGGCTGTTTGCATGTCATAAGTTTTGATAACTCAGACTGCTTATGTATGGTGTGGTTTCAAGTTTGACATCAATTCTCTGATATGCCATTTATCTGGCCAGCATCATCTAATAGATTTAAGCCTGGATGCATTATGAGTTACATGGTTAACATCTTTGCATGAAAATCACCATACAATATCCATGTTTTTTAATATATTTACAATTATGTAAATTATTCTGTCATAATGCACAATTTGAGATGTTTGGAAGTATTAAAAAAGAAAAAATAAAAATCCTTAACATAAAGAGGTAGATTTTATAAAGCTGTGGTAATGCCTCTTAGTAAGAATTTAATTAGTTTAGTGGGATTTTTTTAATGTTAACTTTACAGCAAGTTACTTAGTAATATCTTGGATGTATTTCTATTTGAAATGATTCACTGGATGCTTCATCAACACAATTTTTAGTCTGAAGGGAAAGTAGCCTGTGTTTGATATTTATTGGATGCACGAGTGACTCTGGATGTACAGCAGTGGAGCACTGTTTCTGCTCCCCAACTCCATTAGAATAATTATTAGAATTAACTCTTCCTAGAAGTTGAATTTTGAAAACTACAGCAGTGGAGCCAAGTGCTTCCCAGACAAACTAGTTTTTCCACCTAAGATGCCCAGAGAATTTCAGGGGTTTGCCTGTTGTTCTTTTGATTTAAGATGTTCCATTTGATGGAGGTTTTTCAATTCAATTCTGAAAGCTGCTAAAGGACAGGGCATGACTCAACAAGTGAAAAATAAGAAGCCAGCTTTCCTGAGTAAATTGAGATCATATAAATCGAATAATGCAGCAAATAATATTTCAGGATTTCTTATATTTCATGATTTCTTACTTCAGTCAGTAAAGGAAATAGAAACAGATTACATATTCTGCTCATTTCTTTCTGAAATACCGCATCTAGAAATCTGAGCTCTTCTATAGATACCATCCCACTATGTGCCAAAATGGAAAAGGGGATTAAGAAAGAGTTTGTAACATCAATACATTAATGGTAGAGTTCTTTCCCTTTCCTGTGACTGGCTTTTGCTCTTTGTGTGTCAAGACATGACTGAGATTAAATGTTACAAGTGAAAAACAGGGGGTGCAATATGGAACAAGTTCTGGTTACAAAATGTACATGAAATGATGTGGAACAAGCATTGAAATGGAGTGTTTTTGTTTAAATCCCACCTAGGCATATTCAAAAGCTCTTGCTACATCGATGTGCGCTGGTTTCCCTTCGATGTTCAGAAATGCAACCTGAAGTTCGGCTCCTGGACTTACGGAGGCTGGTCCTTGGACTTACAAATGCAAGAAGCAGATATCTCTGGCTATATTTCAAATGGGGAGTGGGATTTAGTAGGTAAGCTCTTCGTTACTTATTTACACTGTGAACCTGCAGCCTTGTCCCCACTGCTGAGACGGATGGAATAAGCATCGGGAAATGAAGGCAGAAATGAAAGTAATAAATGACCTGGCTAGTGGCATTTGAAACGCTGAGTGAGATGCAAATCAACATTAAAAAATAGATGGCAAATTTGCTGCTTGAGTTCTGTAAGAGTCTTTTATCTGATTTTCCTTCATGACCTGAGAAAAAAATCGCTTAATAGGAGATTAAGCTGAAAGAAGTCATTTTACCTGTAGTAAAACTTAGAAAGCTACATTTATCCTTTTAAAAAATAATCTCTACAAAATAGATTGTTTATTCACCTTAATTTCTGGTTTTCTTCTCCTTTCCTCCTACACAGGAGTTCCTGGGAAGAGGACTGAGAGCTTTTATGAATGCTGCAAGGAACCCTACCCCGATGTAACATTCACAGTAACCATGAGACGCAGGACTCTCTATTACGGCCTCAATCTCCTTATTCCTTGTGTACTGATATCAGCACTGGCTTTGCTAGTTTTTCTGCTTCCAGCAGACTCAGGAGAAAAGATCTCACTAGGTAAATTATTAATAGGATATTGTCAACATGACTAAACCAAAAGAAGTTGTCCTTTTAAAATTTTTTTCAACAGTCTTAGTAAGCAGGAGGAACAGTTTATGTTCTGGCTCATGAGCTGTTTTTACTGTTTGATGGTGAACCAACAGAGGCATAACCAATTCCTGACCACCTTCCTTAAGAAGCAGGGTTTCATTTTTGGACATTGATTTGCTGAAGAAAAATCTCACATTTATTAAGTAAAGCTTAAGTTTACAAATATGCACTTGAATGCTTTAACACAGAATTCTTCTTAATATTTCCTTCTAATACTGAGTTGTATTAAGAGCCTATGTTGCCTTCTAAGAAAGACTGATTCTAACTGCTCCTATTTTACTTGTTATAGTGAGTTTTAACTGAAGTATTGGTTTGTGAAACAAATCTGATTTTGAGTGCTTGATCTTTAAGATGACCTTTAAGACCTTTTGTCCCATACAAAAATTCAAATACACTGGCTTCTACTAAGTAAACATGTTTAAAGGGAGAAACAAGATGGGCATTTGTCCAGAATATGGTTTAACTGAGCAGTAGCCTCCCCAATCCAGTAGTCCCTCCCCATATTTTAAGATGAATTCTTTGTTCCTAGCTGACGATGACTCCTTATTGTTCAAGACTAGTCCTGAGAAAACAGCTAAGCCTTGTTCCAGAAACATGGGAATTCAGCACTGAGCACCACAAGTCAAACTCCAAAAACCAGCAGTGCAGACTGCTTGGGCATAGCCCCCTGCAGCCCCCCATCAGATTCGTTTGGTTTCTGTGCTCTAATTACAAGCTACTGATTGAATTTCATACCTCATGTTTATCTTTCAGGTATCACAGTGTTATTGTCTCTCACGGTCTTCATGCTGCTTGTGGCTGAAATTATGCCAGCAACATCAGACTCTGTGCCCTTAATTGGTAAGTGTTTATTCCCTTGGGGTATTTTTTTGTCAAAGTGCAGTGACTTTGCCCAAAGGCCAGCAGTGAGGCAAATCACCACCTGGACAGTGGACAACTGGAGCTGAATTAGAAAACTATTGCCAGAGCTCTCATGGGTGCTCTCAGTGCTCTGTGTCTGGGGAAAGCATAAGAGAGTCAATTTTCTATGGAAGAAGTTGTTATGATTTTGATAGAATTTGCCAGACCACACTCTGCATTCCTAATTCCAGCTAGAGCTAAACACAACAAAACTTTGCCCTTGTAATTGTTCAAGCAAAAAGGGAAACTTTTGAAAAGAAGTATTAGCCAGTCTGTTCAATACCAGTGAAAAAGAATTAGAAGACAAATTTTTTCAAGGTTGCTTAGTTAGAAGAGGCAGGTGCTCAGTTTCACAAAAACAATTGCTAAACTCTGGCAATCACCTCAAGATAACAACCAGTCATCTTTCTGCTGTTGAGAAACCTTTCAGAAATACCTGAAGGATCACTGCACTGGCAAAGAAACTAAGCTCCACATATGCATGTACACGAACACCCCTTATAAAAGCTGTACCAGCCAAAGTATGTTGTTGTTGTTGTTATCTGTTTATTTTGCAGCTCAGTATTTTGCCAGCACCATGATTATTGTTGGTCTTTCTGTGGTTGTCACTGTTATTGTTCTGCAATATCACCATCATGATCCAGATGGCGGAAAAATGCCTAAATGGGTAAGGTTTGATTTTCCTTCCTTGTCCATTCCATAAATGTCCAGGTCAGGGATGTGACAGAGTAGCTAATGGCCTGTGTTAGCTTCCTACTGGTGAAAACATAGAAATTCTTCCTAAATGTTTTGCTTGGAAAAGTAGTTCCACCAGAAATGAGATGTCCAGGTATGTTTTGTGTGGTTGGTTTCTTAGAGGATGAACATACCTCCACTTGCTTCCAACATCCTTCCAAACAGCTGTAAGCTACTCAGCATTTTGTTAAAACTATATATATAAAGGAAGGTGATTTTCAAATAAGCTCCAGGTGTCAGAAGTGAAACAGATAGAAGAAAAGAGTAAGGTGCTGATGGAGATGGTAAATGCATGAAATACACTACGCTCAAGGTGCAGCTGCTACATATTTAGCTGCTGTCCATCCCCAAACACCCATATCCTAAAAAGCATTTGTGAATGATGGCTGCTAAAGTGGAAGGGAAACTTGCTCTGAAAATCCTGGCCTTTGTATTTCTGGCCAAGAACACCTGTGAAGTGCAAAGAAGAATTAAAGTATATTTCTAAGCACATAAGACTTTCTTTACAGTGTACTTCTGTGAGGGGTGGTTTTTACAGAGAACATGGTGCTCACATTGGATTACTCCACACCGCTGAGCACCATCAGCCAACTGTCCCCTCTCCTGGCTTCACTCATGGCAGCATCAGGCACTGCTGAAGATGAAAAAACCTTTCTCCTTTTTTCTCTCTAGAACAATGAGTTGTTATTATCCTTACTAGCCAGAAAGAACGTGCATACAGCAGTGCCCTGAGGACAAGAAATAACAAGATACTGCCTGACCTATTCTGGGGTGGTGACTCTAAAATAAATTTCAATGAAGAGTGTAAAAGATCTGTCTCTTTAGACGTGTGTTTGTTGACTGAAAGCGGATAAATGTTTAGTACTGAGCCAAATGTCCTCAGAAAACAGAGTACTTGGGGTTGAGCTGCAGGGTTGAGAAGCTGAAGACCCACAAACATTTGGCTACTGGTGAATTTTGATTTGAGCCCTCAGTTAACAAGCTTCTTGGTGAAGCTTGATAGTGTAAAGACAGTAACAGGGTAAGATCTGTCTCTGATTAGGAGGTTTGTCTGGATACAAAATCTACTGTGAGTGGCAATCCACAGTCAGAATAAATGGACCAAATCTAATTATAGTGTAAGATTTGCATATTATAAGAGACAATAATATTTCATTAGTGGTCTGGAAAAGAAATGCTGGAATGAGCTCCTAAAATCTGATTGAAATAAATTACAGAAGATTTCATCTGAACTGGAACAGTCTCTGGCTTGCCTGCACTTTCTGTAAGGCTGGATTTAGGCAACGTGGAAAACAATAAAATGATATGCACTGATTAAGTCTGAAAAGTATTTTTTTAAAATCAAAGTAATTTTTCCATCTTTTCTCCATATTTTACCAAGATCTGTTTCCTAAAATCTGCGATCAGCTGTCATGAATGAAATGTGAGAACAGACTCAAAACATTTGAAGCCTGGCGGTCCAGTCTAGTAGAGAATCTGTTTTAGCAGCCCCTTCCAAAGAGGGAATTTAATATTAGAGCACAAATACAAGCAAAAGAATTGCAAACTTACTGACTACAATCCAGAGTAGTGCTATTAAGACTATTAAAAGTAACCCTTCAACAAGTAAGTGTTTTGTTTTTTTTAACCCGTGGTTTCTAGTAAAGGTGGAAAAGCTCCCATACCACTGTTCAGTGTCAGGCAAAATCAACACCGAGCAGAGTCCCCTCAGGGGAGGGGGCAGTCCTAGTGCTCAATCCACAGCACTGCTACCATAATCAAACCACCTGGGGAACTGGGGCATTGACCAGCAGGAAAACTCAGGCACCCTTTTCTAGAACTCCTGTGCAGTCAGCAGAGACTGTGGCCCAGGCAGTCCCCCAGGCTGCAGGAGCACCAACAGCACCCAAAGACAAGGACTCTGGGAAAAGATGCTCATTGTCACCCATTTTCTTTCAGACAAGGATCATCCTTCTGAACTGGTGTGCTTGGTTTCTGAGGATGAAAAGACCGGGGGAGGAAAAAGTGCGCCCTGCCTGCCAGCACAAGCAGCGCCGATGCAGCCTGTCGAGCGTGGAGATGAACACTGTGAGTGGCCAGCAATCCAGCAACGGGAACATGCTGTACATTGGCTTTAGGGGGCTGGAGGGGGTTCACTGCACACCCACCACCGATTCAGGCGTCATCTGTGGCAGGATGACCTGCTCCCCAACAGATGAAGAAAACCTGCTGCACAGTGGCCACCCCTCTGAAGGTGACCCAGATTTGGCTAAGATTTTGGAAGAGGTCAGGTACATTGCGAACCGATTCAGAGACCAGGATGAAGAGGAAGCCATTTGCAACGAGTGGAAGTTTGCGGCTTCTGTAGTGGATCGGCTCTGCTTGATGGCCTTTTCAGTCTTCACAATCATTTGTACCATTGGTATTTTAATGTCAGCACCAAACTTTGTAGAGGCTGTGTCTAAAGATTTTGCTTAACTCCTAACTAAAACCTGCTTCTCTGAATGGTATGTAGCAAATAAGAATGTGGGGTTTTTTGATAGCTTGTTTTTAATGAGTGCACTGCTTCTCATTGTCTACTTTCTTTTGCCCCCCTCTCTGCTCCTGAGTTCCTTTTGGGAGAATGGCACCACTCTGGAAGGGAAGCCAAGGATTTCTCTCTGGGCTGCCTGTGCACAGCTCCTCAGAGCACTCTTGTGGAAAATGCAAGGCGGCTGCAAGTCCCTTCAGAATGACAGGGTATTGCACCACCATCTCTTACACATTTTTGAACTGGCTATTACAAAATAAGAGGTGGGCAATGTCACTTCTTTCAGATTCTAAAAGATAACATGTGGTCCACCTTAACTATCTGAATGAGTGATCATAAACACTGAAGTTTAGGAGAGGATTACATCCAAATGGATGCTCAAACAGCAGAGAGAAAAGGGAGAAATAGTTTGGGTTTTGGTTACTGCTTCTCACTGAGCTGTCACACGTGGCTCTCCAGCTCCCTCACCACCACTCAGCCTGTAACTCCCTCAATGCACTTTGAATGGGCATAAATGACTTTCAGAATTCTGAATCAGAAACCTGAAAGTTAAGAGAACACACCATATGACTTGTCCTTCTGTATCTTTCTGGATTTGACCTAGAAATTTGGCCTGAATTTTTCAAGCAGGCTTCACAGTAATTTTTGCAGTGTTTGCTACAACTTTCCTCTCCCCAGAAAGGCATTCTTCAACTGATGAGCTTTTTAACTATCAAAAAGAAAAATGATTGATTTATGATGCCTTTATCAGCACTTATTTAAAAAAAACCCAACACCCCCCCACTTGTATCTTTATTGTTAATCACATTCCAGTGTGGAAAAAGTAAATCGGTGTCTTGTACAGGCTTAAGCATAAATGAAGAATCTAAGGCAAAGAGAAGCCATTAAATCCTGAGATCAAGGTTTTAATTTAAAAATTAAATGTTTGATCTGTTGTGTACTTAGCCTTTTATAGAACCCCTTTTATTGAGTCCCCCTAACGTTGTCTTTACAAGAAAACTGCACCTTTTCTGCTCAGTTTATCATCAGATGAGTACTAATGAATAATAAAGCTTTTTGGGTCTGATATAAACTATGAACAGTATAAATATATATTTATATATACATAGCATATACATCCAAGGAAAGGTTAAGACTTAAATACAAATTCTCCTAAGTCTAGACAGACTTTTGCAAAGGCAAAGCTGATAGTTCATCACTTTTTGTTATTTCTGATTCTGAAATTCTCTTGTTAAAACATGCTTAGTTTTGATGTGACTTTGATGTCTTTACAAAAAAGGGTGAGCTGAGAATCCCAGGACCTGAAATTTTGTGTGTACAAAATAGCTGAGAATGAGCCCCTTGCTGGCACACCAGTGTTCCTAACCAGTGATAGAGGTGGTAAAAGATGAGGGGAGGATTACTTTAGCACTGGCTGCCTGCTTTATCCTACAAAATCCCAGTTTTTTTGGCTGAGGTATTCAGAGACACAGACAGAGGCCTGTTGCACCCTGTTTTTGCTGTGAAATAAACTCAAGGCCTCAGTTTCTCTTCTAAACTGGATTAAAATGAAGTGACTGAAATGCTTATTCTCCCGAGGTAACAATTTCCTTTCCAGAGTCTACTCCCCTGAGAGCAGGAGACTCAAATGTCATGTAAACCAAACCCAGAGTCACCACAGGTACAGTCCATCACCTGAGGGAACACCCTGTGCAAACACCTTCGTGCCCGAGGCAGAGCAGGAGGAGTGAAAGGAATGCAGGACATTTCTCAGAGTTTATGAGTTCTGTCCTCCTGAAGGGGCATTCGAACCTTACACTGCAAAGACACGAACAAAACACTCAGAACCTTCTTGAAAGCTCATCCTGAAACTGTATCTCAGAATTATCTATGAAGAAGTTATGTTTTCAGGAACAAGTATTAAGAGTAAGCCATGCTCCCTAATTCCTGCAAGTAGTTTCTAGTTTGTAGATTGCATATGAATGGGAAACTGTGTCCAAAATCTGAGATGTGAGTTTTGTTCCTCTGTTCATTTTGTGAGCTACACATTCCACGTGGCACGTGCTGCTCTTCTGAATAATGTTCCTAGGCTGGGATTCCTGGTGTAAATGTTGATTTGCATTGGTACTTTTTCTTGCTGCAAGTATCTCTAAGTAGCTATGTAGAGTGCTCCATTTAGTCTTTGTAAGGTTTTGGGGTCCTCTCGGAGAATCATTTTCCAAGAAGAAATGAAGATCTTTGAGGACTGTCTTGCCCAATGGGACATGACTATTGGAATCATAATACATGATGCATGTAATACAGGAAGCATGAGAGTCCCTCTCTTTCTACCTGAATCCATTCACAGTATCTGTAGAAATCATGTTGCTAAATACAGGAGGCTGGAGGAAGCAGGTTACAATTTGACAGTAAACTTCATTATCAGTGACAGACATGCCAGTGGAGCCTGGTGCTTGGCTTTAGTGAAGGCCAGCCAAAGTCTGTAACCCTGAGTTTGTCACACGGCCAGCAAACACCAGGGGTGGGAAAAGGGAGCTGTGAGACCCCCACGTCCTGCCCACAGCACTGCCCTCAGCCTTGGCAGGATTCATGGCAATGCCCCAAGGGACAAGGGAATCCTCATCTTCCCACTGTTAACACAACCTTTGGTAATAAGTTTATTATACATTTTAAATATAACAGTGATTACTCCTCCTTTATGTTCTTTTGCACTTCTGAGTTCAATTTCCCTGTAACTGAGCTGAGCAAAATGGGTATGTTTCTTGTCAAACTGTGTGCGTCTTAGATATATTTGTGTATGCTAAACAATATTTTGATCTAAACGCTGTGAAAAAATATTTATTTACAATTCTGGGCACAGAGATGGAAATTAAATACCGTGTACAGTCTGTGTATATAATATTAAAGACTACATATTGATGGTAAGGATCTGTTATAATCTTCAGAGTCCAGAGAGAAGATAAGCAAGTGGTTCCCCACAACTAAGCTATGACTTGCTGACAAATTCAAAAGCTCACTCTAGAGCTCAGCTGTCATGTACAATACTATGTGTGAACAATGTATATTACTTTTTCTGTTTTTATATTGAATTGTATTGAATATTTAAAAGACTTTTTAATATTTAAAAAAATTTATTTAAGTGTTAATGCCAAAAAAGTTCCAAACATAAAATTTAAAAAGATTAGTTTTAAATACAGATAAATTATTTAAACAGTATTTAAAATATTAAATTATTTTATATAGGAATTGATAATACTATGTAAGACTTTTTTAAAGGTTTCTTTAAATTCTCTTTACATTCTCCAGCTGCACGATGCAGTCTCAGTTCACCTGTGACAATTCAACTCTGCGCCTTCTTTAACACAAGAAAAGAAGGTAAACCAAAGCCCCAGGTTTTCTTTCCTTTTGTTATACTATTTTCTACATTAAGAAACATTGCATAAAGGGCATTAGAAAGATGTTACATCTGTCAGGTACTGATTGTCATATAAGCAACTCAATACCTTTTCAGTCCAGTACAAATAAAAGATTTAGATCAAGAGACTTTTGATTCTTTCTCATTTTGCTAAGAGGGAAACAAACTCAAGTGGTAGAAAACATGAATAGCCATAAAAGGAAGAAAAATGTCTTTGGATATATCAATCTGAGATGACAAAGTTTTTTGCTAATTAAAACCACATTCAGATCCTCCCAGCAAACCAGTCCCACACCAAAAATATATTATTCCAGTCTTACATAAGTGATCAAAGTTAACTGAGTAGGACTGAAATACCATGGCAGTTTTGGACTGGCCTCAATGCCAGTATTAATTTACTTTTGGAAGTCTAACACAGAGGAGAGAAATGAGAGAAAAAACAAATCCATGCCAGCTGAATAAATCGTTGCTTTTGCAAGCTGCAAAGTTTGTTGGCTACTGATGAAAAAATATCTAATCAGCAGAATCCCCCTCAGATGGTAAAAACACTTCAGTGTAGTTTTTTGCAGAGATGAGTTGTGCTGCCCACATGCTGAGACAGCTTCCCAACCTCACAACACAAACACGTGCCAGAAGTGAAAAATCAAGGGTTGCTGACCCCAAGGTTTATTCTCTTTATACTTCCCTAAGTGTGTAAGGAACAGCTGATGGGGCCCAGTTTGGTCAGGCCAGCACACCGAGTCCTGCAAGCACACAGGTGGTACTGCACGAGCCCGTCTTTGGGTCAGCGCTGCCACGGGGCAGTGTCACACGCCCTGCCCTCTCTGCTCGAGTGCTCAGAAGCAGGACAGACACTGTTAGACTGCAACGTGGTCAGCCAGGCTTAGCTTAACACACACCTGGCCGTTCCTGGCCCTGTCTCTACACCTGCCACCACCCCCCAGCCTTGTTGAAGGGGGATCATTGGGGACCCCTGGGCACCAGGATGGTTTCTGTGCAGGCTGAAGGCTGCTGTGCTTTAGGAGCTTCCCCCTGGGCAGATCCAGTGCCAATGTTCATCAGAGCACTGCCTCTTGTGGCTGCAGAGATTATAGAGATTAACAGTATCAACCATCCCATTTTAATCCACCAAAAACAACCAGAATATATTTTCCTTCAAGAATACTGATTTCTTGGCCTAACCTCATATTAAAACGTCAGTAAATCTTAAAAGGCTGTGAGCAGAATCATCACGTTAACAGTAAATCTAACCTGGTAATCAAACAGGACAATAACCACAAATGAAAGCCTTCCACTATTTTCTTTTTTTTTTTTACATTGCTTCTGCTGCTGCTTAAAAGAAAACCTTAAGACTTATGTAACATTTATTTATGCTATTAAGCAATTTGCAGATGATGGCATAGAGAGAGGATAAACAGTAATCTCTCACATCCCAGTGAGCACATTCAAAACTGCAGTTTATTCACAGAACATGAAAGTGTTCAAGTCTGAAACTTCTAATAACTGTCTTATCTACACCCTCACTGTAAAGATATTGTACAGATCTCACCAGTAAACCACTGGGCTTGTCCCTGTAATGATGCTATACATAAACTTCAAATAATTTGAACTATCTGTATACTTTTACCTTAAGAAAAACCCCAACAAACCCAAAACACAGCAGAAATTTAACAGCTCTAACATGATACAATTCTACTTTGACTATGAGTACATGAGAATAACATCCAAAGAAGCAACCAAACAATTCTGGATAGAACCCAATGCCTCAGTGCCTGTGTAAGGCTGACAAATCTTTCTACTGAGTCCAGGATTCTGGGATCAGGACCATATTCAGTCCAACAAACCTCACAGTTATCATTTATGTATTAGTCTGGTTCATGGTAGGCATGCAAATAAGGAAGAATAAGCCAAATATTAAATATTTATATTAATTTGGCTTTAGGCTTACGGAAAAAAAATCTGCATCCCAGAGCAAAATACATGCACAACATCCCTCAGACAACATTATCTCTCCAAGTACATGGATTACACACAGCTGTGAAACATTTCCATAATAACTTTTGTTCCTATAAAAGAGCTCTGGTTTGAGGCTGCTTCTCTTGACACAGCACATTCATCGCTCCCTGTCCTTCTTCCAAATCCTGGCCAAGTGAAACCTAATTAGCAGACTGTTTTGATCAGAAGAAATGTTCCAGGACTGACATTCCAAAGTTTAACCCCCTGACTCCAGAGAGTGTGGCCAGAGAGACTGACATTACTTTGCCAACCTGTGCCCCAGAAGGAGAATGGTTTAAAGCCCATTCCTGCCCTCTGCAGTGCACAGATGCCGAGGGCAGGGAGGAACCCTTCACACCCGGCAGCAGGGCTGTGCCAGGGCAAAGCAGGCTCACACTTCCATGGGGGGCATGGGAAGTAAGTTTTCCCAGTTCTAACTGTGCTCTGTACATGGATGCACAATGGGGATATGTTGTCTTTCCTGGTTAGTGCTTAGCTTGGCTGGTAAGATATTTATTTCTTTTGATAAGGTAATGACATAAGAGACTTGGGAGTTATGGTTGCAATTCAGAGCCCAGTTGGCCTTAAGACTATCAGACACTGTGTTAAACTGGACTAAGCTGAAACCAGGACAGTGGTTGTAGTTCTTTCTTCACTAACCACTTTTAAAACCCATTGAAGTTAAACTGCTGCATCTTTCTCTGCAGTCAAGGTTAACATTCATTATCCTGTCTGCAGTTAACAGAGTGGGAACATTGCTTAATGATACTTTACACACTGTCCATGTTGTTTATAAGGGAAAGTATCTTGCAGTGAAGAGACCAGAAACAAGGAGAAGAGGCCAAAGTATTGTACCTTTTAAAATAAACTAGGAAAACTAAAAAAGCCATATGAAGCATTGGCAGAGAATGAAGGGGGGCAGGTTTGATGTCACTGTCAACAGAGAGCTATGACACACATCACCAGAACCACACCTGCAGCCCAAAGCACAGAAAGCCACCAGAGAGTCTCTCTGAGCACCAGGCTGAGGAACAGCCTGTGCTGTTTGTGCCAGGTGGGGACTGAGAGGGGGCGGTCACAGATGGCCACACTTCAGTCTTGACATGCTTGTGCTGAGCCTCATTGGTGACAACTGCTCTGACCTGCCCTTCGTGTGATGACACACCTGGGCACAGCTCTAGAGCTGGGCACAGCCGGGAGCACCCTCGTCCCTTTTATCCCACTCAGAGAACTCCCCACCGCCCTATTTCTAAGTACACATATAAAGTCTGCTTCTTCAGGGAGACAGGGTTGAAACAGAACAAAAATGTAAATAAACATTTGCAAAATATTCTGAAAAATAATTTATGCAGAAGAAATGTATATGTGAGCTCAAAACCAGTATGGTTTCTGTTGCTAAAACCATCCTGGAATTCATAGCTTTCCAGGAGGTTTCAGTTGCAGAACTATGCCAGGAGTTCCAGTATGCCAGCTGGTAATGGAATGGGGCAGTGACCTCTTTTTTGCAGAAATTTTGCAGCAATCTGTGTGAGTCCGATGAGGTGTAAGTGAAAACTCCTAGAGCCAGCGCAGCTTTTAGCCTGAGCACAGCTTTTAGCCTGACCACAGCCCAGCCTGGCTTCTGAAACACCTCACTGCTCATTTGCAAGCATTTACTGGATTGCTCCATGCACCCAGGAGGAGACAACCCGTAATGAATGGCACTGCAGACACCTAAAGTGTCCAACCTCACTTCTGACAGACTGGATTCATGCCTAGTAAATACAATAATGAGAGCCCATTTATTTTCTCATGCACTTTCTCTATTGCACTGGAAAATATTCTGTCTACCCGGAGCAATAAAACCTGCATAGTGCAGATTCTGAGATTTATATCTCCAGACATTGGCTTTATCATTTTATCCTATATCAGAGTGAATGACAGGAGATTTCGCCTAATATTATATAAAATACTTTCATTTTGCAACTTCTGCAAGTTCAAACTCTTCTGTCTCTTGCTCCAGAGGCCCCAAGAATAGTGGTATCATGTCTGTGCACAGGCAGCTATCATGTCTTTGCACAGCACGCAGTGTAATAACAGCAACAGAAAGATGTTTTCTCCAAGATAAACAATGTCACACCATTTGCATAAAACCACTATTTGTCACCTGTGATACAGACACCTAATTGAGACCATTTGGGCTCAGGCATTTATTGACCAGTTCTTTGAGGTATCAGACATGGTGTTGCTCATGTCTCAATTTTCTCCCCAATATGCAGCGTGTTGGGTCAAAGAACTTTTATTACTGACAATTTTCATACATGGCCTTCTCTTCTGGTGAGGGTGCTGAATGTTTTCTCTTGAACAGAGTTAGTATGGAAACTTCAATAGTATGTCCATAATGCCATGAACTGCATAACTAATTTGGAAAATTATCTGTGTTAGGGAGCACTGTGAGGTTACAGGTACTTCTGTGCTTTTCTCCAGGCAGCAGCAGCACTGATTCTCCCATTCACTTGACAAACAACAAAATGCTTCAACAAACTCACTCCTTCAGTTACCAGACACACACACCTGTGCTCTAAGCTTTGCTTAAATTTGGTAGCATGAGTGAATGCAACAGGTTGTAGACCAGAGTGTAATTACTATTACAGGATTTTTTTTAAACTATCCTTTAGTCTAAAGGATGAAATCACAGAGTAGCTAGAACCCAACACTTGTGAGAGCAGACCAAAGCTAGAAAAATACGTGTACTTAAAGAAGCTTGTGAAGCAAGATGTATTTTTCAACACAAGAGTAGTTCAAAGGCAACTGTAAGGCAGTAAATTTTCAATTCCCACATTGCAGAGGACTCAGTGTGTGCTCTGTGACAGAGCAGAGCACGAGCTCTTGCTGAGTCAGAAAGCTGCTGAGGATGTGTGGAGAAGCTGCTCTGCAGGCACAGTGAGTCACACTGCCATTTGCCACAAGCCAATAGTCTGCAAGGAGCAGGAAAAGATTAGGCAGAACTTCAGGAGAAGCAAAACTCTACAGGGAAGAAGTTCTGAGAAATTACAAGTATGAGAAGAACTGACTGCAGTGGGGACAACTTGTCCTTAGAGAGACAGCCCGACCAGTGCCCTGCACAATGTCTGCAGTTTTTAAGTACTACATCCATGTAAGTTTTAAATGGTTTCTATCAAAAGTTCAGAATACTGTGAAGACCACAAGTTTAAGAAAACTGGTGTCCAAATATGGGTCAAACTTTCAAGAGCAAGTAGGAAGGAGAAGGAGAGAAAGAATGGAATCCAATAAGATGTGCCTATTAGTTTTCAGAAACAGACACACTGAAAAATGGTGTCTGCAAAAATGTTCAGCCAACAACCTTAATGATCACAACTTGCTGAAGAGTTAAAACTGAGCTTGTGAGTAGGATGACAGGATTGTCCCATGAAAACCAGCACGTTTCTGGGAAAAAATATCCCTGGAACTATTAAGAAGTCTTTGGGGTTTTATTTGCATTATTTGTTTCAATTATTGCCCACATGACTGTGCCTAATACTCATGAAATAGTTTTTTGCTGAAAAGGTGGTCTGACTTGCAAGGTGAGCTGACAGAGCACTGGTTGTGCAGAAGCAGGGGTGCTCCTGGAGGATGTGCTTAGGGACTAAAAGCACTACAAGCCTGAGCAATAGTTGCTACCAGTTTGTAAACGATTATTTTCAGTGCTTGTGTTTGGGGAAGAAATACCTCCTGTCCCTCTTTACAGTCCTGCAGTGAGCACAGACAAGCTCTTTTCATATGTAATGGCTATTCATCCTCTTCCTCATATGGCATAACATGGCTTGTAGTCGCACACAGGTTTGTAAGAACCCACCAATGGTTCCTGATGGTGTTCATTAGCTCCTCAGATTTCCGGGGTGAGTCACTGGCATCTATATTTAAATGGGCAGCTGCTGGGCTATCAGACCTCCTACTTTCTCTCTGGGAAATCACTTTTAATCTCTGTTGAGAATAGCCTAATAAAATATCCTAGTGTACTGATATAAATGGAGTGTCTATACCATCATGCAAAAGCAAGGGATTGAGTTTGACTTCATCTAAGGCTCTTGCAACGCTCAGCACATTATTTACAGGCAGAGCAAGTGAGTAGGAGTTCTGCTGCTTCCAGAGAAGAGATCCAGTGTAAGACACTTAGCAGAGACCCATTGCTGACTGACTTGCAGTTCCTACTGCATTAACAGCTATTTTCATGACACCGATTTATTATTTTAAGCTAAATTGATGTGTGCCTGAACAGAAATCTACTTGTTTATAAAAATGTTGGGATAACCAGCTGATTTCACCAGGTTGTGGGTATTTTGAAATATCTCAGCATAAAAATGCAGATTGTACATTAAAAAATGTTGGGATTGTACCATTTTCATGTGGAATATCATACACTGCACAGAAAAGAAATATCACAGGGGTGGAACTATATGGCACAAGTACAGTGCTATTAATCAGAAAATGTGAAATATTAGCATCAAGAAGACGCTTAAAACATAGAGAATAGAAGGGGCTTTGTCAATAGATGAATTATTTATAGCGCAGAAAAAGTTGTTATGATAGCCAAACATTTGATTTGGGCATTATCTGTTACTTTAGTACTCTGCTGAAAATGCAGCTGCATTATGCATGTTTATGATGCACAGCTGCCAGCAGTGCTTGGGAGGGACACATCTGTGGAGCTCTCCTGGTGCAGGAGCATCGGAAATGGCACAGTCAGCTCTCAGCTCTCCGGAGAGAACTGCACAACCAAACAGGCAGCACGTAACAAGGCATGCCTGGAGCCAGTGCTAGCAAGGAAGTTAAAAGAAAGGCTGGGAAAGTACATGAATTTCAAATTAAATGACAGACTAAACACTACAGTATGAGCCAACCTGTTCTCAGAGTTATTTTTTCCCTTATTTTATTGTTGCAGGAATTTTCTTACGATTTATCTGAGTCCTGTTATTACACTGAGCCTTGTGCCTTCCAAGAAAGGATCAGGGTTCTCTCCTAAAAATAATGGTGAAACTTCAGCTGTAAAAGAGCTGTGGAGGAGGATCGAGGTGCTTTGATAGATCTTTGATAACAACTTAACCACAGGATCTCAAACATTAAGACTGAGAGATACCAGCAGGTAAAAGAGATGATCTTCCTGGGTGAATTGGTTTATTAGGAAACTCCTTGCCCCCAACCAACCCTCCCTCCCGCTCCAATAATCTCTCAAATCAACAAGACAGGGAATTTAGCCTTTGAAGTTGACAGGTCTTCAAAAAAGCTACTATTACTGTGTCCACAGCCCTGTTTGCTTCACTGCTGAATTAATTACAGTGTTTTGTTCTGGCAGTTACAGAGTTGGGTAAATGACCTGGAAAATGAAAATCTACCATTGTTACTGTCTTCCTTCTGGAAGAAAAATAAAACTAACATTTTTGAGAGGCAAATCTATTCACATAATTGTGTAGTTTAAAAAAGCTGTTTACAGGATCCTGAATAAGCTTTGTACGTTCTGCCGAGTTCTAACATACTCCTTGTGTATCCATGCCCGTAGTGTTTACTGCACAGTAATATCTGGATTTTATAACCAGTGAAATGGGAAATTCCTCAGATGTAAAACTTCCCCCCATTCAAAAATTTATGTCTTTTCAAGTTCAAATTTATCAGATTGTAAGCACCCAATGCTTGCAGTTTATCACCAATTCCCATCCTTAGGGTCCATTAAATAATTCAGAATTTATTCCAAAACTCAGTGAAAACATGGTATCTATCTATGGACTTCAACTCCTCTAGGTTTTCTGAAAAGTTCTGCTTCTGAAGCTTTCCAGGCAATTGGAAAAGAAGGGATAGATAATTATATCAAATATGTCAGTTTTGAATTGCCTTGACAGGAAATGTCTGAAGCCTGGAAGTGGTCTGCACTTAGGAACAGAAAAAGGAGGGTTAAGATTCAGGTTTCTAATTTCTTTAAATCCATTATTATTTTGGGCATAAGGAAATAGATTAAACATGTGCTGACTTCTTTGAAGAACCATTATTGCACACTGTTCTGTAAATTTGCAAACACAATACTAAAAACATTCAATTCACTTTATAATAAGCATATATTGACTGACTATAACTCTATACATGTGCATTTTTTCCCTTAAGAATGTAATTTTATCATATTTTCAGTATCATAGTATCATCATAGGAACTCTCAAGACAAAATAATTACCTTCTTTCAAACCTGTGATTAGTACTGCAAGAAGCATAAAAGTAGTATTATCTTGAGACTTTTTTTTATTATTTAGTTTTTAGCAAATGTTCCCTAAACCCACTATGGAACTTGTACTGCCAACCCCATTCTGTCTTCCAAAAGGATATTTCCCTGGAAAATTGCATAATCCTAAATAACAGATGAAAAAAAAGCAAGGCAAGGAAAAATCTTTGGAGGGTTTCACTTCTTAAACTATTCTAATTAAAAATTTTGCAAGCAGCTTAAACAAAATGCAGTGGCTCTCAACTGACAGACCCACTTTGGAGAAGGAAGTTAATTCAAAGATGAGGAATGCTGAACGGATTAGAGGGCAAAAGTCAGAACTTAAACTTGCAGTAGGGTTATAAAGTTGACTGTGGGCTTGAGATTAAATTGGTTAAAGCCATTAATGCTGAAGAATCCCACTGAGTCCAAAGGAGTTTGGCTCCATCTCTTTGTAAAGAGAAGGCAACTTCCTATACAGCTTCATTGTGAGTACATGCCAGGGTTCAAACCACTGGAGCCACCTGAAAAAAAGCAAAAGCTGGCTCATAACGTCTGTTCCTGCTGCAGTCCATGGAGAACAGCACTAAGAAAGTACAGGGCCTGATCACACCTTTGTATTTGTGGGCAAAATCAAAATTAATTCACTTGCACATCTACTGTGAGATCCTGCAAATGACTAAAGAGGCTTAATACCTCCTGTCACCATCCTCCTCCTGCACACACGAGACAGGTCCTGGGTGGCCTCTTCCCTTGCCCCACTCCTCCTCCTTCTGTCACTCTTTCAAGCAGGGTTGATGATCCTACAACGTTCCTCAAAAGAGATCTTACCAAGCAGTTCTGTATTTAGAACTGATGTCTACACCCAGGGACTGGAAGCAGGAAACATGAGCAAGAGAGAGAATAGCAGAGAACACCCAAGGGAGTGACATCCCACTGAAGGGCTGGGATCTGAGTGCTGCAGGTTGACAGAAATCTTAACCAGGCTCAGTATATCCTACGGAATGAAGTACAGGGAGGAGCCACATATTGACTTCACTGAAATAGCTGTACCTATCACACCTTTGGGAAAATAACCTTTGGATATGTTTTCAAGAAGACATTTGATGGTGTATTTGAAAAAGACAAGACCACCCCCAAGGCTCTAATCATGACAAGGATTACAAAGACCATCAGACTACTAGCCTACATGGTATACTCTGTTCTCAACCAATCTAGAGCTCACACAATATTTATCAGGTATAATAAACTAATCACCATCTGCAGACAGATTTTCATCATTAGGGAAATACAAATTAATGATGATGTAACACCACCTTCATTTTAGTTAGCCCATGACTCCTGGAAGCTGGAGGAGATTAATTATTTACAGAAGAATTATAAGAAGGTGCACACCCATGTATGGAACATGGGTTTTTTTGTTTTGTCAGATATCTTCATACAAAGATACTCCCTCAGGCAGAAATGGGTAAGAAGCCTGCCTACCTGTGCCTGCTGCTTTCCTCTTGCTGTATTTACTGACTTGCTAATCTAAATAAATGAAGCACGGGAAACCAGCCAGCAGGTACCACTGGAGGCCTGGCAGCACAGTGTTCCTACTGGGTCACATTGGTTTTCTCCTTATGCCAGCACTGTGGGCAGTTTGTGAAGAGCCACACTCCACACAGATAAGAAAACACCTTGCCTTTTTGGCTCCTACACATAGATGAGTATGATATGGAAGCTCATGGTTAAGAACATTTAATAAAGATATTCAAAAGAATGAGGGGAAAAACCCACTAAGAATAATCATATGCTTTAAACTGCAACACCCTGTCGTTTGAATCAACAAAGCAGTATCAGGGACAAGGAAAAAGACAGCCCAGTACCAGGCTCTGCTCCCAATCCTTGTGTGCCTGTCGACCATGGAACCCACCTTAGAGCTCCCAAGTTTCCAGTCCAGCCCCTGTGTGTCTCTCCTGAGCACCAGTAAGGCACTGTTTGGGGTTCCTGCTCACACATGGATGCTGCAGTGCTGGTAGGCAGCCTGCCCTGGGAACACGGAGGGCAAGGTGAAGGCAGGCTGTTATGCAGATACACTGATGTGCACTCTCCTAAGTGCAGATTTGCTATGCTGCAGTTATTTTTAAACCAGAAAACACAACTCCACAGAAACTCTCTTAACCATTTCTGCACTGCAAGTGCTTCTTTCCTAAAGGAGCACCACAGGAGCAACCAGACACCACAAGCGATTCAGGAGTTAGCTGGGGGTTGAACTCTGCAGCTCAGCACCTCAAAACCACAGCACATTTTGCACTGGGGGACTTTCCTTTTCCCAGACCACTGCTACTGAGCTGGTTACTCACAGTCCTATGCTACCTTATTTAAAATCCCAAATGCCTATCGCAAAAAATAAGAGGAATCTGTTGCACAACTAGTTCTTGCTATGGAAAATTAAAACTGATGCATTTTATAGCCATGGAATAATTTTCAGGAAAGGATTCTTTCTGGGTACTTAAATATTTAACAGACTCTGACTCCACTCTGCAGCAGTTGTTTAGTAAGCTGCAATTTCCTTGTGATTGAGAAGATAAAGTTATGGCTTTAATTTATGGATTTTCAGCATTACACACAAGTTTGCTTGCACTTTCCTTTTCAAGATAGATAAAGGAATTGTATTTAGAAAAACTTGTTGCTGGAGGTTTTAAAATTTTATTTCATTTTTTAAAAATACACATTATTCATATCAAGTGTGCTAAACCCACAACTAAACCAGGACTACACCATCAGTACCAGAGTGAGAGGCTCCAAGTCACAGTGTTTAAGGCCATAAAGGTCACCCAACCGTGCAGCTTTACCTTTGCTGTGTCACAGTCCATTAAAACCTTTGTTACTTTTTTTTCCCCTCTTTCCCCCAGATGGAACTTCATCACTGATATTCTAAAGCTGAAATTCTGGTTTTAGCTGCTCAGGTTAGAAATGCATTTCATTTTTGCAATTGCTTGTTGTAAGCCGATCTGCTTAAAAGAGTCATGCTATAATGATATAACATATATTAAAAGAGCTATAGCTTCTCTGCTACTGAAAGTCAATGAGTTTTTGGTGCCTGGCTTACTTAATAATTTTTTTAAATGCTGCCTAGACACAATACAGCACTAAATCATAAAGACATTGTTCTTGTTCGGATCATTTCAGGGGTGGGTTACACTAATCACCTTCTCCGGGTCTGAGTGCAAGTTCCTTGCAGTGAGCCCTGTCAGGGCCCAGCACCTCAGACTGGGTCAATCCCAAACACTGAGAGGACTTCCCATCCTCACAAATGTCATCGGGATTATCAACCTATTTACTCAATGTCTGTCAACACTCACTGCAGTAAACATTTCTCCCGCACCCCCCACTGCTTTGTGCACAAGAATATCCAAGAAATAATCTCCTTCAAGAACAGATTGAGCTCATTAAAAGGTAATGATCACTCTAATTAATTTATTATTTCTACCCCAAACACCACAGTGCAGGTTTCCAGATAAAGATCCCCATACAGTAACCAGAAACATGTCCACAACTGAAAGAGTTACTGTGACCTTTAGTTTTAGTTTTTATGAAACTCAGCAAGCAATGAGAAATGGATTGAAATCAAGACTAGTTTATTGCAACAGAAGGCAAACACCAAACTGTTGGTATTTCTGCCTCCCTAATACCCCTTGTGAGGGAGAGAGTGGAAAAAACCCCATCAGAGCTCCCTTCCTTGTAATGAACCACCTGGTTTTGATCAGCAGAGTAAGGTTTCATCTACTGTAGGGGTGAATAAGGAAAAACCAGAAAAATGAAATTTGACAAATTAGATCTCATGGTTCAAGAGGTAAAAATCACAGAACAAATCAGTAAAAGAATGCACCTCCAATGCAACTCCTACTCACAGCATCAAGCTGTCATCTTTTTCTTTTGGGTAATACTGGAAGTGATTGGACCTGAGTGTAGGATGCACTCATGAGAATAAAATGTTTGTAAACAAAAGATTTTTATTTCATTATAGAGCTGTTAGACCTGGAACACTGGACAGATTCCAATCTGTGTAATTACATTCCATCTACCTAAATTCTCTCTGCAGCCTTAATTGGAAATGATGTTTTCCTTCATTTCCTCTCCTGCATTATGGTTCCACCACAGAAGTGTCTGCACTTGAATGAAATGGCTTTTTATGGTCAGCATAAAGGACAACTTGGGGTGCAAGGATAGAAAAAAGTTGTTACAAATGTAAAAAGTGGCAGAAAACTTTCCAAGTGGTCCTACCAAGGACCTTTTAGACTCTGATGAAGAAAAACAGGGAAAAGTATACTTCTCTCTGTATGTCTGAAACCAGTTAAGACACCTCCTTCATTTTCTAAATAAATCATCAAGTATCTCCAAAACTCTTGTTGAGTGCTAATGCAGCTACTGTAGCCACCAATACAAGCACTGAAGAATTCACATTTACTTTGTTCTTAATGATTTCTATATCGTGTGTGATCACTAATTGTATTAAAGTTGAAAATTGCATACAAAACCTAACTAATCTCATTCTTAATAAGTAACGTACTTGCTAAAGATTTACATTTAGGTAAAACTAGGAATAAAATAATCTTACATTGAATTAGTTGAGTATCTTTCCCTTCTCACACCCTTCAACCTGAAGCAGGTGGCCAAAGCCCTGGTTTATGTTGCAGAAGTTACCCAGGGGACTGCAGAGGGTTCTCCCTCAGCAGGAATGTAGATTTGCAGTAACTTTCTCTCACTAGTTGAGAATATGGAAAAGTGGGGTGTTCTCCATTTCCTGGGGAGAGCTTGCAGGAGCGTATTCCCACTGGCACTCCCTGAGGTCCCAGACTCCTCCCAAGACTAAAGCTCAGGAGGACAAATTCCTCCAGGAGCTGCTGGAACATAACCCATGTCTCTGACTGCTTTACAGCACACACTGGTGTCAGCTATAAACTCATTTATTACCAAGCTGCCCATAGAAAAGCCACAGATTTTCCACAAATCATAAAGCTGAATGTTTGAACTGTCTTACGTTATTGATCTATCTGTGCAAGTGCATATATATAAAATGATATATGAATATATAAAAACTTATAGTCATATAACCCAGGATATATGCAACTGAAACGTTAAACATAAGCATAGGAGTTTTCAAATTTGTCTCATTTAATCTCCATGCTACATTGCAATTAAAAAGCAAAAAGATTGAAGCTTTCCTCACTTAGCATTCAAATCTCTTCATAAAACAGTATGATACAGTTTCTTCCTTTAATTATGTTAAAGAGCTGATTTGTGAGCAAGGTCTGGCATTTCATCTTGCAAGGACACTTAAATCTTACGTGATTCTCACTGAGACTACACAGACAACAGAAGTACAAGGACTTTGCTGTTTACAGATGGAAAGAACTTGATCTGACTACAGGCTGCTACCAAATCTGCCACTGGTTACACTAATCAATAGAACAAAGAAAAAGACCTTTAAAAAGACAATATAGAATGAAACAGGAAAATTTAAACACATTACACTTCAGCTTTATATTGAGTAGTTGCCTTTAAAAACAAAAAATTCAAATGTAAGAGGTTCAGCAAGTGCAGAAGTTCAGTAATAACTTAACCAAATATTAAACACAGCAAAATCTCAGCATTTTCTTGACTGATTTATGACCATGTGTACTTCAATATATCCCCTATTCTCTGTAAACATGTCAGAATAAAAGGACTAAAAAGGAAAGTGTAAATACCAATGTTTAATTTGGCTCAGCACCACAGGATGGTAATGCCTCACCAACATGAATTCATTCATATTCAAAATATCTCCAGAATGTTCTCACACCTCAAAACCACATCACTACACTGCTGGGAATTTCACCATATCATCAACACATGACTAAAGGCAAACAACCTGTGAATAATTCCTCACTCAAAATGCCTGCTATCAGTCATTACCACTAAGGGGGCAGAAGCAAGGCAGAGGAGCCTTCTTTTTTGCCAGAATTTATGAAGATGAAGCTGGCCTTCATCAAGGTGATTGACACCTCCCTCTGTACCAGTGGGAAAAGGCAGCAAACATGCCACAAGGTTCTCTTCTGTCTTCCTGGCTAGAGAGAATGGGATTAGGACATAGGAACCCAAGGAACAAATTTTCAGTCAGTTAATACAGGAGGGAAGGAAAAGCCTAAGGATATCCAGGATCCAGTGAAAAAAGCAGGAAACAGCAGGACACAGATGTCCTAATGTAACAGGACTGAAGAGCCAGATGGCAACTGTAAATGGAGTATCAAAGAACTTCAGGAAGAGAGTAAAATTCCAATGCAGCTGGAAGCAGGTTTACAGAAAACTGGCCTGAAGAGCAAAGGGGCAGGCAAAGGTGATGCCTTTTGTTGCAGTGAGCTGTTCAGCTCCTCAACCCAGCTCAGTTCTATTTTCAGTCTCCTCCAAAACTTGGACTCTCTGGCATTCCTCCCGTGTGCAGGGTGGCCTCCTACTTACCCTACTAAATTTAAAAAGCTGATAAAGAATAAATAACACAAAGCACCAGAAAATATATGCTACATTTTAAAACTGCAGTAAGGGGTATAAACATTAAGCTGAAATTATGTAGCATAGTGAACAAATCCAGATCAGTGCTGACTTCATTAGTAGCAATGCTAACACACTGCTGCATTAGACAGGGACAAGTGCATTAAGGGGCTCTGTATGTCACAATTATCTGCTCAGAATGGCTGCATTTCACAAAACACAAACCCAGTACATCCAAAGAGCAGGGTATTTCTCCTAGGGTGGGATCCTGTAACAGAACAGAGAGGGAGATCCTCTGCTTTCAAATATCAAGGGGCCATCATAGTCTCTAGAGGATGCCAAAAGTCAGTGTTATTACCAAGACCTCCAAATCATTCTGAATTATGTTAAAGGTCTTGTAACTGCCATGTAACCATAGCACCAGCTCTCTCCCTCAAAGTCCCTGCTCCTCACAGCCAGCTGAAGAGTCAGCTCTCCATATTTTTCATATTTTCCTATTTTATCTTTAAAGAACAGGATAACAATTCAATCCTATATTTTTAATATAGCATCACAATAAGCTGCTGAAGTTCAACTAGAAATTACAGTTATGTAACCTGTAATTACTATTTCTGCCTGAAATCGGAAATATAGTTCTGAGATTAACAAAACTAGAAAGGATTATCACATCCAGGGGAGGTATCTCTAATCACACCTGTGAGATGCCCTGGCCCTCAGCTGTGGCTGTGTATGAGCTGCAGCAGCTGCAGGCTGGGAAGGGCTCTGTGGGGTGGGGTGTGTGGCACTCGGTGCTGAACCAGAGCAAACTGCCCACCCTCCTCCAGCAATAACACACTGCAGCAACTTTGTAGAGTTCCACCCCTACCTACCCCAAAAGAAGCTCAAAAAGCTCAATAAGCACTAGCCATGATTAAGAAAACTCCATTTGGCACACCAGCAGGACACAGACCTCTATCATGTGCTCTCCAGTGCTGCCAATAGCTTGGTAAGTGGTTTTGGGAGCATTACCTCAGCTCCTGTGTGTTTCCAACTCTGTCTGCTATGATTGTACCCCCCTACTGCACTCCAGGGGTTGTGTTCCAGTATCAGTTTACTCTGACACCATGTTTAGTATGTACCAGTCATAGCCAGCATCAGTAGGTGCTGCCATCATGCAATAACTCAGGTCAGTAAGAACGCTACACAGTAGAAGTTACCTGCCTTTACCAGGGCTTTGAGGGTATTTTTCTTCCTAATATCCCATTAAGCCACCTGAGGATAATTGAAGTTGCTCCTTACACAGCTCCTTAAGTCTCTGTCCCGTGTTTTCTCTCTGCACTGGAGGTCAGACTGGACCCTCTCCCCTTAGGGAACCAGGATGCACAGGGGCAGTTCCCTCCTGAGCAGCACAGGACATGGTCACAAGGACAGCCCTGGGAGTGCTGGCTGGCTCCTGATGGCAGGGGCACTGCTGCCTCAGGGGCTGTGGAGGGCAGAGGGGACTTGGCTCTAGCTCTAACAGCTACCCTTACTTTAAACAATTGTACTTCAAACACTGAAAGTTTGTTCTGGTGTTTAATGAAATGCAGTGAAATGTGGGTATCTCCTTTTATTAAATAAAAGCATACACGTGTTTAGAGATGACAGAAAACATTTTGATTCTGAATTTATGATTCCCTGATTGTTGACTAATTATGTGTCATTAACATGACAAAGAAACTACTCTGATCCTGATTTGATTGAAACCATGTAAATTGAAGTTCCTCTCCTGTGATGAGCATCTATATGCCACCAATTTCTGAGAAACACTCTTGTTGGCCTCAGACTAATAATCAACACAACCAAGTCTAGGAAGTAAAAATGTTCAAAACTAAGTATGTAATTACAGTAAGACTGGATTTTCGTTGATGAGTTTGGGAACTGAGCTTGCAAGAATCAACTCAATATTCTTATAGTTGAATTATTTCGTGGCCCTGAATGAAGTGGAAGGTTATAATTTGTCCTAATCAGAATTTTGCCTAGTTTGTGCACCAATAAATCCAGAAAAAGAAGAAACCCACAACACTGTCAATTCTTGCCTCCAAATGGCAGTTCTACACCACAGAGGCTGCTGAGGTAAGAACATACAGGTGTCCTGTTCCAGCAAGGCTCTTTGTTTAATGCCACGTTCAAGGGTTAAATACTAAGGAAGAATTCTACTGTGAGATTAGAAAAAACAACCAGCCCCTTTGGCCCTCCAGGACACAGCCCCCCAAACCGCTCGCTTTCAGGACATCAGGCATCCCCACATCCTTCACGTGGTGTCTAAAGGCAGGTGAAAAACTCTCACAACCACTTTTGCTTTCACAAATTTATTTAAATTCCCTGTTCAACTATGAAAAGCTGACAGAATGACAAACCTTGCCCTATCTTTTAAAAGCTATCCTGAATTTGTTTACAAATGGTACTGATTTGGAACAGATTTTTGTCCATGTTCTACTCATTTTCAGTGTGAACAATTATGGCTATGGAGAATCAAATCAATGGGTCTTGGGATCCAAAGGACAACACTAACATGAGCCAGGAGGTGACAAGCAGATCGGTCTAAGGAGTGAGTGTGGCCAAACAAAGCTGCAGGAAGTGTCTGAACCTCCAGAGTTCTGTGATGGAAATCATGGAAAAGGATCTATTCATAAACTGAAAATGTGTTCCATGAGATATGTGGGTGTGTTCACACTTTTTTAAGGATTTACTAAGAATTTGATACACTAGAAATGTAATAAGGTCACAAATACTTGGCAACTTCCAAACTTGGTTCCTAAATGAGTTCAAATTTAGCAATTACTACCACGTAAAAAGCATTTTAGGTTTTTTATACTTGTATATGTTTAGTCTGTATCTACAGTATTATTGTGCAATGAGTGATAACACTTCAAAGGGCATTTATTTACCATCTCCAAATTCCTAAATCTAGTTCAGATTATTCTTTCTGATTTAAGATTCACATCCATTTTCACCATTATGGAATGAGTACATTTATCTACCATTTAATGTACAACTTGACTTTATCCCAGCTGAAACCAGGATAGACTCCCATAATGTTTCAAAATGCCAACAGAGGAGAGGTGTTCCTCACCATTACTCTGGAAACCAAGTACCTAATCTGAATTTCTACCAGATAATTCTAAAATCGGCTGTTTGTGAACAGCAGATAATTCTTAATTAACTCCCACTACTACATTATGCTGAATTCTTCACTATTTGTGGACTTCTAAATAAGTCTGCATTACAGCCTCAAAATCAAGAAGTGTGAGCGGAAATCTGATATCAGCTCCTTAAAGAGCAGAATAAACTATTTAATATTCCAGTGCTCCTGCAGTTTGATCTAATATTTAATGAAGTGTAGGAATTGCAAAATATTAATTATGGCCATATTTTGCTTCACTATTTATGCTTTATCCAAAAGGTAATGTTTAAGAAACAAATCCCTCACACTTAATTCTCTGTCAACTTTTTGCTAATTAGCACAGCAGGAGGGATGCACATTTAAACCAACTCAGCTGACTCCTACTGTTTCAGCCTCTCAAACATGTGTTCTGCCTGTAAGCTGTACTTCAAGCAGGTATAAAGGCCACATTTGCATAAACTCAGACTTCTAACACCAAAATATTTTATTAATTTGAATTTCAATGACACGCTCTCATCTGGATTTAGCTTCATGATGAAGGAAGTCTGCACCTCCTCTCCCCGGAGGAATCTTTCTGACATCCTTCCCTGGGAAAGTAACCAGAGCATCTTGTTCTGTATGGAATGGGTGAGTCCATAGACACACACTCAGGAACAGAACTACTGCTCTCCACCTCCTGCAGGTACTCCAAGTTGCAGTGGAAGGCTGACCTTCTCCAGGGAGAGCTCAGAATGCAGGACTGACTCATCCAGCTCCTTGGGAATGTCCCTTGGAGGAGTCCCTCTCCACTGTTTCTATAGGATGCTGAGGAGATGAGCTTCGCACAAAGACAAGCAAAGCATCCTCAATTTATTCCTGGTTTTACACATTTCTCCATCCATAAACTGCTTACACCTGAGGACAAGGACTGTGTGCTGATGGAACCATCCATCAAGTGAATATAGCTATTGATTTAGACCACAAGGATATTAAATCTGACTGGAAATGGAGACAAGTATTCTTACAGACACCCATGACATGGATATAATCCTTTTCCTAGCAATTATCTCAAAGCTACTTATACCAAATTTCCCCCCTATCTTTGCTGAGAGCCAAAGTAATGGGTCACAGTTTTAGAGATGAACAAGAAGGGCACACACGCTACAGCATAATTCATCCCATATTATTAACTCCTTTCTTTAGGGAACAAGAAAGCATGAAAAGCAATGAACTAGAAAGATGCCAGAAACAAGAGCAGCATCACATCATTTTAACTGCAGTACCTCTTAACTGGTCACTAACTCACAGCCAAACATTCATGTTTTTGTTCCTCCACTGTTGTAAAATGTAATAAAACAGGATTTTGTTTCTTTTCTTCCCTCTATATAAATATTCTCTCTACTTTTGGAATCAAAACATTGATCTAATGATATTGTTGCAGGGACATTTCTTGGAAAAAAGTCTGTTTGATTCACAGCTATCGGAAAAGACAAGGTTTAATCTCCTTTGCCTTCAGTCATAACTTTGAACAGTACAGCAACTGCTTTATGTTAAACTGCTTGCAAACAGTTGGCAGAGACCTGTCCCAATAATGCACTTGGTTACTGAAGGATAATGTTTGACTGCAATACCTACATGTAACACAAAGACATTTGCTCAGGTGGCTCTCTTGCTCTGCACCATTTCCAAGGAAGTGGCAGAAAGAATCCTTGTCCAATGCTTTCAGGAACTTACCAGCAACAACAGGCTATCCCAGAGCCCCAGACAACGTTCAGGGAAGTCTTTTCCCAAAGGTCAGCAAGCAACAGAGTTAAACAAACAGGAAAGCCCACACTCCTTTTTCCAGAGAGCATCTAACTGTGAAGACTAAATGAAGATTAAAATTAATTCCTTCTAGACAATTGAGCACAAAGAGACCCCATGATGGAGTCAGCACTGCTGAGTGGCAGTTTTACAGCATTATCAAGTGTTTTACAACTGTTCCCATTGAAGATTATGAACTACATATTGATGCACACATGAGCATCATTTATAAATTTCTCCTGAAAACCTAGGGGAACTCCATTACTTGTTCAAGAAACATACTCTGGAGCTTTAAACTTTACACTTCCAAGGCAAAGAGCAGATTTGTACATCCACAGGTACATGTGAGCATATCTATTTATGCATGCATGTATATATATTCTATATATACACATATATAAAATAATACACACACAAACATACACTGGACGTTACCTCTAATGGTCCTTTTCTGCCTGTCTGCGTTTAAATACATTTTTTCTGATGTTTGTATCCAAGCCTCTTACTGTAAGTATTCATTTCATGAAAGGAACTACAGACTTGCAGAGGTATATTAATATTGATAAGCCCCTCAAGCTGCATTTCTTAGTAAGCAACCAGCACAAACAGGCACACACTGAACATTTAATCATTATGCTACAGATGTGCATTAAGGGAACACAAGAAAAGTCAAAAGCAGCATTTTCTTTTCCTACCACATAAATTATCAGTGTCTCCCAATATTCTGGAAATTTACACTAACACCAGGAAGCACCAAATAATCTTCATCTGCCCTAGTTAATCATTTGCAACTCTGAAAACATCAGCACCATGACTAGCAGCATTATTATTAACTATGTATAGGGAAAAAATGATTACAGTGTATTTATTCTAATTCAATCCTTTTGTTTATATTCACATCTTTCCACTTCAGCACCAGACAATCCCTTCCTAAACTCTGTGCCTGGGTAAGGCATATCAGACAACCAACCAGACAAAGCACCTGAGCAAAAGCCACCTTTTCTCCTAAAACACAGACAAAATGTCACATATTTTTGCCCTGCTCTTCCTAGTAAAATATTCCTAATAATATGCTCTGTGCTACCAAAATCAGGCAGATTTCCCTTTTGGAGTTACAGTTGTTCAGCATTGCCTTGTGAACCTCTCATGTGTGGTTGGAAAGCAAGCTGAACTCTCTCCTGCCTGGCTTGGAAAGCGGTGGAAGCGAGGAGCATACAGTGGGTCGTGCGCTGGGTGGTTACCACAGAGACAAGATTCACACCAAAACACACAGCATTTATGGCTGTGAAAAATGCCTGTTGCTGCTGAAGTGTAGGATCCACATCTCCACATATTCCTGTTGTCACAACAGCCACTACCTAGAAGTGATGCTGCAGCTGGGATGGCTTTGCTCCACTCCCCAAATTCAGCCACAGGAATTCCACTGTGGCTTAAAGTTACCCAGTCTTTGAGTGTGGAGCCTTACCATCAGCAGACCACATAAACTATGCCAGGAGATGTTTATCTGTCTTGGTGAGGTGGTGGGGACTGTGCTGCTGGCTCAGGGCCAGCTCCCTTTGGAGAGCAGGGCTCTGTGCACTAATGTTTGAGAAGGGGAAAACCTGTGAAATTGCTACCCCACAAATACAGTCTGGGATGAAATGGTGGCTCTCAGTCTAGGGCTACCCTCACGAAATTGGGATGTCTGGTCACCCTACTCATGCCATCTGTGCCTCCTGTCACTGCTTTATTTCCTTCTCAGCCCAAGCAGAAACAGGGAGAAAAGCTCTGGAGACAATTTCCTTCACATGAGCACCCCACATGATTTAGCAACTCACCTTTTCTAGGGAGTTTCACTGGGTAAAATCAGCTTCCAAACACTCTAGAGATATTTGCTCCCAGTCACCCAAATTTATTCCTGTTCTCTGCATAATCCCGTAAAGCACATACCCACAATGTATGGCCCGTTTCATCCTCTGGGCTATATAAACATGGGTATATGTGGTCAAATACGGTTACATAAATAGGTTATAATCACCCATTACAAATCAACAGACAGTACTGCACAGTGGAAAAACATATTAAACTATCACAGGGGGTGCATACTTATTTTACAGTTGAATAATTACTGCCATTTAAGCCATGAATAACATAAGCAAAAGTTGTTAATTGAAAGCTGGGAACAGGTTTTAGAGCTCAGTGGGAAACAAAATAGCATTTTAGGCAAATGAAAGAGGATCATTGTGTCTTGTAGGCAATAAAAAAAATTAAGGAAACACTACACTGGTCATAACATCTACGTAATTGCCATATCCTGATGCATCTAAAAGTGATACCATGTCCAAGCTAGAAAAGAAAAAAACAAAAGAAGAAAAAGTAGCAGGAGTCTTTCATTGCCAAAGTGGTGATTCCATCAGCATCATCACTCAGAGCCTCATTTATTAGGAGCTAGGAACAAAGTAAGTCAAAGGAAGCAGCGAGCTATGAGATATTTATTAAGACTGCATCATAAAAGTGACAGAAGCTGTAAATTAAAGCAAGCTTTAAAATTTTTTTTGAACTATATTACATTTTTTCCAAGCTATTTCTTTTTTTGGAATGAACAGTCAGCAAAGGAAATTGCGGACATTGACAAAGTGAGACTGGGAAACAAAGTCTTGTTTGTTTACCAAGACAAAACACAAATCACCTTCAATTACTATCAAAATGGAATTACCAATAAAAAATGCATACTTGCAAGAGCATGGTTATGTTAATTATTAATCCAATAAATGCTAACTGATCACTACTTTGGCAAAGCTAGTGCATTGCTGAAGTTCCCTGGGATCCTCTCTGCGCTGGAGCAGGTCAGACAGGGCTCATGTAAGCAGCTGAGCTGGCAGATCTGACTGGGGGGAAGTATCGGGAGAGATGGATTTGGGGACAGACTGCAGCCAAAAGTGAATGTATGAACAAGTTATGGGTGAAATGAAAGAGAGAAAAGAGAGGATTTTTACCATTTAAAAAGGGCTCTGCTTTTCCATGGTGCTTTCAGCTGCATTGACGTCCATGGACAGAGTGGTCATTAAAAAACAAACTGTCTGGCCAGAGGACACTGAGGTGGGGAATCAGGTCCCTCTCCCAGGATGGCCAGTGTGTGCCTAGAAGGCAGAGGGAACCCCTGTTGCCAAGGCCTTCGCAGTGCCCTCTGCATCTGGATGGAGAGAAGTGACTACCCAGACTTTTTCCTGCTCACATCCCCCAGCCCAGCTGGCCCACAGTCCCACAGAACCACTTCAGCACATGCATAAGCCACTTAACTATAGATGACCATTTTCACACCTACAGGAACAGTTCCTGTAGACCATATACAAATCTCTTACCTGTATTCAATTTGCCCTCTTCTGCAGCAGGAACTCTCTAGAACACTCCACCCAGGGTGATAATTTAAGCATCCAAATTGGACTAGACACAGCAGGAGCTGTCAGGGGATTCCCACCAGGAAAGCTTCTGAAGCCATCAGTCCAAAACATCACTGTGAAGGTGGCTGAGGGTCCTATCACTCACCCAGGTGCAAACTATTCCATTATCTCCTCTCTACAGACAAACAGCCAGGGAGTTCCTGCATTCCCTGGGTAACCAGTCTGTGACTTCCACGCACTGAATCCAGGTACAGGCACGGTCCTGATAACCAGTTACACCATAATAACTATAGAACAGGCTGGATTTTCTACATCTCAAATCCCACAGCTCTTCCCCCATTACTGTCTCCAGTCCCTACTGATCTCAGTCAGAGCTCTGGTGGCATCTAATTGTCTGAAAGTCTCAGAGAGAGAGGTCATTCAGTACATTCTGTTTTTAAAAAAACAACCACTGTGAGAAGTAAGCAATGTTTTAAGCTAAATAATAACATAAGATGCATATGCCTGCTTTATTGTGAAAGACCTTGATTCTTTACTAGATACCAAAATAAACAGCTTGAGAAAAATAATTGGTGTTCCATCAGAATAAATACAAGTGACTAATGCAAAAGAGATTATTTTGCTTGTGCTCAGATCAAATTTGCATATGAAGGTTTAAGAGAGAGGGGTTAACATTACTGGTGATGAATGAGGGTGATCTTTAACAAAAGAGAGTCTTCCCAAATAGAATAATAGAGGAAAAGTAATGCTCTCAAGAAAAAAAGTTATAGGTTCTCAAAAGAGCACAATCTGGCTCTTTCCAATGCTTTTTATTTCTCCCAACAGGAGAAACAGAAAAAAAAAGAAACCCAAAAGAAATGTCATCTTCTTTGCATTTAACGGCATGGCTCCCTACTTCAAAATGCCACTCAAACTCACTGAATCACTGATGATAAAATCATGCCACAAAACTGATTTTTTTTGCTCTCTAATAAGGCAAACATAGTCTGGATATATTTCCATTCCTGGCCAACAAAACAAGCTATTTACCTACCCACCTGCTTTTCCTCAAGGGTTGCAGGCTAACATGATATTTAATAGAAATGTTTACAACCACACTCAAATACATTCAAAGCACTGCAAATAAAACAGTCCTTTCCTCAGGCTCTCGGGCACCGTGAGAAGGCAAAACGCTGCTGACTGCAAAGGAAGGGCCTGATATTGATTTCCTTTATTTATCAGAGCTATAAACCCCTTGACAGGAACAGAATTACTATGATTTATTTTAATATACAGAAGAGAAACACCAGTCCCTACAAGTTACTGAGCGTACACAGAGTACAAAGTACATCCAGAGTAGCTGGATACAAAGGACATTACCCTCAAGGAGTCCTGATAACATTTAGATACAGACTAAGCCTTAAATTTGCATTTTCTTGTGTGTCTCGGATGATATTATCAGCAGAATATGGCCTAATTGCAGCATACTGCATTTTAATTAAAGATATACAAATGCAAATTTTAAATGAAATGAATAATTAGAGAATAATTACTATTCATCAGGAATATTTACTATTCTATTTTACTTGTTATCTGAGAAGTATTAAAAATGAAAAGATATGAAGCCTTGCAGGGTAGAAATACCACAACCACATTTTTAACTAATTCTGAGTTATCTTTCCTTAACTCACTCAAAGAAATCCAAACACTATTTTTATAGCTTAATAAACGATGTATTTTTCTAATTAAGAGTGTTTAACACCAATTTATTATTCAGATCCCAAGTTCCTTTGCAACACATTCACGTTAAGTGAGGGCAGGACCGTCATGGAAATGTTTCCATGGCATCATCAGAAAGGGACAGTCATCAGTGAACAGAGCCCAGTGCCAAACTCCAGTATACTGAGTTCTCTGCTGCTTTTATCACTAAAAAAATGGAGGAATTCAGAGCAGATATATATTGAAAGGGATACTTCTTGAAAAAATGAAAACAGAAAATGACTCTCTTGAAGGACAAGAAAGAAAGATGTGGTCTGCACTAACTGTAGAAAGAGCCCTTCCTGAGGGAGAATGTGCATACTCAAATATTTTGAGTATTTTCAAGAGGATGCAGCACACCAAGTTAAACAGGAAGATGTAATCAGGCAACAAACATGTAAGACTCATTATGACAGAGGATGCACTTGAAGGGGATAACTATCAATGCCAGTGACTCCCAGCACAGCTAAACTACTTGTTTATTCAAAGTTTTTTAAATCGTATGCTCAAGTACTGAATATTTAAAAATAAACCAGTGCCTTATTTACATTGTCCCTGGATTCCAGTGAGGAGACATTGTATATGAAGACAAAATGTGGCCTTTTACCCACGTACTGACAAAAATAGAAGCCCATGATGACAAAATAGATGGTTCTCTCTTGCACCTCTGGACTTTCTCAATGTATTTGAGTAAACAATTAATTTCTTTCATACTTGAGGAAGACAATATGTGGGGAAAAAAAGATAAAAGACTTAGCATGCACTTTTAAGCTTTCTGATCAAAGAGAGGGCATGTTAGTCAGGGCAGCAGTGCAGCAGATACAATGGAACAGAGCTGGCACACATTCTGATGCTGTTGTGGTAGTTACAGCAACAGCTTTATGATTAGGAAGTTCTCTTTGCTTTTTCATTGCATTAATCCTCCTCTCTGCTTGATTCAGTGCTCCAGTGATACTTGTAATTTCCCCCTCCCCTTGTGTCTGATGCTGCAGTTGGATGTACAGGCCATGCCCAGCCATGCACAGTTTAGTGTCAGGGAAGGGCCTGAAGCTGGTCCCTGCTTTGCTCTGCTTCCCTCCCTCTCCCAGTCACACCAGGGAATGCACTGGCACCAGGCTCTGCTCTCTGGTGTTTAAAGCAGCCCACACCTCCTCCCTACAGAAATCTGCTTATAGGCTTTGCAAAAATGAACTTACTGAATATATTCTTATAAGCCTAATTTACATACAATTTGTACTACACTGATTTTCTCTCCCATTCTCATCTCCCATTACCCTGGATAATTGAGAGATGACTAAGTAATTCTAGTGACAAGTGTATTAAATGTTTTGAACTCTTTCTATAAATAGGGTTCTTTTCCACTGTGAAAACAAAAAGGCTGAAATGCCTTTTGTAAGGCTTTTGGTTTGATGCTTTTTGGTTTTCCACATTTCTTCAACACAAAACCCCACACTTTGAAACAAAGCCCAAAAGATTTAGCACAGAATTGTCCAGAGCTGTCTTCCTTCCCAGCCACAGTGCAGAAGAATTGGGCTCTCTGATTGTACAGTTCTCCAGGTAGAAGAAAATGGTCCACATTGCATGATTTCCCTGATTCTTCACTATTAGGCTTAATAAGAATTAAAATACCTGAAGTGTTGTGGCATGTATTACAAAACTTGTTCTTCCTTTGCCTGCTTCCACATGTCTTGTAAATTCTGCTTCCTCTGCTAAGGCACGTCTGGCTAGAAAGTGCTTTAATCCCAAAATCAAAATTCAACCCTTCACTTACAAATGCTTTCTTTTTTGGCATTAATTCAGTTAATACATAACTGTAGAGACATTAAGTATGATCTGCCAGGATTCATTGCATTCAACATTATTTTAGATATATTATTTGTATCTAAACTAGAAGAGGCTTCATGTTTGAAGAATCATCAGTCTACTAAGCCTAGAGCTGATAGCCTATGAAGTCTTTTTATAATCAAAGTGATCATCCTGTATATCAAACCCACTTCCCAAAATTATTTTGAAATAAAGTAGTTATAGATGTCTTCCAAGATACAGGGCCTTGACTGAAAAAGTCAGTAAGTACAGTCACAGTGTCACAGAACGGGTCAGGTCTGAAGGGGATCATCTGGTCCCACCTCCCTGCCCAAGGAGGGACATCCCAGAGCTCATGGCACAGGACTGTGTCCACAGAGTTCTGGAATATCTCCAGGGAGGGAGAACCCACACCCTCCCTGGGCAGCCTGTGCCAGTGCCTCACCAGAGCTGAGCAGAGGGGCAGGATCCCCTCCCTGACCTGCTGACAATGCCCTTCCTACTGCACCCCTGGATCCCATTGCCCCACTTGGTCCCCAGGCCACACTGCTGGCCAGGGGCAGCCTGTTGTCCACCAGGTCCTTCTCCCTAGAGCTGCTCTCCAGCAGGTCAGCCCCAGCCTGTGCTGGTGCCTGGGGTTATTCCTTCCCAGGTGCAGGACCCTGCATTTAATCTTGTTGAATTTCAAGACAGTTCCTCTCTGCCCATCTCTCCACACTGTCGAGGTCCCTCTGAAGGGCTGCACAGCCCTGGGGGATTGGTCACTCCTCCAGCTTTGTGTCAGCAGTGGACTCGCTGAGGAGGCATCGACCAAGTCACTGATGAATAAGTTGAGCAACTCTGGGCCCAGTATTTACCCACATGGGTCTCCTAACCCCTTTGCCCAATTCCTTCCTCATTGCAACGCATCCTTCTTGAGCCTGGAGGAAGTGATCCTTGAATATCAGCCACCTCTCTTGGACTCCTCTTCCCCACAGGGCCTGTTCCCATGGCTTCTTCCAAGGAGGTCTCTGAAGAGGCTAAAGTTAGCTCTCCTGAAGCCCATGGTTGTGCTCTTATGGCTTCCCTGCTTCCTCCCTGCCTCACACCGTTCTCCACAATCTCATTGTCACTGCACCAAGGCTGCCCCCAACCTTCACATCTCCAACAAGGCCTTCCCTGTCTGTTAGTGTGAGGTGGAGCAGCACCATTCCTGGTGGGTTCCTCCACTACCTGTGACAGGAAGCTGCCATCCAGGGCTTTGCAGGAACCTCCTGCACTGCTTGTGCTCCACTGTGCTGCTTGTCCAGCTGCTGCCAGGGCAGTTAAAGCCCTGCCATGACCCAGGACCTGTGACTTAGAGGCTGTGTCCAGCTGCCTGCAGAACTGTGCTGAGGGGCCTCTGAGCCCACTGCAGAGAACTCATCCCCTGACAACAGGTCAGCTGCTGGCTCTTGGAAATGTTGCTCAGAAGTACATTGCTTTCTAATTACATATTCAAAACACTGTTCCAGGGATAACATGAACATAAGTCTGTTGTTGAATTGTATAGAAGATTAATCAGGATATTAAGAAGCATATGCCACGGTACTTATACAGACAGTAATCCCTAATAGGGAAGAATTCTATACAAGCAAAAAAGGGAATATTTGGATATCTGGAACCTGATTAACCATCACCCTGTAAACCAGTATATACTAGTCTTCTAGCTCCTTACACAATCCTCCTCCTTCCCCTTTCAGCTGGTTTTCTGCTACACTTACACACACAGAGGAGATGTCTCCATTTCGTTTAGGTTTCTGGGCAGGCTGTGCACAGCCCATGGAGCTGTGCAGCTCCCACAGCTGTAGCTGCAGTCAGCACACACAGCCACAATGATCACAACTGCATGAGGCAGCTCCCAACGTAGGAACTGCCAGTTTCAGAAAAAAGGCAAAACTGGAAAATATACAGTATGTGATGTGTTATTGCCTTTGATGCCTGAGGATTTTAATATGTATTCTATAGATTTTCATAGGGTTATATAAGTTGAATAAGTTTTCCTAAGTCTCTCACATTTTAAGTAGCATGTAGAAGTTACTGAACATTTTCTCACACGTTCCTGAAATTCTGTTAGACACACATTACCAAGGACACGCTCGTTTGAAGAACACCTGCAGGGACTCCAGCTGAGACAATCAGATAGCTTGGAGTCGGAACAGGAGAGTCAGCTCAGAGCCCTGCGAGGGGCTCCAAGGGGCAGTTCTGAGGGTGGGCACCAGGGGAAATGGTATCACAGCTTGGGTATAGTCCTCAAATGTGTTAATTACTGAAAGTTATGAAAACTGTAACATTTGGCTGGCACGAGTCCATGTAATTTTATTGTGAACCTGGAAGCTTCTAATAAAGGGGCTACTCTATCTGTCTATCTGTTCCACTAATATGGTTTTGAAAGCCTTTTGCAGGATTAGGCATCCCCTTGATCCCCTGAAGGTCACAGCAAGAGAACACAGCTCTACTGATGTGTGCGGGATGGATATATGGTTACACAATTAAATTCAACTTCTGAACTCCAGCACATCTCAGAGTTAACTATATTTTAACTACATTACTTTAACTTTGGAATAAATAAGCTGCCTTGACATACTTTAATCAGGTCATCCAGAAAACAGCCAAAAGCAAGACCTTGCTGAAAACCAGATGCATCTGAAAGCAGAACTTTCTGACTACGCAAATAGCATAAAATTGTCTTACACAGAGCAGAATATTAGATTAGCATTTTACTTTGGAAATGGGCACTGTAACATTAAAAAGGACTTTTTTTTTTTCCCTACTTGTCATTTCTAATTGCATCAAATAGCAATGATTTGATTGTATCATGAGACACTGAGAAACATTATGGTTCCAGTTTCAATGACACGATACAGCCCTCCTGACAATCTTTCAAATACTCTCCTGAAAGCTGGTCAAAACTTTCCCAGCTACAATCCCCAACAAACAGGTAAGTCACAAGAAAAAGCTGGTAGTTAGATTTCACACCTTTCCTAATAATCCTAATGGCTATAGTTTACAAAGAAGCTTATAATTATTCAGCAGGGAAATGTTTTGTCCTGTGGATATATGGAAAATTCCAAATAGCAAGAACTAACTTTTTGGTGTGAGCTAAGGCATGATGCCTTTTGCAGCATACAGACAGTATGTCTTGTCAAAGAAAGAAGTCACTTATACTCCTTTTGCAATTTATACCAAGTTATCATCATTAAAGAGTGAAACAGAAATAATTAGTTTCTCATACAGCCCTAAAAGTTTCTATATCCTTTATCACACCAAGTTGCATGAGGGCCGTAGCTGCCACCTATCTAAGGCTCTCTGGGTCCAAATGCATGAAAGGCAGGGATGTGAAACTCAAATTCAGTGGGTATAATTCCCTGGCAAGTCTGCAGTCCAGGCTGTTTGTTCCTGTTACTACTGCCTTTACTAACATTGGAAAGCATTTGAGGTTATACAAAAGAAACACAAAGTCAAAGTTATTATTAAACAAAGCTTGATGAACAGACTTTTAGAAATTTAAATCATAACACCTAGTCTTCAGTAAAGTGTTGAGAGAGCAAATGGGTAAAGGTTTTGTCTGTGCTGGTTATTTTGAGCAAGAATAGCGCAAAGATGTACAGAAAAATCTTCCTGTCTTCAAGAAGCAAGTTGGTTATCAAAAGACAGTACTCACTCTCACTAAAAATGATGCTGAGGGTACTTGGTCCATCCAGGAGTCCAAAAAAAGCTACTTCTGAAATATTACTTCTCTCACAGCATAATGAGAAACACAGAACAACATTATGGGACAGATGTTGGGACAGATGTAAGAACCAAACCTTTTCTTACCCTTCATGCAGAGCCAATACCACCATGTTTCTACAGTTCAAGTTAATCAGGCATTTCTGGTTTTATCCAAAACCAATGCTTGCCTTTACACTCACACTTCTAAATCTTCATAATGCATATTCTGTGTTATACTCTTCCCCTGAAAGTTCAGATTCTTGTTTTGAAAACCAAACCCATCCAAACTGAAATGTAAGCAGATTCTTCATGTTCACTGGTAACCCACTATCACTAGTGGGTAAACACTGATGCTCTTGGTCATACTGACTAGCACCCAGTCCATACAACACCCAGCTCACAGCCTGGCAATCAAGGATCAGGCTATCAGTCAGAATAAGTTTGTCATACTCATTTCAACTTAATTAAGAAGTTGAACTGACAAGACTATTGTGAATGTAAATGAAAACAGCAATAGGCATATACCAGGATAATATGCATAAGAACAATCAAACACCTGCAGCTACAGGATGTTAAATATATCTTCCTGAATGACAGAGAGTGTGGTGGTGGAAATAAAGAAGAAGGAAAAGCCTTACACCTACCTCTGTCTTTGCTCGGACGTAGATTCTTACGCTCCCCAAATGCTGGTCCATGTGATTACATCCTGAGGAGAGTCGTGTTGTCCTGACCCCAGGCGATCTGGAACAACATTAATAAAACAGTTCAAGGTTAGGTTTGTGTGTGCCAAATTTCAAACCACTGAAGTATTCACTGCAAGTACCATCCAGCTGTGGAGATAAAGGTATTTTTGGTCAGTGACTCTTTAAGTTTGTGTGTTTTTAAAGTAAAAATGACTGGTTTGTCAATAATACCACACCACACTACATTAAAAGTGTTTGTTGTTGTTTTTTAAATCTGTGTAATGCTAGAATAACTGTATTCTGAAATAACTGTTGGTTTCTGGAGTATCCAAACAGTGTTTTCTGCAGTTTAGTTCCATTAACATTTTCAAAGAGAACTTAATAGTACAGACTGGAAGTTTTGAAGTATTAAAAGGAATCAATTCTCTGTTTAAACACAAATGACTAGTATACATGTATATAATTTTCACAGCTGTAAGTTAATAAATATTATATTTACAATGTGACTTGGGTTATTTATGGGCAGTAAGTGTTCCCAGGAAAGGTACTTTGAGACTGGGAATCCACATAAGCACCACAAGGAATGAATAATGCATTTAAAATAGATGTATTTGACACAAAGGAATGAGCTGATTCTTGACTGTCACAGCTAAGAGGAATATGGACGTTTGAATTTGTATATTTTCTCCTACTGAAATCACAATCAGTGTGTCACATCTCAAAAATCCTTCACTCTTTCTCAGCTATTTTAAGCAAAAACTTTAAAAAAAAGGACTAAACAGACTACTAAAATGATCATGTTATGTATAATAAATATACACTCTGGAAGACCTTAGAACTGAGAACAGAAGCACAGCGCAAAGACCATGGGGCTTGTAGGCTCATTCTAAGTGAAAGAAATGACAACAGATGATCCAGGAAGGCATCTCAAGGTTTCTCCTTGTGAGATGGATTTACTGAAATAATCCCTGACAATGCTGACATCACACCAAGGGTTCAAGTGTATTTGCTTTGCATGCTCAAGGCTGGTGACTAATCTTAAACAGTGACTTTTATTCACATTACAGTGCTCAGCTGGACAACAGCACTTAACTCTGCAGCTGCATTTTGGGTCACACCCCTGAAATCAGAAGGGGGCCTTCACATGCAAGTATTTTTACATCGACACTGACATTTATGACAGGGAAGATACATTGGGTTTTCTCTACCAACCACACAATATTCACTGTACAGACTGCAGTTTTAAAGGTATTTAACCACTTATTTTACCTTTCTGCATCCAGTAAGAATTCAGAAACTTTCCTACTCCTTGATTTTCTGGGTTTTGTTTTAGGAAGTGTTGAAAAGATTTTTTAAGTGCAAAACCAGTTACAACTGACTGGGCTAACATATGTCAGAAGCTGAAGTTTCAACTTCCACCCACCCCCACAAAGCCTATAATCACAGCTTCTGGGAAGCACAGCTCAGTATGTTTTATTACAGAAAGGATATACCAAGTCCTCAGAACTTTATTTCCTTTTTAGAAATAAATATATAAACATAACAGAATTCTGGTGGGCTGAGTAGTGCAAACCAGGGAACATTAACAGGAAACCAGACAATCTGTAAACAAACAAGCCAACACTCTTTAGCACAGCTTGACAAGACTGTCCAACTTGTGTGAACTAGAAAGCCACTGTTATTCAAATCCAGTTAATTTCTTTTCCACTATAAATAAGACACAATGAAGGTGCTTCATACTGAAAAATTAATTAAAGCATCAGCATCATTGACATAATTCCTGTCAAAGCCACACCTTTGATTGATTTTAGCAAGAGATCACATCTTTGGAGAAGAAACCTATGCAAAGACATGGGCAAGGTTTCAAATCTGCTTTACAAAATGTTTTAAACAGTTATGTTAATGTCTTACTACACCCTCTCAGCAACATTAACAATGTCATGAATTGAAAAAATAGCTTCCAGTTTATTTCCAGGTGAGTGGCAGGCTTAGTGCAAACAGCAGGCAGTTTTAGGCAAGCCCCATATCTGCCTTAAGGAGAACACACCATTAAAGGCTGTACCCACAGAGTCCTCTGGCAGCACAGCAGGAAGCTGACAGTGCCAGTGACCCTGCCAAGCATCAACACGCACCAGAACAGCACTGAAACAGCCCCTGCTGCCAAACAACAGCTGAAGGATAAACAAGGTGGTATAAAAGACTCTGTGTCTGTCTCAGGAAAGGCATGTGGGGCTTAAACCTCGGGGTCACCTCTGCAGTGGAAGCAGCCTGCAGGTTACCAGAGAGGTGCTGCACACACACAGAGGAGCTGAGTTATGCTTTTCCTGGCTGGTAGTAGTTGTGATTTGCATGTGTTCTCAGCTGAGGGGGAAGAACATGGGGAAGAAAGGTGATCTGTTATCAGAAGGCAATTTTGCTCCTATAAAAAGCTTACATAACACTGCAGCAAGTGCCTGGGAAGCCCTGGGGAAACAGTGATAAATGATATCATGGTAATCCCAAAAGAACAAAGAACTGACATGATTCATGCTGAAAGACAGATTGATTGCACAGAATGCAATTCAATAAATATGAGCGAGAGATGAAGGGAATGAAATTAAGAACTAACAATATAGAATAAAATCATATGAGACTGGGAATAGCTGGAGGTTCACTCTAATTGATTCTGAAGCTGAGACACAAAGAGTCTGTTTCCAGGGAGGTGTCTTTGCCTTTCCAAGAGTAACTTGAAGGTTGTGGCTCTTTCAGCAGCATCACAGTCCATACTGCTACTCCTATTAGGAACTCTGGGAACTGTAGTAAAGATTTTTCCATGGCAAAGACAACATAACTTAAATGAGGGACTTTAACCCAGGGAAAAGGCTCAGCTTAAACAGATAAGTACTATATTGAGAATCGGGGAGCTGAAATTTAAGTTGTCTTGATGTATCAAATTACTCTGATTTCAATTTTGGAACTTTTATCAGAAAGTAATAACCAATAGGATTTTTGCTACAATAAGACTCACAAGGCCACGTGCTATTTGTCAAATACCATAACAAGTGTGTTAATAAATATTAGTTACTTTAAAGAATGCATTATCCAAACAGCTCGCAGACAGAGAGAAGGCAGAGAACATGAAAGGATCTGAACAGCAAAGTCAACATAAATTTGCACAGTAATGAAATAAAAATGGTGAAACAGTGGCTTAATGTGACACAGAGATGAAAAGAGATCTTGTCGTCTCAAACATCTCTCTGAAAAATGCAAAACACTCTGCCATTTTTCAGAGCAGATATAAGTTAGTATCAGTTTCCAGAACAATTTATGAATTGTGACATAAATTGTACATGTACAAGTGTGAGCTGGTTACAAGACTTACAAGAGTAAAATGCTAATAGAAAATATAATTCATTTGTTTCACTAAACATGCAAGCATATGACAAATTATCATTATTTATTATGTCTCCCAGCATAAGCACATAGAACACTAAGCCTGTGGAGATTTATTAAGAGAATTCTGAGTGGTTTGACAGGGTATATGAATTAGTTTGCAGTTTATACTTTCTTCACCTTCTCATGACTTTTTTTGGTGCCCAGAATAATTTTGTTTTATTTGTGAATCCATCTCATCCATCCTTTATACTGAACTGATACACAAGAATTGCTTCACTGTCTTACGGTGCCACTTCAATAACTGCTTTATTCTGTTGATGATCTCACAGTACACATTCATTCTACCTTAATACAGACTGTATTTCCCAATAGAGAAAATATATCCTATAGAGCATTTCAAAGGATACTTCTATGATATAGATGTCAAAATGATGTTACCCCATTGTTAATTATATTTGTTTCATTATATTGATTTCTATATTAGCTGATGAAAAATTCAATTAGAAGCATTTGGACAACAATAACTGAAACTAAAATGACAGTTGAGCCAAAATCAGAGAAAGAAATTATGAAGCACTGTGTCTATACAGTGACACAGTGTTGTAAATCCAGTTCGTCCCAAACCTTATCCCAAACCTTCAAGCCAAATCTGGATATGGTATCATGCCTTATCACATCTAAATACAAGCTCTTTTGTGCTTATACAAATCTAAATATATGCTCTAAAAAGGAGCACTTATCCATACTCAGGCAGGATGGGGGGGTTACTTGAGAGTAAAAGAGGATGACTACATTTATTAAATTAATTAATGATTTTTATCTCCATAAGAAGTCTCACTTTTCTTAGTCTTACAGTCCAAAATGTGATTCCCATTTTAATATTTAGTTGGCTATTTTTCAAGATATAAGAAAAACAGCAAATGCATGTGGTTGGAAAGAAGTGTGGAGGAGGCTGCTCTCTTGTGCTACTGAACTGGGACCTTAATTACCTTCCTCCCAGTCCACTGTTGCTACTTCACTTCCCAAGTTTCTAAAATGAGACTGAGAGCAGTCAGTTTGTTCTGGATAGTATCTGCTATTCCAAAGAGTGTAAAATCTAAACTGCAGCCCTGGGATGAAAAATAAAATTGTTCTTAGTGCACAAATGTTAAATTTGATGCAAGTTTATTTCAGCATTTTAACATTTTACCACAGGGGCATTTCTATGTCCCTGTGCGATGGGACTGTCATTTCACATAATAATTTCAGTGTCTTCATTTTCTAAGAACATTTTTCTCCATTATATATTTGGAATTATTTTTAAAATTACATTTCTTCTGCATCTTCATCAGTCATATTTTATTTCTTCTTTTCAACATGTTTATTATCTAGTAAAATGCATTACTTTTACTTTATTAATTCATTCTATTTTCCCCTCTAATTTAACTTACTGAGTTTGGTTGGTTTGATTCTTTTTCCCCACTATGCCTTCATACTGGCAAACTGACTTGCAGTCAAAGACTCGAGGAGACAAGAATACCCAGGATCCCCTCCCATCCTGACCATCACAGGTGGAACCTGCACTGTCAGCACTGAATTAGTTACAGAGGGAGCACACATCTGTCACCTCCACCAAGCAATTCCAACTCCTCATTGCTGCTTGGAGCTCTAAACTCGACAGTCAAATACCGAAGGGTTCGAAGGAGAAGGAGGTCAAGGAACAAGAATGAGCACAGCCCCATTAAATTTCGGCCACTATACTAAGGTAGAAGGTGAATATTTTGAAATATACTTCTGAGCAACTTCCACGTGGTGATAAAAACAAATCAGCAGATGGAACAGTCTTACATTGCCTATTAAAGGCTCTGTATTATCAGGCACAAGAAATGACTGGAAAATTATAATTTCAAGGCCCAGTAAAGTTTACAAGGGAAAACGTGGTTCTCCAAAGCAGAGAAGCAGCTCCCTGTTTTTCCAGAGGGATGAGGAGCTGTCTCAGGGGCAGTTTGCACTCCTGGAGGCCGGTGTGCTTGCAGCAGTACCAGCTCCAGGGCTGGGACATGCAGTGCAGCCCGGAGTGCTCAGAGCCTGAGGGATAATGTGCAGAGATTTATTAGATGATATGAGGACAAGAGTGCCCCGGGTGATGAATTGGAAAGAACAAGAGAAGATAATGAGCAAGTTTTGCTTGTTTCAGCAAAGCCTTATTGATGTGTCCAAGCAAAATCAATGAAAGAGTGCCTTGGTGTTCTTGTCAGCAAAAGACAAGTACCTACCTGTTGGGATAAAATGGTTTAAATTAAATAATACTTAAAAAAACCACTTAATTTGACATACTTTCTCTTATCACTCATCAGTGCTAATCAACAGTGACTTTCAGAAAAATTACAGTCTTTCCTCCACTGGTGCCACATTACAACATAACCTACATTTCATTTATTTACATGTATTAATTTATTATCTTCTTAATGGTAAAAAAGGTTGAGTAAGCTAAGGATTCAGAAACAGAATTCACTGGTGAAAACAGCTTACTCAGTGCAAAGGAAATGTACTTCTATACATTTATAGTTCCAGAAAGTGTTAATTTTCCAGAAAAATAATCTGACTTAAAATGTAACCATCATTGATTTCAACACCTCTCCAAAACATATTCTAGAAAATATATTTCAAACATTCTTAAGAGCTTACAAAAATGTATTTGACTGCATGTCAAAAGGAAAGATTACAATATTTTTAACTGCTTTGTGTATGGCACAAGGACAGTTAATAAAGAATAGATCTAATACCACATTTGCAGCACGCAGTTCTGACTGAGAACACTTTCACTCACAAGGATTCTGCACCTCAAGGGAAATGGGATTGCTAACTGCAAAAGTGTTAATTATATAAGAAATACCTAGCTAAAATTTGGAGGTAGTTGTTTTGATTTTAATAATCCACATGGCCACCACCATGGAAATAATTTCTTTAGGATCAATAAGAGTGCAGAAATAATGGCTGCAGTTACTCACTGGTACTGCTTTATTCCCACTGAAACATCTAGGCAATCCCTAAATTCCTTGTTGTAGGGACTATTTAAATATTTGCAGGTTTGTGTTTACAAGGAAATGAAGATACAGGAGCAACTCTTCTCAGTGCCCCTCTAACTGCTGCCCATTTTTTCATGGGATAGTTTCAGTCACTGAAAGAAGCAGCCACTCATCAGGGTTTGCCTTCCTTCTCCTCACAGGAGTGTGCTGGGGATGTGCAGTGCCCTCAGGGCCAGAGAGAAGGGATGGGGGTCAACACTGGACACCAAGAGTTCAGCACTTAATATGAGAAAACAGAAACCAAATAATCCATAAAAGACTCCAGAGAACTGAACTCATGCCCTACTGTCTGTTTTGGACCCAGAAGAGAGATACATTTGGGGTCAAGACTTCCACTGCTCCCACCTCAAGGGACACGTGCCCTACTGGGAGAGATCATTTCAGGGTTGACTGGTGGACTAGATCAGGGAAATCTCCTGTGGTAGGCTGTTCCCTAGTACACAGTATTCTTGCCCTCAATCAAGAGGTTCTCACAGCAGAGACAGATTCTTTCTCTTTTTTAAATGAAATCCCAGTTTTTGCACTATAGCCGGCTGTGTTACTAAGAAAGATGTCTCTGAAGGGGCAGTTGAATCAATCCAGTGCAGATGCACACTGCAAGAGGCAGCAAAACCAAACAACAAGGGAAAAGCCCAAGCCTCTGGAGAAGGTGAATCTCTCACTGTTAAGACTGCGACTCCCATTCATGAAGGCTGGCTCCTGCATTTCCTACAGATGCAATATCTTCAATGCACTTGTCCTAATGAACCATCCCTAATGATTCCTAATCAATCTGAATTTTCCTTGTGGCAAGTTCAGAAAATACATTCAGCACAGGAAAAACTGCTCATACTTCAATCACAACACATGCCCCAATTCCACAAGAATTTCTTCTTCATTCATAACTCCACCCTTCCAACTTTATTCTGAATGAGTCACTCAGAGGCACCCTTGAGCCTCTTCATGCCTTCCAGACCAGGTAGGCACCTTCTACTGTTCTTAGCAAACGTTCTGTGCCTGCATTTCCAGCTTTTGAAAACCTCCAGCTGTGTCTTGGAGTGACTGGGATTGGTTGTTTCGCACAGCTCCACAAGCCAGGATAGCAGAAACTTTGCTAGCCTTGTATTTCTTTATTCCTAGTAGCAAGTCTGCAGCTCAGGACAAAGTGCAAGGATCCCATTCATTCCTCACTTATGCACGAGTGCTGCCTTGACAAACACTGGTACAAACACAGCTGGCAATGATGGAAGAAGACAGGCAACATTTAATCCATCTTTTATATCCCTTCTTCAACGAGGTGACACATAAAACTCATTAATTAGTCAGAAATGCTCCAATTCATTCAGCCAGATTTTTGCTTTAAGACGTGAAAGGGCAAAATCGCATTTTGAATGACGAATTAAAACATTATAAAGCTGGTAATGTTCAACACTGCATGGAGTTTGCATACACTTGAAAAATAAAACTAACCACTGGTAGAGGACACAGTGGAACACGAGTCTCAGCCCTGCAGTAACTAATTGTGCCATTGTTCCACAGTGCATGTCCAGTGGCCTGTAATGTTCCAGACCAGCCACTGGAGTCCATTTACTGCCAGTGAAAGGAGTGCACGCAGCAGCTGTTAAAAAACAGGGCACAGGAGCACACAATAGACCCAGGCTTTCTGCTTCTCTTTTATCGGCCAATGATCATATTATATAACAAGAGATTGTGTCAACAAAAGATTTGATCCATGTAAAATGCTGCTGTAATTGCTGATGCCTTAAAACATTTCAGATGATTGTTTCATACTTAAACTTCAAAGCACTGTATATAGAGCCAGATAAAAGGAAAGACTTTTTTCTTTCCATCAGCTTTTATGAAGAAGAGTCTAATCTTAGATTGAATTTGAAGGCTCCTGTGTTTTCACAGCATAAAAATCCTATTAAATTTTGATAGTGCAATTTTGTAGGATATAAGGACTATAAGACTGTAACTTATAGCTGAATATTATCAGGAATCTCTGCTTGACAACAGAGGCTTATTTTGGTACAAACCTGCAGAGTAATTTATTAATGTTTTTAACACACACTGAAATTACACCATTTGAATTCAAAATCCTTTAGCAGCCAAATGCCTCAGAAATAGTAGTTATGGAACTCTACTTGCTTGAGGTACAACTGCCTGTTTCTTCGGCAGAGTATTGAGTTTGAGAACATTTTGCCACAAAGTATAATCGCTATGTATCAGATTTGCTGTCCATACATTTCTTCTTCCCATCTTAGTATGACTCTTCAGGCAGGAAATTTTCCCCTTGTGGTGGGAACACAGTTAAACTAATTTCCCATGGAGAGGTGCATTATTTTTTACCTAAAACATTGAATAAGAGAAGCTTCTTTGCTTACTTGAAGCTGCAGTAAATACTATTTGTAATGTACCTGCTGAGTGATCATTTCCTTTGGGCAGCCTACTGAGTGCTGTGGATCAATTTACTGATGCATTTCTGCCTTGTCAATGTTTCTGCTGTTCACCTGGCAATGAAGTGAACATTCCCATGAGCACAAGAGGGAAGTGTATTGGGAAAGAACATACCAAAAAGAGCAGCCTCTGATGGGTATGTTGAAGGCTTGTGATCTGAATGTATGCAGCCAAGTCTGTTTTAACTTAGGAGTAACATGATCACTGCACATCAGAAAAACAAACGTGTCAGGTCCTGACATTCCATGGCATGAATTTCTTACAATAATGAAAATCCATATGTCTTAAATCTCAAGAATGCCTGTTTAGGGGCATGACTACAATGATTTTACTCTACTTACTAGTCAGACTGCAAATCAGATAAATCCAACCAGCAGAAACTCTGTTCAGTCATATTTGTGAGCAAGACAGAGCCAGGTCAGCAACTACATTCTTCAGCTGCACTAGAGGCTTCTCCAGCTGACAAGTATGTTTCTATATATTGCTGTTACTACAGGTTTGCAAAGGCAAGGTGACATGTTGAAATTGAAATCAGATGATGCACCCATATTGATAGATAACACATCAAGCAGCACCAGAATTGAATAATAAAAAGGACATAGAAATAAATCATCTCAAACAACAAGATGTGCTGCTGCTCAGCAGCCCCTGAGCTGTCTAAAGCACTGTGGGATTTCTTCTGTCAGCTCCTTACAGCATGCATGGATACACAATTTCACATCAGAGGTAAGCAAAATGTCATGATCAGTGGAGTTCTGTCTTAAGTTGTGACACCAAAGTCAATACTGTGTGTTTTTCAGGTTAGCCTTCCTCGGGGAAAATAACAAATAAATTAGTGTATTCAGCTTATTGGGTGCACAGGGTGCCTGTATTTCTGATGAATGAGACATAAAACTCTCTGTCACACAAGGCAGAAATCAGTGAGAACTCGGTATCCATATAGACACATACAGATCACATAAGGACCCATGGTCAGAATCTGGACCATTCTTCTAAAGGTTTGCCAAGGATATTACACAGCATTCTAAGGAACTCCTACTATTCCAGTGATTAAAGACTCATGCATCTGTTAAAAAGCCACTGAACATGACAAAATCTTAATTATGTTTACTGTCACACTGTATTCTACTCCTCCCTTTTTACAAATGGAAGGCTGTGACACACAGTAAGTCTGCAGTGGAGATTTAGTTCTCAGCCTGAAAGGTTTAATGTAAGCCTTGCTGTATACATTTCGTCTGTTAAAATACTTCAGATATTTAGCATATGCAGAAAACCTGAATCCATTTTAACATGGGCAACCCAAAATAGCCAGTTTTAGCAGTCTGAATACCAGATGTATTCAGACACATTTTGGTTGCATTTGAGTCTTATATACTTAAGTGATGAAACACTGAATCCCAAAGTAGGCTCTAACTACTGAAATAGGATTTTATTTAATTGTATCAAAACCAGTTTCATTTATTTCTCTTCATTTCTCTTCATGTACACTTGAAAGAAGCACATGTGAATCCCCACATTCTGGAAAGCCTCAAGATGTGGCTACGGTAGCCACATAAATGTTCAATGAAGTTTCTGTCCTTCCTTTTGCCAGTTCTCAGCCCCCTGCCCCAAGTGAGTATCAGGTCAAATGCATTTTGGATTTGGTTGATGAAGGAAACTGAGCCCTACAGAACTCCCTAAAATTCACTTGGCCGGGCTTTCTGCAGCAGACCCCTCTCTCTAACAAGAGCAAACAGTACCACAGGATTACAGAGCCATGAGCTGGCAGAAAGGTAAGTGTGCCCCACCCAGGCCATGACATTCCTCATTAGCTGCCGCAGGAGCTTGTAATATGGGCACCAGTCTGCAGATGCTCAGATGTACTTCAACTGGGAAAATGGCAACCAAAATCTGTAACACCAGAACATACTGTTTTAGCAGAATTACACTGTTAAATTAGGACTGACTGATTAGTCAGATTGTACTCTGCTTGGTGAGGCATGTTTTACAGAACTATACAGAAAGCATTTAGACAAATCTCTCATAACAGCTCTTACTCTGAAATGCAACAAGCTACAATTAAAAAAAATGGCTTGTGTATTCTTGGCACAGCAACATTGCAACCTGTCTTTGCTGAAGACAGGCTGCCAGTAATAATTTTATAAAACTTCCATGCATGCCATCTGTCAATAACTCTTCAGAGACTCATTTCCAAAATTTCCAGCTATATCTGACTCATTAATTAAAATGAAGTATTAAAGAAAACTATCAAAGGAACATTTGCCTTTAATATCACCTGACAGGAAACCAGTTGATGAACTTCAGTGTTTCCAAGTTTTGTTACATTTCCCATATCACAGCTCCAGACGGAGTTTTAAGCTATAACTATGAAAACATGCAAGGTCTAACCTCTTATTAGTTTATTTTATCTGCCTGTGTAAAAAAACCTTGCAAAGGAAGAGTGACAGAGGACAAGTTGCAGGGGTAATGCTTCAACAATCTGAGCGAAACAACATGATAACAGGCAGATGTATTGAAAAAAGAGTTAATGACTGAGACAGACACACAGCTTAAGAAATCTTCTACTTCAACCTCCACAAAGATTAGCAAGACATTGAACAGAACAATCATAATCCTCTTCACAAAACAATTAGTATCACTTGAAATTGAGGGTAAGCTCTCCAGCAACTTTTTCTCCCTCAAATATCTGAGCAGAAAGAAAGAAGGAGAGTGAGAGAAAGAACTAAAAAAGGATCTGGGTCAAGAAACATTGTCAGAGGGGAATGAAGAATTGTTGAGCAGGACCAGAGCAGAGTTTATGGGTTGATACTGAAGGAATACCAGATATACTGCATGGACAGGGCACTGTGCAGGAGATAAAGCTTAGGAGACAATCACCAGCAACGTTTTGCACAGAAACAGCATGAAGCAAAGTATTCAAAAAGATGAAATAAGGAGAGGAAATGTTCAGTACAATGGCACAAGATGCAGGAAAAGTAATTTTAACTCTTCTTGATTAAGTTTAAAACCAGTAAAGCTTTTACACTTTACCTTTTGTTGAAGCTTTCCAAACATCAAAGAACTGTTTCTACCTGTTAAGGTAAAAAGTGAAGCTGACTACAGAGGCTACAATTGGACTGACTACCACTTTGATCTGCCACCAGAGAGATGTGCCATCAGTGCCACCAAGAGTAAGCTCCTCCTGCCTTTACTGTGCTGCAGTGTTTGTTTCCACTGGCATTACTGGAAATCTGCATAAAGGAGTTCAAAACTCCCAGTGCTAAGCTCTGCTTGGACAGCCAGGCACACATCCATTTCACTACATCTACACAAACCCCACAGTTTGAAAAGTTATTTAAACAGCTATGAAGGCAAGGATAGCAAACTACATTCTCAGGGTTTTTTCTGTATTTTAAGCAGCTTCATTACAGCACCTCTTATAAAAATCAAGCCATCAGTGTCACACAGCAGCTCACCTGCAGGGCTGAGGAAGAGCCCAGGGCTGGTACAACCTTTGCTGAATGCTTTGCCATAAGACCGTGCTCCTGCAGGGGACACCAAACCCATCTATCAGCAGAAAGACTGTACCACCAGTAGCTACAGTACAGCACAAACATAACAGACCCGATGGACTGAAGTACCAGGCTATTGGGATGCATTTATTCTGAGATATAAAATATGTAATCAATAACTTTCCATAGATCTTTCCATCAAGATGTTTAAACCAACTTTATTCTCTGAGCAGTAGCAATAATTTTTTTCACTATTTCCTGAATTTATATATTTTATTTCTAACAGTTTAAGGCTAGGTTAACACCTAAAACCAGCCAATTATTTCTTATTGAAGCAAACAGACAAGAGGTCCAGGTAAGAAAATTATACCAGATAGCAAATTATACCACTAATAACTGGCATTATTAGATTCTTGTTTGCCTGCAATTTCAATGGTAATTTAAAAGACTCAGAGATCTCACCAGAACACATCAAAAGACAAAAAGTCATTATCTTATGGAAGAAGAGTGGCTAATTCAAGGTAATTGTACTGTAGCAGCCCTTTGTCAGTTTTTATTCTCTGGGAAAATTGCCTTCCTTTCATGATACAGTAGAATCCCATCTGCTAATATTGCTCATTTGCATTTTAATTTCTTGAGGAATGCCTCCCCAAAAAACCAAACACCACAGTTTCTCTTCTCACCACAGGAACAGAAGGCCCTTATGTCAGAGGACAGAAATGACACTGAGGTCTCCTTTCTATAAACTGTGGCAAATTCAGCAGAAACCTTGAGTGTCTCTGCACATCAGGACTATGGATGGAATGGCACAGCCACACACAGTGACACTGCACTCAGGGCACGTGTCCCACACCAGCCACAGCCACACACAGTGACACTGCACTCTGGGCACATGTCCCACACCAGCCACAGCCACACACAGTGACACTGCACTCTGGGCACGTGTCCCACACCAGCCACAGCCACACACAGTGACACTGCACTCTGGGCACGTGTCCCACACCAGCCACAGCCACGCAGAGTGACAGTGCAACTGGTCCAGCTGCAGCCAAAGCTTCTGCAGTCATTTCGTGGCTACCTTGGATGTTCTCGAGCTTTGAGTTCTTGCCTGAGACTCCACCAACCTGGTTTGTCCTCGTGGCCAGCACTGCACCATGCAGATCTGTATATTCTGAACAACATACTTTTCAATTATAAACACGTTAGAAAATTGTCACTGGCACACAAGGTAGAGGATTTGGTGTGTCTGCCTGCCTCATGAGGCCTGAGCTGATACTATTACCTCTAATAAAAACAGTTCTGAAGAAAACACATGTTCAAATCTTTTTCATCTCTCCCTCGTTTCTTAAAGTTCTTTCCCAGGTCACAGATAATATTTTCTTTTCAATGTGCTGCCAAAACTACTGAATTTCTACAGAAACAAAAGTAGGAAAGTTGCTTCAAAAGTTTACATAACTGTGCCGTTTCTAATCCAGTAATAACTCCTTCAAGGCAAAACAAGCTCTCTTATCAGTTAGTGCTATAAATGACTGTTTTTTAACCTCTTCCAAAACTATGAACAACAAGCAAAATACATTTATCTCATTGATAATTGAAATTCATCTGCTCTATCTCAGTATCTCAAGGAACTGTTCACAAAAATAATTTATGTGCAAGTGTTTAACCCAGATTGATTACATTGCCAAGTAGTATGTCAACTATTTGAGACATCTAATTTACAGTCTCACAATAGATACTTTACTAAATTTTGCATTCATCTGTCACAGCTGTGTTCAATGATTTGACCCTGATTAAAATTCAGACAGTTTCTTTCTGTGGCAATTCTTTTTGATATCTCATTCATCTCCACAATTTCAATAAAAGTGGGAATAAAAGAGGAACATTCTGGCCTCTATTTACTGTATATATTACCAGTTGTCTGCAGACCCTTACTGTAACAGAACAGCACAAGGGGTCGACTTTGTTAGATCCTCCCCTCTTGAATATTTCAGCTATGAGACAAAGAAATCAGCAATATCCCCCTCTTCCACTTGCAAGACCACATGGAGTGCTACAGACAAAAGAAATCAAAAGCTTTAAACCCCATCACACGGAAAGTAATCTTGCAACCATCCTGTGAGCCAGGACTGCAGAATAATGACTCATAAAGTAGCCTAGAATAACTGGAAAGTTGTTTCCACAACCTGTGTAAGCTGTGATGTTCTTACTGAATTTCAGGGAAGAAAATGGGAACATAAGGATGAACACTGTTCTCATGTAACCAGACATACCTGACTGGCACCTGCATCAGCTCTCTGGTTTGTTTGCTCAGGGAAACAGTGACTCTTCTGAGTCCACCCATGCAGGGCACTCAAGTAGGAAGAAGATTGAACCAACCTTTCCTCTCCCATGAGAATTTACAGCATATGTTAAATTGCTACAACAGCCTATTTCAGTATCCTGATTGTACTGGGGAGAAATGCAGAGAAATAGGAGAAGAGCCTTTGGCAGTTGTCAGACTGCACAGAAACCTACCAGCCAAAGCTGCCAAGTGAAAGATAAAAAGTGATTCTGTAAATCAACGGGTGAGTATGGGAAAATAAATAAACAAACCAACCAACTGTGAGTAAGAAACTGAGAGCAACTGGAAACTGGCCTTGAGAGAGGGTATTAGATTGACTCCTACTGCCAAAGCTCAAAATTGTTAGGCACAGAGGCTTCCTAACACAGGAAACAGGCAGCACGGGTTCTTCAGTAAAAAGAAAAGATATCAAAGACATCTTTCCTTGATGATGTGACAAGATTTATGTTGAAAAAAGACAACTTTATACAAGCAAGTGGATGGCTAAAATTCCTCCACATCAAGCTATTAATATGTCTCCATTTACTGCCAGTACAGCAAAAAGAAAGCATGATAAGATGAATTAAATGGTGACAAATACAAGCAATAAATAAGGCCACAGCCTAGTTGGCCTCAGATACTATTCAAGTGCAATGTGATAAATTACTGCCAGTTTAAGAATTTCCATGTCAGTAAATGCCTGTCCATACTCTCAGGCAGAGGCTCTGACAGACATTCTCACACAGAACAATTTTCCTGTCATTTAACAGGATTCTCAGTTGCTGCATTTGCCCATCCCAGCAGAAACATTCGTGGAGCCCAGCAAAGGTACCAAGAACAGTGAGGCCAAGGAAACACATGGCATATGCTGGTGTTTGGGTGAAAAATGCTGAGCCATGGCGTTTCCACCATCACATCACTGGAGGCTGTCAGGCTGGCCAAGGGAGAAGGTGAGACTTGCTTAGTGCTGTGGTACAGCTGCTGCCTCTGACAGTCTGACCAAGAGGAGCAGAGGTGGAAGAGACCACAGGCCCTCCTGGCAGGAGCCTGGACTCTGGGACCAAGAGGGATATCAGCAGCAGTAGCCAACCTTCAATCATCAAGGCAAAGGCTTTATATTAAGCTGAGGCATGGCTCTGCTTGCCAGTGGGAAGCCAGAGGTATGCCAAACATACAGGCTGGATCTGGTCATAAAACCAGTACCAGAGTTTATGCACACACCTGGTTCCCTTCCAATGGCCTGTGTTTTGAGCCATTACTTTTTAGCATCTGCTCTCTCTCAATACAACTGGTTTTTGAAGAATACAGAGTAATGTAGATTTATATTACTTTATCAAAAGGAGTAGCAACAGGTGTGTGCAGAAAAACTCTGTTCCTTGAGGTTCTGCTCCCAGGCTGCCACTCTAGCACGATGAATACACAACGTAGAAGGGGAGGAGAGGGGAGCAGAAAACATGAAACAGGAAAAAAGAACATCACTGTGACCACAATGTTAATAACATCACAAATGCATAGTGCAAGTACCATTATTTGTTGTACAAGGCCTTTTTATTTGCTAATTGGATTTTTTCTTATTTTAGCATAGAGTTAGTAACAGAAACAGCATCAGCAAAGCATTTGATGAACACGTTTGGAGTCCTTAGAAAAAAAGCAAAACATGGTATTTCAAAAGACAAGGAACTGTGTTTCCTCCAGCAAATATTAAAACCAAAATCCTTTTCCTTGAATTCACTCTGAGAAAATCAGTCTTTTTGCTAACTAAGACAAGTTTAAAGGATAGAAACTTGCCATCTGAAAGGTTCTTTTACGAGATTCCCTTCCCCACCCTTGTACTTGCAGTGTTTCAGCAGAAGCCTAGAGATTTCACTTACTTTTGTTGGTTTATCCACACACATACTCAGTGTTGGCACTAGGCCTTCCCAGACAACACATGGGACATAAAAAAATGCAGTTTGATAATCCCCATCCAATTGCTAATTGACATTTCCATCAATAGTCACCACCAAGAAAAGGAAAAAAAAGCCTTATTCAATTACTTCCACTGAAAATGTCAGATTCTGCAGGTGCTTGGATTAATTACAGATCTTTCCTTTAGCTACACTGATCCCAAATGAAAAAAGCAACACTTTTTAAAGCCTCTGCTGACAAGAGAATCCAGGTAATATCTTGGGACTCCCAATTTGTGCGAAATCAGTTACTAAACCTACCTGCTGATCACATCCTCCCATAGCATTGAGAGGCATTTAGTACAGTAGTGCCCTCCCAAATTCCAAACCAGTAACTGTGTTCTGAGGAACTAACATTTGGAGGACATTCTTCTAAATCTTTCAATCCCAAACAACCTGAACAACCTCCAACAATTGCTCATGAATCCACTGCTAATAAGATCAGATTGGGATGGCTGGTACTATTTCTGAAAATAAGGTGAGAGCATTAAAAATTATTCTGTGTCAGTTTGATATTACCTTTTGTAATTGTTTCATTCTTTTATTCGTTAGGTTTTTACTGAAAAAAAATAATGGAAAAAACTACAGAATTTTAACCTATCTTGTAGTCACTGATGTCACACATTTCTTATTTCCCATTTTCTGACATGGGAAGCAGACATACACATTCTCCATTTGCCATCCTCCTGATTCTTGATGGCAATCAGAGTATTAAAAGCTAACTGTTGTTTAAAACATGCCAGATAACTACTCAATATTGTAATTCATTTAGCTGATTTCTATTAATAACATGGTTGGCTGCTGAAAAGGTCTGGAACTGCAGCTGTGAAAAGGAAACCATGTGAGACCTGAGGAAGGCACCTTGATCCTAGGTGATGTGTTTCATTCAAATGTAATGGGATTAAAGTAAGCAAGTGCAACACAATTGCCCAGATCTTCTCTGAGCTGTGGGATCCTCAAACAAGACCCTAATGCAGATTATGTTTCCCCAGGACCGAAACATTTAACCTACTACATAAAAACAGGAACAACCAGCAAAAAAATGTAAAACAATCAGACAGGCAGAAGAGATAAAAAGTGGTTCAATAAACTCTTCTGCACACTGTGTTTCAGGACAATGGTTCTTCACTTGATTTCCAACCAGCTCAATGACTTTCTGAATACACCTAATTACATACAGTCTCCTCCAGTCCCCAAAAGGACTTCTCTGGGTCATGTGTTGGACCTGCCTGCCCTCTCCTGCTCACGGACACATTACAAGGAGCTCCTTCAAATTAGCAGTTTTACAGTTCTAAGAACTGCTGATTAGACTATTCTTTCCAAAGGTCAGGCAAAACAAAACCCATTCTTAAAAAATATGACCTAATTTGAAACAGATAAATTCTCTTACTTTTGTCTTTCCAAAAGTATCTGTATTTATCACATGCTGCCCCAATATATACCTTGACCCAACAGCACGTATGAAGCTTGCTGTTTCATTCCAAACAATTCAATATGTTGATGAATGGATTCAGGAAACATAGAACCTCATTATGATGAAATTGGACAATAATATTTGATTGCAGTGTTGGCTGATCCCAAAGAGTGCCTGTAACAGGATTTGAAATGTTTTGTTCCTTTCCCACAGTGCCGAGCAAGCACAAGCAAGAGCAGCAAAGCCTGCAGGGCAATCCTGGGCCAGGCACATCTCCTGCTGGTGAAAGGTTTGCAATATTGCCTGCCTGCTCCAATTTTAATGCAGAAGTAGCAATTCAAAATGCTTCACACACATCCATCCAGTTCTTAAAGAAAAACTAAGGTACGTTCCCTGTAATAATGTCTTTGTAGCCAAGAGACTGAAACCAGGCACATCTGAGGCTATAGACTGGTTTCACATGTAATCCTGAAATTCAAATCCATTCAAAAGACAAGTAATTTTTATTTTTTACAGCTCCTTTTTAAATACAGCTCCTTTTTATACACCTTAAGAGAGACGAATGCTTTCATTAGTAAATAAATACCAATGTCCCCTACAAGGCCTGGGACTGAGACATGTAAACAGCAATAAAAATTCCTATGGTCCTGAAACAAGTGACTGAAATTTTTTTCAGTGAAACCTGAAGACTTAAGAGTTGAGACAGTAAATTTTGTGATGGGTCAAAAATGTGGCAGCTACAAAGAAGACTTTGAAAGTCACACAAAAATTACTCTTTGACATCTTATTGTACAAGTAAGAAGCTTTTTTTTTGGTTAAGAAAAATTTTTGTGCCACGTGCATAACAGTAGAGCAACACAATTTGTAGGGGTTCTACAAGAGTGACAAACATGCATTAATTAAGTTGTATTAAACTACTTCCTATCATACTTGAAATTTTAATGCAATTGTTGAACAATATCCTGTAGTTCTTATATATAACCTGTATTCTAAATAGATTAATAATCAAGTATTGACAGCTCAAGCACTTCAATGTTGTGACAAGTCATTGTAGAAATTGTGGAAGATGTTTCGATCAGAAGCTGTACCCTCAAAATTATACTTTTTCTTACACACAAAGACTTGAATCTTTAAAAACACAATACTCTTCTATTACATTATAGTCTCCTTCAGAGCAAATTGAGGTTTGATCAAAAACATACAACAATATTTCATTGACTGAAAGTTTTGTTTCAATTTTTATATTCCCTTTGACTGCAGAGAAACAGGGGTGGTGACAAACTCTCACTTTGGGTACAGCCAGCCATATGGCACACATACAGACTTGAACTGGAGATTTGTCTTCTCTTTCAACACTAAATGTTATACAAACTGTGTGGCAACCAAAAGTACATTAAAGCTCACAGTTGGTAACCAAATCATCCACCAGCTGTTCCTTGCAGTAAAACGTGTTCATGTGAGTCTAGCAGATAGGACTTACTGAGGAAAAGGGTTCCCACCACTCACTGGGAACTTGTTTGCATTTTAGGATGAAGTACAACACAATGTGTCTCTTCAAAATAAGTGTTTTTCAGTAAAGATGCTCCCTTTCTAATTCTGCCCAGTGCCTGTCAGAAGACACAGCCAGTGACAGGAACACAAATATTCAACCCCTGTAACAGATTAAGCACACACAGATGGGATGTCAAGTGAAAAGAGAGTTTCAGGGCTCCACCACTGGCCTCTGTCTGCCCCCTTGTCTATAGGTTGATTTTTGGGCTAGAAATGACCAACCTAAAAAAATTTCCAGACTTGAGAAAAACTCAGATGTTCATCTAAAAGGATATGCAGAAGAACGAAGGAGGCATTCTTGCTGAATGCAAGCACAGGATCCAAGCTCAGAGCAATTCCCTGCAGGTACTGGCAGGTGCATTCCCACAATGGTTTGGGTTTTTTTAAATTTCAAATGGTTTTTCCACTTACAGTCAATAAAAAAAGTCTCTGCATGAAGACAGGGAACTGTAAGAAGGACTCCAGGCTGTCCATTTCTAGAGTTAACCTTTCAGATTTCCTTTAATTTGCCTCCTTGAAGAGCAGAGTTACTCAGCAATGAAATGGCATTTAACATAAGATACATTCAGGACTAAGAATTCTATAGAATTCCTGCTTGCTTTCTCTCCTTAAAGCAGGGAAAGAATTCAGTATTACCTTTCAAAATTTCTCAAGTCTTCCATATGTTAGTCTATAGCACAGAGGACACAATTCCTGAAGATCCAGCTGCAACATCACAGAACTCCAAGTCTCTTTTCCATCAGAGCCAAACAACAGATAAAAGAGAAGTCATTCCTCATCTCATGTTCAAATACATGTGTATGAGTCAGAAACAAGATGACAGCAGCGTTATGACACCAGCCAATTTAATGTAGTACAACATGTGACAGTCAAAACAGAGAAGAAATCTTGATTTCCTCGAACTGAGTTTCTTTTTCAGTAAAATAATAATAATAATACAATCCCTACTATGAATGAAGTTTACAACCTGAAGAGTTTAACTCTCATTTGGGCAAGTTATATATATTCATCATTACTCAAGATTTCTTTTTCTTCCAGTTTATTACTCTGCATAACAAGCTTTCACTCCATTGCTTCAGCACTTGCTTTCAATAAATAAATCAACAGCAACAAAATATATTGCCCGTAACAGGCAAATAATTCAAAGTCAAAGAAATTAAAATACGATTTGAGCAAATTATTTTCCCTTTTCCTTTCATGTAATTACTTAGGATTGGATGCTGATATTTCACCTCCTTGAGAATGGATATGAATTTCCCAGCAAAGTCAACTACACTATAAACAACAAATTCATACATTTTAAAAGCTCTGTTAAAAACAGAGAGCTGTGCCAAGAACCCAAATGTAACACTGCACTGACAGAACGACTATCAAAAGAAAACAGAAATGCAGTAAAGACCGTGAGATCACTTCTCTCTTCTGAATTTGTTCCAGTACTTGAATTCAGATCAATTAGCTCCAATCAGTTACTGAAGAGCAGAACTGAAGCTACAGAGGGCGACTAGAATGATGAAAAGGATAAATGCAAATGAAATTCACCACCAGAACAGATATAAAAAAGGTAAGTAGCTTTAGTCTAACAGTACCCCCAGCTAAATGCACCAAAATAACCTGCCCGTGCACCTTCCACCAAACTGCCAGCAGGGCCACGGAGCAGTGAGCTCCAGGCTGTGTGGAACAACCAAAGCACTGCTCTGCAGGGGCTTGCAGCCACTGGAACGCTGCTCTGGCAGAGACTGGGGAGGCCAAAGAAAGGTTCTGCCTGCACTGCATCCTCAGTTTCCCTAGTTTCTTTGTCAACCTTAAAGCCATCTAAGTTGCCCAGCCTCCCTTTTCCACCGTGTTTCAAGTGATTTTATCCACAGACACTGCAATCAGCACAGATGGGTTCAAAAGACTTTGTGTAAGTTGGTTCAGCATCACAGGTATCATTTGTCTGATGTGGGTTGGGTTGAGCTTCAAATTGACTCTCTCAATTTGTTTCAAATTCTCTCTCCTCAGCAACACTAAAACCAGTACTGCAACCTTTTAAGTCAGCTGATACTCAGGCACTAAACTAACCTTTGGAAAAAACCTTTGTCATTTCTCTAAGTTCATAGTTTGGAAATTCCTCTTACCTTACTCTCTAGAATAAGCACAGTATTTCCAAGAGTTTTCCAAGAGTTTGTACAAGACTAGAGTATAACAATTCAATTACACCCTCTTTATTTATGGCTACATACTACAGCAACTCATCTATGGAAAGGCCAAAATTAAACATAATTTCCAAATCCAGTAGAGCTGAGGAACAAAACCCATCTCCAGCTCCTGTGGTTTTCCTTTTACTAAGCTGGTATTCCAAACCACGGAAACTGCTGGTCTTAGCAGCAGTTCTGGAACACAGAAGATACTTGCAGTGAAGGGCTACCAACTGTAGAAGGATTTGGTCATTTGGGTATTTCTGTTCTTTTGAGCTTACACTGTTTTCACTTCTGAGCACTTTACATCCTACCTTGTTGCAAATAAAGTCTACCATTTTTAATATACAGTTTTATTAATGAGATTTGAATATAGAAAATGCCAAATGCATTTCTATAAAAATCGAAATAATAGCACCAACTGTACAGTACAGGGTCCTAACCAGAGCTTGCAGATGAGGTGTTACTGACCATTCCAGAGAAAGGGAGAGGTATGATGGATGGAGAGAAGGTGACCTGTGCCAGCAGTAACTGGAGGCACCACAGGCAGTGAAGGCTGAGTGCTCTCTGTAGGAACTGTCTGCTTCAGCTCTGCTCACACTGCCCACCAGTCCATCTTCCATGCCAGAACCCAAGTCAGGCTGCCTTGTAACTTCCTGTACTCTAAAAGCCAAGAGCTGATTTCCAAAGCATCCTCATGAATCCCCTGATACAAGTCTCATTTGACCTGATTAATAAGCTGATAAGGTACCACTGCTCAGCTTTGCCTTCTGCATTTCCCCAGTGAGGATGTATCACTGTCATACCCTGCTCTTCAGTGGGGCTCAGCAATATTCATCTCAAAGGCAGCCATCTCCCTGTTACTGCCAAAAACATCCATTAGGTGTGAGCTTGACACATTCTGCTGGTGAAGACAGCAATCTTCCTCTCATTGCTAACTGTAGTGGTGGACAAGCAAAGGAGGGGTGGGGTAAGCTAAAAGATAAGCATCTTCACTGACATGTTTAACGAAGTTTAGTGATTTGATAACATACTCAGTGCTCTTAGAATTCTTTTCTGGATAAAAAATTCATCAGCATGTAACTTGGCTTTAAAAAATATTAGACACGAGGGGAACTGTTTCATTGCAATGCTGCCTAAAGGTTTAAAATCTGCACAATATCTATGGGAATTAAAAAAAAAAAGGAAAAAAGATCAGAAAGAGTTAGACAAAGAAAAGTGAAGCCTTCATCTTGTGAGTAATCTGCAGGGGAAAACTGCATCTAATTAAACTGCAAAATTGAAACACAAACGCTCTTATTTTTAAGTAGGAGGTAAACTTGGAAATAGTCTGCAGAAAAAAAAAAGAATTTTTGGCTGCATCTCTTAGTTACTCATAAGTCTTGCTGACATTTGCAAACTTAATTCTGCAGCTACTTTTTAACAAAAATGTAGGCAGCGGTAACTCATTGAGTAATTTGTGGAAAAGGACATCTCCGGTACCTGTCATTGCTTTTGTGCTCCTCCTTCTGAACAGGTAAAAGTCAGGTAAAGGACCTCACTGCCACCCTCAAAAGCTATTTCTGAAGCAAAACTCCTCACCACCCCAGGGAGCTCAGCTCAGAATCTCTGCAGTGTAATCTAGTTTCCACCAGAATTTCAGCCAGGAAAATAAATTTCTCCTTCATATTCCAATTACAGCATTTCTCTGAAACAGCTGAGCAGGACCACAACTTAAAGGAGTTGATATCCTTTCTCACTGGAATGTGATAGAAAGATAAACCATCTCAAAACAAATGTAATAGTACCTTGGCTCAGAACAAAGGCACTCTGGAATAAAAAAATGGAGCAGAAAATGCAAGTCACAGCAAATAAAACATGGCTATGGTTGCCTACTAAGGACATTAAGAAACAACTAGCTTCTTGGGACAATACTTGCAAGTACTTCAGGGATGCAAATTTTAAAAGACAGAAACGTCATCTCAACATGTAATTCACTCTGATAAAGGCCAGATCTAAAAGCAGACACCAAATCATTGAGTTAGATGGCTGAGTACACAGGTCTCTTTATGGGGCAGGCTCCGGCTCTTCACTTGCCCCTAATGGAAATTTAGAGTCAAGAAACCCCTTGGCTTTCAAATGTCTCTCCCTTATATTTATTCTGCCATTTGTGGGCTAGAGCAAGGCAAACACCCTCCTAAATATTTCTCTGCAAAGGGTAAGTGATCCATAGCAGGGTCCCAAATAGCCTTATAAGACTACAAGGTCTTGTCTCACGTTATAAGACACTTGAAACAGGAAGATTTGTAGAAGAGAATAAAGCAAGCTTATCCCTTTCTTCTTGTAGCAGAGGCAGCCCTGACATACCATTTGCTTTTGCTATTTATGAACTACTTATACGAACCACTGAGGAATAAATGAGATTACACCATTTATTAATTCTGTTGACTCATCCAGAATGGGAAGGTCATTACATTAATTTGGATTTGTATCAACTAATACCAGTTTACCCCAGCCCACTTGCATCAGTACACCAAATGACAATTACTGGTTTTAAGCAATCACGCACACAAATACGCTCTATTTTCAGTTTAATTCTATTATACTGAAACTAATAGCACTGGTAGGTCTAAACTCACTCTTGTTGGTTTGTCAAATTCTGATTACATGTTGGAGAAAGGCAGAGCATCAACATCCTCCACACACCGTATTTGTCCTTATTTGCCTCCCTACGCCCACTATCACAATAAACACTGAAACCTAATTGCCCTCAGAATGTCATTCACCAAGGGCCAGACAAATCCCTTTCACACACCAGTTCTCTCAGGTACATGAGGGCAAACAGGCCTAGGCAGCAGTGAAGTCCCAGGGTGCTGTTGTTGAAGGAAGGCAGCACTCTCTGTGAGCACAGCATTGTGCCACGGTCACTTGCCCACAGCTCAGCACAGTGTGCCTGGCATGCTCAGCCTGCAAGGCTGGTGCAGCAGGACTTGCAAATGCCAGGCTGTTTAGTGCCAGTTTTAACTGCTCAAGGAAAAAAATCCCCAATATTCCAGCTAATTTCCTTACAATTCTATGCCTCTGGATTTAAGGAATACATACAAGTCTAACAAATGTGCATGTACACACACACAACCCCCCACCTACACCAAATTCACAGATACTCCTGGATAGGCACCCTGCTGGAAGCAGCTTTAGGGCTAACAGCTTCTTTATTGATCAGAGGCTCTGACAGAATTTGTCATACAGCCAAAAGGCTCAAGCACTTTGCTGAAGAGGAGTTTGTACAAGTAGATACTTAATATGCACATCATGGGTTTAGCAACCGTTCTGGACTGGGTGATTTTTATATTACTTTCCCTCCTTTTTGCATATTAACCTTCATTTCCAGAGATGTAGGAATTAATGATCCTTTAAAAAACAGGAATATTTTAAAGAGCTGTGTTTATCACTCAGGTAATTTCTCTGAACATGCAGTACTTCTCAGTACTTACAGTTCTGCTTGTTCAATCTACAGCAATACCTTTTTTTCTTCCGCTGTCATGCAAACTCCCAAAGCTGAGCCACAGAGCTCCCTTCTAATGCACTATCAAAAGTAATAAAGATTTACAGATCAAATTAGGACCTCAGTAACATCTCTAACAGTTCATTATTGATGACAAACTTGCACCAGTGTAACAGAGCAGGAGTATAAAAACCATCTTGCAGATAAGGCCACAGGAAAAGACCCGTATTTCACTCACACTCAGCTGTACTGGTTCTCCAGTGCTTGACCAAAAGAATATGAAGATATATCAGATAAAAAACAAAACAATCTCTGAAGTGCCCAAGGAATAATCATTGCACTCTCAGCAGGAGAGAAAGGGTCATGGGTGGATTACACAGAACTGGGCACAAGGGATGCCCCAGTAACTTCAGCTGAGGTGCAGATTTTATGGCTCCTTGTATGGTGTTCACTCGCACCTTTGGGAGCATTAGGAGGAGGGATTAAGTCTTCTCTGCATGTGACAGATGTGCATCTTTACATTCCCAAATATTCCACCCCCACCAGGAGGAGTATCTGAATACAATTCAGCTTTACCAGGTTGGTGACATTCCACCATTACTGTACTTGCAAATTGGTGGAGTTAATTTGGTTGTTTCTGAGGACCCCTTGGAATAGTTACTTTAATTTAAAGGCTTTTTATCTCATTTATTCTTAATTATGTTTTATTTACACACAATTAAGCACACAGCATCTATGTTTGGAAACGGAATTTTATTTACAATAAAAAATTCTATAGATGTTAGGAGCTGGGACTGATTACTGCAACTGCTGAAGCCAACTTATTGATCCCAGCACTACGTAGGTGGTTAATGGGTTTTCTTTACAGATGCTATTCAATCTGTTCAACTGCTTAGCAAAGTTAAATGATAGCAATTGACTTGTGTGGAAAAGATCATTTAAAAAGGTTCCAAGAGAGACATGTAGAAAAACTCAAATTTAAAAAATGCTTCAAAATAGATCAGAGAGATTATTTTGGTGACACCTTGTCAGAATGTCTCTCTGATTCTGTTTATGTTGCTGCACTCCCATTGGTATGACATTTTGCTTTTACTTATTCAAACAATGAAAAATGAAAAGCAAATCTGTTGCATCAAAAATGTATCATTACAGAGAATGTATCCAGTGCACTGGGTGGGAAAATGAATTTTTTAAAAATTATTCCTATATAATTGATGCAAAATAAGCAGAAAGTGTATTATCTAGTCAAATATCAATTTACACCAAGGAAATATAACAGGACCACATCTCATCAAATTTCCAGCTTTAGTGAGAATATAAGGCTTATGGCTTGGTTTCACTGCTTCCCTTGGGATAAACTGATATTGTAACATTCACACTTGCCTTATGTTAAAATGATGGCATTGCTAAAATACTATACATCACTTTTGCAAAATTCAGCATGTTAATTGAAACTCTTTTATAATAAATGAAAGCAAACAATCCTTAGTTATTCCTCCAAGGTACAATGCAGGTGCAAAGTGCCCATGCTGTGCATGTACAGGTGTGGCTGACAGATCCTTCTGACCCTCTTTCCTGGCAGGGCACCAGCTGCATATTTGGAAAAAAAAGCAACAAACAAACAAACAAACACCCCAACCCACAAAACCCCCCAAAAAACCAAAAACCCCAACAACCAAAAACCCGCAACCCCCTCATAAATGTACAGTTCAATCCTTTCATAACGTTAAGGAGACCTTGCCATCAGAGATGTTCCATACAATTCCCTACGCTTAATTCTCCTCTCCAGCCAATACAGCTCCCAGTAACTTCATTGTGCTCCTCATGCATCATCTGAGCAAAGGAAAATTCATCAGGAAAATGCCTTCCCAGCAAAGCAGGCTCTGAGTTATAGCACCATCTAGGGGCATCAGTTTCTGAAGTGACATTAACCATAAATTATTTGTGTACATCTATTTTTAAAAGCTTTATCTTCATTACATTATCATGAAGCAGCCTGAGCAACTTGGATTTCTTTTTCAAAGCTTGTCTGGCTATCCTGTGGAGTGTTGAAGGGCTGGAGTCTGTTAAAGTTTTCATCACTGTTGTGACAGAAACCCCATAAGATAATTGATCAGCAAATCTAACTGATGGATTTCGAAATCGCAGCTGAGCAATTGTAATGACACTTGACACTTGTTATTGCAGCATTACATGATCATGCTAATAGTTTTAAAGCTGGTTATTTCTGAAATTTAAACAGTGCAATGAAGAGAACCAGGCTGAGGGGTTTCTAGTGAAGTTACTGGACCTCCTCTCTTTAATTATGGCAACACAATATTCCATATCAAAGACCCTGTTTCACTGTAGAAAACTAGCTTAGTCTGCTTCTTAAAATTTTCAAGCTTGGAAAAATCAGGCAAAGTGTACACCTGTAACAAGCTGGACAACTTGCAACAAGAAATTAAAAGAGGCTGCAGAGCATGACAACCAAACCCCATCTCCTCCGTGGAACGACAAGGCATTTAGAAAAACAGCTTCGGGAAAGTAATCCTCAACATTTATCACACAACCTGTTGTGAATTTCTTTCCCCACAGCTCTCAGAATGTGAGCACCGATGGACCCTCAAACCAGGCGAGGGCTGTCACTGAGAAAGGTCAGTGTGTTTCATTTCAGCCAGCGGGTTCTGCTCACCATGCAGCTACTTGAGCCCTCCCTCCTGACTCTGGGAGGGGAGCTGTGGACAGAGTGTGCTGACAACCCCTTTGGCACCATCCACACACAGCTCAGGCAAAACAGCAGACTGTCCTTAACACGTTTTCATAACAGTTTCCAAAACCTGCCTGATAATGTGCATGGTGATAAGAAAAGAAGCAGGAAGGAGAGCAGTTTGGTTTGGTCATCCCTTAGCCTGAAAGTTTAACACTACCATGACTTTCAGGATCATTGGAAAAGGGCATAGTGTATCTCAAGGTCTGAAAGTTTTCAAGTTTCAAAGATTGATGTGGAACTGCAGTGAAATGGCAATAACAAAAACCAAAGGGGGAGAAGGGACACAATAGCACTTGCTTTCTCAGTCTAACTTTGTAATTAAAACACTCAAAACAGAACACCAGGCAGACTTACATTCCTCTTAAACCTCTTGCTGCTGGAGACAGCAATTCAGTAATTAGTGGATTCACTCCAGATTTGGCAGACCAGAGGTGAAGCTTAAGACTCACCACATGAAAGCTTTATTCCAATAAGAGTTTATTGAGTGCTTGTCTTCCCTGTACTGTGAATATTATTTTACCTAAATTTTAGCAGCAAGTGAGCCAAGTGATATGGGGAACACATAAAATTACTTTCACCTTTCCAGCAAGACTCTTTCTGAAATATAAAATTAAATAGATGGATTCTGCAAATAAATTGCTTATACAGAAGTCACATTTACTGTCCATTTGCTGATGACTGCCATTATTGTGTGTTATATGAGAAACATACTTCCACGTATAAATTGTACATAGAACTATTTTACACAGGGAAATCCATGCACGCAAATCCTTAATTTTAGTACACTTGATAACATGGCTATATTTTCACATATCAGCACAAGCAAAATAAATTATTGGCCTTAACTTGGGATCATTTAAAATTGGCTCAAACACCTCTCCTCAACCAATATAAATAGATTCAGTAATAAGACACAAAAAAATGTGTGTCACAACAGGCTATCTAGACCAATTTATATATTGCTGTGTTCTTCCATAGTTACATCAAGATTCTGCCCTGTTTTTCTTTTCCATGGCTCACCCTCCCAGAAAGGTTAGGAAAGTCAAGAGCAACCAGAAAACCTCATTAGGAATGCAAACACAAGGGAATGCTCAGCATACTTTGCTTAAGTTCACAAAACTGAACAGAACAGCTGCTGCCATGTACCTAAAAGTAATGCGAGTCTAGGTCAAATAAATTGGTTTTATCTTCAAGACTCTACTGGGATTTTCTTTAGGGGGCTCTTCTAAGAAACACACATTTTCTGCACACATGATAACCCTCACCTTCACATACAGTGAAGATGTAGTCTTCATGGAAAAGGCAATAGTTAATTTATTATTTGCATTTTATAAAAATGCAGTAGCATTCATGTAAAATGCAGCAGCTGATTAGTTATAAAATACAGTTCATATATAATAATGCACCACTGAGAAATTCTTCCATTGTCCTATTTCAAACCTCAGGAAGAAACCTAACACTTATTTTATTATGCTACGAATTTCTGTAACAACATGTATTTAGATACCTAAATATTATCATCTTTCTGAATGTGGGAAAGCCACACCTCTCCATGATTGTACATCTCCAGCAATTTGTTTTTCCATTTCAGGTTCTAGCTGCAGCAATGAGGTAAAACCCCATTTCACACCTGTAGCAACCTGTATTATAAAGAAAATGAGGCCTTAACCTGCTCTGCTCCCATCAATCATTGTGCATAAACCCAGTGGACTATTAGATGGAGGTTTAGTGGATAGAGGACATTCAAATCCTAAATTCCCAATTTATTGTGTCTCATACACAAGTTTTAAGGAGTTCCATTCTGCCACTGCCCCAAGTACAGCTGATACCTTTATCTACAGGTCTCCAGGAGGAAGATCAGTAAGTTTATTAATGTAGTCCATCATGCTCATTCACAGCAAGTGAGCCTTGGTCTGAACTACAAGAAGGTGGCCATTGGAAAGCAAGTTCACTGACCCATGATTAGAGGCCTCAGTGAAGATCAACCCACAGTCAATTTTGATAAAACCAGTAGCCAGGGTTATTCTGTGCACAGGCCAGGCCCACAGTGCTGAAGCCTCAGGTCCCAGTCTGAAGGGCCCTCCATAGCCAGCTGTCAGTGTGCAGTAGGTCTGACACATCAGGACACCCTGTATGGACACAAGACTGAATTAAAGTCCCTTGCAGTTATTTTTACAGTCTTTGACATTTACAGGCACATTTGCACAATGATTTCTTATCTGGCTGATGGTATGTGACCTTTTCCAATGGTATGTTTGAGGTAGAGGGGCAATATACAACTGAAGACTATTAGAAAAAAAAGACTGTCATTTGACCACCATTAAATATCATTAAATGGGTGTTTTGAGCTACAAGCAACATTTGCTTTTTAGAGTTCTATTCTATTCCTATTCAACAATTTTCAGCTGTTGTTGCAGAAAGAGAGCAACATCTGAAGGACTTGCACTAAAATTCCAAAGTACCAGCAATCCAGAGCTTCTGCAAACACACACACACACACACGTGTGTCAACTTTGGAAACATCAGACCAGAGCTGTGTAAATCCAGAAAAAGAAAGTGTACCAGTGACAAAGCAGAAATAACCAGAAAATATTGTGTACTGCTATCATCACAAGTCAGAATCCCCACACTATGAATTGGGACTATAAGTCTAACAGGCTGTTAGATTTAGCCTGCATGAGCAGGAAATATGCTTAGATAAGACTGCTTCAAGGTATAGGTATATTAAGCATCTTTCAATTACTTAATTCCCTAGGAGCATTCCTTTTTACTGGAGGAGGAAATCCATTGTTACTGCAGTGACTAGTCTTAGCTGTACTGACTTTTAGAAGATTACTAATAGCTGTTTGTAATTGCAAAAGAAAAGAAAACAACCCCCCACTCACTAATATTTTTAGTTAATGAGCCTACTGCTTTATGCCTGAGCACTTTTCTTGCTTTCAGCATCTCCTGCAGTCTTCATCTATTTTACACATTCATCGGACCCAATCTTTTGGAAACCAAACCATTTCCTGTGTACCTCAAGGACAAAATATACATGTGTCTTTCAGAGCATAATGTCAACCTTCTCTCTCCATTCCACACTTCCCATGAATACACACTAAAAACCCCCCAGTACCCAGTACCCCAAAGTATTAATGGTCCCTAGTTTCTTAAGACATAACAAACACAGATCTATATCCTGTGGCAGTTACCATACACTGAATCATTTTATACACAACAAAACACAAACAAAAAGAGATGGGAAAAGGGAGGTACCATCTTTACATGTAATACCATGTCAAATTAATTCTATACCACTCCTATATCTGAAGCTACAGCAGTATATATATGCTGTATAGATTTGTACTGGGTATTAAACCACTACTAAACTATTGAATCTACTGTAGGTGCATTTGTACTGGGTATTAGAGCAGGTTTATTCTCTGTTTACATTACTAAATGGTCTAACTTTGGACAATCCATAGTAAAGCCTCTTCTAATCCCCCCTTTTGCTATTAATAATTTGCAATAACTTTCCAGTTACAGCTCTGCCAAAAGTATCCTGAAATAGTGCAAGACAAGCTTGTGAATAAGCATATGTAGTTAATGAGCCAGGGATTTCAAGAAATCTTCCTTGTGTGATACCAAAACATCAGCTACTGTATTTTACCATGAATATCTCATTCAGCACTGATGATACCAGGTAACTGAAGAGCCCTGAAAATGATAAAATATTCTGAAGATAACACTGTTATCTAAGCAAATCCATTATCAAGCACTGCTGCAGCTCTTTTGGAGGTGTCCAGCACAAAGGTAGCTTTGTGAGAGCTGCAGTTGCCGGGCAGTAGAACAACTATTGTGCAATGCTGTAATGTTTGGAGAGCTCCTCACCCTGCATGCTCCTTCCACTAGAGGAACAAATTCACTTGATTCAGACAAAGTGCATGTTACTGCAATCTAGACAGACAAATTGGAAAGACAGTTTGTAAAGATAAAGTCATTTACGTAATTGGAAAGACCAAGGAATATGAATTCTTCCACATTGTGACAAAGACTCCCGATGTCCAAAATGGGCCAGATGGCACTTGACTTTGCAAGGTCTCAGCCAACACATCTGTCACAATAAACTGCAACCCCCCTTAATTCAGCAGCCAAGAGATGGAGGTTTGAATCATCCTTTCTGGGACTTCAATCTGAAGCTTCAGAAAGACTGTATATTTCACAGTTGATGTTCAGACCTCAATTCTTACTATTGTTGTCATTGAAAGAAATAATTTTGCAAGTGTCACAACATTTTTATATTAGCAAAATAATTCTGTCTGTAGTAGTGGAAGCAGCTCTGTAATACCAAAACCTACACAGCATTTATACTCTTTCATAGGACTTGAAAAATTCACTCAAATGGGCTTTACTTCTAAAAAGTAAGTGAAAAATGACCCCCTGTATAAGAACGTGTACATTTATATGAGAAAGGAACTGCCTTCTCCAGTGTTACTGTGTCATAAATGCCAATCAGTCTTTATCCTGAAACATTAAAGTCTTCTGTGGGTGACTATTAACACAGATGGAAACAGAGCACATGGTGGACTGAAGACATACAATCACACAGCACACCACTGCATTTTCTCTAGATGGTAAGAGCATTATAAATTCTGCTACTTTCCCTTACTGGAGTGCTGCACCACTTCTGATAAACTCAATAAATATTGCTAATGCACCATGTTCCTCATTAAATTAACAGGAGTGAATTGATTGAAGCATACAACTGCAAGCTGGTTTTCTCCCTGAAGGGACTAGACATTCAAACATAACACTGGGTAGGTAAACAAAATAATGCCCTATTCTCTTCTGTAACTTAATCTCACTTAGCCAGAGGCAAAAAATTGCATGCTTTCATGAAAAAAAATTAAAAAAAAAATTAAAAAAAGGAGTTAAGTGATCCAATCAGAGTTAACTGTAATAGGAGCAATGCAGGAAAATTAATTCAGAAACCTGCAGGGTAACAAGTTCAGTTAAACAACTCAGTAACTACAGAAATTATGTAGCATAAACTTTGATTCATCAGTGCCTACAGGATCTGTGCAGTTTTATTTTCATGCTAAGTGAGGAGGGCTGCAAGAAGTAAGGTTTCTGAAAATAAAAACTGCTTGCAAGTTACCACCAGAGGCCCAACCCAGAATTACTCATTCAGATCAATCATTCCTACTAGTGCACACTTGGGATTCTTTATTTTCCCCACCAGTGCTTTTGACAAGTGCATCTTAATTTTATATATGTATAATGTACAAATTGAAATATTTGAGGCAGCTGAGACTGGTGCAGGGCACTCCTGAGCTCCTCTCACTCTCCCTGCAGCACCCCCACTACCAAACTCTTGCCATTTTACCCCGGCACACCAGTCTGACCTCCAAAGCAGCCCAGATTTCCTTGGGCTGTCCCTGCCTATTTACTCCTGGCTGTTTTGCCTGTCACATATTGCCACGTAAGGACATTTGTGGACGAGGCCCCTCCCTGGCTGCAGCTCACAGAGCTCCTGTCAAAGCAATGCAAGTCCTTGTAATGAATGTGTCACAAACATATTGGCAAGAAATATCTTAAAAGCATTTCGCCCTCTAGAAACAAGCAGTCAAGTTCACTCTAACTCCAATTTGCAACCCAGATCTACCTCCCTCTGTTTGAAGACACCCAATCAAAAGTTTTTAAGCATAACAGTGCTATAAATCACTTCTGCCCTTTCCCCCACTCTCAGGTCTCCTAGAGCAACCTAAAAACTCCTTTGGACTTGCCACAAATGCCCTGAAAGAGATAAATGTCTAAAAGCCAAATGTATTATTAAATATCATATATATCAGTGGAATATATTGAATAACTGGGAAATTATGCCCTCATCTATCTTTTTATATTATTCTGTTCAACCACTCTGTGGAACCAATTAATTACAAAATATCTTAAGCTGGGAAAGGGGACAGATTATAACATAATTAATGTTATAATCACTACTGAGAAAGAAAAGCATATTCTGCTAAGCTTGCCTGTACTTACAGACATGATTGAGTCAAACATCACTGAAAAGGGACAAGGAGGAGGGCTGGATTTGTCATTGGAAAACACCCAGATTGCATCAAAAATTTCCTCCATTTGCTTGCACTTTTGTGTATTTTAATCACTTTTTTCATTGGAAATTAAGTTAATCAGTCTCTAATATATTAATGATCCAAAATTAGAAAGAATTCCAATGATTCTATGAGAAAATGGGCCTAGCTTGTTTCTACAAATGTTTTAGACCTGATACTGACAAAGTCTTTTAATGAAAAAAAACCCCAGAATGCCCAATATGCTTTTCCCATTGTGTTATCTGAGCACCAAAACCTTCAGTTAGCCCTTTGCCCTCTGCTCACTGCCCTCCCCATCAGGTTTTAACTGGGGTTTGTGTAGAGACCATCAAGCATATCAAGAAGGAAAAAAAAAATAATAAAAAACCCCCCACAAAATAATATTTTCACTACTAAAAGAGACAAATACAGAATTCCAGTTCAAGTTCTCTTTCCTCTGTTCCACCAGTTTCATAAAAATGCAGAGGTGAATTGAGCACAAATGGCTCCCTGCAGCAGCATCGTTACCACAGCAAGGGATCAGGAGCCTGGGCTAAACAACCTGTCCCTGAGGGTTTAATCTCTGGTTTTGTTCAGAGTTCTCAGATACTTCAGGAACTTGGCTACCAGCCCAGTCCCTCAGTCCTAGAAAGTCTGTAGCCACAGGATTGCTTCTGTTAATGTTCAGTGAGGAACTTGTGATTTCCTGACATTCTGTAGTGCCTAAGCAGCCAGCTGCTGGGGAGTTAATTCCCCATGCTTTGCTCTGAAGGACAGCTCCTCTGATATGCCTTCCAATGAGCCCCATAAGGGCACGGTTCTGCAGCACCCCTTTATGGTGCTTCATGGCAGGCTTTCCTCAATGTGAGCACGGAGACAGCTGACAACAGAACACCAAAGGCTGATGTCTTTGCAACTTGTCTGCCCCAACACAACCCACTAGAAAAAGCAAGGAGGCTCACAGCTAGAATCCCTTTTCCACCTCATGTTGAAAGAGAGACTTGGATTTTTACACTGATCATATTCATAGCCAACAGTCAGGGGACAAGGGAACTCTCCTCCCATAGTGCCTCTTACCTCCTGAGGCCCTCCAGTTGTGTTTTGGGAAACCTGTGGTCACTGGGGCCTCAGCAATTGCTGCTATCTAGTGCCTTTCTCCTCTGGCAGCTGCTGATTGATTGCAGAACTCCTGTCCATGACCACCACTTTAATTATCGCCTTTGACATGTTACAATTGCATAAAGCTCTCACATAACATTGCCAGGAGTTTTCTGTTCCTTGGGATATTATATTCCCATTTTCTTTTTGGAAAAGCATCTTATCTTTAAAACCATGCATGGTTATAAGCCAATACCAGGGCTGTGGGTGCACTCACTCTCCTCACAGCACTGCCCAGCCTCACTGGGAGCCTCCTCCAGACGGGCCGGGGGGCTCCATTTCAGCTTGGCCAGTTGTCCCTGCCTGAGGTCTCACTGTCCTGCCTGTCCCCGGCCCTGCCACTGCCATGCCTGTGCGTGGCCATGAGCCCCATGGGTCTGGACCTTGGCTCAGCCTCGTCACTGTGGAACAACTCCATAATTCATCTGTGTTTTACCCTTTTTGAGGAAGACTGCCAATGCTACTAAAGTGTCTTTCACAACCTTGTGAGAGAGCACCATCTGTGTCTCACATTATAAAGAAAATAAGATGGAACCTGGTGAAGATATTTCTCAGGACTACACAGTCTGCCATCATGGAAGATGACTTGCAGCACGGGATTCCTCCTGAAATCCAGGGCTATCATAACAGAGTGGGAAAAGCAACTTAGGCAAAGACACAGAAGAGTCCAAAAAACTGCAGCACTGTGTAAAGTTAGAAGAATCACAGATACAATACTTCCAAGGTCTAGGTGTGTAAAGTAAGAACCGCATACTTGCTAATATTTGTAAATGCTATGATGGAAGTCAAAGTTATCTAATTAATCACTGCTCTAAAGAACAGTGAAGTGCACAATTTGACTTCATAACCATCATGTGAAGTCATTATTGTATCATTTAATTGATCATCTGATTTTCTGTTTCATTGGATCATGTTCCCCAAGTATTTATAATAAAAGTAGGACTTAATAAGTGCCTTCAACAGAAACTAATTAATTTCAATTTCAAACCATATCACTGCTACTCAGGTTCTTAATGAGAAAATAATTCTACATTGCAGCCGATATGAAATATTTTCCTTTTTATGGTCACCGCTGATTCAACAAGGGCAAAGGATTATTATGCTCATATTTTTTCTCTCTTTTTTTTTTTTAAAGTTTCCAATATATGTAGCTAAATAGTCAAATAGAAAACAGACTGCTCAAGGAGAGCTGATGATTCACTCTGCTGTTGAGTTGATACACTGATGCTGAGTATCTGCCACCAGAATTAAAAAGGGCTTTTTCCTCTCTGTGGCACTGAAGGTGCTGAATGAGGTAAAAACCAGTTAAAAAAGATGCATCACAGATAGAAGAACAATCTTCACTTAAGGAAGCCCATGCATATTTTTTCATAGCAATTTATACTTGCTAGTAAGGAGGGCACAAAATATTTCTGAAACACAGGAAACATCAATCTTCTATAACTTCTATTTTCTGAATGTGAAACATCTTTCTATTTTAGTTATGTTCTGCAGAGCCATTAAGTGGCATCCATCATTACTTGCTCACCGAGGCATTATACACAGGAGAGTGGAACATTTAAAATGATTTAAACCAAACTTGGGAGGACCCTTGATGGGTTTTGACATCTTTTAACTTCCAATAGACCTTCTGCTTGTTAAAAAATATAAAAGAAAATAGAAGAAGACACCTGGCTAAGGCAGTCTTGCACATTATTGATTTTGATAACTGGCTTCAAGGCAGCAATTTTTAAGTCACAGTAGAGAGCTGAAATAAGTTAAGGAAAAGGTCCCCCTTTAACCTCTGCACACACTTTTGCCACAGTTGTATAATTTCTCTTGCTGCTTGAGAACAAACTGCACAATTCTCAATCATGTCATAACTATAACAGACCTTTTATCACCTGTTAAACTTCTATTGCATTAACAATCATTCAGCTTCAGAATTTTCACTAAAACTAAAGAAATCTCTGTGACTGACCCAGTTCCATTCACATGAAAAGATGAGCTGTTCCCATTTCAAGCACTCGACTGTCCCAAGACAGGAACACCTTGCACAGTTTTCATGACAATATACATGTGCAAATAACCCTTAGTATGGCAACACAAAGATATCAAACTTATGAATGATTTTAAAATGTTTTAGCATTTTATAAATTGCATGAGCTTACGTATACTATTAGCATAACACATCCCTTGCAAGGAACTTCAGACATAAGTCAGGATCCTGATATGCAAGGAATCAGAAAAAACATAAGGAAAATATCTCTACAATTGATTCTATGAACTGCAAGAAAAACAAGGAGAAAAAGACTGAGGGCAAACCAGAAAAGCAAGGATATTGCCCTAAATTTCTCACACAGCAAAGCAACATTGGCTGTTGATGATAGTAAAGCTCAGAACTCAAAAGAACAAAGAAATCTAAGGCTTAATTCTTAAAACAAAAGGATCATTTTACACAGACTATATAAACACACTAGTGCAGATGAGAGAAGAGTCACTTTAATCGAATTTTTACGCATCACTGAAAAGTAATAACATATCTTTCACCTATTACCAGAAAACTTCTTAAGTTTATTAAAACTCTAAGTTCTAGGGAACATTCTTTTATGGAACACAGCAAGTCAGATGAACTGAGGCAAGAATGTAGCTTTGAAGCTTTTGAGATGCATGAGATTTATTCCCTGTATTTTCCATTTACTGTATGTCCCATCACAGTGTTTGAACTCTCCAAATGAAGGAACACTTTAGTACAATTGGTACAGAAACCAAGTTGGCTTGTAGTCACTGGTTCCTTCCATAGAGATTGTGTTTCAAAGAAATTAAAGAAACCAAAGACAACATTAATATTTAGCATGCAAACATCTAGAAGGGGGGAAAAAGCTACAAGGGAAATTGAATATCACTGTCCAACACTCAAATACTTCATGTCTACAGACACAATTTTCTCAGCAGTGCCCAATTCTGCAAGTACAACCTAGTAACAGGAATGGAGGGTAACAGGCATATATTGCAAATATATCCTGTAGCAGCAAAACATCTGCAGGACCAGTAATGATATCAAGGTTTATTTAATAACGATGGTGTTACCAGAGTTCAGGAGGAGGCAGCTTGGCACAAGAAATCTAATTTAATATCAGGATGCTTTCACCGCTCCATCATTAGTTTCATTTAAATGGTTTGCAACAACGAGGAACTCCAAATGAATGTTGCAAACAAAGATGAACCCGCATATTCCTCCCAAAAAGAACTTACTGCTGCAATGTCAGGCTTTTGATTCATTTCTATGAAAGGGTGAAATATGGCTCTCCAGAATCCACATTACTGTGAGCACATCTAATTACCTATTTAGACAGGGTTTTCTTCTGCAGTTTTAAAGGTTTTTTCTTCTCCTTCTTGAAGACTCACATCTAATCTTTCCTCTATCCCATATAGTTCGCTGACACATTTCCAGTGGCTTCACTTAGGACTGCTTTATCAAGTGTAAACAGTCACAGATTTCAAAGCACCCTCACAAAACTGCCTTTTATCATATTCAGAGCTCCATTGTGCCTCAGACAAAATTCACAAATAAATATTAATTTTAACAAAAATTCATCCTTTTCTGCCTTAGAAAACACAAAAATCTCCCATTGTTATCCCCTACATATCAATCTTTCTTCACTTTAAAATCCTAAAAAGAAATTGAAATCTTTCATGCTTGGCTTTCAACAAATTCCCCACTGGGTGAGCAGGAATGTTCAGTGCTTGCTATAATATTAACTCACAGGCATAGTCAAAATCTCTGTAGCAAGTCAGGAACAATGTGGCTATATTTGAGAAAACAGTCCCATTATCCCATTCTCCCATACTATCCTACTCTTTAACACCACATCATTTTAAAGAGTAGCTAAAACTTCCTTTCAAGCACTGAAGGCCTAGAAGGTCAATATTCTTCAGCAAACTTGAATGCTGCTTTTGAAAACAGACTCATGGCTTAACACTATTTAGGACTTGTGCCATTTCCTGCTAGAACCTATTTTATTTCAAAACATTTCTGTCACTGTTTGGGACTTCACCTACACTCAAGAAAGACACTACAAGTAGCATGTTAGTCTCTGCTGTTTGAGAGGCAAGGACTAGAAAAAGGAGAGGAAAGACATTGTATTTCCTCTCCACCACCTTCACCACTGCAATTTCTAGAACAAGAACTGAAACAGTACCAAGAAATGAAGTAATGAAAGAAGAGTGAAGAGAAATCTCCCTAGGTACACTGTAGTAGCTCATTCAGAAAGAATGCTTTCATCATCTTCTGGTCCACACAGAAATACTGGCCCAAAGAAGTCCTGAGCCACTGTCCTCTGGAAGCCTGAAGGCTGTACTAGATAAAGGACTGTTTGGCCCTTTGCTTTCTTCTGTTTGCAGAACTCATTACTCAAGACAGGTGAAGTTGAATTTCTACACAGCACGATTCCTACATTAAACAAACATATTAAATCAGTTACTTTAATTAGAATTGGGTTGATTTATTAGAGTTGAGAAATCTGGGTTATTGCTCTTGCTGACAAAATTCTGATGTTATTTTCTGTTCAAGGATTAAGCTTGAAGCTAATTACTGGTATAGGCCTGCTCACAAGTCTGGATAGAATTAAAAAAACAACAGCATATTTTTCTTTTGGACTAACATAAAGGACTTACCTCAATTTGCATCATTAATCTCTACAAATGAAAGGACAGGATTTTTCAGCCACTGGGGTAGACTCCTGACAAAGAAAATCACCTACAGCACCTCCAGAAATGCTTCCTCCGGAGCTCTGAGCAGCTGAACAAACGTGGCTTAAAGGCAGCATGTGATCTGATATTTATGTAAATGCTCATTTCATTTAGGACAGAATATTCAATGTAATGTTTTCCAATCACCATGTATTTCAGAAGATGGTACAGAGTCACCTAATTTACTCTTCCAGCCCTGGAGACTCAGTGCTTAGTATTCTAGTCTTATACTTACCAAATGCAAGACTGCTACTCACTTTGGTATGCAAATCTCAGGAGTCAGGAGACAAAAATATCCAAATTAACAAAAATGAAGTGACTAATTATGTTTCCTATTTACACAATTAAAAAAAAATAATTTTTTCAACTGTGTGTTTCTGTAATTACTAAAGCAAGAAAGTTTATTTTCCAACTTCAATTTGCTTGCAAAGCTGACTATTGCCTCCATATATCCATTCAGAGACGCCATTTCAAATTCTAAGCCCTGCTTATGTTTTATCATTTAAAGAGAAAACAGGTCATGTTAAGTGGTTCTCAGATTGGTTCCTTTCAGATAGGCTAAGCCCCTGTCTATGCAGATTAACACATTATTGTTGTGCAAGACTTATATTGATGTGATAAAAAAATTAGGTCATCTTTTCACACTCAAGCTCTTCACTCTTAGGGCACAATTTTCATTGTTTATTCACCTGAGCCTACAGGCTTGAGTTAGTAGGACTGCTGCAAAAGACTTGTAGGCAATAAGGAGAAAGAAAAAAAGCCACAAAATTTGCAGAAAAAGATTTGCAATAGACCTGGACCAAGATGCTCAGACTGCAGGTATGTGTCCTGCAGACAGAGATGTGTCACTAACACTGACAGCAAGGCTGTGCTGTGACAGCTGGGGGGGAGAAGGGAAAGAACCCCCGTGCGCCACGTTAGAAACCAGCCCACCTGGGCCTGCCTTGTCACTAAAGCCTGCTCAGAACCACCACCCACACTCTGGCACAAGCACTATGTAAAACTAGGAACGTTTGGGCCAGGATTTTTCAAAACTGAGAATTTTAATCAGTACAGAAGTATATAAACTTAAATGGCTAATTGCAGCCACATTAAACATGCAATTAAAATCTTGCAGTGCTTTAGTATTTAGATTATTTAGCTTTCCCTTCAGGATAGTCATTCTTGGAATTTTATATTCATACAGGACATCTGCTGCTTTCCCTTAGTTTCTTATGAAGAGACTATAACAACATTTATTTTCATACTGTCTGTTTGCCATGTCACAAGGACTTCTAGGTAAATGAGCTTGTCACTATAAATGCATTTTTTGATGTCTCAAGCTTTTGTTTATTTTCTTAAATCAGAATAGGTTTTCTTCAAAAAGGATTTCACAGCAAAACATGATGAAATCAAGTATAGCAAATAAGGCAAAACTGTGCAAACACAATTCCTGTCATCTATCATGCATTAAAAATACAATATATACCAAGAAAAATATATTTATTCTTTGCACATTGCAGACAACCTGACAAGAGAAAAAAAGGGGAAATTATCAAAGGAATATCCAGAATCCCAGCTTCTTTAGATCCTGGCAATATGGTCTAACACCTTCCCTGAGATCTATATGGCACATAACACTATTTTACCCTCAGAAGGATGGATGCACACTGTCCTGCAGAGCAGTGAACCCAGCTGAAAGGGATGGTGGGACAAGGTGGCATGTGGTACCATTAACTAGCTATACCTTCTCATCCCACAAAGCCATTTAAGATTTTCGCTGGCACACCACATTTTCTGAGTGCCTGCCTCTCCCTTCCCTGCCACACACAGCTTACAGCCACGAGGCACTTCCAGAGCCTCCTGTGCTCAGCAGTTCTGAACACAGAAATGTGTTCTGCATCCCAGATTACATTCTCATGTGCCCAGATATGAGTACAGCAGCTTTCATTGCCTGCTGATACCTTCCTGAGGCAGCTAAGCCTAAGTGATTTCAAACTCTGAAACTTCCCAAGCAGTACTTGCAATTTACTCTCAAGTTGAGTTTTTATGTACTGTTGGAATGCTGTCAAACCAGTCTGCATCAAATTCTGATTTCTTCTACTATTTCTCATGTACCTGTCTTCTAACCCAACCAAAATAAACTATCTTTCACACCAGAGTCTTTTTCAGACTCAGAAGAAAACAGAATGCTTCTCTCCTTAAAAGTCTTCCTGCTGTATGTGCAGCCAGCTGTGCAAAGGCTGGGGACAGGGTAGGGATTTTGTATAATCCCACCTTCACGTTTGATTATTCCAGACAAGGTGGAGAAGCCCAGCAGAGGGTAATCCACAAGGCAGCCACAGCCTCCATGCACAGCCAGGCTGAGCAGCAGCACAGCTGTTGCACAGTGGAAATCACTTCCCCAGACTGCAATAACAATTCAGCCCTCAAGTTACTAAGAGGGGACACACAAAGATCACAAATATCAGGAATTTCACCAGGCCATATATCTGGTACACTATGAGACAGTTGTACCAAGGAATTGTATCCAACCAGAACAGGTGAACCAAACCATTCAATTCAGCATCATTGGCCCTAAAAGCTACCTGAGTGTTTTCTTTAAAGATAGGAACATGAACAGTTATTACTGTATCCTGTAAGGGGAAAATAGTCACATTCCCAAGTCTCTGCAGATGAATAAGATTAATTTTAAATCACATGAAAACATAATAGTCAGCTGAGAGAGACACTGGATTCTTCTATGGTACAGGATCTATCCATTGTTCAGCACTTTCAGTACTATGACAACAGAAAGTAAAACTGACCTACGATTCCACAAACAAGTAACTCCCAAAGCACTATCAGTAGGAAGCCTCAGAACAGTTTGAATATTTTTATTTCTTTATAATTCTGCTCAATGCAGTCTGAAGAGGGCATTTCACCTTCTACATTTAAAATCAGTTAAAAGTAATAGACAAAGACCAAAAGTACATTGTTAATTGCAACTTGAGATCTTAAAAAAACAGATTACCTGCTCTGCCCCTCCAAAGCCTTCCAGCATGACCTCTGAAGCCCTCTTGCTGTGGAACCAATGGCAACAGTAATCAAATTCAGACTGACTCCAACCCAAGTCCAACTGTTCTGTGACAGAAGACCTATTTTGTTATAACCCAGGTTAAGGATCAAGAAATAAAAGCCACAATCTTACATACACTCCTGTGAGTGACATATTAAATGGTGCCAGAAGTGAGCTAAAAGTTTGCTTAAAAGGTAAAAAAATTAACTAACTTCAATTCTTTCTAGAGAGAAACTTACATATGATTACATCTGAAAACACATACAGGATTTATAATCAGTTCACATGAAAAAAAGGGGTGGGAGAAATTGAAAAAAGTAGGACATTTTTAAGACCTTTGTGTTTGTTATCTGCACAGGAATGGCATTTGGAAAGGAGTATCTGCTCAGCAGGGATTTGCCTGTCAGGAAAGGTCACTAACTCATCAAAAAAGAATAAAAATTCTATATCTGAAAAAGAGTAAAAGATACAGGAACCTATAAAAAATAAACTTCCCAAAGAAATTGACCATTTTTACAAAAATTCATTATTTAAGTTACTGGAAGAAACAAAACTTTCAAAGGGAAAACAGGTCAGTTACCAACTCCCCAAACAGTGACCTCTAACAGCCCTGCTGCACAGCGTGGTTCTATCACCAACAACCAAACCTGGGGCTTCTCCATAATCCAATAATATCCAGTCCTTCAAACCACAAGTCACAACAGACTTCTAAATCTTGTCCAAGTGTAGAAGGACAAACAAGGAATATTTGAAATATCTGGTTTCTGTTAAAGTAACCACCCTCCTGACAAAATAAAAAGGGTACAACTTCATGCAGGTGATAATTCTTTCTGTAAAAGGTTTTGCTTACCCTTGAAAAAGTTAGGATTTGGTCTCATGAGATATGATGTTGTTCCTTCAGTAATGAAGTTCATACTGTGATCACATAGATAAAACTGACAGTAATCAGAATACATTTACTCTTGGAAAAGCGGGAAACTAGTCTTTAAGTTTTAGAATCCCATAATGGCCAAACACAGATTTGTTTTCTAACAAGAGCTGAGGACACTTTGGTTCTATTACACAGAAGGAATGAAGCTGAGAGCACTGAGTTATCATCACACATCCAGCCTTGGATCATGAGAGTTAAAGAAAAGGAAGAAAGGATTGTCTTCACTCAAGCTAATAACTAATTATGTATCTGTCAAAATCAACTGATGCAACACTGCTACAAGAGGCAAATAAAACTTCATAACTTTGTCTGCTGTTAAAAATACCTGCCTTCCCCTTCCTGGGATTAGACACCCCAGTACTCCCAGTGCAGGGAATCAGTTCCAGGGGACCATTCCTTATGGTCATAAAGTACTCCATAGGCATTACATGCCACTAACAATAATGGCAGTCCTTTTCTCCTTACAGAACCAGAGCTACCAGGTGCAAAGATGTGAAGCCAATCTTCATCTCAAGTGTTCATCTGCATTAACTGCCTTCCGCTATGACTTCATTCTTCCTTCAGTCTGAATTTCTACAACAGTCATTTCACAGAAATTTCCATTATCTACTCACACATCTAATCCTCTGAAAAGGGCATTCTGACTGCTTGTTTTTAAAGTGCTTTTGCTATGGAGGGATCACTTTGTATTTTACTCTCAGAAAGCAGGCACATGCATCTGCACAACCAATTGAATACAGATTAATTCATTACATATTGGCGTGACCTCAGATTTAAGGAACGTGATAATCTGAAATACATAATATCCTGAATAGTTAAAAGTTACCTCCAACAAAAAGGGGAGATTTATTTTATAAGGCTCTTTATCCAGCTGCAATTGGAGTCTGCTACTGAGTGCACCTTCTCTCACCATCACCTGTTCCAAATTGCTGAGAAAGTGCAGGATAACAAGGCTTAAGAATGCAAAGGTCTGTTATTGGGATTGCTGCTATACTGTTGTTTCTTACCAAGAGCTCTTAAAAAAACTAATTAGAAGTCCTACTTCAAAGCAATATGCTTATTAGCATAAATTAGTAAGTCTGTCATTAAAAAATAAGAGATACATCAGACTGTGTTCCATAATTCATATTATCAGCCTACAATTTTAAATATATATATATATATTTTAAGAGAAAGACACACAATTAATTCACAAATTTTAGGAAGAACATACCCAAATGTGATAGCTTGGCCCCAGCTAGTAGCCAAGCAACCACACAGCCACTTGCTCATACTCCTCTGCTACCAGGACAGGGGAGAAAATAGAAAGAACAAAAATGAGAGAATTCAAGGGTCAAAACAATAACAGAAAAAAAAAAAATCACTTGCCAATTACTGTTGCGAGTAAAATGGACTAAAGTGTGAAATTATACTTAAAGTCAGTTAGCATTTTAATTACTGATTCAGGTATTCAGAAACAAAGACCAACAGCTAAACACAGAGAAAACACTTTTCTTCCCCTTTGCCAGGCTCATCTTCACTCCAAACACACCTACATCCCTCACCCAGCTCCCCACCTCCAATTTGCACTCCCTTGCCAACCCTGCAGGCTGCACTTGGTCCCTCAGGGGCAGCACCTGCCCTCTGTGGGGTATCCATGTGCCACAGACCCCTCAGGGACGGCAGCAGCTCTCCATGGAGCTCCTCCTACTGATCTGGCCTTACTGTTCCTCTTTCTGGGCACTTTCTGCCCTTTCCTAAATAGCTGTCACAGAGGCTCAACCAGCTCTACCAGTGGGCTCACACACATCCTGCAGCAAGTCCCTGGTGGAGCCTCTGGCCTCTTCTCACAGGGGTCACACCTGCAGATCCCTCCCCTTCCCCCCTGCACCTGCCACGTAGGCCCAATAAAATAAACTAATGAGAGTTAAAACAAAGGTTAGCTCTTGCTTCCTGCCTTTGCAATAGTTAATCTGAATGATTATTGGTTGGAATCTTGAAAGAAGAATTTGCATCCAGAGCCAGCCCCATTTATTCTCTTGGCTCTCCCTGTGTCCTTCACTGATATAAGCCACATTCTCTGACTTGGTTCCAGCCCATCTGCTCTGCCAAGGACAGCAGTGCCTCAAATCCTACTGAGAAAAGAATGAAGCAGCCTCTACATACAAGATTTCCCCATTGCTTCTTTCCAAATAGCTCTTAATCATTTACCAGCTTTCTGCTATAGGAATGTGCAAAGAAACAATCACAAAGTCTTCCTTTAGTAATAAGTTCCTGGATTCACCAATCAGTTACTGCACACACTTATATCAATTCACTCTTCCCCACTGTTTTCTGGGCCACATCACCAGCAGCCTGCAGGGAAAAAGGGCCTTTGCAATAGAAATGAAGTAAAGGTAAAAAGAATTCTTGTGGCTGTTAGTGCTTCTGAATGCTAGGGAGAAACACTACAAAGAGCACCTGTACTCCACCAGGCTCTATACCAAGGAAATATCCAATAAACCCCCACAAATCAAAGCTCGTTTCCTCATCCACTCACAACCCGCTCACTTGACTCTGTAAGTCACCTCTACTCACCCCACACTGAGCCGCGGCAAGGGCAAACTTATATCACTCCCAATGAGTTTCCTGGGGATATAAAGGAGGCATTCCCTTTATGCAGTGGTTTGGATTTTGTTATATGTTCACTGCACCAGTGCTCTTGCCTGTCTGACCACAGAAGATATTCCTATATGCATGTGAAATTAATTAGTTCTCTACTAATTCGGGGTTTCACACTGCAAGAAAAGCAAGCAGAAGAAAAAGATGGTATACACAGTATTCACTTTGAACATAATGCTTTTCAACTTTCCAGGGAAACTACCACAAAGCTTACTAATCACACAGCCATTCCCTGACTCATTGCCCTGCTTTCATGATGCTCCAGCAATAATCAAATAATTAGATTTCCTAGCACACACATTACAAAGGTGATTGATGCTTTTCCCTGGCTCCCCTCATGCTGCTGGCAGGTCTGAACAGAATCTGGTCACAGATAAGCAACTGCATTTCAGATCCTCTCAAAGAAAACAAGATAGCTGGTGAAACTTTTTCCCCCTTTTTTAAATTTGCTTTTACTAGAGGAAAAAAACCTGTTTTAAACTAAATAAGGGAAACACATTTTTAAGGGACGTTGAAGACTTACTTTCAAAATTATATACCTTTTCACTAAGCACAGTGGCAAGGCATAGTTTGCTGGACTTCCTTGACAAGTAGAACACACACACTGCTCCTTTCAGACTTCACCTCACACTCTTCCCATAGCAGCACAGTGAGCCACACCAAAAGGCAGCTGCAGCCCAGTATCATTTTCACAAACCCTGCCTTGCTCCCTGCCCCAATCCCCCTGTCCCCCATCAGAACAGAAAAGAACACACTGAAGGCAAAACAGAATGAGAAGCAGCCTAAGAATAGGCCTGATACCAAGTCCTCCTGAGCCAGGGTCCAATTCCAACTGTTTGGAAGTCAGAGACCCTATGAAGCAGTCTCTGTACTTAAAATAACTCAATACATTCATCTTCCATGAATTTACTTCACCTTAAATAGTTTATTTTTAGAATTTGGAGGAGGGGTTCACAGCTTACACATCACTGAAAAAGTATCTTCTCCTGTTGAGCTTACCACCTTCATTGTGTTTCTGTTATCAAAAAGTACCAATTTCCAAAGTACCCTCTTTCCAATATTTTACAGACCTTTATCAACAGATCATCTTAGTCATCTGTTTTCCAGCCTTTTCAGACTAGTACAACTCTCATGTTGTTCTCTGTTTCTTTCCCAAGAATTCCAGACATTCACATTGCTTTTTACCAGGCCAGGATTACTCCTGAGGAGTTAATGGTCAGCTCATGGATCATTGCTTCACATGCAACATTAGGATTTCCCCATCCATGCGGCTCACTTAAAGTTCAATGTAGCTCAACATAATCTCACATTTTAGCATCCATTTTCTGGACCCCTCCAGCATTTACAAGTGTAAATTATTTAGTATAATCAGCACTTCTGATTAAGCCTTCACTCCTTTACTCAGCCTCTTATACAGATACTGTATTCCCAAACTACAGCCTTTGAGTTCAGTCACTAAAGTAGTTTCCAAATTCTACAAGCCAAACTGTTCTTTCCTATGAGCCTGTGTCAATATTCACAGAAGTGCTCAGTCTCAAGGGGTTTTCTGAGCTTAAAGCTCTGGCTGATTCAAAGATTAAAGCAAACTCACCAAAGACAAAATAAAGAATTAATAGATGAGATTTGTGGGTCTAACTCCTATGAGCCCCAAAGAATTTAAGAAAGCTGCTGGATAATAAGTCACATTTGGCACAGTGTGCTGAGATAATTTTTCACACAAATTAACTTGACACAGAAAAAAAAATTAAATCTGTATTCCATCATTCAAGTATGAATGATGAAATACAGTGGTTTGTAATTTTTAGTCGTGAATCTTAATAAAATTTTTACCTAGGAATACTGTTCACAAGACTGGTTGTAAAATCAGTTTGTAATCAGTTTTAGCATCTAAGGAACACGATCACAGCCAACAAACTCAGGTTTGATCAGCTACCACATCGAATTGGGTAACTTAGCCAATTCACATGCCAGAACAAGAAAAACAACAGAACTAGTGTCACGTTTTTTACAAACTTAAAGCTGAAGCAAAGCAGAGAAAAGCAAAAAAACCCTAACAGGTCCCTTGTAATGCTTCCAGTCAGAGCCAGTTATCTAACCACTGAGACAGCACAATTACAATAAAATGGTGTTTTAAATTGGCCCATGAAAATAATCTCCCTTCAAAACATAAGGAAACAATCACAAAAATAGAATTACTTTGCAACTATCATAACTGAGTATTCTGTGCGTACCTCAGTGTTACATTAAGTTCTTACCTCTAACAGGGTCTCAAAAGAATCCACAGTATAGATCCAAGGAGAAATTTGTCCTCTCAGCATTAGGCAATCCTTTCAGGTTTCCTAAGTGAACATGTGATTTTGGACTACAGGTATATAACTGTAATACCAAGGAGAAACTAAAATATCACTGGAAAGAAATTCTCTGTCCATTGCTAACGAAGCTTCATGAGATTGTCAGCAACAAACACTGACTGCACCTGGATTTATCTTCTCTTAACTTCTGGCACATCACTCAGTGCTATTCAGGAGCTCTTTGTCCTAGCTGAGAACAACCCGATACCTGTTCTGAAGAAAAATTGCTTCAAATCTTCCTTAAGTTTTAAAATATGCCAGAGAAGAAAGCCTGCCATGGCCATCCTCCTTCCCTCCCCTCAGCTCATTCTTCACGGAGTCTGAACAGTTCCCCCTTCCCCCTTAATTTACAACACCTGATTCACATTCAGGCAATTACCAGTTATGAAATTCACCTGTTGAAATCACTGTACTTTACATACAAAACTGTAAGAGTCAAGAAAGAAGAGCAGGGGCAAGGCCTCTGACCTGGAGAAGAAACTGTCGGAGCCATATGATTTAAAACAGCCTCTGAATAACTAAACAACAGCACCTGCAGCAAGGCTGAGTTATTCCAGCTGAGGATCATAACCACTAGATGCAGGTGATCCTCCTCAAGGGTTTGTACTAAACCAGAATAGATTTCTTAAGAGGATGAGAAAGCATCTGTACCACAAAACAACATGGTCAAATAAAGCTCAACTTCCCAGACACGCAGAAGTAAAACTTCCAAAGCAAAGGGCAAACTTATTTTTTTGGGGAAAAGGGAGGTGGTGTGTGTGTGGGTAAACCTATGCCTTAGACCAGGTAACAGCTGAACAGTTTTCAAATATTATCATTTGGCATTTAGGTGACTGGATCCCAGCTCACTACACATTATGTTCTCACTCTTTCTGTGTTTAGTCCAGACTTGACTAACCACAAGTTTTGTCTTTTATTGAACACAAATGCTCCCCCATCTCCAGTTCTGGCTCCCACATCTGAGAGCCACAGCCTGTGAGAATGAGTGTTCATGACACCACATATGTTTTCTGATGAACAGCCTTCTAACCATACATCAACAGAGGTTGTTAACACTGACACAATGGGAAGTGTAAATAGATTTCTGTGACTACTTTACATGGATGCACACCATGAAATGAAAATCTACCAGTGATAAACTGCAGTAAGAATTAGGATATGAGATCCTTAAAAACTTGTTACCTTGCCAGAGATACATCTGCACCATCCATCCCTATAAAGCAACCTCAAAGGAATATCCTGTAAAGTGATGACTATCCTCTTATTTCAGTTAAATTGAGACATCTTGAAAAGCATATGAAACTTGTTAAATCAGCAGCTTAATCCATCAAAACTGTAACTTCAGGAGAGTCATCAACAAAGTGACTGCAATTTTTCCAATGCAACTGAGAGTTAATGAACTGGCATTTACATTTAGTCATTTTATGCAGATGGTGTGCAGCAAATGTCTGCTTTCCTCAGATCAAATTTAAGGCAAACACCCATTTAGATACCTGTGAACAGCTATGGCCTTTCTTAAAATTCACATTTGTAAGACTGCATTAACTCCCAGATCCATGCTTGTAGTGAATTCTGAACATCTCTAAAGAGTAGGCAATTGCATTTCAGTTTGTCATGTTTCGTGGCTTTTTTAAACCACCTTTTCAACACCATTTTGCCACATATCAAGCATAATATTGCCAAAGAGTTCATGTCAGTTAATACAACACTCCCCATCCTAATAATATTTTAACATGATGCAGTGTACTGAGATCAAAGACAAGCCTTTTATGAAAGTACAGAACTTTAGAATGCCACTTACAGACCCAACCTCCAATGGATGTATCCAGAGAGCTTCTAGAGCAGAACCTAGACCAAAGTAGGTTTGGAGGTAAAATGCTGATTTAAAGGATTTCTCCTTTTTTCAAGAATCTGACAAAGCAATAGTATTTTTGACAGAATATTCATATTTTGATGAAGGGATCAGAAGCCTGAATAGTTACCATACACATCAAAGCTGAAGGAGAAGGCACAAAGAGAACAGAGAATCTGCTCCCTTTTCCTCCTCTCCAGACAGACACCACACTCCCATTTCTTTGTCCTCCTCTTACAATATACTTTTCTTCTTCCTTGTTCTCTTCTCCCAGTACTATATTGTTCCCATAGTCATTACTGTGACATTTAGCAAGTCCCTGTCAGATGCCTTTCACTGCTGTAAAAATAGTTCTGCTTTTAGCCAAGCTCACTTATACTTTCTTCTCTTGAAGACTCAAACACCATCATTTTTTCTGGCAGCTTTCTGCCCCAGTTCTATCCAGTGAAAACTCCAGTGGAATGTTTATGCTTGAATGGCTGTAGACTGATGCAAGAAAAATCCACCAAAGTGATTTACAGTTCAACCATCAGAAGAAATAAAGAATACCAGTTTCAGCTGGGTTCAGCTGGGTTGGGCTGCAATGGCACCAAAGGGTTCCAAAATGGAACCTGAGTCCTATCCAGCAGCTGGCATTAAATGCTCAGTTAGTCAAGTTTAACTGCAATTATCAATCTATCAGTTGGTGAACTGCAACTATCATTGCTTTCTGCTTTCCATGGCACATAAGGGATTAGATTTTACTATGAATGACTTACAGATGCTAAACCCCTTGCATAAAATCTGTAAGCCTTTAATGGCATGGAATACTATGGACAATACATATTTTACTAGTTTAAAATCCTAAAGGTACTACTTTGGCTTTCCTTTTTTTTTTTCCCCCCTAAATTAAGATAATAATGGTAAGGTTTATTATTGTTATTGTTTCTCATTTGCAAAGAAAAATCACAACTATACACTTTTGACTCTCTAGACAGTAACAGAGCTGCAACTCATACCAATTTGAAAATGTAGACATTGTGTTTGGTACACTCATCACCAGTAGGTAGCATGTTGGAATGAATATATAATTAGCTTGAGATAGTACCTTAGGAACATCATTGTGAGCTCATTCAGATACTTGCCAGCAATTACAGCTGCTTCTTAAAATTTAATAAAAACATCAGAAAGAAAAAAAATATCTCTGGACTACGAATTCTCCAGAACAACCTAGAGAAAGAAACCATTTTAATTCCTTGAAATACTCGATTGCATCCATCTGCTGTGCCTCACTGTACCTGACATATCATGAACGACATCACCAAACTGAGGTGTTTGTCTCAAATGGTGTCAGAGTGCACACTGTAAGGACAAAGGAGGAACAACCTCCAGGGCCCAGTCCTTTCTCTTACCATTGTACCACAGCCATGTTGTAATGAAAACAGACTAACAAGCTCCAAGCTCCCTCAAGAGTAATCTCTGTGCAAAGTTCTTCATGAAACTACACAAATGCTGTGCATTTCAAAGCCTGTGCTTAGAGCTCTCATTTTAAGATGTCTTTGTAGAAACCTGCTGGATTTAGTGGTATTATCACAGTGTAAGTGATTTTTGCAATATTTCAGTAACATGTTTATTTAGGAAATAACCAGAAAATATCTGTGAGAAAAAGGGAACATTGAAACACCTCATCTTGCATTTATATTCTCCAAAGCAAAGATGCTGTAGCAACACTGACATATTTGCCAGGATCAAGTACTTGATTAAACTTGACTTGTGATAAACAAGCTGTATCTTTGCATCCTGTGTTTTTAAATAAATATTTCTACTACTTAATACTTAAAAATGGTCAAATAGTTATTCTGTTAAACACAATCCTTTAAATGGAACTTTGCCTACTTCTGATTTATGAGCATTGTCTATACTTCAGTTTCAACACCATCTGATAGAAATACAAATTAGCATTTTCTCAATACAGCTTCATCAGACACAAGAAGTGCCAAAACTTATGTTGGGAAATCTCCAAATAAATGTATATCCTCCTTGTTCAAAGAGTTTTGTTGAGCCATTGTCCTTTGTGCTTCAAGGGAAAGAAAGAAGGTACAGTGCTGTTTGAATCAGCACTGCATAGCAATGCAATACTCTTGGTATAAGTATTACACTAGATATCAGCCCCAACCTTCTTTTACTACATTGTTCTAACAATGGAAAAGACAAGGCAACACCAAGAGGCACTGTTTCTCTACAAATGTTCCTAAAATAATCTGACAGTTTAAAAGTTCAAACAAAAGCCAACAAAAATCTCCTACAGCTCTCAAAGGGCTGTTTAAGTGCATGTTGGCTACGGAACCATCTCTATTTCAGGACTGAGAAAATGCTTGGCAAGGAATCCAAGGGAAAGGACAAGAAACCTCTGCAGCTGGAAAATACAGTATTTATAGAAGTTGCTCTTTGGATCATTTGCTGTGGGGAAAGACACTTGCATGCAAGGGCCCAGCCCATCAGTCTTCTGCAGAGGCTTCCCCAGTGTCTGTGCATGCAGGACACAGGGCAGGGTTTTCCTCTGTACAGTCTGGAAACTGAGTTAAGCTCTCACAAAGCAATGTATAACACAGCAGGTTCTTGTCCCTGAACTGCTTCAAAGATTGCTTTTTCATTGAGATTTCAAACAACATTCTCTCCACCTGTAACACAATAACTGGGAGGAAGATTCTGTGAGAGACAGAACAGGTAAACATGCTATGGAAACCTCATGAAATGAAGAGCACCTTAGAGATTTATTTTTTTGGGGGGTATGCGGTGATATTGCAGTGTTATAAATCTAACTCAGGTTAATGAAATTATTTATGAATACTGGGCAAACATTCTATACTGGGGATCTGGAAGAAAAGTGTTATATTCTCTTCATTATTACTGCATTGGGAGAAAACAGAAATCAACTGCCTGATCCATTATCCTGTTTAGGACCTTCCTGTAGCACAAATGATCTGGATTAGTAGCAAAGAAGGTATTCTTGGGAGATTCAGTACTCCCACAGCCCTCTGACAGTCCTGGTACAGGGCTCTTCCACTAGTTCAATACAACTCCTTGGGAAGTCTCTTCAGTATGAAATAGGCAAGGTATTGTTAAAGAATTTCTGCTTCCAGTTTTTGGAAAGCTTAGTGCAATGTTCTAGAAATGAAAGGCACTCTACAATGAAAACTCATACTACTCCTCAGGCACAGCGAAAAGCTGACTTATGTTGAAAACTAAAATAAAAACAAAGAAGAAAGTTACAAAGCACGGCAGAACAACCCCAAATGTAGTGCACTGGAATCAGCTGTAGTCACTACTCGCTGTCATTTCACCATCTCTGTAGTGAGGCACCTTCAAGCTCATTGGCAGCAAATATTTTCTAACTGAAAAATGACAAAATATATGCCAACAGAAATCTGAAAGTTGCAGAGGAAATGTAATTCCTACCTAGAAACACAACTTCCATTCCTTTTGCTGTGTAATAACCATAACTCCAGTTGTGGAAAGGATTGCTTTTCTTACTGGCATTCTAAGCCTTAGAATTAAATTTCCATTCAATTTCTTGGTTGTTGGTGATAACTGCAGAAAAAGAAGGGGTTGCACCCAGAGAGCAGGCAGAGCTTGGCGTGCATTCAGCACAAAGCATATTCAAATGTTACTGCGCAGATTATTGAAGCACACTGAGCCACAAAAGGTGGGTATGTAACTGAAACGCACGTGTTTAAATACAAGGTCCCAGGATACTAAATTTATCCAGATGAAAATACTGACAACAGTTACCAAGACTCTTCAAGTAATTTTCAAAGAGTGACAGATTTTAGTTTCCAATAAATATTAATAAGCTTACACTGAAAAAATAAAAGGGTTCTCCTGCACTAAAAAGTGACTTTGCATCTCCTGCAGAATACTAAGAGGCTGTAGAGACAGACTGAAAGGAGGAAACTGGCTGATAACTACTTTCAAGTATTTTATTACATTCTTACTGTGAGGGATAAAAGGAAAAATGCAAATGTTGTATCACATGCAGCTCTGCTGGCATTATTTTGAATTAATCCAAGAATACCCACACTGAATTATACAATCTATTTCCCACACAGGACTGAAAAGATGCCAAATGGACTGACACCATGTTAGTGGGGAGAAACGACAACTTTCCAGGTGGAAGCAGGGGGAGGGGAATGCAGTCATTCCCTCTGCACTTCTAAAAGAAAAATCCCCAGTTTTCAGCAGCAGAAAGGAATGGCAGAAGCAGCAACTGAGTTTTACAGCACTCATGGTGTGATCAGTCATTGCTCACATGGACAGACAAGTGCTTCAGCCTTTTTGCTGAAAACATTCATCATCACAGTGGATTTACTGTTCTATTTCAGTATGTTATTGAAGCAATTCTAGGAAAAGTGACAAGCTGGGATCCATAGGACTATGTTAAAATGTTCAAGGTTCCAATATTGCAGAAATCCTGCAATACAAAAGAAATCCGCATCTTCACATAAGCACTGTAGAAATTCACACTGAAAGGCAAGTCCCAGGAGTTTGTGAAGGTGTTTTATTTAAGGAAAACAGCTGTGAATTATGTTTCTCTTGCTGTTCAAGAAGAAGCATCAATGGACTGAAAACAGCCTGCAAAGGATAGAAAATGCCTGCAAGGAATTAGGAGGCAGGTATGCAAGCAAGATTATAGAACAAATGAGCGGGAAAGAGTGACTTTAAGCAATACAGACTTTTGGTTGAATAAATGAATTCACCCAAAGGAAATTTCAGTCTCTGGTTTTGCAGACCAGACATCCAAGTTCAGCTCCAGCATGACAAGGACAAGGTCTTGTACCTAAGAAGGAACAGAGGTCTCCAGGAAAAACAGAACTGGAGAATTTACTTTGCATAACTAGGGAAAGCATAAAAGAATGTACTACCTAAGAATACATATTTTAAAATAAATATTCATTTAAAAAAATCCCAAAACTAAAAACCCAACCAGACAAAAACATCCCTGATGTGGGATATGAATCTAGCTGAATGGCAATTAAACTATTGTTCTGTAGCAAAAAACAAATACTCAATTCAGAGCTCATTAAAATCAAAAGAAATTGGATGCTCTCAGCAAGGGGAGGCTGTATATAAGTTTCAACTACTTACCCACTCCTGCCAGATGCCCAGTCAAAACAATAGTCTTTTCTGACAGGATCCTCCCCACTCTGAATATGCCTATTTCCCAAAAGTAAGCACAGCTTATTCCCTATTTAACACAATACAGGACACCCAAGACAAACAGAACGGCTTTATTATTCCTATCATTATTGCTGTACTGTACATTCAAGAACAGAAGACATTTCAAAGGACTGCTTAGTCCATTTTCCTGCCCTGAAGCAAGATTCAAAAATAGACATCTGTCTAAACTATCCTTATCCCACATCAGCTCCACTACATCCCCCTAGTCAGAAAATAATTCTGTTATTTACACATGGTAAATGCCATCTTTCTTCTTGAAAATTGAATTGCCTTTTCCCCTCCTTATCCTTGCAAGACTCTTATTGATCACTAGCCTCCTAATGACCAAAATAATTAAATCCAAAAACCACACACACTGTGGGCTGTTAAATCCCTGTCCAGGCTTCACCTTCTAGAATAAACAAACATAATTAATCTAAAAATTGCTCCTAGTGTACAGAGGCAAATGTATTTATTTTCATTACCCTTTTCCAGACTCCTTTCAAATCCCCAACAATACTTTCCACGTGACACACGGTGGAAGTATAGATCTTGTCAGTGCTACTGAAAGAGAAATCACTACTCTTGCATAAACTCAAGTTGTTAGAAAAAAAAATCACTGCTGAAAGTGTTACCTGTAATTAATCATTCAGTTTGATTTTTTTGTAATGCAGTTATTCTCCACTTTGCATTTGATCACTGAATTTTGCCTTCAAAATGCAGAATTTTATAATGTCACCTTTCTCTATTTTATTTCATTTTATTGATTTCAGATTACAGTTGCAGTTCACAATTTGGCTTTCTAATCTTGCCCTTAGAAGTGCTTGCATAAAACATGGAGTCGGAGTATCTCTTCATATAATTACACATCAGCAAGAGTAGAGAAATTAAGAAGCTGATCCACTGTCTGCATGTCTTCCACACATATGTTATCTGTTGCATTTGTTCTCTATTTATACTAATAACACCAGAAATATTTTGTGCTCTGCAGCAAAGTCCCACAGCTTGTACTTACCAACCTGGTCAACAACAAAATTTATCACTTTACATCAGGAAAAGACAGGGTAACTCGGGAATTTTTAAGATTTCTTTTGTATGCTAAGGAAGACTATGGCCAACGTAAAAAAGAAAAAGGGGGATGGTGGAGGGGAAGCCAATTATTGCAGGTTAGTGTAAAAAAAGTGATGTTTTAGAGAAAAATAGTAGCTCATGCACTGGAGATATTTTAAATTAAAAGAACTATGTGTCAAATTGCTACAGCAAGAACATGATTAAAAATGGAGAATGTGTTCTAAGTGTTAGAATGTGAAGTATGCACAGAGTTTCTCTTTTTTTTGGAATCAACCTTTCAAATAAATACCTTTTCCCAAGGCTATCTACTAACAACTATTAAAAAAGTTGGTAGAACTTCTGCACATATTTTTCCTTGTTCTCTCCTTCACTACTTCATTGTTAAAATGGCATAAAGGTTTACTGCTGCTCTAGCCTCCCAATTCTTCACATTTTTGGGTCAGATGATATCAAAAAAGTCTGACAGGATACTCATGCATTTATACAGCTGAATGCACCACTTGCCAGTCTCCAGGATGAAACTAGGAAGTATGACCACATTTCATCCTCCAGTCTCAGCCAAATGCAGTGCTGAGCAAGTTGGTTCAGCTGCAAGCAAAAAGAATGTGTCGGACAGGTGCTTCTTTGTACCTAAGCTGGACTGGATTTTACAAATTCTCATTTCCCAATATTCTGTGGCAGCCAGACAACACTCACTCATATTTAAAAGTCCATCCTGACCTAGTGAATTTATGACTTTTTGAGTCATTTACGTCTTTTTGAGCAAGCCACGTTGCAGCTATTTCTTCATTCTGCATCCATAGCATACTCTCTAGGGCAATAGTACCCATTTCCAAGAAAAGTTAGCCCTCAGCTGAAAAAAAAGGAAGCATTTTTTTTCCCACAAAACAAATAAAAAAGCCAAGAGACTTTTCAGACAGCAGGAAATCTGGTTCAAAGAGAACATCCTAGGATGTTAGAAATACAGTATGGGATGACCTTGCAAAAATAAATGAGCTCATACTAGGAGGAGCATGTTAAATGGTTCTTGGAGAAACAGTAATGTGCTACTTCTTTTTTGTGTTACCTGTTATTTTAACTAAGTAGGCCTTCTGATTTATTTAAAGTACCTTCTGCAGTCTGACACCACCTGACTGCATTAGAACCAGCAGCAGCAGCAGCAATTACATCACAAATTGTAGGCAAAGAGCTGCAGGAGCAGTGAAGTCTGGAACTTACAAAACTTTAAAGTTCTGGAGACACAATAAAGTGAACAATCCTTAAGAAAAAACCAGAGGGGATACCTTAGACTTGCTCCAAGCAGCACCTTCAGCTCCAGTAACATCTTCCACTGGCATATTGCTTCCTATTTTGCTCTGGAGGCAGAAGCTCCACCCTTCCAAGGCCTATGCAGAGTTGATGCAACAGCTGGTCATGCTCTAAGGGAGAGAAAACACAGTTTAGTGTATTCCCAGGGCAACACACTTTTAATTCAGTTTTGATATTCTCTTGCAGGTATAAATAGATCTATTCATATAAAGGAGAAGTAGTTTTTTACTAAGACTGTCTGGTTTTGCAGTTTGGTGTAGCTCACTTTCAGCAGAATTTGGTGATTTATTCTCCAGTGATCAGATTCCTGGTTCTGTATTCCAGAGTGAGGAAGGATACCTTCCCAAAACTCAACAACCCCACAAGTCCAAGTTGGTTGTTTCTCCTTGGCCAATCTCATGCTTTCTTTCAGCCTCACACCACAGAGACAGGTGACAACACAAAAGCCAGCTGGTAAGTTGGGTTGGGAAGTAGAAACCCAGAGTCTGGGCAATACGATCCCACAAGGGCTGACTCTTATCATGCAGCTTAATATAAAGCAAAAATAATTACTTGATGCAGACAGTTCCCAATTCCAAAAGGATCCAGCTTCCACTGGATTAAGATAACACTGCTATCCACTGCCATTTCAGACATCTGATTTAAGATTCAGGAACTAGAACTAGAGATGCCAAGGTAGTTGTAATCCACACAATTGCACAGGACCATTCCCTTAGGACTGGGGTGATTTAAAAAAAAAACACTCAAACATACATAGCAATAAAAACAAATTGGAATGCTCAGAAAATATATTGTTTACATTTATTTATCAAAAGAATTTGCAAAGCTACAGTTCCTTGATAGAATGTTCAGATTGCATCTTACCTGCCACACTGGAGAAAGGTTGCCTATGTTCTCTGCTTCATTTGCATGCATATGTCCTAATAATTCCAATTTTGGTACAGGTGCATTATGTTAATTTCATATTGTGTGTATTTTAAATACTTACTTTCCTACGCCTTACTCAAAATTACACAATGAATAAGTAGGAATGAAGTATAAAAGTTGTTTTAATATTAGAACAAATTTACTTTTGGTTCCTCATATACCCTATTGGATTGTACCTCTGTTGAATTTGAAGTCTTTCTTCCTCAAATATTCCCTTTTCTTTCAATGTATCCCAGCCAAAAGAGAGCAAAAGAGAACAAACAAAATATGACAGCCCAGTGCAACAAAGAAAATTAAACAGAAATTATTTAGAGTGCCCAAAGCAGTGCAGACATTTTTATGCATTTATTTCCTCTCCTCCACTCAGTAATTGATTCAACTCTGTAGTAAAATCTCTGCTTTGGATCTCAAGATTGCAGTCAGAATTCTCTCAGGCTTTTCAACTGTAGAAGTCCCCTGGCTGAAGACAAGACAACAACAACACAACGTTCTAGTATTAACAGTCTTTGCAGCTTAGAGAAAGAAACGATTTGGAGAACTTCCCTTTCCTGAAGATCATCTTGGAACCTCTTGGTACGGGTTCTGCAGAGGAAACTGCTGACTGGCAGCACTGATGACAGTTCATCTTACTCACTGAATATCTGCTTGACTTACAGTTGCCTCATATCATTAATGACGTTTGTAAAAATCTGTACATATCTAAAATACACATAGATTTCTAGTAAAATAGAAGAGATTGTAGTACAGCATTTCCCCCCTTTCATAAGTTACAGATGGAAAAAAGCCCTGAGAGGAACAGCTCTACTGAACAGCAATTTGATTTTGGTGAGAGACATTGCCATCATCCAGTCTTAGCTGGGCCATCTCTGGTAAGGAAAAAGAAAATTCCACTGGAGTTAATGGACCTGTTTTTCTCCTGACACTTGAAAGAGAATTAAAGGTCTAAATACAGCATCGAAGTTGATCAATGTTAAATTCCATTCCTTTTTATTCAGTGCTGGAGAAGTGCTGGGGATAATCCTCCATAAGTACTTCTGATGGAATTACAAAAGCAAAACCCTTGTATTTTCAAAGGTCATTACACATTCATGTTAAATCTCGCCTCTTGGCGCCTCCTGGCTATGTAAGTCCTATTGTTTCTAGTCTATAAAAATCCTTTATTTTTCATCTTGGATGAACTGCTTCCCAGCCTGGAATGTCGAATGCTGGGTGGTTACTTGTCAGTTTGAAGAGATACTTTTTTTCCCTTGCAAAAGTTATGCTCTTTTCCCAGTCCATCTCTACTTGCCAAAGCCATATCCCTTATCTAAAAGCTAGAAAATTCTCAGCAGGTTAAGCAAAAATGCCAAGGTTCTTAGTACATTAGAAGCATATGTGACTTTGCCCTAAAAAAATTCTACATTAGTTCTTTACTATTTTCTATTTAAGTGTTAGCTTATTAAAATCTTAAAAATTAAGACCTTAAGGGAGAAACTTACCCATACTAATAAATCCAGGCTTAAGTGGGAACGTACACGATTTAGCAGCTTTTCCAATGCATGGTATTTAACAGCTCCCTTTCAGTGCCCGGGTCCTCTCACTCCCGGGCCGGTTCCCCCTCACTCCCGGCCACTTCTCACACCCCGGTCCCCCCTCACACCCGGGCTGATCCCCCCTCACTGCCACGCCGGTTCCCCCTCATACCGGGGCCAGTTCCCCCCTCACACCCGGGTCGATCCCCCCTCACTCCCAGGTCCCGTCTCACAGCCGGCTCTCCCCTCACACCGTGGTCAGTGTCTCCTCACTCCCATGCTAGTTCCCCCTCACACCCGGCTCTCCCCTCACTCCCATGCCGGTTCCCCCTCACACCGGGGCCGATTCCCCTTCACTCCCGGCCACCTCTCACACCCGGCTCCCCTCACACCGGGGTCGATGTCTCCTCACACCTGGATCGATTCCCCCCTCACACCGGGGTCGGTGTCTCCTCCCTCCCGGGCCGGTTCCCCCTCACACCGGGGTCGATGCCCCCTCAGGCCCTCACAGTGCCCGATTACCGAGAACTGACACCACTGGAGCTCCCGCTCCTCACGGCCCGGGCAGAGCTGCCCGTGCAGGCGGAGCAGCAGGCCAGGAGACACCGGGACACCCCCAGGCAGGCTCCGCTCTGGGTTCGCGGGCGGGACGGGACGGGCCGCTCTCCGCCAGGCTGTGACCATCATCCTCATCCTCATCATCCTCCTCCTCCTCCTCCTCCTCACCCCCAGGTTTTCCTCCCCTGTGGCTCCATTAGCACGGGGGATAATGAACACCGGCCTCTTCGTGCCCCAGGGCATTTAGACCTCGTTATACCTCTGCTTTTTTGCGGGTTAAACCCAATTTTTCCCTGTATCATTGTATTTATCGTGGTCTTTTCGGTAAATTGTAACTCTGACTTGTAATCTCTCTCGGGGTGGTTCGTTTCTCCCCCCGGTTTACCTTTAAACCAGCACAGCCCTTGTGCAGTACACACACCGTGCTCGGGGCAGTCTCTGGCGTTGCTATCGCTCCTCCGAGGCTGCCACGGGTCACACAACCTTCTGCAACGTGGTTATACACGGTGCCCACTCCTGAACCTGCATACAGATTCCCTTCGTGTGCTGTACCCTCCTTGATGCTCCCACTGAATTCTCAAGAAACTCAAGTACAGATCAACCAAATAAGAAACAAAACACGTCCCATAAATTCATCTTGAGTTACTTTATTTTTCACAATAATAAAAAATAAATTAGTCATAAACAAAAATAGTTAACATTTTTTCATCAAAGAGAAAACGTATACAATATGAAAAGGATGCTGTACAGTTCTGGTTCAGGTGCATTGCCACAGATACATATTCCTGAACGAGTCAGAAAGCAATTTGCCTATACTCTCCCCCTTTAATTCACTCAAGGAACTGGCTAATCAGAAAGTTTAGAAAATTGTATTATGGATTTACAGTATGACATATATACAAAAATATATATGTAATACCTGTGCTATAAAATTCCCTAAAAAGCTGGGTTAGTATAATGAAAAAGCTGGGGAAAATTTGAATGATATATGTAAATAAATACACATTAGGTCCCTTTTAATAAAAAAATCTGGCTACTCTAAATATTTGAAATATTTTGGTGCAGTGGCTTGTTCCATAGACACAGCTCAGAATTACATATTTCCCATAGACATCTTGTATTTACAAATAACAACAAAATAAGTTATAATAAAGTATATCCTTCTGCCAAAATCAATTATGAGGGTCAAGTAGACAATTTTATACATATAGAAAAAAGTTAGGGTTTCTTTTGTCTCCCGTCCTTCCTGATCCTCTATGTAGGTCCTGAGTGACTATGATGGGACTTCACAAGTTCGGATGTACCCAACCCCTGCCAAGGCCACTGGTCTCAAGAGACCCAAACACAGCATAGAAAAACAGGTCAGGGCAAGCAGCAATGACTGTTGCTGGAAGGTCAGTGATTTATCAAAATTAAACTCCCCTCCTCTCCAGGTATGGTGGTAGTTATCTGTATCCCATTACAGTACATGGGGATATAGAAAACTGATAACTCTCCTTCTCAAGAACTTCTGGCTGTTAGAGCTAAGAAACAAAGAGCTGAGTTCAGGTCTGCTGTGAGTTCTCTAAAATAGAATTTCCCTCCTTTCACCAGGTCTGAATTTTGTCCACACTACTGAGATATTATAATGATGACAATTTGCTTTAAAATATATTGAAAATGCTTAGTGGATGATTTTTCATTTCTGGTGTGGAAATAATTATTTTACTCCATTTTCTACGCAATGCCTGATTTATTTCCCACAAACATTCTGTAAGTTTAGACATAAAGGAAGTTTACATTCATGTTCAAAACTTCATGTTTTGTGTTCGAATTACAGGCATGCAGAGAAATTATCTGCCCAATACACAGAACAGCTCTTAAGAAGTCAGAGACGCTAAATCTAAGTCTCAAGAAGACCAGGTAAACACACAGGTTTTCCTTTGTGAAGAGAATAATCCTTTTTTTTTTATGTGACAAATGTTACATATGAGAATAAAGGACCACTACATACTTCAATAGCTGTGCAGTCACAGGTTCATTGCACAGGACTTAATTCAGTATGTACTTTACTACTATGCATTTAAAACCAGCAACATGGATATGCACAGACACAAAAATCCCTGGGCTGGCAGGAATATAGCTCTCCTAACAGCTGGGCTAATTTCTAACACAGATTCTTAGAAACCAAAAGACCAGCTCAGGATTTTCAGTAATTCTGGCAACATTTAATATTGTAATCCAAAGGACAAAGGGATGAAAGTGAGATAAGAGGAAGAGGAGAAGACTTAGGGGTGTGGGTGTAAAAGGGAGCCAGGTCAGGATGAGAATGGGGAAAAGCAAAGCCCTGGAAAGAATATTTTACTACTTACAGTGGTATAGATTAAAAAGAGAGGAAACAAAGTATATCCTTCAGGAAGACATAACCTCCCCTATGCCAGCCATAGGCTGTTTGAGCCCCTACCTCCTTCCTCCCTCAGTGGTGACTGCTGGCTCTCTGATTCAGACATAAGCAAAGGAAGTAGCAAGGTCCTGGAAATGCTGCTGCCTTGTGTGGTCTATTCTTCGACCAGTTTAATGTATTCACTTGAGTCAGGGCTATAATGACATTTATATATATATGACTGATACATAACTGCACCATATTGTCATTAAACTGGGATCTAACCAATAACAGTATTGTTAAACACTGCTTTATTCATACTGAAAGTTCTCCTTTTGCTGAAGTATTGGGGACAAACAAGCAGACTGTGTGTGTAATGAGAAAGACCCTGGTTCTCTGAGCAGGGGTACTGAGGCAGTCCTGCACTGAGTCCATGGGCACACACCATGGCTGGCTCCAAGGCCTGCAGGATCACCCACGTCTCCTGCACTGCACTCCCCAGCACTGGCTGCCTCTTCACAAGCCCTTCCCTGATTCAGGGCTGGGGGCTGAAGGGCAGAGACACCAAAGCAAACACTAACTTCTGGCTCACTGGTGGCCAAGTCAGACACAGGGCCATTCCCAGAGGAGCAACCCTCCTCCTTCCACACCATCTTCTGAGAGAGGAGGGGAGAACTCCGTGAGTTCAGTGCTCTCAAACTTGGCACGCAATTGCAGTACACAAGGAATTCTACCTACATATGCTTGAAGTTGACATTGCACAGGAGTTAGCAAACCCTGATGGGCCCTGGATAACTTGATACTTGAAAACAACTGCACCAGGAGTCCTCAGTTCCAAAAGGAAAGTGCTTTGAGACACAGAGTCTGCTCTGGATGGAGCCAAGCTTGGTCAGCTGCATGTCTGGAAGACATGCAAGCTGTATGCAGATTTACCCCATAAGCAGCTGGACTGCTCAGACTCTTTAAATAAACAATCTAACGTACTCTGGTCTTCCTTGATTGTGAAAAATCTGAAAGTGAAAATCTTCAAGGCAAGGAAGCATTTTTTCACACCATTCTGAGGGGTTTCGACTGATGTTAAAATGTCAGAAAAAGAAATTAAATAATTCAGAATCAGAAGCCTGCATTATTTTTTACTTACTGGGTTTATATCTGTTCTAGGTCTACTACATTCATTAAGGCCACCTTTGACATACAGCAAAAATGAAATCAGGTTCTCTGCAGGCATCATCCTAAGCTGGTGCACTGCTCCATTAAACCAAACACTTGCTGCAGGCACAGTTTCAAAAGTCTGCTTTGCAGGATGGTGAAATCTTATGCAGCACTTACTTGGTACAGGCAATATTAGTGTATCAAAGTGCTGAGAAAAAGGGCTCATTAGTTCATTTTGCAGGAACAACTATTTTGATAATGCTGACACATGAGATGATAAACGAGTAAGTTCAGCAGCATTCTGGCAGTTTCCTTATCATTAGATATTTAGGTGAAATTGTATTTTTTGTTTTATCTGGTACATCTGTAAACTGTCTCTTTACTTTTGAAAACAAAAAATACAATTTGTATAGCCATAGCTCACTGCACTCAATTCACAAAGCTGTGTACATTAGGCCTAATCCAGGGTTATATGGCTATATGCAAGTACATACTCTTTGACAGTCAGCTGCCAAGAACTCTGTTTACTTTAGTGGCAGCTTAATTGGTACGGCCTACAAGGTGATCATCTTTGTCAAATAACCTAATGGCCATATGTTCCAGAGCAAAATAACATACTTTATAAAATCAGAGGATCTTGTGTCTGTGTGCTGAGTTGCTGACTGTCTCACAGCCAAAAACATGTAGATGAGGAGGAGGAGGATAATAACCGTAAGATAATTTTCTATGGACTGATTGCAAACCTGATTAGCTCCCTGCAGCTCATTTGCCTTGGGGTTTTCAGAAAGCCTTTTTATGGTTCAGGTATTTCCCTCAAGCTGACAGGATACACTTCCTTGGGACAAAAGAGACAACAACAAAAATTAGATAACGTATGTAGAAGATTTCTGCAATGAGATATACAGATGAAAATCTGTACTTAGAAATACTGGATTCCAGAGTTGTTTACACTGCACTCTCTCCGTAACATTCTTTGGTCGAAAATCTAAGGAATATAATATGATCACAAATCTATAAGTTATCTTCATGGATAAATCTTCATAATATAAGGGAACAGGACTGTAAAAGATTCATGAGCTCAGATTAGAAGTTTTCTAATTAGCATTTCTGTTTCTAGCAATTTTATATCAACTATTTACAGTAAAAAAGCCCAAGTTAAGGTGTACAGAAACAGCCAAAGACATTATTGGTTTATAGTCACAGGGACTAACTTTTAGGGGAAACACTTGCAGACTACAGGAATTCCACCTTCCTGTGGCTTCCAGCAAAAACTGATGTGACTCGTAGCACACCCAGCAACCTTTGCCTCCCAGAGCTCCATTCCCTTTCCACATCCTCTCCACCAAAGCACCAAGAAGGAAACAATACACAATGAGGCTCAAACACGGTTCTGCATCAGTAGCAGGACACCTTAACCGCTGTTATATCACATCTCTGGGAGTGACTTAACATGACTTACAGCTGTTTTTCAACTCGGACATCAGGCACCTTAGAAACGGATGCATAGTTGAGCATCAGTAATTTACAGGCAATATGCTGTAATAAACAGCTGAATAAGCAGAGGTGTTTATTTTTTTCCCTCAGCCTTATTTATGCATCTGAAAGACCTCTCAAGTAAAGGCTGGAGAACCTGCAGATAATGCAAAAACTCATCTGCACTGCACAACATACCCTATTTGCTTTTAGCAAGTCCCAAGGCTGAGTACAGTAATTGCAGAAATGAAAAATCACCACTTACATTCAGCTCTAAATCTGCAGCCATTCTTGAGTAATAGAAAAGGAGTGGTATGAATAGATCTGTGGGATGAAACATTGAGTAAAAAAAGACAAGTATGTTGTAACAACTGCTCAAAACCTGAAGAATGTTAATAGCTAAGATCTCCTTTTTTACAGATACTCAGCTACTACACTCACACTGCTGCTTGATACCAAGAGTAACAGACTACTACAAAGCACATAGGCCTGCAGATCCTTTGGTGGTTGTTTCAGAAACTGGTGACAGATCCAGACCAGGTCTGGACAAAGTACTTTGGTATGGTAGTTGTTAAACAATAGTGCAGAGACAAAGAATTAGGCAAGATCCCAGTTCACTGAAATAACTGCCCTACAGGAAAGAGACCTCGCCAATGGAAACGATCACTTTTCACACCAGCCAAGGCTCTTCACCTTTCTGGTGAATCTGTCTCACTGGCAGCTGCACTTGGTAAAGACTTGAAGGGCTACACAATAGTGTCACTCTGGTGGGTCATGTATTTTAAAATCCATACAAAATTAGAAAAGTGTATCTTCAAGAGTTTATGAATTAAATATAAAGGCACTTTTTGGCAGTCAGGTGTGTATATATTTGCTGCCTGAGGACAGGACATTAGTTAAAAGTACAACTGAGAGAGCTTAACAGTGACTCTAATTTATTATGAACTGACTGAAGTAATTAAAAATATATGTTAGAGTGCTAAGAAACTGATGATAAATGGGTCTTCAAAGGTCTGGTTCTTTGGGAAACAATTTTTCTCATGTGCATGTTTCATTGATTTAGTCATCTAATTTAAGGCAGTTCAAAATACCAAGTAAAAGTAAGCACTCAGAAAATAATGCAGCAGCTGCATCCATACTGGTCAACTATCTCCAGTAATTGCCTGCAATTGATTTAGTTTTCATTAATTTCACAATATTAAGGCTGGCATGTTCCTTAAATAATTATCTGATGAGCAGGTGCAAATAATAGTATCATTAAAAACTAATGCTTTAAAAAGATCATGGTTTTACAACAAACAAAAGAGATAACTGCACAATAACTGAAAGGGTGTGAGATTTAACCATAGTCTTGATGCACTCAGCAATACAAACCCCCATCTCTAAGAAGCTAAAACTGCTGTACTCAAAGCAGTAACACTGTTGAAGCTCCATCTGCAGACTGACATTGCCACTTGGAGCAGGAGAGCATTTGTTATCTCCGTCCCAGAAACCCTGACTGTCTGTTTGCCACACGAGTACAGGATGCACAACAGGCTGTTTTGTAATAGGTGTAGACACAGAGCCGGGCCTGAACCACCACATTGCAGTTGTAGTATTTGTCTTTGCAGTTCTCATCTGGGGAGAAAAGGAAGAGAGAAGAAACTGAAGAAAGCAGTAACAGAGTAACAACTAACCAATCCTCTTTCTTTTACTCTGTAGAATCCTTTGAACCTGTATTTAAACATTCCTTGTCAGGTCAAAATAGGCTACCTGTGCAAATAAGTCAGATTATTCAAGATTTTATACACTGTACTAGAAAGATACATAAACCGTGGAAGAAATATACCTATCTCCATTTCTCTAGGGTTTTTTATGCAGTTATCTTAAAGTCTGTTGAAGGATTCTCAACTGAAAATTGTTGCAGAACATTGAGTTAAAACTGTTTCTAAATTCTTGTATCTTCATTTCCTTAGCCATTCTCATTACTATTAAAATCAAACGTGTAGGAGCTTAACGACTAATTCCAAAGTGAAACTGTGTGTATGTGTATATTTAATATATCTATAAAATTGCTTAATTGCACTTAATGTCTTAGCTTAATGTTGGTTCTTATAGAACCTGTTACCAAATACAGTATATACACACATGACCCTCCTTTTGTTTTAAAGACTCTGCCAAGAGAAACCTTGGAGAACGCAAGGAGACAGCAGAAAAACACCCTGTATGTACCAGTTTCACAGAACCAGCTCTCTCACATTCTCAGCAACTTCAAAAGTAACCCAGTTTCTTACACATTACAAGGAAAACATTTTTTAATCAGAAATTAAAACCTACTTTTATAGCATAAAAAAAGAGCTGTGTTTTGTGTAAAAATAAAACTCTGAACTCGATAAAGAAAATACACATAAAACTTCTGCAAGACTATTAAACATTTTCTCCACTAGATGGAGTTCCATAGTTAGAACAGAAGCTTCCTCTTCCTCACCTATTTCAGGGACACAATCCTGTGTGTTACACGGTTCTTTCTCTTCAGGTTTCAGCTGTGGGTCACACTGAGAACTGGCTGCCATGTCATCCGAGAGACATCGCACCTCCCGCACCCGGAATCCTCCCTCACAGGACTTGGAACACTGAAACAATGAAGCTGAAGTTCAGGAAGACAGTATGAGATATGTAAACACAGAAAGGAAAGAAAGGGGACCTTGAAGCCAGACTCAGGTATCACTGTAGCCTTTTATCAGCTCCACTGCAACAGTGTTTTATTTTCTCTCTATGATGCCATAATATATAGAGGCAATTTTGTTAAAGATTCCAAAACATTTTTGACCACAGGAGGAACAACTGGACAAGCAAAAGTGGTGGACACTGTGCAACTGAAAGCAAGTTAGGATAGTTCCCTTTCTGAATTATTAGTTAGCATCTTGCTTCTTTAACTAGTATTCTTGTTCTCTGCTTGTTTATACATATCTCCCAAATGTACTCTTTCCACAGTGTTCCCATTTCCTGCTTCAAGAACTGAACTTTACTACTTGACTGCACTGCCCTCCACTGCCCTTTAGCCATTTAATATACAAGCAGGAATATTTTTAATTGCCTTTTTTTCTGGCACTCAATTAGTTTTTCACCTCTTGCAGCACAACAATTTTACTAAGCATTATAGCTTTCTTTGAATTTCTAAAGAACATATTTCTGTGCTCCTTCAAAGTCTGTTATGAAGCCAGAGACTTTTGTACTTGCTTGTCATGGTATTTTTAAAGCCAATTATTACACGTTTCTGCCCATACTGAAGCAAATCCCCTGTTGACTTCAAGTATTTCGCCTGAGTGAGGTCCTTGAGATTTGGCTCACTGTCCATTTTGACCTAATGCTCACAAACTTAATTAAACCTGGGTCATTTATAATGATTAAAACCTTAATAGCCCCAAACTAGCAAGAATGTTTTCTTTCTGACTTTTTTGGCATAATTATTTCTTCTCCTAACATTGCAGAAACAACTTATCATGATCATGAAATCAGACACTGTAGCAAACTAACCAAAGTATTCTCAGTATTATATTCCTAAACTGCTCTTTCATCTTGAAGTACCACCTTTCCCCACTTTAAAAAGGGCAGTCCTGTGGCAACAGTAATAGAACACAGGGGTTTTTAGAATTACTCTCGTTACACGCCTGTACAGAATACTGTAATTATTCCATGCCCAGCAATAAGAGCTTCAGTTCAGGTTTGTAGAGATCTTAAGCACCTAAAATGGAACCAAGATACCCAACACACCACACACAAACCCCAGCATTCTGCATTTCCCAGCCCTAACTGAGAGGCTGTGCCATTTCCCTCAGGTCTGAAGATATGAACTTGACAGTTTCAAAATCTAGTTCAGGGGCTTTGGATCAGCTCTTCTGCTCAAAGCTAACCCCATAATCCTGTCTCTTCAGGTCTAACAGCAAGAAATACACCATGCCCTGTTGATAACAGTAACAATATAGAATAGAATTATAGATTAGTTTGACCTTCGAAGGCCATCTAATCCAATCCAGGGACATCTCCAACTAGATCAGGTTGCCCAGAAAGAGAATTGGAAAAAACTTACAACATGATTCTGTAAAACCTCTACTAGCACAAGTATTTCTTCCTACAGTGAGGATGGTCACAAAGGTTGAGACGGTTAAGGATTTTTAAATGCCACTTCTTAGGAAGTAGCACTTAAACAGTAACTAGGGGTCTCTAAACCCTTCCCAGATTCTGAGTATGCCAGCACCTTGTTCCTTCTGTGCCTCCAGAGAGCACACAGTCTCACTTGCAGAGGGAGTCTCTCTGCTGCATTCTACAGATGTACCTCTTGGGACTACACACCCACAGGTTCACATTGGAAAATGGCTTCACTATTGGAAGTTATTGAATCTAAACAGTTCAATAAACAATCCAAAGCATTTCCAGCAACACCAAGGAACCTGCTTCGATCTGCATGGCTTTATTATGAACCTAACTTGGATGTTGCTGTCAAATAAACACCTATACCTGCAATTAAGGGAGAAATATCAGGATTCCCTTCAGCTGATTTGTTAAAAACATTCTAGTTTCTTTTCTTTCTAGTGCTGCCAGCAGGCCAGTCAAATAATTGAGCATTTACTAAAAAGAAAAACCAAAATAACTTCCCTCTCATGTCATGTGGATATTTCCAAAGGTTCCTGACCAAGGGAACTCAAACTCAAGGTATCTGAGATGTGTCCACATTTCAGAGCTGTCATTGGGAATTTGATTTAAGGCTCAATGAAGGGTCTGATTTACTGCATGAGATATGATGTAATCTCATTCTAAGATGACAATGGACTTTGTGATCTTCATTTAGGAGAAAAATGCTGGTTTTTTTCTGGTAAAAATCCAGTAAGCTTTATTTGGTATAGGAGACAATGGAAAGATAGAGGAAATCAAAGCATTTTGTGGCACACTGGTGAATGTAGCTGGTCAACTTCCAGGGGAGATAGAAGATACATTAAGTTCTATTTTCTCTCAGTCAAGTTCTAAGTATTACAGTGAAGAGTTTACAGTAAAATATTCTGGTAAAACTGACTTTAAATACATCCCTCATTCTTTATTAAATGCTCCTTAATTTTAATGAAACCAGAGATCTGAAAGGAACTTCTTAGTGCACATCATCTCATTATAAGGGGCAAAACCAGCTTTATAAGACAGGAAGATGCTTTGAAGAAGAGATCACTGATGAAAAGACAACTATGCAGTGTCTCCTGGTCAAGATACTTCCTAACTTTCATAAGCTCCCCTGGGTGAAAGATATACTTTCTTTTTAGCATCATTCCTGTGCATTCCTGTCATGATTGGTAGCTTTCTCCAAACGGTGCTCTCTTTTGATATAAATGGAAAAAGGTGTATCAACCAAAATATAGACATAGGAAAGCATGATAGACTTACTGTGCTCCATTCTGTATGAAACCACTTAGATCCACACGGTTTGAGGTAGCAGGATTGCTGGCTGGGAGGTTTTTCCAAATATGAACATTCATAGGGGTTCAAAACATCAAAATTACCTTCAGTTTTCCTAACACAAATGACTTCTCTCTGTTGGGTTCCACTGCCACATTCAGTAGAGCACTGTGTCAGAAAACAAAAAAGAGTGGAGCAATTTGATATTCTACTTATGTCCTTCAGCTTGCTTACAAAGTAATGTGTTTGTTCCTGAAATAAAACAGCACACACACACACATATTACATTTTAAATTAATATTCAAACAGAAAAATCTGGACACCTATCTAGACACCAACATCCAGAATCCATTTCCTTACTTTGAAATGTTCTTTTCTAGAAAAACTGAACTTAGGTATATCTTTCCTTCCGTCACTGGCACATGACTTGAAGAGAAAGGAAAAGGGCCAAGTATTCCTTATGTTCCTGCAGTAAGATTTTATCTCTCAGAATCAGAAGAACAGCCTAGATAAGCCCTGGGGTACTGTAATTATTGGTATGTAGTACTAATAGAGTAGCCACCAGTCCCAGTTAGGTACCTGTACAAGAAAAAGCCAAAGGATATAGTAATGATTTAATTCATCAAGTGACTACTGACTGGAAGTGTCAGATATTACATATTTAATTTTTGAACTCAGAAATGGCTACAGCAATTAATAAGATACTCCTGTGAACTTTTATTCTATGTGGTACCACAGACTCAAAACATATTTCTCATTATTTTAATGAATAAGACATATGACTCTAAGTATACTTTTGGAGAAATCTGAAAGTGTTTTTTTTACCTGTAGCTACAAAAAACCCCTTGTATTTAGTTTTCTAATCAAAAGAGAAGCATAACTCACTTTCTCCATAAACAGTGTTACTGCTTCTTGCTGAAGCAGGATTGTATGTGCTGCACTAAACTTCTGAGGGTTAGAAAGTTACAGCAGAGATCTGCAGCTTTACAAAGCCCCACTTTCTGTGTAGGTTTTAGAAAAGGCCTTGATCTGCCAGGGTGTTATTTTCATGTTTGCAAGTACCTATGTGATGTAGTGTTCCAGTTCTGAAAAGCAAATTTGACTCACTTGGATCCTTACTGCCCATTTAAAGGTTAGATACACACACAGTACTGTTCCTGGCACTTGTAAAAAGGTTTTTAGATGATGCCAGCAACATATGGGTTTCTATGTTGTATAAAGGACTATGATTTTCAGAAGGCTTTTTCTAGCCTAAACCAATCATAGGTTATCAGCAGTGGGGATTTTGTTTATATTTTGAGAAGAATTTACAATCGCCTTACCAGATGCCCATGAAAACCTTGAGCTGAACCTTAAGATAGATGCACCCAAATAAACTCTGCAGGAAATACACTAACTGCACTTTCTTTAACACCAAACGTCTCTGTTGCTGCTCTCTTTTAATGGTTCCTCCAAAAGAATGTGAACAAAAGTATGTGAATATCCAGCCTGAGCTCCGGAAGGCCATCTATCAGTGCTCCCTCTTGCCCTGCTCTACTGCCTGTCTGCTCTCATTGTGGGACTGAGGATTTGATGCTGCCAGACAATGCCTCCAGATCACACCCAGCAAAGACTTTGCACCTTTGGTGTGCACCAGGCAATTCATTCTTGTGCAAAGGAAGAAGGTGAATTAGCTGAAAAGATCAGGAAAGTCAGGATGCCCTTACTGACCACCTCTCTCTGGGGCAGCAAAACCGGACACAGAGGCCCCATTCAATCTGCTGGAGTGGTCTAAGGAACAAGGCCTTCATTTCATCAGTCATTGGAACTGGAGAGAAGTATTTTTGAAATCTGAATTTGATATCTCATATAATATAAATAATTATCACTTAACACTTGAAAGCATTAGCATAGCAGTAATGCTGTAATCTCCCTCTCAGCTTAATTTCCAGCTCCTTATCACCTGGAAGCATCTTAGAACCTGCAGTGCAGAGAGTTATCAGCACAGTTCGACCCAGTGCTGGCCCCAGCAGTCCCAAAGGCGCTCTGGGCTGTGCCAGAGCCCTCACAAAGGGACAGAAATGCCTTGGCATGAGTTGACAGCCTCTGAAATGCCTTTGTTCCTGACAGCAGAAATGTTTATTTGAAAAGAGAAGGGCTACTGAGATGGGGAAGAATTTACCTTGAGGAAAGAGCATCAGGATACAGGCCACCAAACCAAATTTTGGTTTTTCACCTATTGTAACAGAGGCACAGCAATACTGAAGGTAATTTTTGGGTTTAGCCATTGTTGTTTGCGTTGTTTATCTTCTAGAAATCCCATATACATATATATATGTATATGTGTGTGTGTGTGTGTGTGTGCGCGTATCTCCCTCCATGCACGCACGACCACAAAGGCTCTACTTTAAAAGGTGCAAATCTGGTGCTTTCATGTTCACCTGAATATACAAAGCAGCATTCTGCTACCTTTCATTTTATAAATGCACTGGGTCAGTAGATGAAAAACGAAAAGAACATACAGAGAAGAACAAAATCTTATTTTCATCAAAGTAAAAAACACAACAGCAGGTGCTGAAAATGACTGAACATCAACTCAGCAAAATACAGGAAAAAAACACCCAAATATTCCACAGAGCCACAGCAATACCTTATGGCACACATCTTCACTGCAGAAAAGCACAAGTTTTAAATTCAAAACCCAAGAGGTATGTTGGAAGCAGCGCTTGGCTTACCTGTGTCCAGCCCCCAGCAAACCACTCGACTCTCCCAGCGCAGGGGCCGTTGTCACAGGGGGTGCTGTCGGAGGGCCGGTTGTTGCCACAGCCTTCCAGGGGCAAACTGCTGACATGGTTGGTCATGCACACCACGGAGCGCGTGCGGATGCCGGCCCCGCACTCGGCCGAGCACTGCGGGGCAAACACACACAGGGGCTCACTGCGCTGCCCTCCCACTGCACGGCCACGGGGACGGGCAACAGGCAGCAAGGGCATTCGTACTGTCTTTATAGCAAAGGATTAGCTAAGAAAGAAATCTCTTGGTTTGCAGCTTTCTAATAGCTTTCTTACTTTGCCTTCCTTCTTCCTGGCTGTACATTCTTTCAGTTTTCATTTTATTAATCTTTTTGCACACCGATTAATAGCTCTGAGAAGGGATAGTTTCAATAAACAGCTTTTCAGACAGCAGTCCTATTTCAGCCTTTGATTTGTTCTCTGCGATTCCCCCCCAACCATTCCAGCTGTCAGCCAGGTGGATCTCACACTGGCTGAAAGGACGAGGCAGACACTGAGGGCTCTGGCACTGGCAGTAAAATGACTGCATAGCTCATCCTGGATGTTCCATAGAACAACCTGACAGACTATGACAGCACAATAAAGTAGAAAAATATAAATTTTTTTGACAGATGGTTTCAAAAGATTCAGGTAAATCCTCAGCAAATAACTACTAAGCACCAGCAGTTATTGTCCAGCCTGTTTCAACTGTAAAGTGTTAGTTTTAGAAGAGGTGGCCACAGAAGCCTTTTAATGCTATGACTTTGCAGTAACTAACATTTATCATTCTCAAAGTTTCCCTGCTAAATTCTGAAAGCTCTTACTAAATAGTGATGTGCAGAGTCTTATGTCACATATTCAGGGACAGTATGCATGTCACCCATAAATCAGACAGGATAAATTCTATTTATGCCCTTAGAGTTTGCTCTTTCATCTACTGCAGCAGGGAAGTCTCTGATATTCCACTATTCTAGGCAGCATCAAACTAATGACATTTAAAAAACAGAAACATGCCAAGGAAATAAGAAAATCCTGTGTTATACAGTTCTTTTGTTGCTTAATTCTTTCTTAATCTTCCCTTTCATGTCTAGACCATTAATATAAAGGAAAACCTACGTGCAGCTCACTGGAAGATATGTACATAATGGAATTCAAACAAAGCAATTATACTACACATGCAAAGAAAACCACAAGTAAATATGCAATATATGGGAGAAAAGGATGCATTTGATTCCTGTTTCAGATTTTATTTTTAACATACCATGTAATTAGGAGAAACTGTGTATTATTTCCACAATGAACACCACATTTCTCGTGGATGAATATAACTCTACACTGGAACATTTTTTAAATTTTATTGAATTAGAAGGATTCAAAAAGCTGGTAATGAGTCACCAAATTGACCACTGGCTGGATTTAGCTGCTATTGGTGATAGTGTGAGGGTTCACTGTCAGTAGCTCAGCTACAGGACAGCAGATGCCACGACAGCACCACCATTAATAACACGAATAACCAATATAGTCACTCATCTTCTCAAGAGAGAGCAGTGACTGAAGGTACAATTGGTTGTAAACGGCTCTTCACTCCCAAGCCCTGAGGAACACTGGCTACTTGTGTGAAACATGGAGTCATGTTACATTTATTTCACAGACACACAATAGGAAAATGTTTTTCCTATCAGCAAGTTGATTCCTTTCACAAGATGTTCAAACAGAATAGCAAAGCTTTAGTGAAATGGAATGGCAAGAAAACTAAAGAAGTGATTCAACTCTTTAGAAGCAAAGTTTTTAACCAACAAAGTACAATTTTGGAAAAACTAGAAATTCAGGTTCCTTCCTCCATCTGCAAGATCAAGTAATTAAGCTTCCCCTGAATGAAGCCCATAAGTAACATAATGAACCGTTTTTATTGGTGATTCTGTGAAAATTTTTCACTTTCACACAGATACGTAAAACAGACCTACCTCCTCAGCAAACCAGGTTTCATGGCTAGGGAGGCCTTTTCAAAGTAAAGCGATGTCAATTGTGCCAGCAGTGAGCACTTTGCTGTTTCTCTGAACGAGAACTCAGCTGCAGCCATTGCAGACAACCCCCTCCCAGCACAGTGACACTGCTGAGCCCCTCAGTGGCCACCACTCCACCCTCCCGGGCAGGAATACATTTCCTGGCTGTTCACATTTCACCCTTGGCAAATACGTTCAATTACATGAAGCACAGAGAACTATGAATATACTCTGTAAATACTTCTCTTATTTCTACCTAATTTTCATTTGACAATGTAATTTGCTTTTCTGTTTTGCAAACCAGAGCTGGGAACAGGTTTAGCCTATAAAGTCATCCGGAAAATCGCCAGTCTTACATTTTAGGTGATTATGTATGAACTAGGCTTACATATCAAATAACAAAGGAAACACTAAATGGGAAGGTATAGGGTTGTCCCACCCTCTGCTGCAAGATTTTACTACATATTAACTACCCTCTAAGGATTTACAAAGCAAACTTAAACATGAGTGTTTTGTGTTATGCATTTGTTTTTTCAGGTCTTTTCTTCTTTTCAGCAAAAAATCTTCCATGTGAAAGCCACGAATTTCCAAAGTGCAAGGCAGGGAGGAGGGAGAGACTGGATAATGAACCCTCTCCCTTTGGTTTTCACAACAGACACACCCACTACTCTCAATTTTGTGCCATTGATTTGTTGCATTAATACATAGCAACTGCCATAACTTAACATTGTGAAACATGAGGAACTTTCACAAGCTGCAACTTTATTCTGGTCCTATTATTAAAGATATTTTGTTTCACAGTCTTGTTTTAATTGGCACAAATTCCTCAGAAACCTCCATCTGTGTTTTAAGGAGTCTGCCATTTTCCCTCTTCCGGAGGTCCTTCCCTCCTGAGTTCAATTTCAGAAGCTTTCCATACCCATTAAAAACTAAAAATAAAACCCCCTCATTCAGGGCTCTGATAGCTGTTGGAAAACAACTGAACAGCAGTCCAGGAAAATAAGGCTAGTTCCTGCTAACTTGGAAAACTGCAAGTGAAAGCCTGAATTTTTGTCACAGCTACAAGACATGGGTTGAGCAAAAAACCAGGGCCAGTTCCCCATCCCCAGCATGCCAGCCCTACTCCTTTCCCTCAAATGGGGCAGGAGGCCACAGGAAAGTGGCAGCAGGAATTCTCCCTGGCCTCAAGGGCCCTTTCCCTCAGGTCTCAGCATCACTGCTGGCCTTAATTAAATTTTTAAATAACAACCAATACAGCTTGAGTAAAACATCCCCATTCACGCAGGGTTTCTGTCTACCACATTTTAACCTTTGTCATCTTAATTATTTCCCACAAGATGGTAAAGGTCATCAGTCATCCTCCTGATGTTACACTATCACAAAAAATAGAAACTAAGATCTATGTTTCAAATACATTTATGAAGCTCTGTAGCATTATTTGACCTACTCTGAGAAAATCCAGTTCAGAAGGGATTTTAGACAGATTATGTAACCTTTGCTTTACCAATAATAAACTCAGAGCTGTGTTTCAGAAGTTCACTTCTGCCATAGTTCCAAGACTGGGGCAGATTTTCAAAGGACATAAAACCACTGAGACCTGCCATGATTTCTTAAAATAGATAAAAAAAAGGGGGGTGGGGGAGGGGGGGGAGTGTAGGAAGAAATCTCCTTCTGCATTGCCAAAACATTTCCTGATACCTAGATTTGGTTCCCTTTCAAGTGCATCTATGCTCACAGTAGGTGCTGGATCAGCCTAGCCCTTCCATGGCATCCTTCCACAGGAACAAACATTTTGAAATACAGGCTTTCAGCTGGATCCTGATTGCTTTTACATACACAGTTACGTTCTTTATATGTAGTAGGTTACACTCTTGGTACTTACACAATCCTGATGCTCCCAGGAGTAATTAACATTAGGGAACAGGCTCTTTCACTGCCCTGGCTCACACAGTGAATGTCAGTCACCTTGAGAGCTGTAAGGACTCCTCAGCTTGGGTGCAGCAGCATGGCCCTGAGCAGCCCCCCGGGGGCTCCACCACCCCCTGCTCACGGCCCAGGGTCTGCACCAAACCTCAGCCCAGTTCATCAGTCCCTGCCTGAGCTTCCTCAGAGATGTCCCTCTTCCCGACCACAGCCCAATTTCAGGGATCCCCCACCCTGGGACTGCCTTCCCAGCTGGATCCTGCCCTGCCCCAGCACCCCTGGGCTGTCTGACCGTGCCTACTGTCACTGCAGGGACTCCTCAGCTTCACCTCAGCCTTGGCTCCTCCCTGGGATCGTGCCTGGTACCCTGGACCCTGCCCTGCCCCTGCTGCCACCAGTGAGCCCAGGCTGGGCCCTTGCTGGGAAGGCTCCTCCTGCCACGCTGCTCCTCCTCAGAGCAGCTGGACTGTGGCACAGTGGGAGCTGCAATAGAGGGGAAAACACAAAGCTCTGCAGATCTCAGCCCCCTTCCAGCACAGCTCTCCTGACTGTATTTTTCACTGCGAGTCATGGAGGGTGTTAGGTACTTATACATCTAGAATGCAAACCTTCTATTTCCATACGAATCCCATGTGAAATCAATGAAAAGGGGTATTTTATCTCGTTTTCATTTTATACTGAAAGCAAATAAAGAGTGATAATAAAAAATAATGAACTCTTGCACAAGCTCCATGGTGATTTTTTTCCCCCTTTTCTTTCTTTTCCCCTCAGGGTTCAGGAGATTTTAAGTGAACTATCCAGATTTAAACAAAAAACAGTGAAAGAAGAGTGTAAGCTGCAATATTCAGTGGTGGTTCCATATTTGACTGATCCCATTTGACAGCACATTTGACTGATCACCCACTTGAACCTGCTAGGCAATGCTTTAGGATTGTGAGGAATAAAGCACTGATTTTTATGAAGTTCTCTTTTTACTACAGTTCTCTTATGGCAGATTATTACAGAAGCATTGCTGTTACTCCTTTTAATGAAGAGTGAAATCCAGAGCATGTGTTTGGTTTGTTTTGATTATGTTCCCTGATGTGCAGCATTTTTTCTTTCTTCCCAAGATTTTATTTTGGCCACAGAATCTCATTAACATCTAAGAATTGTTTGTATTTTGGCTTCTTTTCTAAGTAGGCTGTAAACATAAAATGAGAAACAAATGAACAGAGGAGATGGCAATGAAGAATAAACTGCAAGAGAGGAATGCTCCAGTTAGCTGGAAGGAAACACTGGTGAGTGTCCCATTGCTGTAAATCAGGAGAATGCAGTTTCCCACTTCTGACCCACAGAAGTAAACTTTACAGCAATTAGAGCTGTCAAAGAATCAGTCATGTGAAATGTTTGCAAGAATCTCATCTGCTCCCATCAATCCCATTTTGCTGCTAAGTTCAGCAAGGTTCACCAGATTTACTCTGCTGATTAATGGATGCTGGTTGGTGGGGCTGGGCTGTTTTAATGCAGTGTGACATCTTTAGAGAATTATGAGACAGGAAGCCATCTTTCTACAGATGCACGTAAAAATATCACAAGTTTGTCCAGACTCTCTAAAGGCAGAAGAGGTTAAAGATCATGTAGAAGTCAAAGCCATGAAACTTTAGTTAATTCTCTTATTTATACTCAAGGTAGAGCGATAAACACAAAGACAGGCACAGACAAAGTAAGATCAGTCTCACTTTGCTACTGCAGCCTTTTAACCTGCACTCTTTCCCATGGAAATGGGGAAAAATTTCTGTTTCTCTCAAGACTGAGCCTGGGGGATATCAATACATGGTGTTTAGACCTATTTCACAACCCAAGAAAAGAGGGGTTTGTTTCCTAAGGATGGATTGCTTTCCCTCCTCCAGTGTGCACGTGGTGGCCACACACGTCAGGAGCTGTGCAGGTAACAGTGTGTGACACACAGACAATGGCTCTGATACCTGCTCATGCAAATAACACAGGTCAAGAACTGTATTGTTCCAGAAACACGGTGGGGGAGTCAATTACATATAGAAAGAATCAGTGTGTGCAGAAACTGTATCCAATAATGCCACGGGGGGAAACAGGTGGACCATAAAATACATAACTACATTATGGGAAAACAAGAGTGGAGAGCATGGCAAGAAGGCAGCCAAGTGTTATTTACAGAGTCAAGCCACATACAGCCTGCCCTGGGAAGGAAACACAACTCCTACACACAAATTTGTGTGTGTTCTGCAGGGTTTGAAGTGCATGTATGTTATATTGCCAAAGTAACATTTGGGGAAATTTAATTACATAATCTTCCAAAGCAGAACCACAGAAACTATTAATGAAAATAAAGGCAACAAGCATGACTTTTTGCATCAATTGAAACTTTGCAAATAAGAATAGCCAAAAATCTTTCCAGCATCCCTAAATTAGATCCCATTCTTTGCTTAAACCAGTGTTAAAGAATACCCTTGTCAAATTCTGCACAAATATGTACCACAGTTATCAAATCCTGAAATTTGACATCTGTTGGCAGCAAAGACAACTGTAATTTTTATGTTCCTGTGTCTTTTCTTTATGTTTCACTAATTAGCCAAGGCTGTATTGTCATGCCCCAAGCATCACATAAATCCAGCCATGGAGTTTGATATATCCCTTGCTGAAAGAGAGAGGACGTGTCGAACCGATCTCTGACAGCCTTCTGGAAATCTCTGCTCACTGCATGTGCAGCACGACACATGAAGTGTTTGCAAAGTGGGGTCAGCAAAGTGCAGGCCAGGCCTCCTCTTGTGGCTGTAACCAAGTTTGAACTCAACCATTTCAAAGCTCCAACATTGTCAAAAGTTATGATAAGTTCTTTTACCTCTTATTTCTAGCCACGGCTGAAATGTCAAAATACAATGGGAAAGACTGTTCTGTGGTATTTCCAGCTGGGACTCGAAGTAGGCATGTAATAAATCTCACAAAGAAAGTCTGTTCTTGTGAGATTTCCACCACAGTTTTGCAGACTCAAGAGGTTTGAACAAGCTTTTTTAAAGCATTTGAACTTTTGGCTGCTTATCTGAACCATTTGTGGCTGCCCATCGCTGATCTGTGCTTATTGCTGGAGTGTGGCTTGGCTTAAACTGCTTTTTAAAGAATTGTTTGGGGAAACTACACATGCAAAGCCCATACATCTGGGAATGCCCGTTTCCATTCCATGACAGAATTCTCCTCTTGTCTTTCAACAGAAACACACACCCCTACAGAGACTTCTGATCCTAAAAAACAGCCCTTCAAGGCCCAATAAGAAAGCAATGGCCAAAGGCCTGACTTTGCAAAGCTGTTGACTATTCCTTTATTTCACTGACTCCACTGGAATCTCTGCCACAGGGCGCCTCTGAACATCCCTCTTATAAGGTATGTGTGAATCTTAGAAGGTCCTGCGTATTCCAGCTCAAATCTACTTTTTTCCTGAAATAAGCTGTTCCTTACATCCTCTTTGTGAATCCAAACCCACTGCTGGCAGAAGTGATGGTGAACAATGCCAACTACAGTAGCAAGCATTTGGAAGAAATTAATCTGTACACTTATATAAACTGAGAAGGTAACAAAATCCATTCTTTACTCTCTGGCCCTAAAATGTCTGTGGTAAGAAAAAACTCCAATATTTTCCACATTACCTGCTTCACTTCTATGTTTCATTTAACACATATAAATAAGCATAATAACATTCTACAGTTATAACCTTCAGGTCAAAAGCTGCTTTTAATTCTTCAGAGGGCAAAATATCAGTGTAGAATAATGAAGAAAATGGTGCTGGAATCTTTATGTGGTGGAACTGTGCTAGCTGATAGCAGCTGGGCCAGCTTTGCCAGGAAAGATGTCTCTGAGGGTAGAATGCATCTTTCTCTCTTACTTGTAAAATATCACTCTAAACAAAAAGGCACTGCCATTTTCCCTACAGCAACATCTCTGCCCTTTGCACCAGTATGCCTGTACTTCTTCACCTGGTAATTCTCTGTCCATTTTATGCCAGAGTGTGCACTGGGAAAAAAGTGACAGCAGCACAGATTTATCAGTCTATATTTTTGTATTCTTTATAAAAGCTATTTCAGTTGTCTGGAGGCTGAACATTTTGCAGGCCTTTAACTGTAACAGGAGTCTGATCAGCCCTTTTAATTATGTACCAGACATACCAGGTACCTGCCCTAGTTGTGAAGTTCCTGTTGCATCCCTGCATCTAAACCATGTGGGAAACATTCTGAGTGTCCAAACTAATGTGCCCCTTATGAGCCCCACATTCCCAGCCTTCAGAGGCACTACCACAAAATGATCTAACCAATGAAATCATTAAGTTCTGAAGGTAATCTTACAGCTTCAATGATAAATTACATTATTTGTCTGTCAAAGAAAAGGAAGATGCAATGAGGATTTTACAGACTGAAGGCTCAACTTGTCTACTGATGAAACCGATAGGCAAGAATCCACAAGAGGCACCAAAATACCAGGCTTTTCTTAGCCCATGTTTGTCAGCCTTTTAATGAAAGCACATAAATATCACCCCTGAACAACTCTGAGCCCAATCACAAAACAAGGTAAATCACCACTGGTTTTATTGTTTTCATGCAGAGAATCTGACTCATTGGAATAACCCCCCACCATGTTCACGAAGTATGAGAGCCTGAATCAAGCTTGCCTGAGTTTATGAAGTTGTTCCCCTCTTTTCACAGCTATAAGATAATTGTTTTATGGCTTGAACTTAAACCCAGACATCAGGCCTCAAATCTGCATCCCTTAAAAAATCAGCAAGGAAACTTTTAAGAGTCTCAATCTTGAGACTCAGGGCTAAGCAAGGCAAAATAATAAATCTCAGCACACTCAATATTTTGGGAAGTTCAGACTCAGAGCCAATTCTAAATCCAGATGTTTGGCCATATACCCACATGCTTGCCCTTTCTATGCATTCTTGTATCTTAACACAAACTCAAGATGCCCTTGGGATCATTATGTTTTTGTTTGCTTTTGCCTGTTTATCAGATCAAGGATAAATATGGAAAAGTAAGACTACTCCTTTTCTGGCTGTAGAGATGTGTATTTTTTAATTCTGAAGCAGCAAAGCTTTAGAAGGCTTAGCAGCACAAAGATGATGAGAAGCCTTACCCTGTCACTCCACTCTGTGAGGAACCAGCTCTTAGCACAGGGCCCCATGTCGCAGTTCTCGATATCGTTCGGCCGCAGCTTCATGTTGCATTCCTCGTCATCCACAACATCCCCGAGGTTGCTGACACACTTCACATCCCGAGTCCTCTGCCCCACTCCACAGGGCACTGAGCACTGTAAGGAAAGAGGCTTTGCATCAGGACTCTCTGCAGGGACTGCAGTGGTTCATCTGGGAGCTGGGAACACCAGCTCATTCATTCCTGCTAGGACATCCACAGAAGCTACAGAACTACTCTAGGCTGCCAGCAGTAGGGAATAAAAGCACATCAGCAGCTTTGAATCATATGCTCAGTCTGCAGTGTTCTACAGTGTAGCATGCTGACACATTTGGAAAACATAAAATTAAACCCTATCTTCTTATCAAAATGAACTGCTGATATTTAAGCAGCAGACTGGCATACTCTGCATAATTTTGATCGTGACCTATAAGGAGATACAAAGCAAGAGAACTGCAAAGAAACACAACTTCTGAATGCCAAGGCCTCCAAGCAGAGGCCTTCTCCTCCTGCCCTCCTTTCTCCAGCCTCAGAGGACACTGACAGCTCTGGGTATCTCTCAGAAGCATCCAGATCGTGAAGCAAGATGGGAGCATGAATTTCTGCTGTGTACACCTGAAATGTTTTGATGAGCTCTGTGGATGCTCTAGAATTAAAGGGGAAGGTCTCTGGGAATGTGAGGATCAAGGACTGCAGTACCTGCACCCTGGGGGACACAGCAGAGCTTCCAAGGGCAGCCTCACTGCTTTTCCCTTGTCTCAGAATGCTCAGCCATGTCTGCCATATTTACAGGTCAAACTTATTAATTGTGCAAAATATACCCCCTACAGTGAGACACCTCACAGACTGCACCTTCAGACTGCAGCTGCTTCCTCACTGTTCACTCTGGAACACCGGCCAAAACCCACACTGCAAGTGTGAGCTCACTGAAGAGCAAAGTCCTAATAAAAACAATACCCCAGTCCTTATGTCATAAGGGGGGTGATTTGTCCAAAGTTACTCTCAAAGTTCTCTGCTGACTCCAAACTCAAAAAGTACCACAATGTATTTTTCCTAATTAGATTTAGATCAAAGTTTTTGACATTTGCATGTCAGAAAAAAATGGTAAGCACATTGAAATCTTAAGATGGGCTGACTTAAGATCACAGAGCTGTCTCCAAAACAAAAACCTAACTACTTCAGTAAGCAGAAACACAAATACATGTTCTACTGAAAGCAGTTTGCAAACTCAATTGCTCCTTTTTTTATGATGGATCTTTTTCCTACCAAGAACTTTTATTTTACTTCCAAGAGTAAATTAATCACAGAATTTTATTGTAATTATATTTAAATTCAACCCACTACAATATCTAAAGCATTTGTTGAGCTTGATTCATCATATGTAGTAAACCTCTAAAGATTGTTAACTGAAATACTTCTTGAAATGCAACAACACATAAAACCAGCTCCTCTTTGTCATCATCAACACAATAAAATAATCACAACTTTATGTTTTACATCAATTTTACTGTCCTTTAACTCAAGATGGATTTTAATTCTGTGGGGATGGGAAGCTGTGCCAGTGCAGGCAGCCCGTGCACAGCACACTGAGGGCTGTGACACTCGTTCCAGCACAGGCTGGGGGGAGGAATAAGGAAGCCCTTCAGTAGGGAGAAAAGGTCGATTTAGGTTGAGGGTTTAAGCTACAATTTTTCATGGTCTATCCACCCACACAATTCAGCAACTCCATAATTTTTTTTTTGCTTTGTTTCACGGAATACTGAGGGGGATTTGTGTATCACTGCACCAAATACAGCAGAATATTTTCTCTGTCACACAGTGGCCATGAAAGTATCTGGGATGGTTCTCAGGTTGACTGAAATGTCTGTGAGCAACACAGAACAATTAAATCTCAGAACTGTACCATCCACATTTATCTAAAAGTCTTGGCATAGCTTCAAACTGACTACAGTAACAGCGTCCTAAACTGATATGTAAGGCTGGTGAACTCCTGGAGCTGCACTATACATGCTGTGAGAAAGAGCAAGAGCTTTGCCACCACAGGCAAAGCCACCAGGACTCTCCTACTCTTCCTCATATAGCATGTCAAAAAACCCTTGCCCAGAATGTTTGTGTACTCCTGTACACACATCTGTGTGTTTTGTGCTATTCAAGTGCTCTTTTTCAGCTTCCTTCTGGTTAGGAAACTGGAGAGATCATAGAGAAGAGGGGTTTATTGAACTAAGATTTACTTATTTCCAAGGCTTTTAACGTTCCACCTCTCAGTTCTGAACAAAATCAAAACCCAGGTTGGATTAGTGATACCAGGAAGAAAACCCTTGCTCTTTTCTGAGGTTTCATGCCCTGAATGAATCGGTCATACTTACTGAGGTCCACTCTGTCCTGATCTGCCACTCACTGCAGATCTTCAGCTGGCAGGTGCTGGTGGTCTCTGGTTTCTCCAGGTGATGGCACCGGTACTGCTGCACCGTCAGCGTGCGGTTGGCGTAAATCTGCCGGCACAGGATCTGGCGGTGCTGCATCCCCAGGCCACAGGTTTTGCTGCACTCAGACCATTCCCCTATGTCCCAGCTGAAGTGACAAAACAAGAGGACACCTTTTTTTTCACCAGAGAATTCTCTGACAGTTAATCTTAACAGAACTTGAAGGATGTGATTCTGCTGCTGGCACAGAACCCTATAAAATAACGCCCCTGAGCCTCTGCGTGCACAGCAATCCCTCATGAGACAACATTATATACCCACATACACAACCCACCTGTAGTGGTTAACAATAACCATGGGTACAGATGGCCCAATTTATGGTCTCAAGACATATTATAGACACTACTTAAGCCTCTAATAGCTGTTTAGTTTTTTAAAGACTCTGTCTAATATATATTCCTGCTCTAATGACACGTCCCAAAAGTTTAAGGTTTTCTGCAGCAAAGGCTCTAAGACAGGGCAATAGCACAAAAGTCGTGTAATGGATCCAGGCATTCATTCATCAGTAAAACTGAAATAGCAGATGATTAGCAATGAACAAATACAATTAATTTTACAGATGCAAAAATCCCTAGATGTATTCTTCTCATTCCAAGATTTCACTGTATTTACTTAGTCACCATAGTACAAATATGTCATTTTCCCCTTTCAGTTTTCATTTCAAGCATGAAGAGAGACACAAATAAGGGAAGTATCTGAACTGTTCACACATTTCATTTCAGAACCCTTGTGGAGAACAAGCAAAATCTCAGCACTCTTTAAATATTTACATTTCTTTGTTTGTATTTTTTCTTTATAGTCTTTGTTTCTAGAATGAAAAAGGTGAGGAAAATGCTTTTGGTGAGAGAGGACATCTCCAAGTAAATGGCTTCAGCAGCTCCCGAGGATCTAACACAGTAGCAAATTGCTTGTCAGGCATCTCTGACACTGTAACAGCACTTAGACCTTTAGAAATCTCAGTGGGGTGAGGAGTGGCCACTTGCTGCTCAGAAAACTGGAGTGCAACCACCAGAGAGATGGAAAATTGACCTAAACCAAAGTTGTTATAATGGCAACTGGGTTTAACCCTTCCCTCTTCTTGCACACACCCTGGATGAACTGTCCTTTTGGTTGTTTCTTTTACATTTCTATTTTTCATTTGGGAGTATTTAAAACTTGTCGCTTGGCCAATTGCAATTCACAGCCTGGAAGTGGCATTTCTGAAGGAAATCACAGCTGAGCTGGCTGAATTAGTGTGCTGGGAACAAAGACTGCCACTCCAGAACCCAGTCTTGGAGCTGAGGAACTACTCCATTCCAGGAAAGAGAGAGGGTATTTACAAGGGAGCTGCTGGGAGCACCATCTCATCCTTAAACATGACACCAGGGAATGGAAAGGTGGCCATTACAGCCCATGGATCTCAAGTGGGTGAGATAACCTACAGAGCCTCTTCTTTACACAGGTATATGCAGAGGCCTCTCACTTGAAACAAAGGTACATGCAAAACCTCAGTGGCAATGCCCTCTTTCCCTTGACTTAAACTGTAGTGTCTTACAAGGCTGGGCATGGGAAGAGGTTGCAGGCCTCCTCTTCTGGAATAGGCTTGGTGCTGCTGTCACAGTAACCCTCGGGAACCTCCTCGTGAGTGATTCTGTTGACACAGTGGAAAATTGGGTACTGTGATCCTGAAATGAAGAAGAAAACGAATTGCAAAAGACGCTGCAGTCATAACAGTAGCACCCAACCCTGATGTAGAAAGGCAAAGCATAACCCAAAAACAGAAAACACAGACTTTATCCAAAATCTCCAAAAGTAAGAGCTGAATGCTGTACTATTTACACTGTGATATTACGGGGAATATTTAGTATACAGAAAGTACAGCATGGCAGTGTAGAAAAGGCTGAGAAAACACGTTCCTGGCTCTGCATGAGATCTTTATAGTGCAGAGAGTACAAACATGAAGCATTTAGGCAATTCAAAAAATGTGCGGCCAAGTGGCCACAACACAGGCTTGGCAGGAGGGAAAAATTAGCAGGCACTGTTGTGCCTCTGGAAAGAGACTGAGCCTCCCTACTCCAGAGTTACGTGCTGAGTAACTACATGGGAACATTGTCCACTTCACCTGGAATTTGAAAAGATCCAGCAGGCAAAGCTTACTGGTTAAACATCACCAAAAATGACCACTCTCCATATTTAATGCTCAGCCTTTAAATAACTTCCATGCAAGAGCAGAAAGACAGAACTCTGCTATTCCTACACAGAGTAGTGCAGGCACCACTTCCCAAAAGCTCACTAATTACCAGCCCCTTCCTCTCCCTCTTCTTTCCCACTTCTTCCCTATTAAACCTCCCATCTCTGAAGTCACACCATTGCTGTTCCAGCAGCAGCCAACGTGGCAGAGACATGGCTGATGAAATCCCTGTGAAACCTGCCCTTAAAGAGCAGAAAACTGCTGACAAAGACACAAAAAGCACTGAGGGTGCATCTGACAAAGCTGGAGAGGTAAAGAATGCCAAAGGGTGCTGGGCAAAACAGCTGTGTATCAAGGGTGTGGGAGAAAGCAGCTTGCCGTGAATCCAGAAATGTTTCCTTTCAGAGGAAAATGTCATACCTTTCCTTGTAACTCACATGCTTTGTATTTTGTATTTTGAATTCTGTTGTTTCTACTGATTCCCCTCCCAGTTTCTCCTCTCCCACCTGGAACCCTGCCACGAGCCCTCTATTTCCTGTGCATGGTGCACCAAGCACTTACCTTTCCCACACGTTGTAGTGCACTCCGTTTTCCCAACCTGTTTCCAGTTGTGTTCTCGGTTTTGTCTTGGTGCTTGCATAGCAGGCACCTGGTTTTCTGGCTGGTGAGAAGGAAATCTTCCTGGCTGAATAACTGGAAAGGTTCCAGCTGACTGTCCCATGAGAATGTCTGTCTCCCTGTGCAAATCCTCGTCCTCATGGCTTACACTTTCTGGCATTCCCAACTGGCCATTCAATGGCTCCCCTGATGATGGACAATAACAGGGAAGTAAAACAATGAGCCCCACGCGCAAACATCAGTCAATGCTTTGATCCACTAATAGAACTGGAGCATCATTATATTTGGAAGCACCTTTAATCTCCTATGCAGAGACCCCCAGACAGTGACTGCAAAGATTGTGTTTTAAACTGAGATAACCAGTCTTAGCCAGCAAATACTTTAAAAACTAAATCTGAAGAATCTCCAAACACACTGCAGAGTTAATACACCCAGTGTGTCAAAATTTCCCAATGCTTTTTGGTTTTGTACCATGCTCTGCATCCTGTGCCTCCCCATGTCCCTGCACAGCTGCTCCTCTTTACAAACAGGCTGCAAACACACGGAGAAATTTGTCAAGGCAAGTCACGAACATTAAAACCAGGACCAAATTCACTTGCAAACTCTCTCCTGCCCTTCAGGACTTTGTAAGAGTACACACAGCACACATCCACAGTCCAGTCAGGAGCACAGGCTGCCCAGACTCTGGCTTGGGAAGGAAACACTATTCTGTTTGATCCTCTCCAGTTGGGAGAGGAAAGAAGCTGTGAAGGGTTGTTTTAAATTATCTCAAACTCCAAAAAGAAATATCATGTTCTATTTAATTTCTGAGACAAGGTTACAACACTCCAGCTCATGCAAACCCATGGACAGAACTGTTACTGAAAGCAGAAATCTGTGACCAGATTCCCATCTAAAGGATAAATAATCCCTGCCAGTATTAATTCACTGAAGTTACTAAATCTGTGCTGACCTCTCATTTAACATGGAGGGTGAAATCCTGGGCCTCTCCCACATCAATGTCAGCATTTACACTGAATTTAATGGTATGAATGTCTCCATTAGTTTATTGGGTAAAAAAAACCGTGTTTTAACGATAGGAAATGGTGGCATTTTACCTGGCCTCCTGTGAGCAAGCAGCTGAGGACTAATGACATTGTCTCCTGGAATGATGTACTCATAATGTATGCCTGGGTTAGGCTGCTGATGTATCATCTAAGAAGAAAAACAGCCACGCATTGAGTTCTTCCATTTGTGATGTTGCTAGTACTGAACAAACTGCTCAGTTACATAACACTATTCAGCACCGGTCAGGATAGAAACAATGGTTAAATTACTATCTCCAAAAAATGCAAAAAGAAGAAAATACAAATTACTGTTTGCAAAAAAGAATATACAAGTTACTGTGTTTGCAAACTGAGCCAGCTCACGATGACAGAGAAACTATTTGAACCTTCTTTGGAAAAGGTAAAACTGCCACGCTTGGGGCCAGGCTGGGCTGTGGCTGCCCCAGCCCTGGCTTTGCCTCTCAGCAAGGGCTCACACCAGGGCTCAGCAGCACAGGAGACGGTCCTAGGGGCAACAAAACATCCCCAGAGAGCAGGAGCTTGACAGATGCCTGAGGAAACAAAAGCAAGGAAGAAAGAAAGCAGAGAAAAATAAATACCACAGCCCGCAAAAGACACATCTAGCCTTCTGCCTTTTGAAAAGTTCACCTGGGGCACCTGGACAGAGCACATGAGACAGCACACACGTGTTGTTCTGTGTGAACATCTCACAGATCCCACTGCTCCTGCCCACACCGTGCAGATACCTCGGCCCCACCCCATGGAGCCTCAGCAACCTCCCAGCTAAAACCACTGGCACTGCCCTCACCATGAGCCCTGCCCAGCAAGGATGGAGGGAACA
>JAWWTY010000016.1:14948211-15019535 GCA_035222235.1 Margarornis squamiger
CATCCCAGAGCCCTGCCCAGCAAGGATGGAGGGAACACATCCCAGAGCCCTGCCCAGCAAGGATGGAGGGAACACATCCCAGAGCCCTGCCCAGCAAGGATGGAGGGAACACATTGCAAAGGCCCACGTTGCTGTTGCAGCAGCTGAAGAGTGCCAGTGCAATCCTCCTGCATCCTTCCATGTTCATTTCCAGCTGAACAAAGCTGTAATCTCAGTGCAGCCACACTCCCAGTGCTTTACAGCAAGCCACAACTCTATCCAAGTGTCCTTTATGAAACACAGGCAGGAACCAAAAGGTTTTCCCGCTTAAATGTGACAGTGAAGCCGAGTGTTTTCTGAGTGCTGCTGCACAAGCCCCCAGGAGCTGACACAAGCCAGACTGTGAGAGTCACTGTTACTTGTTTAAGCAGACAGGCACGATGAGACCTGAGCCAGCTTTGACCTTCTGACAGCTGCTTTAAACTGTTAGTAGCACACTCCATACCCAAGTGGCTTCTGTCATGTTGCTGCTGTGAGCCTGAGCATCGTCAGGCTGGAAGTGCAGGGCTGTCAGAGCTGCTCATTTCACTACCTTTGCTTTGATTACTTCAGTACTGCTTCTACTGACACTTGTGTTTTAGTCCTGAGCTCTTTGTGGGGAGTAGTCTGGGAGAAGCCTCAGCCTACACTCAAAGTACCTTTTTAAAAAAACAAGACAAATAAACCCACAAAACCCAAGCAGAGCAGAGCTTGCACTAGCTCTTTGGTTCTGACAATCCATGGGCCTAAAAGGAAGAAGTCATGCTATGCCAATGGCCTAATGACCCAGCAGAGCGCAATTAGTGCTTCAAGGCTTCACTAAATTCATCACATCAATTAATACCAACTAGGGAGTCAGACCTCTGTTTTTCCTTGTGTCAAAATCACTTTTTCCTTGCTAACTATAATAGCAGTTCCTCTCAACTCTGTCCCTCAGAGATCATTCACTTTTCTGCACCATCTAATAATGCACTGCCTGTAGTACTTTTTTGAAAGGGTTGGTCCTTCCAATGTCACTTTTTTAATCCGAAAAATACACCCTCTTTGTGTTTGGTCCTGAGAGAACCAGTAACTGTGAGCTGACTTCAGCCGAAGAGTTCCCTCCCCATTCCAGAACCAGGACCCTGCTCTTTAGATGGTTCCAGAAAGAACTTTCCAATGGCTTTTCCATCACATTTCTCAAAACAACTGACAGGCACATGTTATAAAGAGCTTAACTGATGAAGTCCCTAATTATTGTCCCAGCTTTCCTGCAGGAAAATACCTGCAATGATTGAATAGCTTTGCTCTGAGTTAGTGGCCTTAAGTCTTTGTGGCAATGTACCCTTAATACTTGGACAGCACTTGCATCTCTTTATCTTGCTATTTATAACCTCCTGTAAATCAGAGAGCTTTTTCCTCTACATTTTCAGAGTGGAAGAAAGACAGCATGATCTCAGGAAAACAGAACAGAAAGCCATTTGGAGTTCCCATCTGCAAATCTCTTCATTCTTCTACAGAGAGCAGCAGGATCATGAGTATGGATGAAAAGGGAATGACATGATTCAGGCAAGACAAAGGCTGAAGAGAGACATCTGTATCTGCATGGCTGCACACTGCAAACCTGTGAGGGCGCCTGGGTCAGACTGATGATCGATTTGCTTTCATCCAGCACTATCCATCTTTATCTTCCCATACTATATAAAAAAAGACACTAAACTATCATCTTATAATGAACTGTAGTATTGCTCATCTGAACAAGAAACATCTCAGATAAGAGTGCAGTCAAATTAGACGTGGCAATCCACAGCAACAGCCAGAGAGCAAACAAAGCTGTGCCCATCATGTCACCTTCAAAGAGTCACTGCAGAAGCAGAAAAAGGAGAGACTGAGCCTAAACCAGAACATTGCACTATCATAAATTTAAACTTCAGGCTTTTTTATGGTACTGCTTTGGAAATATCTGTTTAATCCATTTCCTGACCCTTTTCTCTCTGGGTCATTACATATTAGGCATCAATCAGCTGAAATAAAGTCTTCCAGCCAAGCCTCGACTCACAAACCCTGTGGCTGCACAAGGACATGGATGTTTTAAAAGCAGAGGCTGCACTGCAGAGTCCAAGAGCCCAATCACTTATTTTTCCAGGCTTTTGCCAGTCATACATTGCAATCAGTTGGAAAAGGAGTTTGGATGGGTTGGACTGGATGATCTTAGAGGTCTTTTCCAATCTTAATGATTCCAGTATTAGCATAACTATTACACTGCTTTATTAAGGCACCATGTAGCAGATGGGGAATAACTTTGCCAACATTTAACTTTTCCCAGCTTAGTAATCAGGGTAGTTACTATTAATTTTATTATGAAATGACCCAGCACACTCCATTTTCCACCCCATATTGCACTCAAGGACAAAAAAGCCATAGCTGGATGAAACAACCATACAATCAGTTAAAGTAGCTTTTTTTCAATAAATTGATTTTACTGTGTGGGAGTTAATAGTCTCAGAGCACACCATTTATCTCTGAATAAGTTGTAATCAATTCCAGTTATATTTTTTTACTTCAACATGCTGAACTCAAAACCTGCCCCCTCTGAAGTAAAAAGCTTTTTCAGTATGGTTTCTCCCTCTTGGACACAGTTTGTCTTCTCTCCTCCTTTCTCCAACAGCTATTATCTATGCTCTGCTAGCACAGCCTCATATATATATATACAGAGATATATACATATATATATATATATATATAGCATAGCTTCAAATCCTACTTTCTGTAGGTTTTTTGGACTTGTTTCTTTTGAAGGAAACTGAGATGGTAACCCTCTGCCTGGCTTAGGTATTTGCTTGACCACTGTAAAGTTAAACTATTTGCTTCAATTGAGCAATTTTGCTTTGATAAAGAAAGTATCAGAAGTATCCAGAGAAAACCCAATTCACAAAAAACAACAAAAAAACAACAACAACAAAAAAAAAAAAAAAAAAAAGGAAAAAGCCCCAGACATTCGTATGATTTATCTCCATTTTACTGAACAAGGAAAATTGGTTTTACTGGATCAGTAAAGTCTGAGGGGAAAAGGCTTGACTTAAGATTTCCTGTGATCTGGAGCAAGATGGAAACAACAGCAAACAAGTGTAAAATATCAAAAATAACGTTTCAAAATGAAAGTTAACAAACGTTACCAATGAACTGAACATTTTTTGTTGTTCCAGCAGGAAGATCAACCTAAACAGTGACTCACGTAGACATCGAGGACTTCGTTGGTGGGGCCCTCAGCCAGGAAGGACTCGCCGGCGGTGCTGGAGATCTCGTTGGGGCGCCGGTAGGTGAACATGGTGCCGCCGCCCTCGTACCTGCCCGGCCGGTCGATGGCCCAGTTGCCATTGATGATGGAGCGTCCCGAGCGGCTCCGCAGGGCTGGGACACAAACACAAACACAGCGCTGCTGTCAGAGCACAGCTCCTCCCACCCTGCTGCCCACCCCAGGCCCCAGCGGGGCAGGAACGCTGCCAGGGGTTCTCCCAAGCTGCAGGGAAGAACGCTTGGATTAATAGTTGTGAGGGAAAGAAACCCCAAACACCAGCCAATCTTTGTCTGAATGTTTATGCTGCAAGAAAAGAAAGAAGAATAAAAGACAGCTTGGAAAACTCGGTCACCAGTTTCTCACAGGTGGCCAGCAGCACCAGCTGAACACACAGGGATTCCAAAGAAGTGGTTTCCCTCCACTTTCTTCCCATTGAATCAACTGTTTTTGATTTAGGCAGAACAAATCACAGAGTCAGATACACAAAATCAGTACATTAAACAATGTAGAAGCACCAAACAATTTCGGGACCCAGGAGAACCCTGAGCGGGTAAATATTCCAGTTATTCTTCACGGAGCCCCTTGGCCTGCGCCTCCATTTCCTCTTCACAACAGGATTTTCTTGCCAGAACATCTGCAGGCCCCGACCTGCAGCACAGTTTGGAAAGGTGAGCTCTCTGCCAGTGCCAGGAGGATCTCTTGCGTGACAAAAACTGACTTGCAAGTCAGATATTTGCCAGAGAAGAATAAAATACGGATGCAATATCCAGCTGAGCAGTGCATTGCCTTTGCTCTCATGGGCAAGTCACTGCTTTGGTGACTTTGGTCTCTCTGCTCCTCCTGGCTCCTACTTTATCTGTCTGTCTGACTGAGTCCTTAAGGTCAGAACCTCATGCCACATGTATGTGCATAACTGTATGCAAGATTAAATTATTTAAAAACATAGTAATATCTTGAGGCTGAAACTACATCAGACGTTGTTTAAATACACAGGAAAGACACAACCCTTTCTCTAAAGTCTCTGCTCAGAGGTTTTCAATTTTCTTACAAAAGAATTTGCTTTTAAATCCAGACTTTAAAACAGGGAACAAAATCTGCTAATACTCTTGGCTGCATATTGCTTGGTAATTTACTTTTTAAAATGCAACTTCAAGGTGCAAAGTTTGAACTCACAAAAATGTAGGGTCAAGGACCCAGTTATTCCAGAGACTGTTTCTTCTTTGCCCTGTCCCAAGAACTGATACTCAGTTAAAATGCTCTCAACATTGCACACAACTATTTATGCTACTGGGAAAAACTTAAAAAGTCTCCATGCATGGCCGAAATGATGGGAAATTAAATTTATGCCATTAATTCCAAATTACAGAAGAAACTTCAATTGTTTGTACGTATTCCAGACATCTGAATTAACTTAATTAATCAACAGAAGCAGTCTTTCTGCTTTTGCTGCAGGCCTCTCAGTGACCATCAGCATGACTGTGTGCTGAAAACCATCACAAAATGTCAGTGGAAAGGCACATCATGGCAGGAGAGAGAAAGGCAGTGACAGAGAACCACCCTGCAAGAGTCACTGTTCTTTCACAGCAAGAAGTGATTGTCAGTGCAATAATATTGCCACATTTCACAAACCGTGTCAGGCTTTACCACTCCTCCTTGACTGAAAGGAAGCCTGTCTTGTGAAGATTCCACAGTTACAGACACAGCAAACGGAGACACGTGGGTTAAATGGTCACTACAAACACAGGGAATGGGACAGAGCAGTATCTTCATCCACAGAGCAAGAGCCACCTTGGACCCTGGGGAAGACTGAGCTGCTGCCTGGGCTCAAAGCCAATCCAGCAGGGAAGGGCTCAGGGCAGAACGTCCTGTGTGAAGGGACAGGGACACTGCCAGGGTCCTCCTACTGGTAGGTTGTACAACTCAAAGTCTTCTTCCCCCACGGGAAGGGTTGCTGCTGAATACCCAGCTATTTATAACTTGCTTCCTATTGCTGAGATCTTTTCTGGAAGATGACTGCTTTGTGGGGCTTGGTAAATTCTGTCAACAGTGCTGGCTCCCATCCCATATTTACATCTCCTGGAAGTCCTTACCACTGTTACCATGAACGGAAGAGCGATGGCTCTTACACGAAGTGGGGGACTTTACCAGTCTTCAAGCACCAACCACCTCCAGTGTTGGCTATGGTTTCAGGTCAGCTTGCACTGCCTTGCCTTGAGCAGAAACAGAGGTGTGCAACACTGATATATTATCTAATAACTAACCAACATTTGGATTGCAGTCCCATGGGCTTTATCAATCATCCCTGCACCAAACCACTACTGTCACTCCTCTGCAGAGGTGAAGGATTCAGCAAACTACTTTTCCAAAGTAACTTTTCATAACAAATGGCATGAGAACACATGTACAATCTGTAAATTTAAAATATAAATCAGCTTAGTCTTTATTAGTAGTATCCCAATTCATGCAAGAAAAAAATTTAAATAGTATTAAATCTGCTCTTAAAGGAAAACAAGGTAGAAACTGAATAGAATGGGTATAAAAGTAGACAATTTAATTTAATTTACAAGACCTTATATTATTGCATTCCCTTTTTTATACACTGTAAGATTTATGGACCAAATGTAAGATTTAGGAAGGTTAAGGGTTAAAGCAGCTGTCTGCCACCAGTTCTGAACCCATGAGAAAGAAGCCCATATTAGTGACAGTCTTTATTTTAAAGGGAATACATCGGACTGGTCCTGGACCTCTTGTCCCTGTAAGAGCCTTGATGGGTGAAGTTTAAGCTGCACCCACACAGACTTGGAGGGTTCTAAGTCAACAGGGAGAACTTCCCACCTCCTTGGACTTGACTGACCTACTAAAAACAGCCTCTATACCATGAAGCTCAGCTCAAAAATATTTTATACAATATCAGTCACGACAATGGGCTCGTCATTACTCATACAGTGCTGTGAGGAAAAATCAAGGCTCACACATGGTGCATAAAGGTTAAATATGAAACCCACTCACATGATTTCCTTGCTATTTACACTTGTTACTTATTTAATTCAAAAAACTGTGGATTAAACACTTCTGCAAAATTTATTGGAGACTGGTTTTACATTGGCTTATTAATGTGGAACATTTCCTTAACTTTATTATCTGAGCATTTTTGCTTAGATTGATGCTAAACAAATAAATGAATTATCAAGAGCTCAGCAGAAAGCAAGAGCTGGCTGAGATTAAATCATTCTTAATAAAGAAGCTGTAGAAAGATGGCTGTCTGAGAAACTGAGAGCACATTAAATTTTCATTTCAAATCCAACATATGACAGATTTGAAAGAGGCCTCTCCATAAAAAGGGAAAATGTGCCTCTTTTATGTCCTGATCACTCTGCAGCTACCACCTCAACTCTGCCCCCTGAAGAATTTTTACGGTGCTAATATTTTTTGCCAAAGCATGAAAGATTATGAAAAGCTTTACCATTAATTCCTCATGAGGAATTCCTCATGCAGGCTGTAGCTCATTTAATCTATCTTTCATCTCGGAAACAGCTTCTTAACTCAAACAGTGTTGTTTACAGTGGCCTTCAATAATGTTTTGCACTACTGATATGGAGTATTTCGGGATACAAACTCTGAGCAATATTTCCATATAACCAGCTTGATATAGTTTGTAAATGTCTTGCTGAATGACTCCCATTTTTCTAGCCATTTCCGTGTGGGGCCAGGACCTCACTATTTGCAGTACATTTTCACCCCAAATAGGCACAGAACCAATAATAAAATGAAACCTCTCAAATCTGGCAACAGCACTAATACCCAGAGTCATCCAGTGTATTTTTCTGTCCTAAGGCCTTTCTGTCTGGGAGAACAGTGTCCTAAGTCCTCCTTAATTGCTTTACAAACCATAATAAGACTTTAGACAGACAAAATCAAAGTCATTTCCCATATACAAGAACTCTTAAGTGTCCCTCCTTTGTCCTGCCCCAAGAAGAGCAAAGCAGGGAGCAGTTCCTCTCTGCTGGGAAGAGGAGTCCAGTTTGGATGGTCAGTGGGGACGGAAGGCAAAGTTTGTGCTGTTGAGGTCAGCTGGGAATGTCTTGCTGCTGATTTAATCCAGGGAACCTGGACCAGCTGCAGATGCACTCAGGGTGCAAACCACAGACTGATAAGGCATCCTAAATACTTCTCTGATAAACATCCTCAACAGAGGCACCCACAGCAGGTGAGAAGGGACATGGGCAGGGCTCTCAGGCTGTGTTTGCTTGGCAGCTGCCAATTAATCCAAAGCATCTGTCAGACAACTATCTAATTTTTACTTGACACCTCACATTTGGAGCCTATTTTTTATATGTTATTTTAATAGTTGTTGGGTTTTTTTTGCTTTGTTTTGTTTTTTTAAATTCTGCTGCTGTTTAAGTTGAATTAAAATGCAAGAATATCTTGGCCATACTAGCTTTCTATAGAAACAGCACCACCTTCCCAGCATGTTTAAAGCAAGTGCCCAGACAGGCTGCAGTAAGGAATAAGATTAGTTCTGAATAAGCACTATGATGAAAGAAGGGAAAGAAACACCCAACTTCTGTTTGTTTCCTGCACAAAAATCAATTATATGGAGTTTTCAGAGACAAATCTAAACTATTCACACACTGCATTATGAAAATCAGGGCATGGTGGTGCATCTGGTGCTCTTCACCCATACAGATACCCATTGGTGCAACCCCCCTGAGATAAGCTGGTTTCATGGTGCAAACCTCACAGTAAGAGCAACTTGGAAGTGAGGGGTTTGGTGGAAAAGTCCAAAACTGGACTGCATCGAGCTGGCCATTAACTCTGAGCAGCCAAAATGACAGCCTTTTGGTCAGCTCTCACAGCTCAGCTCCTGAAACCACTGGCTACATCTGAATGCCTATGGATTGTAACACTCCCTCACCAAAAGAACTTGAAGACAACTTCAGACACTTTAAAAAACCCCCAAACACAACAAACCCCAAAAACCAGTTCAGTTCTTCAAGACACACCTTGACTTCAGCCTGTCAGCTTTGCAGGATGGAGGACACAACACCTTTGAGGCCAGTATGGAAAGAGCATATGGATCACAGTGTAGAAATACAGGTAATAATAAATACAATAAGCCACAGCATGCAGCTTGTGGGCTACTTGAGGGACCTCTGAAGCATAAAGAGAAAAAAAGCCAGATATCTAGAAACTCATGAATAAACAGTGTTAAAAAAGTGAAATATGTATTAGTTCAAAGGGATTCTCTGAAATAACTCCTTTCCAAAAGGACAGATATTTGCTGATTATTAGAACACACCTTAGTTACAGGGTATTAGGAAGAAATTTGGCACACTTCTCGTGAACTGAATTATCTGTTATTTGCCTCTGAATTTTTGAATTCAAACTCCTATTGAGGTCATGGCAAAGCTCCCACAGGACTCTCAGCTTAATTCGAGAAATATGAGTAGGGCTAAGATCTCATGATCAGCCAGAATCAAATGATTTTAACAATCTGATCCTACAAAACCCTTATTCCAGAGCCAACAGAGGATATTAGAAAATGGTCAGCAGTTCACTGACTGGGCCCTAAATTAGGATCAGATTGTACAAACCCAGTCTGAAGAGAAGTCTCAGCAGGCTGAACACCTTCACCTCTGGCACTGCTTGGTTTCTTCATGGGCAGCTAACACAGGGTAAGGGTACAGAGCAGAGAGTGGGAACCTCGGCTGAGAAGGGCTGTATGACACAATCCTAATGCCAAGAATACTTTCTAATACAAATTTTAGGACAACCCCCGCCTTGTGAATGCCTCCACTATTGCTCAACCCAGCAAGGACCAGAAGCAAACATAAGACAAAAGCATAATGTGACTTGTCATGTGTTTTTAAGATCTGGACTGAAATCAGGAGCAAATTGGATCCTGTGGTATTTCCAGTCCTTTTTCAAAGCCAATCAGAACCTTCTGCACAAGTATCCGAATTTAAGAGACTTATTCATGTACAAATCTGGGAAGCATCTGAAATTTGGGGTTTGTCTTACTACAAAGCTACCCTATAATATAGACCCCTATCCTAAATCTTACTCATTTTTTCACCTACTGGGAACTTCCACATCTACTTTTTAGAAGTCCAACACACAGTTTTGAATAGCTTGAACGTACACTTAGTTTGCAAAGGTACTGCTGCATGTTATCCATGCACTGAGTAGCAGTCATAACGCTGCAAATTAAATATGACACTATAACATTAGTATTTAAGCAACTGCTTCAATATTTTTAGAGGACACACTAGATAACAGTACCAGACTTTCAACACCATTACAAGGAAATGATAATTCAAGTATACTGTTATTTCCAAGGAAAGGCTTATGAAGTTATTTTTCTTATCTAAAATATTAGCTAGGCTTCAGATTAACAGCCTAATCCTGCTCAAGGAGTTGTTCTGATATTCTCCTTAGGGAGCCATCATATAAAAGAAATCCCACTCCACGGGGGAATAAATTTGGAACAGTGAATTGCATTAAAACAATTTTGCCAAGTTTGTCCTGAGGTCCTACTTTGGCAGGTTTTATCCTCCCATGATGATGGTGTCAAAAAAAACAAGTACAAAAATTTCCTGTTCTGCTGTCTTAGGTCTAATTTACTGTTGTCCCATTTCTGAGGAAGCAATCATCTTCTGGATACATTCCCTAATGACTATGGGAGCAGCAAATCCCACTATAGCTTTCCAAAGGTTCCTGATTTTTTTCCTATCTGCAAAAAGAAAATGCTATTTACTTGCTTAAAGATAAAGGTTTTGCAGTGAATCATTGCAAACAGAAGTGCTCACTTTTTATTTTTTGAGTGATTGATGACTTTTAATATTATTATTCATTAGTGCAAAATTAGTAACACTTACATGATTCCCAGGCTTTCCATGGGGAGCAAATTACTCAAAGGCAATATTCCCAAATGTTGACACATGACTCTAAACAGCATAGAACTAGAGAATACTCTAAAGAGTATTCTAAATACTCTTAAGAGCATTCTCACCCAGAGCATACTAGTTACTAAAGGCATTTATTGTAGGACATAGTAACATTTACTGGGAAAGCAAATGAAAGAACAAGAGGAAACAACTGAGATACAGCTCATCTTTTAGTGTTATGTTTATGAGGTCTCTGGCATAATAATAAACTTGCTTAGTCCTCTTTAGCATGACAGGCTTTCATAAAGTCAGGGAGGCATGGAAGCATTAATGTTTATATATACATGCTGTTAACTACCTATGCAAATGTTGCACTGCCTCAGGATCTCAATAACCACAGCCAAAGATGCAACAACCCAGTTGTTCACCATGGGTGTTTAAATTCCCAAGTGGCATCCAAGTGTATGGACTGCAGTGAGTCAAAAAGTCCTGTGGGAATGACAGCCCTCCCAAACCCAGCTATTGCATTTCAGGAGTAGTCTGGTTCAGCCCCTGTGCTGGAGGGCAGAGACCAGCTGTCAGAAGGCAACACAACATTTGGGGAAGGCAAGAATCACTCCAACAAAACCTGAAAATGAGGAGCTTCCACTATTGTGCAACCGAGCTAAATCAAAGGGACTTACACAATTAATCCAGTGATAGTACATGACAAGAATGATAAGTTTTCCATTTATTTTCACCTAGACAATCTCTATAATTACATATCTCAAATACATTTTACTAAGTACTATTAAAATAAACCATAAAAAGTTCCTTCTAACTTGCACAGCAATTTCCCTTGAGTTGGAAGGGTAGCAGTGAATGACTAAATTCCAACTCCAGCAAAGTCAGTGTAAATATTCTGTTTGCAATTATACGTAACTTTACCATTGCTCAGGTCTGTCCTAAAAATACTGCAGAGGAAGGACAGAAGGGCTGGCCCAAAAGGAGACTGAGAGAAATTAAATGTGAAGATAAAGGACTAAACCCCAGAGAACTGGAGTAAGAATCACAATGTCTTGTTGCTGTACATCAACCATGGTAAATGCATATGCAGTTGCACATCTCCTATTCTGTTTTAGGAAATGCAGCACCTCAAAGGGAACTCCTGTGGTTCAGAGGGATGTAGGAAATCATCAGCAGAATCTAACTCATAATACACAGAACTTCAAGAAGCCTTTTCCCATTCATGCTTACACATCCTTAATTTCAGGGCATAACTAAGGTTACAGTTTCTAAGTGGCAGTCTCAGAACTTCAGCTCTTACTGGGAATAACTAGAATTTCAATATATACCCAGTGAAAAAACATGGCTTGAATTCTCAGCAACATATTTCCTACCCCACCGCAGTAACATCGGGAAATACTCTCCCCTGGCAAAGGCTGTAAACCAATTATTTAGAAATAACAAACAACATTCAGGACTCGGTAGTCTGCAGGAGGGATACCTTTCCAACACAGCATGCGATATTTCAGCCACTGAACCTGCAGCTCAGAGTACTTGGCTTGGTGACACCACTTCAGTTGGAATCTGGTTCCTGTGTTTCAGGAGTGACTGCGAATGGCTCTGACCAGGAGAGCTGAGCCTTCTGGCAGAGCCCAGCTGCACAGCACTTACCCCAGCACACATTTGGCATAAATCCTATGGGCAGATAAATGCAATTGAATTATCTTCTAATCTAGACATTAGTTCAGTCAGAAGGGCCAGATTAGTGAAGTGCACATGTGTAAATACCCCCCTCTTTTCTCCAGCTGGCATAACAAAAAATGTTTTGTACCTCCTTGCACTCCTCACAACTGCCAAGAACTGCAATACCTGCATGACAGCTAAGCTAAAAAAGCAGACTAGGCCATCTCTGCAGAAAAGAGCACTGTATCTCATGAGAATCAAAAGCTAAAGGAGAGAGAATCATAACTGGCTCTTTTGTTTGCTAAATAGCTTTTAGTCCTTGCAATGAAAAACTGGAGCTAATGAACACTCCTAAGCTGTTTTGAATTTCAAGTGGAATTTCTCAAGAATTTTGGACGCTCTGTGTGAAGTTGAACACTGTAACTCAAAACACACCGAGCTGTGAGCTGCAAAGCACTGTTGGGTCCCCTAAGCTTAGACATGAATTCCTCTGGCCCAGGGTCTGCCATGCCCACTCTCGGGAAGGCTTTCTGAGTCAGTGTCTGATTTCAGGCAAGTCTGACAAAGACACTCATGTCTCAAACCCAGTAAGATTTGAAGGAGTGCTCACACCAGGACAGAGGAGACATCCAGAAGAGTCTTCTCCTCCTGAGCAGCAGGTTGGAGATGAGCTCCCAGCTATCTGTGGGGCCAGAGCTCAGACCCAGGCTCAGCACACAAGGCAGATCAGGGCACTGGCCCAGAGAGTGAAGACCAGAGATGGGTGGGAGAAAATTGGCTTAGATTAATTCAGTATCCATTATGGTAAGGATACAGGTGCTCTAATTAATTCAGGGGCTGTTACAGTGAGGATACAGCCCACAAACCAAACCAGACAAATTTAGTTCCACTGCCCACGCTCACACCTGAAAGAATGTTCAATTCTTCAATAAAAGCTGACAATGGCATAGTAAACCTCAGTCTTCAGCTGAGAACATTAATTTATTACAGAGCCTCCTGAGTATTTAGCTCCTGGCAAAGGAAAACCATATAGGTACTAATGAAAGGCTGTCTCCCTTTACCTGAGTGCGCTCTGCCAGAGGAGGAATTGCTGGCACAAGAGGCTGGGTGGTCAGAGCAAAGCTGGAAATGCAGCAAGCCCAGTCAGCACTGCTATCCCCTTCCCCAGGCATCATTTGCTGGCTACAAAGGCTTGCAGCAGTATGACACATGTTATTGTTTATGTCAGTCCACACATTCAAACATAAAAAACATGGTCGGGGATGGAAGTGATTTGATAGTTATTTGACAGAGCTATCAAACCATGTGAAACACACAACTGATACCTGGAGGTAAGCCCAGAAATCTACAGACATGACAAACCCAGAAATCATCACATTTTATTGATGACTTTTATAGCTCCAAGAACAACAAAGACTATGACTGAAATATTTCAAAGAGCAGCACACGGGATTATTCCAATACAAATCATTTCAGAGTATCACTCCTCATTCTATCATTGTTCTTTATTCCCAAGCTACCTCCTAAGCTAACAACAACAACTTCTCTGATCAAACTTTTTCATGGAAACACAGGAAAAAATGATGGATTTGCAAGTTGGGAATCTATGCCCAGATCACTAAATAAGTCTGGCTAATTAATGGCATGGATAAAACTGTGGAGTCCAGATTCCAAACAGACAATGGGAGAAAAGGAGTTAAGTACAACCAGGACAAACTATATAATTATTTTACTATTGGGAACTAAATTTAAGTTTTTCCAAGCAAATGTTGGAAAGAATATATTAATAACAAGAAAGCTGCTTTCTTCCTTCTTTTAGCAAGAAGTTCCTTATTTTCTCCCCCCTGCTCTGCAGTTTGTTGGGGGATTTCCAAAGCTTGATCCTCTAGACCTTCTGCACCAGTTCCACAGGTCTGCTCATCAATCCACAGAACAGAGGTTCTTATATGCATGCTCTTAAACCATGAAATATGACTGAAATTAATTTAACATTAAATATTCAACATTTCAGAAGCAAATTTCTAATGTCTCCTTTACAATTCCATCTCAGAAAAGAAAAATCCTTGGCTTTATGTCTCTGACTAACTCTTATTAAAATTTGTTAACCTCTGTTTTCTGCCTCTAATGGAATTTCTCCAGTATTGCTCTTTCAGAACTATAAAAAGTGATTAGCTCCAGCCTTTTGTTTAAACCAAAATTAATATAATCCATAGTGTATTTTCCACTGCATTTCAGACAGCATTTTCACACTGTTTGCATTAACAGTGAATTTAATTTTTTGTAAAAGTACATCCAGCACACCTGGTTTCATACTCAGCTGGGAACACTTTTTTCCATGTTTGAGATAAAAAAGTAAGTCTTTTTATGAATGCTGCCTACGAGCAAAGAGCCTGTTAAATACCTCCCCTCCCCAAAGCCATTTAAACTGGTTTCCTGTTATAAACACAAACTAAACAATTACTGCAAGGTAACAGGTTACACATGTCGAGGAACTGCTCGTGCCACTGAATGATAGCACGGATTCTTACAGAGTACAAACCCTTCAACTTTACATGACCTATTCCAATGCAATTCCAGGCAAAAACAGGAGTTTTATCAGCAAGAGAGTAAATATAGAGAAATCTAACTTCTTAATCCAATATTTTGTGGATTAGACCATAGTGACTGCCCTAATTTAAAGGGGTTACACTGCTAGGCCATAAATCCAAGCACTGCTATGGCTGTTTTCCAGGGAGCAGCACCTTGGAGAACCCATCCCTCTTGTGCTCTGCAACTGGTTTGTAGAGAGCACAGCAGGGCTGGGAGTAACTGCCAAGGTGTGCAGACTTTGGGCAGTTATTTTATAATATAAAACAACTGAATTTGAGATACAGTCGTTCCACAAAGCTATTGAGTCACCTACATTTAAAAAAATGCACAAGATAAGTTTGAACAAATTAACTGAAACAAAGTAAGTCTTTATCAGAAATGATTATTACCAGTCCAATTAAACAGCAATCCCCAGATGCCTCCTTGATGACTTTCAATACATACAGAAACTCGGGTTAAACTATTTACTAGCATTTCAATGAATGCACTGGTAGAGTGAGTTTTTGTTTGAATGAGTTTTGGTATTTCCCTTTATGCTGCCTTTCAATTAGCATCTTCTTTCCTTTACTTTTCCCACCCCTTTTATTTCTACTTATTTACCTTTGTTTCTATACTAGCTGCCTAAAGAAATCTAACCTAAAACACAAACCCCGCCCACCTCATACAAAGAAACCATAACCAACTGATCCAACAACATCTCTTTCACTCAGACCAATAAAATCATTGCAGACACCTGCACTGAGAGTCTCTTCTGCTCAAAAACCCACCAAAGCACAACTCAAAACCCCACAAACAAAACCAGCTAAAAAGGCAACAAAAAGGTCAGAGAAGTTATTCAATACTTTTCTCAACTACGTGACATAAACACACCGTTTCTTCCCACTGCTAAATGCACCATGAAGAGGAAATCCCTTTTTTCAGTTATTCCATTGCAGAATAGATATGGAAGGTGCCTCAGAAAACTGAGCTCTTCTCCCATCTCTTGGGCTCATTTCTGCCTGCACTAAATAGAAAGATATCACAAGGCTGATACACTGAAAGTAACACTTCTTGTTTGAATTGGCAGACTGAAATACTGCTCATAGTCTTCATATGATATTTATCTGTCTTCTCGTAATAAATCACTGGCTCAGTGTTTCCAAGTTCACAACCCACTCAATTAACAAGTATTTTATTTCCAAATTAAACATCATGCTTACATTATTTAAGGACCATAAATCCTGGGGAAAATATCTGACCATGAATAGACAATAAGAACTAGATAATAAAGATCTTTCTGGACAATCCTGATATACATATATTCCAAGTCCAGGGAGTTTCAACACTGCGTATTTTTCATTTACAATCCTATCACAAATCCACACAGTGACTTCAGTGGTTAATAACAGCATTTCCTGATTAACTTCAGTGAAGACAGAAACAAACCCCACCCGAAATACCAACACACAAATGGGTTCCCTTGACAAAGACCTACTGTCAGATACAGTTTAGGATAATGGTCATTTGAGAGAGAAAGGAATTTTTGGTAATCCAGTGGAGAGATAAAGTATTTTCCATTTTCATATTTGGTTATACCCACAAATACCAATGACTTTATTTTGTTTTGCCTTTCTCTTCCAGTCATTTCATGTGTCTTTCTCTTGAGTCTGTCTCACACAAAATCTATTCCATCTGTTCCCAAGTGTGTCTTCATTAGAGGTATTATTGCTATTACAATTACTAGGTTTTAAAGCTCTTTATTCAAATCAGGTGCTACTCCACATTGCTTTACTTCCCAGTTCCAGAGGAATCAATGGCACCATTGTCATCCTCAAGCTGCCCCTGCCCGGTTCAACAGCAGCTTTTCTACATCCACAAGCACGTAGGCATGAAAGTGTGCTCAGAGTTCAAAGGCAGGTTTGAATTTTCTGCCCTTCTTTCCAAACACTCCTGAAGTTATTTGGGCAGTAGAAAAAGCCATTTTATCCAGCTCAGCTCCAGAATTGTCTAACAGAGTTCACTGCAGTAGGTGCTTAATGGGCATTTTCAGGCTGCTCCTTATCCTGCCCACAGGATCGTGAGGATCCAATTAATTAACATCAGAGAAACACTTTGAAGATAAGAAGCACTTTCCGTGATGATTTTCTCAAAGCACCAAGGAGCTTTTGTTTCCACAGCCAGATTCTGGATGGAGGCATGAAATACAACCCCAAAAACACGGGTGGATTTCAGCAGAAATCACCACCAAGCAAAGGTGAAGGAAGGCAGCTCTGCACAGCAAAAAATTCCAGCCACTGTTCCCACTTTCCCTCTGGAAAAACAGACCATGCTGAATGGATTTTAAGCCCTAAACAGCTACATTGCTATTTATTATTCATTTTAAGAGGCAGTGCCTTCTGGAACATCTTAATGATCTATGTAAGTCTGTGAGCCTTCAAAGACAGAGACACCTGGGCAGCAAAGCTCCTGCTCACAGGCACCAAACCCTGCAGGAGAGGAAAGGCCTGGCATTCCCTCAGAAAATCAGTTCTGGCATCTTTCTTTCATGGATTTGGGCTGTGAGAAAGCAGGATCATTGAGACAGTCGGGAGGGGCTAAATAAACATCTAACTCCCATCCACCATCATTTCTGCTGGAGGTGCCAACACGCAGCACCTTTGGTGGCACCTCACTTTGATCTCCACTGTGACACCCAATACTTCCTACTTCCTACAGGATTAGTGTAATTCATCTGATGCACAACACACCAAAACACAACCTGCATTCCAGACTTCAGTACCTTAGACCAATTAAACACATTACTATTAACATTAAACATTTGCTTGAAAACCCCACTTAGAGAATGTGTTTTTAAGGTTTTAAGTTGCCAGAGTCAGCACTAAGGCAGACCTAGAGAATTCCTCTCCTCCATTATTCTGCACAATTGGTGAGAGTAGAAGCTTCACCCTTGCAAGTGAAACTCCCTTAGAAGGAGAGAAGAACAAGAGATAAAAACTGCAACTTAGACATTAAAAGCTGTTTTCCAGAAAGACATAGTAGAGTTGCTTTATACTGGAGTAGGAAAGAAAAAGCACAAGCAGGTGGTGATGCACAACAGACACCAGTCCTTGTTAAAAACTAAATCTTAACAGGAATTTGACTCTACATACACAATATTGCACCAAATTTAAGACCTAAGTATGCCAGACTGCCAGAGCACCAGATGATTCAAATCTGAGCAGATGCCATAATCAGTACTTACAGCTGAGTGTTAAATTCATTCTACCTCTAAGACAGGATGAAAATTCAAACACATTCAATTAAAATGGCACAATTCAACCAAGTGAAATGGAATTAAGGCAGGCAGAGATGCATCTAACTTGCTCTGAAGCCTCCCTGCATTCCAGCATGCCTGATTTTGGTTGGAACTCCTTGGAATCCTGACGAGGTTACCACTGTTTTCTGCTTAAAAGAAGTAGTGAAGCTAAACAAGTGAAAAAAGCCTTCATCAATTCACCTCCAGAAAAGTGTCGAATTTCTGTTGCTTCACTGGCATTAGGGATGATGTTGAAATAAACCCCAAATGTTTGCATCCCATTCCACACTCCCTGTCTCTTTCCCCTCAATCTAGAGATAAGTGTTATGACAGAAATTCAACAGCAAACTTATGACTCCTCTTATTGAAGGAATCTTTATTCTGCACTGTGACTGAACACCTGCAGACACATCACACACTGAGATGTTGCTGCCTTAGGTCCTTACAGGTAATTGTAACCATGAGGCCTCTTTTCACCAATAACAATGGATCTCTTTCCCAAACTTTCCAAAGCTCTGGCACTGCTTATCATTTAAATGTCCTTCTACTTGGTTACTGTCCTCCTGCCCAAACCACAGTCCTGCTCTAGCTCCTCCCCGAGGTTTCCCTCCCATAATTTCAGTGAAACTCCTCCACACAACCCTTATTTTGAGTCACCTTCAGCTGGTCCTCGCTCTGTGGCAGCTCCAGATGGTTCTGCAGCTGTGGAGGCACCTGCTGTAGCCTCGGGCCACCCCTCAGCCCCCTGGGTGCACCCTGACTCGGGGCTGGGCATTCCTTCCTCCTGCAGAAGTGCTGGAGGTGGCAGGGCTGGACTGAAGCATCAGCCCCAAAGCAGATGAGCTGCAGCCACACAATCATGCCCTCAAACCCCTCTCTCAGCATACTGTGGTTACCAGACCCTCTGGTCTCTCTCTGGGGTCCCTAAGCCATGCCTAGATCGGCAGTGTCAGCTCTCCTAGGTAGCTCACTAAAAACAAGCCCAGAATGTCCCTGTGGACATTCTCCTGACCCAGATCCCTAAAGCAAAGCACCCAAATGGGCAGAATTACAGCAGCTGGATATTAAAATGGAGTCATGACCATGGGGCAAGTATGAGTATGAAAGGAAGGCTGGGTCTGTAAGGCTTCTAAGCACCCAAATTCTTCTGACACTGAGTGTTTGAAGTAATATTCGACAGAAAACAAAGACACTGGGCAAGTGAAGAAATAAAGGATAAAGTTTAATCTCCCTTGACTAACTTAATCGCACAGTCTATAAATCAAGTTTTAAATCCCCATATATATTGTGTATTAGAAAAGACTTGGATTTCTTTTGGAATTTAATGCTGCAATATAAAAATATTCTCTGCAGATGAAGTCTCTTTATTGGATCCAACCATGAAGCCACTAATCATGTAGAACTTCTACTGGGTGATTATTTAACTAAAAGAGATTTTAGAAAGGGTAAAAACCAAAAATGTTGAAACTGAACAGTTCAAAGGGAAATAAGAGAAGGAACAGTAAAGAAAAAAGGTTTCTTTTACAGAATCAAAGATGTAAGAACACACTCTATCTGACTAGATCAAGGATGCTTAAGGAACAAAGAAAGGTTTTTCACTATCCAAAAGAGAATTTTGCTCAGAATAAAATAAGATTAGGGAATCAAAGAATGCTGTACAGAAATATCTCTGACAATTGAAACCAGGTTCTCAACCATTTTTCCTTAAGTTTTGTTGTGTAGCATTTGGACAACTATTTAAATTAGTAACAACCTCTCCTCTTGGCAAGAATGGAGAAATGTGTCTTCATGTGATTTGGGAATTTGCCTATGCATAGTTTATGAATTTGGACTGACACTGGTCATTCCTTATGTATAGCTAAGCCAGAGAACTACGTTAATTCTGAATTAAAATTTATAAGAAGAGGGAAAAAGTGTTGTGTCAGACCAATGACTACACCTTGATAACAACTTCAAAAACTTCTGCCCCATGAGCTGCCTGACCAGCACACTGCTCAGAGAGCTCAGAGAGTGAAGAAGCTTTGAACAAACCACGTGTTGACCTTCCAAACATCGTGTGCTGCTCAAACGAGTGTTTTCATGGAAACTACTTGATGGTTTGCTCATCAGCTAGAAGACAAAAATAATCTAAAGATTTAACATCTAAAAAGTTCACAATAATTGGGTTCAGATTAATAAAGAACGTTCAAACAGCCTTCCCTTTAATGTTTTAAAGCATTTTCTTTGAAATTTCTGCATTCAAGGTCCTTGGTTCTGTCTATAGCTGGAAACAGAAGTATAACAAAAACAATGTGAGAAAGGCTGAAATTAAAGATTTTGGGGTCTGACAAGAAGCAGGAAATACTAAAAATCTTGCAGAGTCAGTTCTCCAGAGGCTTCCAGGCCAAGGGGTTTGCAAAGTTACACAAGCAACCAAATTGCTGGGTGCTTTACAAGGCAAACTGCACCAGCAGCCTTTCTGACTTTCCTCTTGCTATTTTGCATATTTCTCTTTATCCCTGTCCCTTCCTTTCAAAGCAATCTTTCCATATTTCAAGGGAAGTTAAAAAAACATTCCTTTAATACAGAACTTATGAACCAAGCACCTCAGTGGGACCCACTGCTGCTGGCTGTGGTTCAGATGATGTATTTGCAGGGCAGACCATCAAAGCCACAGCAGGCTTCAGCTGCTGCTCTGCTGCTTTTATAAGAATATTGCTTACAAACAAAGGGCAAAAAAATATACTGCCACCTCTGTCAAATGATGGCAGAAGGAGGAAACACAGGAAATGAAAACATGATGTCTGGGAGTTTGCAGGCTGGTCCTGACCACTGTCACCAGCCAAAAAGCACAGGGAGCTGCAAAGAGACACTCATGTTCTTCTCCAGGATGAGAGGATAAAGGCCAGGAAGATGTTTACCTTGAAAAACAGCAACAGGGACAATTCTCCTTCAGGGTCAGGGGACGTGGAAGCCACGAGGCTCCCAGGGGAGGCCCCAGGCTGAGCCCAGCAAACAAGGAGCAACTTATTGAGAAGCTCCTTAGTGAAGATACTGGTGGCAAGTGACATGCAAGAACTTCTGTAGGACAGTGGTGGAAAGCTGTGACACACAAGGTGACCCAGCCAGCAAGGCACAGCAAAGAGCCCTGCCCCTCGCCCAGAGGAGCAGCGAGGTCTGCCTTTTTGTAAAATTCTTTTTAAAGGTTTGCCAGTTAATATATTAAAAAGAATAAACTAGCTTTGGAGAAAGCATTTGTTTTGTATGTTTTCAAAACATGCCTGGAACCCTACAGACCACTATACACAGTGTTAGATACTAGCTGACTGCTTAATGAAGCCAGAAGGCAAAAGGTCACCTTGGAATTTAGTATAATAAGATAACCTTGCCAGAAACTCTAAATTCTAATTATTTAAGCAACACCAGTATTGAAAAAATATATGGTCAGCAAAGAAGAATGTCCTGGATATATTCTCTTTCAACTCCAGGTCATTACACTAAGATGCTTGTGCAACTTGAATTCACTGGAGCTGAATTCATTAACACCAGGGTTGAATTTCATCCAAAGTCTTAACAGCTTCAAGGGTTTTAGTAAGTGATCGCCCCCCAGCCAAGTAATACATGTTGGCTACGCTAAGATGAACATTTATGTAGTGAACGAAACTCTCCCTGAAGAAAAACAATTTGAAACTCTTTTAGGGACAATAGTTCAAAGGATATGTAAGTGTGTGTGGACAGGGAGAGCCAGGCAGCTTCATCATGAACTACAGGTAAGAGATGTTAGAAAGGCAGCTTTTGTACATTTCTGTTGTTTGATACACTGTCTCCTGTTAGTTCTTAACCCTTTGGCATTAGAAGTGAACTGGTGTTGGTCTCCATTCCCTTTGGTAACTTATCCACATACCCATTTGCCTCAAACCCAGGCTGACCCCCAAAGGTCAAACGCTCACAGAACCTGCACTGTATGTGCTTGTAAGGGAAATGCCCCCCACAGGTTCAGGAGTGCCCACACTGGACTTTCATGCCTCCCACCCTACTCCTTATCTGGAAATGTCCCACCATGATTCTTCAGTCCTGGATTTTTCTAGTACTCTTCTTTTAAATTTGATGGTAAGCTCGTATTGTTTTCAAAACTGTAAATGCTTTTACAGGTGAAAAATCCTACGCTCTCCCTGGCTTTGTGTGTCCTAGATATCTCCACAGATCTTACCTTCCAAATCCCAGGATGAGATGTGAAAGGAAAACCAAAAGCAACTTAGACCCCTTGAAACAAGGAATGTTGCTCACAGGCAGCTGTGGTGGCTGCAACTGGATCACGACAGAGGTTTTACAAAGCTAAAGCAATGGCTGCTGGGTTGTTTTTCTTGTTGCTGCACCTTAAGGATAAGGGGGTTTGTCATTATTATTTTTAAAGTTCAAGACTTCTGTTTATCACCATAAACATAGAGAAAACAGTAAATAGCAGATCTGAGTTCTCAAGCTTCCCAGCTCTCTCAGTGTTGTGTGCACTATAAAAATGAGCATTCTGAATGCTGTTTCACCAGCGAGAAACTTGGGACCACCAAAATGCCAAAAACACAACCTCACAATCACCATTTCCCCTGACCAGTAAACTGCTTAATAAACCTGTCTCCAGTTTCAGTTTTCTGATCTGCTGGAACATGGTCACTCCTGCCCTGGTGCAACTCACCTGCCCCAATAAACCCAGTTTATTGTGTAACAATGGAAGCAGAACGGCTGGAGTCCTTTGAGCTGGAATTACATCCTCAAGAATTCCTAACAGGCGAGGGAGCTGGCAAATTTAGCAGACTAAATCCATACCAGCAGCTTTAAAATAAAACATATGAAATGGATAAAAAAAAAATAAAGGCAAAAAAAAGATGATAGCATAAAGCAAGAGCTCAGGGGATAAGGAGTTAGGGAGTAGCATGGGAAAGAAAAACCCTGCCACTTTCCCAGACATGCCAACAGCCTGGTTATTTTTAATCAAAAAATGTTACTTTCTTTCTGTCCTGCCCATTCCAAAAATGTTGAAGTGACAGGACATTCTAACATAGTTAAGGGAATTTTTCTGCCAGCTGTTTTCACATGCTGGCACATAAACCTGACAGAAGAATTACATTCAACTCCGTGATTTTATACATTAGTAACATGACTACGTTCACTGTACTGCCAAGTTAGCTGCTTTCTCACCCATTTTCTATCAAATGCACAAGTATCTGTGCAAGTTCTTTAGGTAGAATTATTGGTTTAGTTCATCACCTGTCAAGTTAGTGTTGATGGATGTTATACAAACTGTGTGCACGAAGAAATGAATGCTAGGACACAGTCATATATAATGTACCAAAAACTCCCTTGGATGAAACCAGGACAAATTAGAACTGATAAGACCACCCTGCAGCGGGTCCAGACATTTGGTTTTCTTGGCCTGTGGGTAGTTTATATTATTTCTTCAATTTCTGAAGTGTCACTTTTTTTTAAAATTGCAGAGCTCACATTACAGTTCAGGCTGTTCCCCACAATAAACTCCCATCCACGGGCAGCGTTCCTGTAGAACTCAGCACAGCTCCAGCAGGAATGATAGCGGGGGAAGCAAAAAAGAGGAGAGAAGCAGTTCCATAATGAACCTTTTCCTTTCTCCTACCTGGGCAGCAGCTGAGGTGCTCCCCAGCCACAAGGGACAGAAAGCAGCTGCCCAGCAGGAGAACTGGCCTTGGAGCTGCCAGCACAGCCAGTCCCAGCAAAGGCTACACCAGTTTACTCTCTGCTGGGGTAAGACAGATCCAAGGGTGGACCAACAGGTGAAGTTAAAGAGTGAGGAGCAGGTTTTATAAATCTTAACTGACTCCTCTCTGCAGTCCATTCAGCAAAACTGTCTCCAAAACATGCACAAATGTAGACAAAGCAAGGGCTTTGCAACCTGGGAACAGGTGAGAACAGGGAGAGCCACAGTTCATAAATGCATACAAGGCTGACACAGATCTGCATAAATTCCACATCATCTCTAATTTGTAACCCACTGTACATACCTAGAAAGATACATAAGGATGTTATGTTAATATAAATATTCCAGGATCACCTATGATTTTGAATTAAGGACCTGCTTCAGAATAAACAATTGGAAAAAAGACCTTGGATTCTGTGAATGCCACCTCAGCATCAAATAATGTCAATAAAATGTTTCACTTTCACTTTAAAAGACCTGGAATTTTTAGGCAACCAGAAGATGCTCTTTCCTCCTCAGGCACTCATTGAATTTACACAAACAAGCCCAGGGCTTGGCTGGATTGCTGAGTGCTCCGAGAAGGGCAGTGCTGTGGGAAGGGAACACACCACGGCAGAGCCAGCTAAGAGGGAATCCCAAACCCAGGAGGGATGGACAGGGAAACAGGTGGGAACAGGTCTGTGGTGTTTGTCATCCAAGAACAACCTACAATTATAGACTGTCAGTTAGTTCTGATCAAAACACTGGTTAAAGATTTTGTCTCTTCCCTCTCTTCTTGTTAACATCTGTTTCCCCCTGCTCAGAAGGCCTTCCCTGCCTCAGCCTCCTCCCAGCTGCACCAGAGCACAGAGAACGCTTCATCCACTGAGATGCAACTTACCCAAATAGTTGTTGCTCTTTGACATCTCAGTGATGTTGATTTTAGTAGCTCCTTCAGGAATTTCCACTATCTTGTGGTAGCCAAGATTTGTTAGCGTGTGTTTGAACACTCCAGACACAACTTTGCAAGCAGTGTTGTCCCCTCCACATATTCCACACTTGTCAATCACCTTGTCAGAACCCAGATAGTCGTCACAGCCAATGCTCTGCAAAATAAAGTAAGAGTTCTTGTTCCAAGGTCTTACAACTGCAGACTTCGGACACAACAACAACCGAGGACTTTCAGAGAGCAATCCATTCTGCAACCATTTTGTGAATTAACATTTCAGCAACGTCTGGTTCAGCTCTATGGAAAAAGGCAGCAAAAGCTGAAGGGTTCATAGACTTGGGGTTTTAAGTTAGCTGACAGGTTTTTACATCCTGCTACCCAAAATACAAGAGCAGCCCAGAACAGGAATGCATTGACCATCACTGATTGCATCCTCCTTGGCTGAGAGAAAAGGACTTTTAACAACACAGTTCCCAGAGCTGCCAGTCAGGAAAGAGGTGGAGAGCTCTGATTATGTCAGCATTCAAAATGGGCTTTTTAGAGAAGCAGAACTACTTCATACAGAAAGGGCTGTCTTAATCTGTTATAAATTGAGCATTCAGCCTATTCTCACCAAAAGAGGTTTCTAAGCAGTCTTTATACTGCACCCAGGCAATTACAGAAGGGATCCTCCTGTTCACTGAGGAGAAAATCTTCAACCCACTCAATAACACCCACTTGGACAGGATAATTTAAAAAACCAAACCATTTAATAGAATGCTTTGGGTTGGAAGGGACCTTAAAGATCATGAACCAGCAGAACAGAAACCTATCACATATTTTATGAAAGGTAATTTGGAGGTTGAAACCAGATGATCTTGCAGGTGCCTTCCAACCCCAACCATTCTATCAGTCTATGAATGCAGTAGTTCAAAGTAAATTAAATAAATTCAGGTCTACCCCCAAAAAAGCTTTTTTAAGCACAAAGAAATCATTGATGATCGCAGTAAAGCTGAAAGTCAAGAAAGATGTCATAATAAGCTAAAAATACAGCAACAATTCAAGAGATAAAAGGAGAAATCTAAGGGTGTTAAGAGGTGAATCAAGGGAACATGAGATCCACTTGGGCTAAAGGTGAAATGGGATAAAAGCATATAAATAAACAACAAGCCAATTCTTCCATCAGTTTTTGTCTGATCTACCAAATGCTGGAGCCTTATCTTTTTCACTAACCCATTGTTCATGGTTAGGAGAATCACCTTTAATATTCTATAATCCTCATTTTAATAAAGTTTCCTATATCCTACCCAAATTCCCAAGCTTTTCTTGCCATGGCAGGTATCCTCTCCATACAGAGCCTGATGTTTTCACTTCCCAGGCCTTTCAAACAGGATGGGAAGATGCTTCTGGATAATTCAGTCAGTAAAGAAATGGACACAAGTGAAGTTGCCCACTAGAAAAGCAGTGTTGTCCCAGGAGCTCGGGTGTGGTAACCATTTGTACAGTCCATAAAACAGCTTCCCTCCACTCAGGTGTCAACCTGGAGTCTTCTCCACTGGCCAGGAACACCACTGTGGTTTTCCAAACACAACACTGCTGTCTACCTTTTGTAACAGTTTCAAACCAACCGATGAGATCAATCAGCTTCTGTTTTGTGACAACACAGAAAGCCCTCCAGCAGCAAGCCAAGGAAGAGATTTGGTGTCCTGGAATTTTGATACTGGTTATGGCCTAATTACAGCCTGGAGATAAGCAGGAATGTGATGTGCACAAGCAGTTGGAATGGTTGACAGCGGGACAGCACACAGACAAACCAATGGATTTACTCCTAGAATACAGGCTGGAATTCCAGTTGGGAAGCTCCAGATCCTCAAGAGACAGTTTTACAATAAGCAGCAGATACTTAATATGCTTTGAATGTGATGACAATATCTTTGAGTTATTAAAGAGCAGAAAAATAGCTGCATATAATTAGAAACTCTGCATTCCTCAGTATAAAATTTGTGTTTATTTGTGAAAGTGCAGAGATGCCTGAGCTAGGGTTTGCTGCTACAGAGATTGTGGTACTTGGGTATTGGAGACAAGGCATTCCCCAAAACCCTTTAAAAACATGGCACAGCTGATCTCCCCAGCACCAGGAGATGCACAACATGGGCAGAATGCAGCCAGGGAACACCAGGATGTCCAACAAAGAAACCCACCAAGCCAAACACACCTCAAAACCTGCATGGGTTACTTCAGGACATTGCATGGACCATTTCATCAAGGCACGTTCACACCAGGACACGGGATTACAACACCCAGAACTTGTCAGAACAGCAGACATCTGGGGTTTCACTCCTGTGCTCTTCCACTGATGCCTCATTCAGGAGAAAGGTCTGAGGTTACCAGCAAAGGAATTCCAGCAAGAACTGCAGAAACCATGGAGGACTCCACAGTAAGACTAGTAGAACTTGGCTTTATTCACAGCCATTGAAGCCAAGTTCTTCAACTGCAGCACAGCAATTAACAATACTGGGAAATAAATAAACAAACCCCCTGATCCTCAAAGAAAACGTAAGTAATGTCTGTCACAGAATTTTATTATTCTACTTCAGCACTTGTATCCTACAATGACATACAAGAATAATGATGTCCACAAGGTGGCACTTACAATCCTTGTGAAATCAAAATGTAGACGTTCTTTGCAAGAAAAAAAGTTAATTTCTTACACCTAAACACAGAGTTTGTATTGCATTTGTTTTCAAATTAGCCTTTACCACACGAGAACAACTGCTGCTATTTTGTTATCAGTAACAGGGTCTTAAAATTTCTCAGTCAATCCGAAGGTTTCTTCTGGTTTGGAATATATTTTAATCTGAAATGTTATACAAAATTGAAATGTAGGGGAAATTCTCCAACTGTTTTTTCTTGCATCATATGCTCTCCTTGTCTGATGACCAGGTGGACCTCATTTATCAATCATAAATAAATCTTTTAATCCAAATCCTGCTGTCTGTCCTCCAAAGGAATCCTCACTGACTTCAAAGTTGACATCAGTGGGAAATTTGCCAAGTCACAGGGGTCGGCCTCTTTATGGATGTGACAGGGCAGAATTATGGCAATTCCATGGGCTGCACGAGGCAAAATCTACTAATGAATCTGATTTCTGGATTTCAGTGTGTCAAATAGAAGTGTATATATATACATATATATTCCTTTTTTCCATTCACCTGAACTTTTGTGTAAAATTAATCACTCCTACTGAATCCGTGGAAACGAGAAAGATCAAGTTCGGGAGCACCTGAGGGAATTTTCTGTACACAAATCTTTGGGAGCAGACAGGACACAACCAAGGGTGCCGACAGAGCTGGATGGTTTCCCAGTGAGGTCACAGCCAGTGGGGGGAAAGCCTAAAAAGTAACTGCCCCATCCATCTTCATTAAGGGCAAGAGGGAGGACCTGAGGCTCAGCTGCAGGTTGGTCACCCTAACAGCCCTGGGGAGACTGCAGAGACAATCCTGCTCCTCCTGAGAGTCACTTCTGAACTCATGAAGGACCAAAAATAAAACAAAACAAAAGGCAACACGAGGGAACAACCATCACAGACATACCATGGTCACGTTGTGCCTGAACAAGCTGCTGTGCTCTCTGATTAACGACTAGGTCACCAGATAAGTGGAGAGGAGTGGATGTGCCTTGACTTCAGTAGGACCTTCAACATCATCTCTCACAGTGTTCTCAAAGCCCCACTGGAGAAACCCAGAGTGGCAAAGTTGGCAAAAAGGTGAGTGGGAAACCAGCTGGATGGCCAGACCTAGGGGGCAGTGATCAGTGCCCCAAAATCCAGCTGACAGGGAACTGCTCGTGGCCCCTCCCTGGGAGGGAATTTGGAGGCAGTGCTGTTTAAATTTCTTGTAGGACCTGGCCAGTACGACAGAGTGTGCTGGCAGCAAAGGCACGGGTGGCACCAAAGAGCAGGGAGACACTGGGAGCAGGACTGCTGCTCAGGGGGGTCTTGGCAGCCTGGAGGAAGGGACACACACCAAGTTCAAGTGGGAAGTTCTGTGTCTTGGACAGAACAACTCCATGCCCAGGACTGGATAGCAAGTAGCTCTGGACTGTACTGCAAAGGAGTGGTTAGGGGGTCAAGGAAGGTCATCGTGCCCTCTGTTGGACAAGAGAAACCACAAATGGAATGCCATGGCCAGTTCTGGACTCCCCATACAAGGCATTGACTTTGAGAAAGTTTTTGGAAAGAAAGTATTAAAAGTTTCTGAGTGTGTCAAAAACTTTCCTCCACTTCTTTATCCTGCTTTCCTTAGCCAAGTGCCCTGTTCCATCTTTGCCTCCTCCAAAAGAAGAAAAGTGAAAATACCGGGAAATGATACCAAGAAATGCAAAACCACAAAAAAAAAAAAAAAAAGGAAAAAAAAGAACTGATTATCAAAACCAAACAATACCAGTTACCAGCTTTATCAACTGTACATATTTTAAGATGATCTACATTGCTTCCTTTTCCTATTTTCTGTTCAAAGTTGCACCATGAACTTGGGACAATAATGGTTCTTTCTAATCTCTTATTAATTCCAGTTTTGTGTCTGTAAGTTTTATGAGACAGTCATTGGAAAGCAGGCAGTAAACCTGATAAAAACTGGCTAGAAGTAGACATCGACATCTATATCTTCAAGAATTAAGGTTTCATTTATGCACTAGTGTATTGGGTCTGTCTGAGATGGAGTCAATTTTCTCCCTAGCAGCCCTCACAGTGCCACCTTTAAACTAAAACAAACATCAAGCAAAGATCCTTTTTTTTATTGTTCTTTTAATACCAGATTTCTTTTCCTGAAAAAGAAAGCCTTGGCCATCTTTTTCAGAGCCAGATTTGTATCCCAGGCATCTCACAGAAATTAAAAAAGTTAAAACAATAAACTTCAAATTTTAAATAGTCAGAAAGGCCAAGCATGTTAGTCAAGAACAGCCCATTGTTCATTTTCTCCAGATGAATTTTTATGTTTAAGAACTCCTTTTATAAACAAGCAACACTATAAAAGAAGAGTGTTGTTTTCCCAGAGTAATGGCTATGTAAGTAAACAGCTGAGACATAAAACTCTAAATTGTGTCCCTTTATAGCCCCAGTGCCATTGTATTCACTGAGAATTCCAACTTCAGGAGCTCACAGGAACACCAGCTGAGCTGCCTTGTCCCACTTCAGGTTGTGCCCCAGAGAGGATCAATCCCCCTCCTTCATTTGCACAGGCAAATTACATTAGTGCATCCTGTGTCCAATAGCTCAGGCTCACAGCAAGTGGTGAACATGCCTTTACCATCCCCAAACACACAGAAACTCAAACCAGCAAATCACACAAATGAACGAGGAGCTGTAAGGTGAGTTAATAAAAAGCAAACCCAAACTTAGATTTTACAAAGAAGTTTCAATCCCTCTTTGAGCAACTTGAACTTTTTGTATCTCTCACTTTGATTAAAAATATTTGATGCACAATATTGAGGAGAGAATATTTAAAAAAACCCCTATTTTGGCAATAATGACAATCTTTTTCTCAGATCAGTCACCTTCACTTAGGCAAAAAATGTAGGAAAAATGTTAACATGTTAGTAAAGTAGGATCCTAATGGTGAGTAAATCAGATCCTGCACCAGAACTGGTGAGTGCTCTGTCTCTGATACACATCACATGAGTATGGGCCACACTGCAGCAGGTATTAGTTTATCCACAAACTCATTTATGACACCGGCCCGGAGGAGCTAAATAAGCCCTAAACCACTTGGTTGAGCTTGGTGTTCACAGCCTAGGCTGCCCCTTTAGAACCTGGACAAGGAAGTCTGGACAAAGAGGGCATGGCAAGAGAAATGAAGTCCCAACCCCACTGATTTCACTCAACTGCAACTCACAGACGTGCCACTCATTTAATCCCCTCCCTCTAGGCAGGAGGTACATCAGATGAGCAACAACAAAGCACATGTTGCTTTGGCATCTCAAAGCTTTGGCTCCTCATCTTTTGGAATCACAATTTGCCTTAGTGGACTTAGATTCCTTTCCCAGACACTCAGTTTCTGATACTTCCACCCCAACTCTTGTCTTTGATAAATCTTTCTCCTCTCCACTAGGAAGCACACTAGTTTTTGGGTTTTTTTTTCCTCCAAAACCTAAGCAGATCAGCTGGATGGCTCTCCTCTCAACGTGTGAAGAAGCTGAGGATAACAATACTACTTTTCTCTGGCCATTGCTAAAACTTTTGAACTTCAAATACGAACTAACTCCTACAATTAGATAAAAAAAATTCCTTTCATTACTACCTGTGTGTGACAGGTATTAAAAGAGGCACCAATGAAGATGTTATGACTGCTAGAGTGTAATAGCAAGCACAAGCCAGTACATCCCTCTCCTGGTAGGATTCTCACCAAATGGACACCTCACTCCCCAGAGCTATCTGCAAATGAGGAGAATGACACAAATTTCCAGGAAGTGCCTTCAGGAATCGCCATTCCCTGAGGAAGCCAAACTGTTTGTGCTTCACAGCACTCTGAGAGCACATAGGGCTTGAAGCATTTCCCTGTACAAAGAAGGGCAAGGCTTGGTGCTGCACGTCCTTCAGAGGGAACTAAATAAAGGGGTGTTCAGCAGTGAGGAGCCACGGCTACACTTGTGGAGCAAGAGGAACCTTCAGAAAACCTCCAAAGGCAGAGCACAACCAAGTCAGCAGGGCCTGCTCATCTCACACATCTTCAAGGTCGCAACCCAACCCTCATTTGTTTTACAAATCAAAGGAGCAATGTTGAGAATTTACATTCAACCGCAGGATAACAAACAACATTGTAATGGCTCTCACTTGATTTGTGGTTAGCTATAACCATAATTTTTACCCAAACATTTGATCCTGCTTTGGCTTTCAAATATTTCCTGCTGTCCACAGACCTAACGCTCACAAATCTTTGATGCTATTTACAGCCCTGCACCCACAGATTGTGGTCACATCCAGATGTCGCCCACTTAATTAATCACAGATTTTCTTACCTGCACAATAGCTGGTTTCATTACCTATCTGTGCTTTACGTTGAACCTCATTTTGTCAGATAAATTTCAGACAGCGAGAAGAAGCAAGCTATTCATTTTTGACAACCTTAAGAATTAAAATGACATTTATAGTACCTACATACGCACCGGTTTAATGAAAAAAAGCTACTCACATAAAGACATATAAAGACTCTTTCACTAAGACATTCAATAGTTTCTTACTGGCTAGAAAATTACTTGAGAGAAAAAAGGTTTTATTCTTGTTACAATGGAAAAAGCAAAGCCATCCAGGAAAAGTAATCATGTGAAAAGATGTCCTTAAAGATATCAACTAGTAACAGCTAATAAAAAGGGATTAAAAATGTAAAGCATGCACCTCACATGGATACCTCTGGCAGTCACCAAAACAACCTCCCTCCAGTTACTTTTGTTCTGAGGAAAGATCCTACAAATGGGACTTGTGGTTCTCCCTCACTCAAGCCCAAGGTAAGAGGGATGAATCTGCTGCTGTGGAGAAGGGCTCAAACAGGGACAGACCATGGCTGGCTGTCACCTTATCAAAGGCAAGACAGATACTCTGCTCTGAGTCCTCCACTCTGCAAAGAGCTTATCAAAGGAGTTCATTGCTCAAGTGTTTTCAAGTGGCCACATTAGCAGCATTAAGAGTGAAGGAGGTGAAGATGCCTCCTCATATCCATTGGAGGGCACACACAGGAGGGGAGTGCAAGGCTTGTGGGCCCATTTGATCACACCCAGCAGCTCTCATTTCTGCCTGGGTTAGAGGAGATGTCTCTGAACCAGTCCCAGGAGGCTGTGGGCACTGAATCCAGCCACAAGCACAGGGCCCTGACACAGGAGGAGACTGGACCCCGGGTCAGTCTGTTCCCAGACATATCTGCTACCAGATCATTCAGATGGACATCTGGGGGTCTGGGGTTTCAGTTTTGGTCTTCACACTTTCAAGTGAACCAGATCACTCACTTTCATTAAGGATGGGAATACCATGATAGAAAAAAAATCACCAAAAAGTACCTGGAGTTGAAAGGTTGTCTCTCTTCTTCCCCCTTGCCCCCCACATTCAAACACTACATTTGCAGCTCCATTCCCTGAACGTTCTAATGCTCACGAGGTTAAACAAATTCAAATGGTAAGTACATCACTAAAATGCAGTAATTGCTTTTCCCCTTCAGAAAACTTAAAATGACAAGGACGGTAAAGCTGCTTTAGTCCAAGATCAGACTACGCCTAACCTGAAATATTCCTAAATCCCATATAACAAAGTACTCCTGTCTGCTTCACTATATTGATCTGCTGCAAATGTGTCAGGTTCCTTGATATCACAGATTCAGCAAGGGCAAGCAAACTCTCTGCCTCTGTTTATACAGCTGATCTGGAAAAGCAGAAAGCCATTTCATACCTAAGGTCAGACACCAACCCCACACACTATAGTACTTTAAGGAGGGTATGTTGTTCCCTAGAATTTGTACACAAAGTGTATGTTTATGATGTGGATCATAAGGTAAAGCCTTCAAATATGTAGACAGGGCTTGGATGTACAGATGTACTGACATTAGCACAACGCAGTGTGAAAATGCATGACATGGTTCTTAAAATCTAGCCTGATTTGACCTTGCTGGGAAGGACAAGAAACAGTTAAACAAAATACAGCTAATGTAACTGCTATTAACTCTATGCCTTTTTAAAACACCTCTTATCTGAGTGGCTAAAGCTAATGCATGTCAGCACCACCCTGATCATATCTCAGTATTATTGTTGGCAAGGAGTACCCTGCCCATTTCAGGATTAAATGAAAGGTCTACACAACTCTCTTCAAAGCTGGATACTTCAGAGAACAAGTGTAAAACACAATCTCACCTCTCCAAAGGTACAGCTGTTTCCTGAACACAACACACCAGCTCCCTGCTGGCCTCCAAATCCTGCATTTTAACTCCTCAACTCCTTCAATACCTACCATTGTCACTTTCTGGTTCGTGGATGTCATAAAGAGCAGAAACCAACAGTAAGAGCATTTGGAGACAACCTCAGGAGGAGAACATAGAGTTTCAGCTGTGACTGAAGCTCAGAAGAGGCTCCTGAGCACTGACAGGCACTCACCTCTCACACACAGCAGCGACAGAGGCACTGCTTCCCCAGCAAGGATTTCAGTGTGTGAAGGAAAGTCCTGTGGTGTGGTGACCTGCTTTTATCCTGCCCTTTAGGAAAAGGAGATGAGAAAGGACTAGCGTGTTCTCCATTTGAATACAATCTGACTGGCAGAGCAGCCACCCCACCATGCAGGACACACCTCCAGTGTCACAGCCACGAGTGGAAGCCTCCACTCATCGCAGCTGTTTCCTCCATCCTTGGTGCTGAACAGCTCTACAGGATCACTCCAATTAACATCCATTTATACAACACGGGGGATTGACCCAAATAAGCAAAATTTATATCTTTACACAAATACAAATGCTTTTTCTTCTGAAAGAAACTATATATTATATGCAGCTGTAACTGAGACACTTGCAAAGAAAGCTTTCAAACTTACAGGTTCAAGGTTTCTCCTTTTTAATACACAAAACAACATAGATTTTATTCCTGCAAAGCTCTGTGTTGAGATTGAAGCACTAAAGTACTAAAATACTGCCTGTCCTATAGGAAATAGCCCTTAAAGCAGAAAGGTGGAGGGGGAGTTTATTACAAAACATGTGGGATCTGAATGTTCTGGAGTTTCACATACTCCTGTTGAGCAGAATTTAGGCAAGGAGGCAGCGCACCCCGGCTCTGCTACATGAATTAAGTGCAAAGTCCATTTCATACTCAGCCATCTGGATTTCTGGCTGTACATCAATGCTGTAGGGGAAGGAAATGTGTGAAGCCAAGAGGGAGGAGACCACAAGAGCAGAGGATGTGATGGCATAAAAAGCTCCTTCCAAGTGTGTGTCTGTATCACAAGGAGCAGAAACAGGAACACCCATTTCCTATGAACAAAAGTACCTGTGGAAATGTCTTTGTGGAAGACCCAACACAGCTGCAGATCCCTTCTCTTTAGGATCTCTGAGCATTTGTCAGACTTTTTGGATTGATCTTGAAAGAGATGATCCTTTGCTCTTCAGCCAGCAAGGGCTGGATTTAACTAGTGCTTGGTTCTGAACACGGTGTTGCTGTAAGATTGGTGCCAAAGCCTTATGTTGAGATTCAACACTGCACACTTCAAAACACCCTGACTGAAATAAAAAATAACATTTACTATCAAGTGAAACATAGCATTTCCAGGCACTGCTTCTGCCTTAGCTGTATAAGCTCTTCCTTGACCATCCTGCAAGCAAGGTATGAAAGAGATTCCTTTGGCTCAAGTTCTTCACTCTGTTTTACTGTTCCTGGCTTTGAAGGCGTTTAGCCCAAAGAACTCCTTGTCTATATAATATACTAAAACATTGCTCTAAATGCAACTGGTTTGGACTGCAGTGGGAAGTTTCCTCTGCTAAATGATCTTCACCTACTTGTGAAAATTATTTGCAGAGATGAGTTTCCTTTTTACAATGTGATTTTGTGGTAATAGATATGGAATGAGAGTGTCAGCACAGCATCCTTACTTGTAGAGCTCATGTTTGAACACGGACAGAACAAAGTTCTGGGAAAACACTTAACTAAAACCAGCCCTCCTTTCCAGTTGTTTTAATAGACTTCTTATATGGGACTAATCAGTTTGCATTAGGACATATTTTTCATGCTCCAACACCATCAAATAATGATATTTACATTTTGAGTGGCTTTTTTGGAAGCCAGAAACCAGGCACGAGACCTCACCATCACTAAAGATCTAAAATACATTCCCTTTGAAAACTTTTAACATTTTCTTATAGTCTAGCAGTTTCTTAATATTTGCAGGGTCAAGACTTATGGACAGGTATTAGCAATATGCTGTATTTGATTTTTTGACGTATTTCAATGCTGAAAACTTTCTAATATTTTTCCTTCTGTTAATCAGAGAGAAAATGTGCAACCCATCAGTGACAAGGTCCCTGAGTAATGGAAAACTGTATGCATTTATCTCCTTTGATTGGCATGCAAATAAGGAAAGAAATGTGGCCTAATGCCTGCCTCAGAAGAGTTATGTTCGACTTCACCATCATGTCAATAGTGATTTCATCCTTAATTTGCACTAGAAATTCCTGGCGCCCAGTATTTTCTAGTTAATGTGAAGATACTCAGGTTGGCTAAGAACCTCAGAGCACTGAATGATCAGGCCCTTTGGTTAGATTCAATCACCAACATTTCCTCTCTCCTCAAGAACACAGAAGCATAAAGTCCTTGTGCATGCCAGACCAAAGGCATCAAAAATGGATGCACAAGAGTGATCCTAAAACTAGGAAAAATATTTGCTATTTTGACTGAATATTTTTCCGAGGTGAATTTTTAACTTGAGGCACAAAGACTTCCCTGGTGAGATGTGATGCCTTCCTATCATTTAGCAGTCCTTTACTGGACATGCTTGGCTCCCTCCCTGCAATGCAGCAGCCCTGATTCCTGTGCCAGTGGGTTCCTGTCCGTGCCACATCATCTTCTCTGAGAACAGCACCAGCAACTTCTGCCCACGCCTTGGAGAGCTTGTACTGAGAGAGACAAAGACCATCATTTCCTCTTCACATTCTCCATGAACTCTCAAGTTTTATGGACTTCACTCCAGCATTCTCACCCAAGTTAACGTTTTTCCAGGCTGGAATGTTCAGCCTCTGGAACGCTGCTTGTTTTATTCCATTCCCTGGCCATCTCTTCAGGCTTAGCTGTGGTTCTGGCGGGTCCCTTCTGAGGGGGCACTTGAGATGCACAAACACCACCCATTTCTTTACCTGCCTATACACACCCTTACACAGAAACACACACACAGCCTCTTCTGGTCTGCACTTTCTTCATTCCTAACTTCTCATGAGCTTTCTTACCATCTTACAGTGAGCTGACATCCTCATAAAAACATCTGAACACCTTTTTCTGAATGACAAACTACTATCACTATGGGTTTTTAGTTTGGGGCTATATTTCCTTCTGCGGGTGACTTGCCTTTCATTGTGCTGAACACTGTAAGCCTAAACCAGGACACAGGGATAAAAATAATTTTTTTTCCCATTAAGAAACCTTAGAACCACATGTTCTAATGCTTTGGGTTTTTCTCTTAACCAGTTACTTATCTACAGTATGATCTCTCTTCTTACCCCCTCACAAATTAACTTCTCTAAGGGCCTTTATTACAGGCACTGACACAGAAGGTGTAGAAATCCAACTAAGATCTTCCTTGTCCCATTTTGTTATACCCATTCAAAGAGCTTAAATACACTGAGCTTGATTCCCCTTTATAAAGTAATGAAGCAGCTACAGCTATTACAAGTGAAATGAGATTCTCAAGCACAAGGTCATATGAAGTACAAATTATTACAAAGCATTTGTTCATACATGAGTGGATTAGTAACACTTGAAAACAGCTTCTAAACATTACAGAGATTTGGGAAAATTTACATTTAAATTGAAATTCAGATTTTTTGGGGGAGTTTTTTAAGTCATTATGTTCATTTGAACAGACTAATTCCCTTCCTTTTCTAATCTCGTTCTTTGAATATCTCTGACTTTGGTGCCTCTGCAGAAGGCTGTTACATGTCCTAGTTTTTAAAAAGCCAGTTGTTTTTAAGATGTTTTTCAGGAATGCACATTTCCCAAAAGTCCAGTCCTGGTTCAAATGTCATTCCAGGCTGTGTGCAGACAGAGCCCCAACCACACTCACAGTGTTTGCCCAGTTTCTCATTAAAGATTTGGTTAATTTTGCCATGCTAAGCCAAGCCTGATATCCCTGAAAACAAATGCAACTGCAGCAATTTCACAACTGATCCAATCACAGTCACAAATGCAACCTGAAATGTGGTTTCCTTTGGCTTTCCTTTGGAAGTCAGTGAAAGGCCGAGAACAAAGCTGGGAAACCAAGGGCACCTGAGAACTCCTTAGTGGAGACTCAACAGCTGATTAAATACACAAATCTGAGTTTAACTTTTGTTCTGTGAAACATCACCTGAATTTCAGACACAAGGATACCTTACTATAAATGGGAAAACAGTTATAAGGAATGTAATCCAATGCCTCCCAGGCTACTAGAAAATGGATATCTATGCAACGAAGATCAGACTTCAGGAATTTTACTTTTTACCTTATTGCCTCAAAATCCCCACACAGTCACCAGGTATTTGCTATATTCTTGTATCCTCATCACTACTTTAACAAAAATTCTGCCACAAGGATTTAAACCAGTTTAATTGGAGGTTCCTATAAACACATTACACGTGGTGGGGTCTGCACCAGGTTCCTCCAACTGCTCCACGGCAGAGGACACAATATTAAAAACCAGTTGTTTCTCCTATTACTCGAAAAAGAATTTTGACAACAGCATTTTCTTACCTTTCAAAAGGAAAGGCTGAAAACCAGAGATACTACAGTTGTCACCCAGTGTCTCTCAGATTACATCAGAAGGGATTGTGTGCCAAGTTTCATGACTAACTAGATGAACGAGGAAAGATAATGGAAATGCAGCAGCTGATTTGGCCTACTTGAATCTTGGGGCTTCTATTTCCAAATGATTTTTCTCATGATGCCAAAAAGGGTAGGTTTGGGGTTTCTTTTTGCCTTATGTAGACACTCCCTCACCTCCTCCAAACTTTGAAATCAAGAGGTCTCAGTGAAGAATTATTTTATATAACTGAGGACAAGGGAAACAACTAACTGGTTACAGCCATTCAGCATTACAAGGCTTCTGACCTGGTCTAACATACAGAAAATCTCAGAAGTAATTCTTTTATGGAAAAAAAACCCCAAACAGCTGTGCCCAAATCTGCAGGATCCAATTCATAGGCTTTTTCTGTGTTTCAGCACTGCTCCCCACACTACAAACCCCTCAGCTTTCTAAGCCTCATAGACTTCTCAGCTGTCTTTGTTCTGCAACAGGAGATTCATGAGTTTTACCTGCTTGGTATGTACAAATAAATGTCCCTATGGGTATCCTGTATTTAACAAACACTGGCATCTTTTCCGATTTTGAAGGTAAAAGAAATACGTAGCATTTCCTGAAAAATAGGTGACAATATATAAGTGTCCCAGTGCAATATTTCTGTAAACTTCTGTTTCATGCTGCTTAATAATACAGAAGTCAGGAACAGAGACCATGTGAGGGACCTTTGAGAGGGGAGAAGTCAGATTCACTGTCTTTCTAATAATTCCCAATGTGAACAGAACTCTGGCCATTGCCAGCAGACTAGTCCCAACTGGCTTTATACTAGGGTTGTGTTTATTCAAGTGTTCTCCTTTATGAAGGAAAAACTTGGCTTTCTTTCAAGGTAAAGAAAAAACCTCCAAGCAGCAAAATATTTTAAGGACAGATGTCTGATCTTGAAACAGCAGCTGACACAGCCAGACTGTATCTGTGCAATAAACACTTACTCATTAGCCCTCTCTTTCAACTGCTTGTATTTCTTTTTATCCACGCTGTCACTCACATAAAGGTAGCACAGAATGCAGTGTTCTCTGTTATCTCCTGGGACAATGCTAATTAATTCCTTTAATTCTAATAACAACCGTTTCTTCCCCACCCCCCCCCCCCCCCCCCCCGGGGTTCAGTTCTCTCTGTCACACTTGGGACTGCGCTCTGGAGAGCCAGGAGCAGCACCCAGGCCGTGGCCACATGCGGGATGTCCCTGGAGCCCAAGGGGCACAGTGGCCTGTGCTTCACCCTCAGTGCTGGCCTTAGGGCTGTGCCCACCCTGAGGACCCCTCGCCCCGATGCAATTTCATCCCCCGGCAATATTTCAAGTTACAATTTAGTTAAAAGAAAGAAAGAAAACAAGCAGAGCTGGTAACTATAGTAATGGCTAATATTTTCAAATGCTTTCCTATAATATCCCTGTTGCTTTTAGATGGTTATAGCTCTGCCAAAACTTAACAACCCACACTGAAAATTTCCTTGCCAGGCTCTCGAAACAAGCTGAACGTTTCTTTTCAAAGAAAATACACAGCAAAAATAATTTTGTTTTTTTTCCAAAAACCTAGGATTAAACAAAATTGTGTGTTTTTAAAAGAACTTATAACTGGTTTACTCAGAAATGCTTGTACTTTTCTTTTTTAAGATCAGGGGCTCAAAATTGGCAAGGAGACTGAGACAGTATCAAGGATGTGATCTTTTCTCTTCTTATGAAAAGATGCCCATGTCTAGTCAAGATTTAAACCCCTGAGTATCACCATGGCATCAAGTCAACACACACAAGTTAAGAATTGGGCAGTGCAACAGTAAAAAAACCCCAGTCATACTGTGCATGCTCCAGAGTTTCAAGTAAGTTCCAGACTCGGTCTGCAATTGCTACTGTCAGGAAGGAAAGTGCACGGAAAGTGCCTGCGATGGGACAGTCAGTGGGTGATAAGGACTGAAACCGCACCAAAGAATCCTGAGCCTTAGCACTTCAGCTGTCCAGCAAACAGCTGATCTCCAGCAGCTTTCTTTCTAATGACTTTTCAACACCTGCTGGCCTTTATGAGAGTCCAGGTGATGCCCTGCTGAAACCTCTTGGGAGAGCAGGGGTTTGCAGCTTTCCTTCTTTAAAAACAAAGACAGCTTATACGATTGTTCAATACAATCTCTCTATAATAAACTCTCTTTATCCCCACCTCCCCAACTCCATGTTAATTCCCCAGGTCACACAGAGCTGCAGTGACATATCCCAACGCAGCATCCCTGCCAAGTAGGTGGGGAGGTACCACCAGCAGGTAAGAAACATTCTTTCTTAGTAAGACAAGCCTACTGAAAGGTCTGGCTCGCCACTTGGTTAGACATTCCATAGATGCTCTTCTGGGCACGATGAAAGGGGATGGGCAGCACCCAGTCTAGGCTTCAGAGTCCAGGGCAGAGTGCAGGTAGTATTCCCTACTCCTTTCTCATTCTTGGCTACTCCAAACTCACACCCATTTACAGCAGGTCCTTGTGGCCACCCCTGCACTGCCCCCAGGGCCACATTCCTGTCCCACACCAGCACCAGGCCAGTGCCTGGGGGAGGAGGGTTCACTCACCTGCAATGGCCTGACCTCAGCTCCTGAAGTACCAGGCAGTGAGGGACAGCCCCTGGAAGGGAGTGGGACCTGCCTCCATATACCCAACACCTCTGTCCTCTCCGGGGTTTAATTAAGTCACAACCTGCACTGCCAACCTGCAAATCCATCCTAATATTCCAGAGGAAGGGAGTGAATCCAGCATTCTCCCTACCCTGAAAGTGATACTCCCCACAACCAGACAAAGTAAACGCTGACAGTGTTTGGCCTTACCAAAACCTAACCAAACAACCCCTATGTCCTTTGATGGCACCCCAAAATCCAAGCAATTACCAACACTGATGTCCTGCAGCAACAAGACCTGAGTTGTTCTTTCAAGAAACTCACATTCAGCAGCAGGAGGTAATTTTGTAGCTGGACTCCTGCAGTGAAAACCAGCATCTATTATATTTCTCATGCTAACAGCAAAGCACAAGCATCTTTTGCCCAGCACTTCTGTTCCCAGAATGCCCAATCCATCTGTTGGTAAATTAGCTTGGCCTCAGGGATTATGTGATATTCTCACTCACTCACTGTATGGCACCAATTAGACGCAATTTCAGTCATATTTTAGACATTCCAAAATCTCTCACTCAAAGTACCAGCAAACTCACTGATGTAATTTAATTATTACACATTGTTTGTGCCAAGGCATGACAGGTAGGATTAATCACGGTCTGCCCATGCTTGATCCCCAGCAAACTCACAAAAACAACTCTTCAAGGGCTCTTACCCTTTAGCCTTATTCGCTCCCGTCCAAGTGCCTGATAAAGTGCATTAAGGAAGCCAAAGTAAAACTGCATTTCTATTCAAGGCAGATCCACATTTAGGCTCTTGCTGGAAATAAATACAATTTTTTCCTCTGGCTGTAAACTGAGGATTTTCTTTCATTTAATTCTGCTTTTTTAAAAATTTATTACCCTGCCAGTGAGTGCTTTTCAAATAGAAAACTGTTGATTTATTTCACTTAGCTCTATTGTACTTACTGTGGCTTGAAGGCAAAACCATTACTTTGTTAGCTGCTGTGAAGGATTTGAGTCCCATTCCTTTCTCAATCCTGCTTGCTTTTCTCCAAGCTTTTCTCTCTACTTTATCACTCAAGTATTTGTTTATTCATGGCAGGGGGGAAAGGGAGAGAAATGATGAAAAGTGTTGTGCTCAGCCTCATAAATTTGTTATCTGGGCACCGAACTCAACAGTAATTCTGCTACTTCATTTATTGGAAGAAACCCACATATTTCTCAATCAGGCAAACTCCCTGGAAAAAATGTAGCACTTTTCCATCCTGCAGTTCAGCAGCTGCTAATGAGATGCAGGTCCCACCTCCCCACACTTCACAGAGCCTTTGGGGTGTGATTTACCGAGCTGGGCTCACACAGCCCGCAGGAACTCTTGACTAACATTTGCTTTGCTGCACCAATTCCAACTGTCCAATGTCAACACAAATGCCACCACAGTGTGAACAGGGCACATTCTCTGACACCCAGCCACACACCCCAGACAACTGTCCCCTCCTGCCCAGGGCTGTCCTGCTTGCTCTCTCTTCTAGAAGACCACAGCATAAAAAACCCTGCAATTATTTTTATGCTATTCATCCAAACAGAATTCAAATCGATTTTGAGCACACACTGAAGCTTTTATGGCACGTACAGCTGATGAGAGTATTTCTGCATCCTTATCAGATTCTATCTGGCCTACAACTTCTTTCTGAATTTGAAATAGTATTCAATTCTTCAGGAATGTTATTTAATTCTGATTCAAGAAAACATCTGTTCCAGTGCCCACCTCAATACAATCACTGGCCAGCTGTAGAGACATGATACTTTCAGGTATGAAGAACTGCAAGCTCTGGCTACAGTGAGGTTCTTACTCTGAATAAGGCCCTGAAGGAGGTCTCCAGGACTGAGCTATAACTCAAGAATGTGCTACAAATAAGCAGAAGTTAAAATAAAAATATCACATGTGTATAGTAGCAATAACTATATAACATCCCAGAAAAATAAGCTGACATCTACATTTAAGGGCTTAGAAATGCAACTGTCTTACTCAAATGGATGCTCAAGGTGTCTCATACTGATATTTTATAAATAACTTAATCATTAGTTCTCATAAAAATGGGACTAACTATAACATCCACTCAGATGAATTTACACAACTGCAGAAAAACCCCACACCTGAATAATTTCCTCATTCCAATACTGCAATACATCCAGACTCCCTTCACACACACAAAAAAAAAAAAACCCAAATAAACTTTTCCCTAACACAAAGTAGTACAAAACAAGTAACTGCAAAAGCAGGCAGCGTCAGTAAAACCTCTGGCAAACTTAGGTTCTTCCAATTAGAGAAAGAGCCAAAAGCTATATGAAAACAGCCAACTAAATACCAATGGCAGGCGAGAAAAGAGCCAGCCAAGCAAACACTGTTTGGTTTCCTATCCGAGGAAGGAGAGCAGGAAGAGGGGTGAATTTCCACCTGGAACAAATTCATGGACGAGTCCAGAGCACAGACCTCTGGCAGCTGTATTTGCTGTTATACTGCCCCAATATCCTGATCAAATTTGGCAGCTCTCACTCGAGCATGTGTTTTGTGCATTGGCCCCTGGGTAAATACTGCAGAACTCCTCTCCGTGCCAGGCAGGGCAGCAGCTTGTCGAGCTCTGCCCACAGAGGTGCCAGGGCGGGCAGGGTTTTCCTGCAGAGCAAGTGCAGGGAGCCAGGTTTTCTGTCAGGCACAGAGCACGGGCAGGGCCACTGCCCACCCACCTGGGTGCTGTCCCACGGGATGTCACTGCACTGTCACACATGCACAGAGCAGCAGCAGTGACACAGCAAGAGCCGGTCACTTAAAAAGGTGCAATAATGCAGCAAAGTACTAAAATATTCGTAACAAACTGGAGATGAAATAAATAGAAGTGCAAAGGAATAAAAAAGGGAAAACGAATTCATCAATAAAACCATGATCCATTTCTTTGTCACAGGGTAACAAGCTCCCGAGTCCTTCAAATAGTCAGGGAGCTACCAAAATGTGCAATATCTACCTATGCCAAATACCTGAAGGGCCATATACATTGCTGTCAACGAGATGTCGTGAATGTGCTGAAAACCATGATTCTAATCAAAGCTCTGCTGTTACCCAGGGTGTGCCTGCACTCATGTTATACAGGCAGCTTATCGCACATGAATAAATATACCTCCATGTGAACATTCCACGCTGCATTGGTGTTGCTTACATCTACATTTAACATCCATATAATTAGCAAATTAAATAAAATACATGAAAAATTTGCCTGATAGTTCAGCTCCAGAGCTGAAATAAAAGACAAGTAGTATAATGTTGTTTTAATAAAATTTACTGCAGGTGGGGAACTACTTAAACAGCATAAAGGAGGGAAAAGGATGTTACATAATACTACCATGTTGTGGTTTTAGTGATGACAGACTGGCTGTGAAATTGTAAGAGATTGCAAAGACAACGGTGCTGGCTGAGGAAAATCAGTTTCAAGGTGAAGAGATCAGCTGAAAGATTGATAATCAGATTAGCAGGGGGTACAAGGAGAACATTTAATATGCAAGCAAAGTGCACAGATGAGTCGCCATTCTGGTGCTAACTAAGGGTTCACGAGTCGTTCTATTCCTATGGAATATTTGGAATTATTTTTCATTAGACTGCAGTTATGTCTACAGAATGCACCACAAAAAAATCTTACAAGAGCAGTTTCCTGAAATATTCCAAAAGACAGTAAGACATAGAGCATCTTGATGATATTTTCACAGAGACAAACCTTAACTCTGAATGACTGATACCTTCAGGACTGAAACAGAAGTTTGTGTGAGAATTGTACCCAAAATATTGTTATAGATGAAAACATATACACAGCAACTCTTCTCTGGGTTTATGGAGTGAGCTCCTGAGGCAAAAATTCACTCCTAAATGGCTGTTAGAAGAGATCTGTCAAAACCCAAAGCCTTCCTCACCGAAGGCCAGCCCAGGAGACCAAGGGAAGGCTGGACAGCCAGCACTCCTTGCCCTCTGTGCTGCACAGGGGTGATCCCAGCCAAACTGCTTTGGGAGGAATGTCTGGCTGTTTCAGAGCATAGCTGGGTACGTCAGCGTGAGTGGTAAAATCAGCCTGCCTTGAGGTTTTGACATAAGAAAACTGCATAGTTTTAGCACCTTAATTTCCAGGGATGTGCAGGGTACGCTCCATAGCAAGCCATATTTTCTTGTAAATATTACCCCTACAACCACTACCTCAGTCTTGCCAAAGTACAAGAACACAAAGTATATCACCTATCCTTGTTCTACTTTCTGCTCAATTCAAGCTGTGTTATCCCACATTTCTGAATTCTGTCATTTTAAGGCTGTAGATTAACAGTTTTCCAAGACCTGCCCTCTCAATTTGGAGATGACTGCACATCTTACTTGTTTTGCTTGGCAAGCATTAATCTTCGCTTCCAGAACAATAACACAGATTCCCAAATATCACCACTTTTGTCAAAAAGCAGAAATGTTTGACTTCTCTATGGACTGAGTGATGTGCTTGCCCTGATATCCTCATTGTTTATGGACATATAATTAAGCATTTAAGGTAGGTGTCACTAGTTTGCAAGCCAGCCTTTAACCACGTGGGTTATAGAAAAGTGACAGCTCAAAGATGTATTACATAATACCTCAGGAAGGGAGGGAGACCGAGCTGAGTGGTGGTGGGGACCACTGGACCTGTCACACTACAAAGAAGCATGTTGGGGAAAAAAGCTCCCATAATCCAACCCCAATGCTGAATAAAGTGCCTCAAGTGCAAACTAACATGAGGCAGAGCCAGAAGTTTCCACTACTCAGTGCTCTGTGCACGAAGCAGAGCCAAGAGTTTCCACCACCGGGTGCTCTGCAGCATAAGACCAAAGAGATATTCAAGCCCACAGTTAACAGGACAGGAGGAAAAGTAATTCTCTGCTGCTCCACTACCCTGAGCAGGATGAATGACCAGGAAATTCAAGGAGTTTATGCAAGGAGCACAGACTTGCAAAATGTAGGACCAAGAAATTTTATAGAGACCACAGAACTTGGCCTATTATGTACTTACCATATTACTTTTAAAATATTTTCTTTCTGAAGAATTTATCCCAGATTGCAACCACCATTTCATAAGAAGCTGTAAAAAAGTCACTACATGATGTTTCTTACTATACATTTGTTAAAAATCTCTATGCATGGATTAGAATTCAAAGAAATCGTGATTAAAGTCAGACTGTTCATCCATATGTGATGATTAGTGCCCAAAAGAAGGATTTCTGTTATTCTGGATACAGTACATACAGTCTCAGTATAAAGAGAAGTCATATCATAGAGAGTTTTAGAAACCTGATGCTAGAATTAAAAAAGAGTCTAACTATTCCACTTTCTACCCTAGAGCAAAATTAACGGCGCTTTGAAGTTCTGACACAAAATCTTCAAAGCCTTCAGGTGATGTTTGAGAGGAACTATGGAACCTGTAGGCCTGAGTAAACCATCCTGGTCGAGGATCCAGCCCTTCCATCCCTCCCTGCAGTCTCATGCCCTCCCAGCCCTCCCTTCCTCCTCTCCTCTGCCACGGACACACTGCAGGACTGGCATCCAGGGGCAGCTCTCGGGGTGCCAGGGGTCAGCAGGAGGTCTCCTCAGCCTTCCCCCATTCTCTTCCCACACTCTATCCTCCAGTGCTGTGCAGGACACCAGAGAGCAGAGCTGCTGTGGTCCCTGATCCAACCACCAGGGAGGAGAGGAGATAAACGGAGCCTGGAAAAGCAAACACAGCTCTGGAATTCCCACCATCCACCTCCTGGCCCAGGGGAACATTTCAACAGGCCACACTGGTGGCATACCCGACCTCCTCGAGCAGGAAAGCACAAAACCCAAATTCCAAGCCTCACATCCTGTTGAGTGGTGAACTCCTCAATTCCATTGTACATAACCAGGAAGATGCTCCTGCTACATTTTGCTACGTAAGTACTCCTGGCTTGCTTCCCTAACATCTTGCATTTTGCTTGGGCACAGGCACAAGGGGAAAGTGGTTGTAACACACTAGTATTCTGATTTGATTATATTTAAAACTTATTTTTCACTCTTGTGTAAAAACTATACACTCATCTGGGCAGTGCTGACCTGGGCAGTAAACACTGTGCTGAGGAAAACTGCTTTAACTACATTCTACTGGAGAAGTTTTTAAAACAAGTTGTTAGTAGTAGATAATTTTAAGATGCACTTCTGGTATATTTATTGTATTGGATAAGTAAACAGAAGTTTCCTGGACTTGGTTCAAGGTTTTTATGTTTATGAGATATTTGCCAGTCTGTGTTTTGAACTTAGAGCAAGAAAAAGCAAGTACACTGCTCTATTTCACAGAACATCTATTCTGTTACCACATGACAAAAACATCAGCCATACTAATACTTACTCTAATTCATTGAAGAATATCTTCTTAAACTTGGCAGTACAGTACAAAGAATTCCAAATGTAATTCCTAGCATCCCCAGCCCAAGACACTGGCAGAGTTTAGAAGCCAGGCTTTCTCAAGAGGAATGCTTTTAACTTCAGCACTAACAGGGCTGAAATTATTGTAGAAAAAATGTGTATTTCCTTTTTCCTTCAAACACCCACTGTCTTCTGTGCAATTCAGCCCAAGGTTATAGAAAACTCTATGTTCTAAGTTTGGTGATCCAAATCCTTTAGTCTTTACTTAGGCAAAACTCCCACTGCAGTCAGTGAAGTCAGTGGGAGTTTTGCCTGGGTAAGAACTGCTGGGCTTGGCTCGGGATGTACACGGCTCTGGAAGCTGAGGAGAACGTGAGGGAAAGTCACTGCTGCATGTAAGTAGCTCATGTTTCCAGCCATGAAAATCATAAATCACTTTATAACACAAAATGGCTTGGGATGGAAGGGACCTTGAGGATCATCCCATTCCAAACTCCCTGCCATGGGCAGGGACACCTTCCACTAGACCAGGTTGATCCAAGTCCAATCCAACCTGGCCTTGGACACTGTCAGGGATGGAGCAGCCACAGCTTCTCTGGCCAACCCGTGCCAGGGCCTGCCCACCCTCCCAGGGGAGAATTTCTTCCTTTTTTCTAATCTAACCCCATCCTCATACACCAGTGAGCATCCTTATAATTTCGTGTTACATTACACTGTAGAACACATATGACAAAAGGAAAAAAGAAAGGCTTGTATGGCCATTGACAGAGCTACGTGACCAGGATGACACCAACTCTGTGTGCAGTTACAGCTTTTGAGTACAACTTCTTACAAACCAATCATGAAAAAACCTCTGGGACCTAAAAGAAAAACTTCTCTAAAAAAAGGCAGGCAATGATTACTTGAACAAGCAGCTCTGCTTCGAGCTGTGTATCTCGGGATGGGAAGCTCTGCTTGAAGCCTTATTGTATCTGTGTCCTATTGTGCCCCACCAGAGAACTGAGGTTCAGAGAAACGCTTCATAGCACACAAGCCCCTTTGCTCCTCCACAGAGTGTCACTGCTGTGACGTGCCCATTCTGCGTCTCTAAGGCAGCTCAGCCCTCTTGCCCTGCCTGTGGGAGTGTGTTTTCCCCCACACGTGTGTGTGTACACTCTGTGAGAGTCTGGGCTGTGTTCTCAGGTCTGGACAGCCCTGAACACCAACAGTATGGAGAGAAAATGGGGGGGTTAAGAGAAAAAATTAGTTCAAGCAGACATGAAACAATTAAAAGCTTTACAATGAAGCACAAATTTGATTAAAGCCATTTAAGCCACCCTTCGACATTCCACAGAACTATATTTTAGGTATCATGCTTAATTTTTCATTTGTTTCAGCATGTTATCCTTCCCACGCTTTTTAGCTTCTTTTATGATTAGATTGAAATTCATAAGTATGTTTCAACCTTCATAAACTCAACTTCTGACACACCGACTGAACATTTTTGCTCAATTTGATCTTAAGACCTTGATAAGATTGCATAACACACCACTATTAAATTAATCTAACACTTTCAGTTCACTTGTCAGTGTTGTCTGTTCTGCACCTGTAAGAAACCAAGATGAAACATCCCCACCAGAGGATCAACCACACACAGTGTTTCTCAAAAGATGTTTGTGAGCTGCAACTCTACAAGTGCTCTTCAGGGAAAATAACTGGCTTGTCAACTGGTGGAAAATCCTTAATTCAATCCCAAATCTGAGGAAGTAATATGCAAAAGACTCTAAAAAACAACTATTGTCACTTGCAGTATACTTAAAAAGAAAGATTAAACCTTTCTAATGAACAGAGGAAACAGGGTGAACTCCCATGGCAGTTGTCCCATCATCCTCACAGGACTGTATGCAGTCTCACTCCACCAGATACAGAAACAAGATTAAGTGTTTAGAAATCTCTCTGCAACTTCTTAGACCCACAAACCTAATAATTTTACTTCTTTATTTCTTCTTTTGTTCCTCCAGGGCAGGCCTCTTTCCATCGGGGTTCAAGAGAATTTTGGGACACAATCCCATGAGACTAAAGTTGTTGCTGGGCTTCACCAACAGAAGCCTGTGGAAGACAAGAAGGATTTGCTGCAGGAGACACCACACAGAGCTGCACTCCAACTACCAAAAAGTTCCAATAATGGAATCCTTACCTGCACCAAAATCCTGTGCCCATGGATCAGTCAGCAAGTGTTCTCACCCTCCAAACCCACAGTGCTGCCATCTGACTGCCTTCACCTCCCATGCTATTCCTCCTGTGAGTCCTTCACAACTTGCAGGGAGGGGAAAACTCCAGCTTTCCCAAACAAACCAAATTCTTATATCAAAATCTAAACTTAAGGAGGGGAAAGGGGGAAATGGATGCAAAACAGCACTTCCAGAAAGTTCAGACCTGTAACACAGGCACAGATTCTCATCTTCCTTACACAAAAAGTTGTTCTCAGTAAAAAGAAATCTGCCTTCTTTGCACCCCTAATGTTTTCCAGCAATGAACAGAAGCAGTTCTCTCCCTCAGGTATCTGAAAGAAACCAACAAAACTTCCATTTGGGAAGGAAGCCATGCCTGACAGTTTGTTATGATGCCACTGTTGCCTGAAGAAATGTGGGCAAAGACGAGTGAAAAGAGGGAATTTGTAGAGTCAGTGCTCCTGCAAATGGACTGGCACGCCCAAGGACCGTAAACACGAGCAGTGAGGAGGGAAATTACCTCAAAGATTAAGATGGAAAGAAGGTACCACCTTGTGCCATTCACAGAGAGAGTTGGTGCAAACCCCTGTGGGCCCTTCTCTGCCCCTGTTTGTGGCAAGAGTGCTGAGCTGTGCTGTGGACATTCCCATCACTTCCATCTCCTGAGCTCTCCACAGTGCTCACCCAGAGCAGTGCATTTCAGAAGGGACAGAGGCAAACAACTGGAGCCAAGTCAGAGGACAAATTAATATTACTACTTAAGCCTTCTACATAACTGGAAAACACTAACCCTTGCAATGAAAAATGCATGCTGTTCCACCAGCCTGCCATGACAGATCTTAGAAAGACACAGACAGTTTTATGGTCTTTTAAGTGTTCTTTGCTGAAAGGGAAACTTGGAAGTAATAAAGCATTTTCTTCTAACTGGAGCCTGACCGCAACTGCTGCCAATTGAACGGTAAAGTGACTTCAAGTATGTGCAGTGAGATGGTTTCAGCCCCACCACTGCAGGGAAACCAGCCCTGTAGCCTGGCACAACCACTGCCTGGAAAGGGGCCATGACTGTGCATTGAGTTAAGCTCCAGACAGACTGTAAGGGCTGAACTTTAAACCATTTGTATTTTGAACATACACAAATAAATTTATGGCTGCATGAAAAACTGTCATGCTTCAGGGATTAACCTCTAATAACCTCTCCTGCTAGGTTAACAAAGACATTTAAAATCTGCCTCTCCAAGTTACACAGGACTCAGGTTAATGAAGGCAATTCAAAAAGAAATTTTAGGCCCTCATTATATCTAATAAGGGATTAGTGACACCAGCAATTTTTAAGACCATTTGTGGACACTTTGATGCTGCCCTGTGGTTTGGGACTCCCTCATTTTACCTCAGGATTCCCAGATGAACCTAAATTTGGGAAGGTGAATAGACCATGACAGAAGTGAGTGGCAAGAGAGGACGTGAAAATGGGAACAACTTCCAGGATGTCACGACATTCAGCTCTCCTTGGGGGAGAAAGGGATCCTACTCACACTCCCCCAGGAACGCTTGACAGTGTAAGCTCATTTTACAGAAGTTATCTGTTCTGAATGTCACAGCACCAGAAAAGCTTTATTTGAGTATCTGATTAACTAGACAGTAAAGGATCCCTGTTCATGGCAGTGGTACAAATGTCAGCCTGCACCATCAACACTGAAGGCATTGATAGGAAGCAATTAAAGCTGGCCAAACAATTCTGGTGACATTCCAGATCAGAAAAAAAAAATCCTCCCAAAATATAAGAAGGTGGCTTTTACTCTGTTGCTATTGTAGAACTTCAGAATCTGACATATTTTGGGGGTAATTGTCAAATATTCAGACTATCCAAGTTTTGTAGGTTTATTTCCAAACAAAAGGTGTATTTCTACATTTAACTACTTTCTCAGAACCTTCAAGGACACAAGGAAAAAGAAAAGAAAGATGGAAATTATCAGGTTTAGAAGAAAAATCAGAAGATAATGTGACCTGCAACAGTTGAACATCCTTACCCATATGACAATTCTAATCTTATATTCCAGTATGACTATTAAAGCGTCTATTTTTTTTGTCTAGACAAAACAATAGAACTTCTTAAAAGTGAAAAATACAATGAAGTAAATTTAGTGATATTTTTTAGAGCTTCAAGGACATGAAGTTTAGTTTGACTCCTGACCAAAATTTCCACAGTTTATGTTTTTTGTTCTCTTGTCTCAGGGACACAATAAATACCAACAGCACAGCAAGGACACTTTGTCAATAATAAGTCACAGAAAAACAAGTGAAAACCAGCTTTTTTTGTCTGGTTCAGGAATTATATTTAAAATGGTACGTTCTGATAAAAAGAAAAGAGACCACACGGAGACTAAATGATTGCATGCATTTGTACATGCAAATACACTGGTAAGCACCTCTAATCCCCTGAAGCATCCAAGCAATGGCATCTCAGAGCTCTCTAATTATCATACAATTATTCCAGATTGGATAAAAAATTAACTACCTCTTCATATCTCTAAGTTTCCTAATTCAGTGAGTGAATAATGTATTAAAAGTGCTAATTAGACAACACCTGATCTCTGAGACAAAGGCTTAATATTCTCATAGACCTGAAGTGAGTAATGGCAAACGCCATTATAAAAATGATGTCATTAAGATGTTATTAAAAATGTCATTAAAAACCTCCCTATAGAAGAACTCATTTCACAAAGGTAACACTTTACTAAGATGATGATACCAGTGCTAGACAGATTTACTAAAAAAGATCTTCTTTATTTTCTTTTTCTGGTTAGGCTTTAATTAATAAACACCAGAAATTACCACTGACTGAGCATCAATTAACTCAAGAACCTTCATTCTTATACAGACAAGCAGAGTTGCTGCTACCACAGACTCAGACAATGAATAAGTAACTATCAAGCAACAAAACTCATTGATTTTTTCTTCAGTTACAACTTGGTAACTTCTGATATTTTTCATTCTGAACTCCTGAATTTTGGTTAAATAGTTTTTTTCTCCCGAGCATAAAAATATGAGTCTCTCTGAGACTTTTAAAGTTTCTTTGAGGAAGAAAGAAGGGAAGACAGCACTGCAGGGTAGCTCCTCTCACAGCTGAAGGGCTGAGCCTTGGCTGAACAGGGCACGTCTCTGGTAAAGGGATACCAAAACTGAAGTGGTATATTGTTTCACTTTTAATTAAAGATTAAAATTTTGGAAAAAAAATAGTTTTTAAAAAGCTGAAAAGTTAAAAATTGTGATTTTTCACTAGTTACTGTAACTCTTGTGATTGTGTCTGTGATTTCCTGGTGCAAGGAACACAGCTGGGAACCCCTTGAACCACACACAGACCATTCACCAGCGTCCCCCTCTGGACAGTGTTTGAAAATTAATAAATAAATAAATACCTACAAATCAGAAACTTAATAAGCCATGGGACTTTTATGAATGAAAAAGGAACAGCCCTTCTGCTTAATTTTAGCACTGACATTCTAAAAGTTAAAATGGTTTGCACAGAGTTTAGTCAGCTCTTACTATTTTTAGAAATGCCCCGCACCAGATGTTTTTTTCATTCCTGACCTTGCAGGATACCACGTCTGTTTCCAGCCCCTCCGAACTCATGCACTTCCAGCTCAGCCATTGACAGATACTTGTATAATGCACTTCGGAAAACTTGCATCTAATCAAGGCAGCAGGATCTGGCTAATGACACCTTTCCTAAATGCTCAGTTGCTGAGATCAAAACCCTATTTATGACAGCTTTAAATCAGTGACCATTTGGCTTTCATCGTCTTCATCCGAGCCAAGACTTCACCTTGACATTCCTGATGCCAATCCTCCACTTTTGCTTCCCTGCAAAGACTCCTTAATGAAGTCTCCAATAGACTGAACAAGGCTGATTGTTTTTCAGGTCATTTCCTTACTTTCCTTGGCCAAATCCTCTTAAAGCAAACAATGTTTTAAGCAACAGCATTCACTTCTTACTTTGCAAAATTTTGCCAAACTATTTATGATCAAGTACAAATTTCCTTCTGACTTGAAGCAGAAGTATTAACATTTTTTAGCAACATTGGTTTGTTATCCAAGAACTTACTTATCCTTTACAGGGAGATGTGAAGTTCTGCAAATTTTAACTTGCTTGCCGGGCATTCCCAGCTTTTCTTTCAACAGGGAGAAGAACCCAGTGCTGAAACTTGAGCAAAAACAGTGCTGGGGTACTAAAAGCACTGAAATTTGTACTTGCAGGTTCTGAAGTGTTTATCCTTCACTAAAATACAGCTTCACCAGGTTCCTAATGCTTATTTAGCAGCCAGAAACAGCTGCAGATGTTAACTTTTGATCTCATCTGCTCTCAATCAATTCCTAAAAGGAATGGCTGCATATACAGCTGGAGCTACACTGACTGCCATTCTTTCCAAGGACTAATGGACTTCTGTGCATCAAAAGTGACTTCTGACAACACAGGAAAATGTATTGGACTTTTTCAAGTAAATCCTGCTTCTTCAGTAACTGTATCTTGTCTTGTAAACAGATATTTACTGAGTCTTCATTCCTAAAACTGCCTCTGGGAAATTCATAGAAGAATTAAGCTGGCTCGTTTCTCACAAGCAGAATCTGCTGCAGTGAGAATGACAAAACTGAAATATGCCCAATGACTCAATGTCAATTGCTCAAAAGCAAAACTGATGGACAGAAAAAGCCCACACTGAAGAAATAACATTTGCTAGCACCCTTAAAATAGTGTGATGGTTAGGTAGTTTGTTAGGGGTGAGAAAAAGAAGAAACCAGAACTGTACTTGATACATTCCTGGCCTGATTCTCACTGAGATGAAGGTTCCTTTAAAGCCTCTCAGTATTGACACAGCTACATGAAGGGAAGTTAGAACCCCTAAAAACGAGACTACTAATCTTTCTAATTTATTCTGAACAAATTATTATGACTGTTTACCTTAAATTGAATCCTAAGCATGGTTTTACTTAGTTATTAACATGGTTAGAAGCCGATTTCTAGGATTACAAATAAAGCACCATGGCATTAGTTGTCACTTCTTGTATTTCTCACTCTCATCTGAAATTCAGAAGTGGTGATCACTGAGAAGGAGAAGGCAGGACACAGCCCAGCCTCTGGAGACAATCCCCAAGAGCCACACTGGGACAGCTGCATGCATTAGGTATTTTCTTACTTCCACTATCAGAATGGTCCAGTGGAGCAGTTACTTATCACTTTGGTCATTCCCTGAGCCATAATAAAGTAGCAGAAGAAATTTCTCTGTTTCTTATGTTGACCATTCCCAGTTACTGGTTTCTTTGGGAATGCAGAGCTCATCCCAGTGCCATCCCATCACTGAGCCCCTCGAGGGATGGAACACGTTTGGTGTGTGCTCGTCCAGGGATCCCCAGGACAACACTGAGTGGTTAACCTTGACATCACCTGAGATTTCCCAAAGGGTGAGATGCAGTCCCAGAGCAAATGATACCCTCATCATCTCATGTCCCGAGCAGGGCATGTGTGTGCTCTCCTCAGTGGTGTGGGGTTACTGTGCTCCTATCACTGATTCTCTTCTAGTTCCTCCACAGCACTGAGAAAATCTGCTCCTGAGTTTCTCACTATCAAAATATATAAGGAAATATTTAACAAAACCATCTTCAGTTCAAATAAGATAATTCTGCCATTTCAGCAAGAATTTTCCATTTGATGAGGAAACAAGAAAAGTAATTTATACAGTTATTCTGTGTCCTTGTGCTTTTCCAGAGGATATTGGCTCATAGCTAAAACATCAAAACAGTTGGTGCCCCTGGCTAGAATACTTCAGTATCACCTGCTCAGTGGAGCACTAAATAAATGTCAGTTTTCAAGTACTTACAAGCAGGAGTCCAGCACGTGTTTCAGGCGCTCTGTCAGATGTTAAGACACTTGCCATGCACTGAGTGTTAGCAAAAGTGGCTTTGTTGTCTCTGCTGCAGTTACCTAGAACTCGGTGCAAATGTATAGTGAAATTACTACATTAAGAGCAAAAAGAGATCATTCCTCAGAGGGGGTGATTTCTTATGGTAAATCTATTAACTGTTTGGGATCCAAATGCAGCATTTCCACATGCTTTTACCATTGTTCCCGTAACTTCAACTTCCAAGGAGCAAGGAGGAAAGTTTGTATTAACCTACCAAGCTTCCTACTGCTATGTTATCATTTACCTGTGATAACTTACATATTAGTATCTTTTCAAAATCAGGTCTGAAAAACCTTTTAAATCTTTGATTAAAAATTTTAACAACAAAAGGATTTTTCTTTGAAGTCAAAAATGTTTCAGCATTTATTCCCAGCACCATGACATTCTGGGAGGAAATCTCATGAAAAATGAAACAAACATCATGCTTCAGTCAAGAAGCAGTTATGGTTGGAAGGATTAATTTATTGACTCCTAATTCACCTCATTCTCCTGTGACTGCCAAGTAGGTGGGAGTGGAAATTTGTCAAAAACTTCTGCCTCTTGATAAAACCTTCCTCACAGCCCACATGCTGGGAAAATAATACCTGTAACCCATGAAGAAACAGATCGACAGCTCCAGGCAATGACATACACAGGCAAAGCTTTAATTGAATACTCTCTCATGCTCCACTTTCATGTGTCTCATTTAGAAGGGCTCTTTAAAGAGAAGCAGTGTAGCTGCTGTCAGAGATGTAATTGCTGTGCTGGTGCCCTTGGGTCCTGAACACTCCAGTGACTGCTGTTTGATCCCTGCTGTCCTGGCTGTGAGCAACACTTGGTGACACTGAAGGAAAAGTGAAGGAAGCTGCAGAGCAAGTAAGGATAGGGAGATGTGTCACACACCAGTCCCCTTCTACTCCCGGTGCTTCAGCCAGGCAGTGAAAATGTGCTTTCTGTTCCTGATGACTGAGTAATCCCCCAAGTCTCGACTCCCGGGCCAGGGGCAGCAGCTCAGTGAGCACTGCTGGTAACCCAGCCACAGCACATCACCTGCAGGAAAGCTGCCAGCAAAGCGATACTTTGGCTTTTACCAGCAAAGCGTTTGTTTAGTCACTCAGCACAGTCTCTTCTGTGTGCCAGAAAGGCTGGGGAATTCCAACAATGGATTTGCTCCCCTAAAACGTGTCCATCACCCACAGACAGAATGTAGCAGTGCTGGACACAGAATGAAAGATAATCTCACAGAGCAGGGCAGCGGGAAGTGTTTTAAGAAGTGATATTGCTTAAAGGGAACCACCAGGAGTTTACAAGAATTTCCATTCTTTTAATTAAAGATTTTATGAGTCTTGGAACACATTCCTGTGCCCTATTATACATCAGAGCACTTAAAAATTCAGAGCCTTATAACATTGCCAAAAAGAGATAGGAAACCCAAAGAAGTCTTTAGAATAAAGACCTATTTATACAATGACAGTTACGATTAAAAAAAACTCACAGGGACTAGATCTTCATTCTCTCATTTTCTGTTTGTGAATACCTTTCAATACATCCTAATATATAATACTACCTGCCTTCTAAATTCATTGCTCCATTTATAAGCTCAACATGTTTGGAACAAGTATTAAAATCCCAAGAAATTCGAGCTAAACTCACTGTGCCAGGAAAATAAAAGCATTTACATTACAGTGATAAAAACACATTCATTAGAATTCAATTTTAAGAGAATTATTACTTCAAAAAGCAAGGAGGGGGGTGGAAAGAAGGCAAATCAAAAGAACAAATACTGATAATGGAATATGATAAAGTATTTTGCAAACTGTTAGTTTCTAGGGAAAATAGTGTTTCCATGTGCAAAATTCATGGTACATTTATTTAAACATATGTCTATCTAATAAGTAATCCAACAAGTTTCTAGAACAGCTTTCCAGAAAATGGCCTATGAACCATGTCTCAGAAACAAATTAGTTCATCCATCACACGTAACCATTTATTTGGTAATGATTTAATGAATTTAGCTTGACTACGGTAGGGCCGAGCATGATGCTGTAATTACTGTGGGAATTGCTGCAGCCCTCAGTCTGTCTTTTAGATGGTTATGGCATGGAACAAGAAGCTCAGCACAGGCTGAACCAGAGCCCAAAGTCCAAAGGCTTTGGATGCAGGAGAATGATCTGAGAGCTATTAAGGAAGTCTCCTTACAGACCCTGGTCAGGACACAGCACTCTGCTGGCATTTCATTCTCACAACAGCAGGCATGGATACCCCGCATGGGAAGAACTAAATGCCATACAAAAATCTTGAGAGTAAACTAGAAGAGCATCCATTCTGCCTAATCACACAGGGTGAAAGAACACATTTTGGGTCGTTTTGCTAGAATGGAATTAACTTTCAACTGAGCATCCTACTACACAAAGTTTACACCAGAGCTTTTAAAGCAAAATAGGGTTGTATTACTAATGCTGCAGTGGAGACAGAGAATAAAGGCAGTAGGAGTGAGGCAAGAATGCCAGGGGTCAAATAAACGTGTACTATAGTATTTACAGCAATACAGAGCATATTCTTATAATTTGGCCAGGGCTGTGGATATTTACTTGACAGGATTATTCTTCAACTGTGGTATGTCTCACTTTCAGATGTTTTACTGGTGATGTCAGCAGTTCCTGCCATATGTAAATTACCATCTGTTTTTTTCTAACTCAGAAGAGGGTAATTATGAAGTAAATCCAAATAACTTTCTTTTATGTATGCTAAATAAATAAATGGTTCAATCCCTCCTTAGTTACCAGTCCACATAGGTTCTCAAACATTCTCATGCTTCATAAACAGAATGGTTAAGGGTGATGTTTTATGGGAAAATAATAGTCAAGGTGATATATCAATTTCTCAGGAGAATTAATGGAAACCCCATTAACCTTGGTTTGTAGATGGGAATACTCAGGTACAGAGATGAGAAATTATTTTGTTACTATGTCAGTGGGAGAAATTATGTTTTCTTATATGGCCCTGTAGAAGTCAGAGATGGAAATGCTTGTTTTATTGGGCTGCATCACATGCTCCTGCCCAGAACTGAAGGAGTGGCATTGGCCAAACTGCAGCCTGGTGACTGAGCAAGGTTAACTGGTTCATTTCCCAGCTGTACAGAGCTCTTCTGACACAGTGCTTGGATACACCACTGTTTATAAGCTAGAAAGGCTGATTTGTCAAGCATATATAAAAGCTATTCTTTGGGATTTTGGCTTTCTTTTCCTCTTGTTCCAGCAGTCTGTTCCTTAGATCAGCCAGGGAAAGCTCTGTTCACACTGTACTACATGGAAATAAGTCCTAATGCTAAGGGTGAACACTGACGTATTTCTTGCAATGTGTTGCCTCTGTGTAGTGGGGCTGTGACCCCTGAACCTGTTCAGGACTGAAGGAGCTTTTGAGATGCTGACAAGTTCACTTTGCCTCTCTTGCTCCTGTGGACACACTGCAGACAGGGGGTTGAAATGACCGGGAGCTCAGAGCAATGGGGCCCTCTGCATTCCTGGTCCTGCAGTTTGGGACACTCGTGGAACAACCACTCCACAGGTTGGCCCACAAGCTCCTGAGGACACCTAGCAGTGTCTGTAGCACACCAAGAGCCACCTTCAAAGTTGCTCAGACTCCCTTTACATACTTTAGCAGGTAGAAGATGATCTTTTCACCCTCTTTATGCGCAAATTCCAAAGAGAAGCACTTCACATCTGTGAAATTTATTTATAATACAAAATGTATTAAAAGAACTCTTGAGGACATTGTTTAGTATCTTCTACACTTCACGCTGAACAACTTTATAAAAAAAAAGCTGAACAGTATCTAGTATTCAGATATTCTTAAGCTAAATAGTATCCATATATTTCAATAAAACTTCTGTTCCATAAACAGCTTCATTACCTGTAGCAAAGATCCCCTTACCTGAGCAAGTACCACTCAAGAACTGAAAATAATTAGGTTTAAATCTTACAAACTCATTCCCATTCACTTAGACTGACAGTTCTGTGCTAAGTCATAGATCATGTATTTTTATCATGAGTCAGATTATGATTACTTCCCACATTAAAATACAAATCAAATCACGACTGAAGTTACAGGTGAGGCTTAGTTCCCTTTGTCCACATTTTGTGAGCTAGGTTGAATTTTGTTAATATGCCAATAGAAAGGCAAACAAAACTCAGAATGGTACCATTTGCTTCTGCTTTACTGCTGAGAAGGCCAGGCTGGAGACTTCAGTACATTTGCACAACTTCACTGACAGCTGCTCTGAGGCAGGTAGGGCTGGTGGTTCTCATTTAGGGTCAATTTGTAAAATGGGAGAATTCAGCTGAAATGACTTAAATTCTCAAGGAATATGAAACTCTCTTCTCCAATACAAATACCTACCAAGTACACTGAGAAAACTAAAAGGCTACCTATTTGTGAGTGAGAAATAATGACAGGCTTCGGAATACTTGAAAGTGTGGGGATGGGCTATTCCTCAGGAAAACTCCCTACTTGCTCAAAGATTTCTCAAGCCCAATATACGGTTAAACCAACAATTTTCCTGCGAGAGACGATTCCAAACAACCAGATTAAAGACGTGTGAAAGAGGAAACCTTGATTAAGTATTGTTTTCAAACGAGGAGTTCAACATTCTCTTTTTCTAAGAAGAACATGCACAAAAAAGCTTTGGGCTTGGCCACTACAAATGTGGTGCAAGTTGAAAGCTCTACAACCTTATTTCCCTCCTGGATGGAAAAGTGATGCAATGCAGTTTCACTGACTGCAGGCCAAGTCGTGCCTTAAATCAACAACAAATGAAAAGCAGAACATAATCATATACACATTAGAACAAGTGTTAGGGGTTCCTCAAGATTTATAAGGGAAAAAAGGTAACACTTGGATTTTTGTAATTTTCTGTTTCTTTAACAGTCAAAGCTCTGCAGCATTAAAACAGCGAGAAAGCAAGTTGGCAAGTAAAGCAACTTCCCATTGACTTTATAATCTATCAAAACCTGACACTTTTATGAGCAGAACTTTAAAAAATACATACCTATAAATCAATTAAAATATTCACAGAAGTATAGGAAACAGTTCAAAAGAGTACAAAACTACAATGCAGGTTCCTTTAAAAGATGGCTTCTCACTTATATTCTGTGTCTTCAATTCACTGTCTTTAGCGAGTAATTTCCTAGAGAAATAATATTTATGTAGCCAAGGTTCTGCAGCTGGAGCAGGGAAGTGCACAAAATTATTGGGTGGTATCTCACAATACAAGACAAAGAAATATTATATTAATAACAGCAGACAGTATATTTTTCATTATGGAATTCTCAAAATTAGCCACACGAACATAATAAAGAAGAAAGTTTCTCACTGCCTACACTAAAACCTACAACCTAAGGTTCATTGATAAAGTAACAGGCCATTTTTCATACTCTGCTGTATTAGCTGAAAAACTAAGAACAGTAGTACAGTTTAAAGTACTTGGCATATGGATCACAGTGCTAAAACATTCCACATTGCACTTTTACAGCAGAAATTCATTTCCAGGTAAGAACACAGCATTGCTTTTATTCCACTCGCTAACGAGGATAATTGGCAGGCACCACTGCTGCTGCTCTAGATTTGGGCTTTATATGGATCTCTGAAGGCCACATGTGCCTGCAGTGGTGACAGAAATATTTTCCATATGAGCCACCACAGATTTTAAGGTCCCTCGGTCTGGACAAGGTGAGTCCATCTATCATTTTGTGTGCTCAGTAACAATCAGCCAGAAAGTTCAAAACTGCTGTGACAACTAGAGGGCAATGATCAGCTTCCACTTGCTCTGATCATCAAACCATTTAAATCTGTCGAGACTCTGCTGAAAACTTTTCCCTGCTTTAACCAGATCAAAGGCAGCACAAGATTTCACTAAGAGACATTTTCTTGAACCAAACCCTTCCAGCTTCTCTTATTAAATCACCCTGGAAGCAAAATAAAGGTTAAATCTAGACATATGAGCTACAGAGTGTCAACCACACACTGTTGGACAAGGTGCTTTTTCCAGTTCACTTCCACTTTCTTTTACCAGGGAAAGTAATTGCTCTGGACTTCATTAGGCTACCAGAAAGTTATGACAGGGCTAACAAAAGACAAGGCTCTAACGCAGAATCACTGTTGGCAGAAGATTTACATAAGGAAGGCATATTTATGGAACAAAACTACCCAATGGTTCCTTTAAAATGCACAGCTACACATCACATTTGAGTTAGAGCGAGGGAGAAGGAGTATCAAATGTGTTTTCTGCTACTAATTTCATTAGATGGAATATTTCACATCTAATAGTACTGTGCTTGCTGAGTTATTTCCTAAATGGCAAACGAGTAGCTGAAAATTTCTGCTTTGCTATGAAATAGGAACCTGACGACAAACTGAGGACAAAAGTCTAAAAAACGGCTCTTCATAAATTAAGCAGCAACTTTTTAAAGCAAGAGCTGTTCTATTCCACTGTTCAAGGCTGAGGGATTAGGAATATTAGGAATGCATAAAGTCCCTCTTTAATGATATGAGATGCATTTTTAAAAAATCAAGTTCTTTCTGCCTTGCCACATACTAGACATTACACATATTAGGACAAAGAGAACGTTATTAATGGAGCCTGAAGTTTTGACATGCTCCCATCCCCAAAATACATCCTGTGCAAAAACTTTTTCAATAGTGCACAATTTTTGCAGAAAATATGAACAACCCACCATGTACTGCTGCAGAGTATCATATTTCTCTGTATATTAGTAAAGAAAAATTCACAAATTAGTCATCTCTCACAGAAGGCGTGTTGGCGAGAAAAGTTAACTTTCTAACTCCTTTAGTACCTATAGACTTTTTTGGAAAAAACCAAGCCCCACAGCAAAATGCAAACAAAAATCCCCAAAACTAAACCCAAACAAAGCAATAGCTTTTCACACGTGAAGCAAACAACGCCATTCTAGCACGTCTAAGCGCACAAACCCCATTTGCGCTCCGTACATTAATAGGTAGGAAGAAAAGGCAGCAGCGCCAGGAGGCTTTTTGACAAGCCACGCTGCTTTGCTTACCTCAGCGCCAGGTCTGGCCAGCACTGCTGTGTGCAGGCAGAGCACGGCGAGCCTCAGGTAGCTGACAAACATCCCTGCCCGGGGCAGGCACCCTGTGCCAAGCGCTACCAGCGAGCAGCTGTGCCCCGGTCCCCGCGCCGCAGCTCCGAGCGCCGCTGCCTGTGCCTGTGCCCCGCTCGGCCCGGCAGCTCCGCTCCCAGCCCCTGCTCTGGAGACAACTGGTAAGCTGATCTCTTCATGTAATGACTTCTCGCTGCTGGGGGAGGGGGCTCGGCCGGCCCTGGGCTGGGGGGCTCAGCTCGGATGGAGGCAAGGAGGGGAGGGACACGAGTGGCCACTGCCAAGTTCTGCATCTGCTGTGATTCATGGAACAAGCTGCACGGTAACCTTTAATGCACGAGGAGGTTTGGCAAAGCCTTATTGACTTAGGCAGGCATGATTGGAGAAACAGGCTAAAGCTGCTGCAAGAGATGCCTGTTGATGGTTAGACGGCATGTACTGCTTAAAGGTACAGCAGCTCCTTTTCTTGGAGGGGTTTGTAAGACGTAAATCCTAAATTAAATCTAACCGGGAGGCAGCCCATGGGTTTGCAGTCAGCCCCATATGGGGCACAAGCCTGCGACCCCAATGGCCTGATCCTGCCAGCTTTGGAAGGGTAAGGGGAGCCCAAATGCCCACTCCCTCTCTAGAATGTCACAACTGCTTCCTGGGATGGACCCCCATCCTTTAGGATAATCCCAGGGCAGGAGATGGAAGTAATCTCTCTTTCATATTATAGCTGAATACAGGAAATTTTGATTTATAGTGATCCAACTCATCAAATAACCTGCTTTGACTAAGCAAGCAGAAGTGCAAGCCTTTCTTAAAGTTCCAGCTCCTGAAGTCAAGAAAACACACTATATTCTCATTTTTCATGTAAATACATACTTCTTATCCTTATGGTTCTAGGGGAAATCTCAAAAATATGACCCAGCAGTAACCTGGTCTCGTATGTCAAATGGTAAACCACATGAACTCAGAATACAGGTACTTTAAAACATCTCAACATTTTAGGAGGCGGGAAGTAAAAATGTTGGTGAAATTGAGAAGCACACCATTACTATGTATTAGATTTCTTTTTGTAATTTGGTAAGCTTTGTGTTCACAGCTGAACATGTCAGACTCCTCAGGCTATTTTTAAACTAGCTTTACCAACCATTCTTTTCCTCTCCTACAAGAGGTGAAAGACAAAACAGTTTTCCTCAGAATTGCAATTAAATACAGCCAAACTCCTAAACCTGTTTAGCAAATTAGCATTCTCAATGCTGCTAAAAGTCCAGATTCTGCTGTATTGGCTCTGGGATACCTGGTTCTCCAGCACAGTAAAATCTGACCTCTTTGAACTGGTCATCATTGTCACTGCAGCTCTTGCCCCTCAGGTCTTTCCTTTTACACGCTCCTGCTGTTGCCCATAAAGAGCTGGCCTTTCTCTTCTCCTGCCTAACCTGACTCAGTGCTGTGTCTCTTCTACCCCTACACAACATTCTGCCCATTTTGGAGCCTCTCACATCAGCAGAATACCTTCCATGGGCCCTCCTTTTCCTCCCCTCTTGCCTTCAGCTCCATGGTTCTGGAAACCCCCCATGTCCAGGAGGAAACAATGCAGTGCAGGCCAGGCAGGGCTGGGGGTCTCCGGGGCAAAGGAATCCTGCTCAGCTGCCTCCCCTGGAGAGAGCAGCTCAAGCTTCAGGAGGTTTGAAAAGCCAGAAGAAGGAGAGTTTCAGTGTGGGGCTCCTGAGTGGTTCTTGCAAAAGGTCTCAATGATCACAGGCAGGCGGCCACACAGTTGTGGGAATGATGACTGACAGCCAAATCTGCAGCTTTTGAAAGCTTGACACAAAACTTAATGGTGCTTTCTGACAAAAAAATCATCCAGAACTCTCTATTACTGTGTTGATCTCACAAATACAACACCTCCCTTCAAGACCTAAATGAAAGAAGGATTTGGTCCCTTTTAAGGCCAGCTGAAGGTTTGCAGATTATGCCGTGGTGCTGACAGCTAAATGTAGAGCTGCCGTTACTGGGAGTCTCTACGCTGGTTGCCTATGGCAAAGCCTCCAGACTGAAAATGCAAAGCCAAATAAACTTAAGGAAATTTTCCATCAAAACCCTGTCAGAAAGCCAACCTGTCCTTCCATATTTTTTTGAAATATCTAGATATACCACAAAAGGAAAAAGGATAGTGAGCAAACTGCCAACTAAACCAGAGTTCAAAACTCTTCCAACATGAGAGCTCCAACTACGATACTGTGAAAATACAGTCTCAGAGCTTGAAAATGCTTTAAGAGAATACCCCATTTCAGATGGGGCAGTGTGTAACCAAAAAAACCTCCAGTTGTGAAAGCTGCTTCGTACAGACTGACCGCTGCTTCCACAAAATTAAGCTTTACCTTGTTTGGCTGTTCCTTACAAAGTTTTTGTGATTAGATGTATAGCATAGGCACAGAATTGCCAATCCTCTCTTTTTTAATGGCAGGTAGAACAGCAAATTTTAAAAAATGAAGAGTAACTGTGATTTTAGACTTCTCCCTGCTGATCATTCCAGAAAGCAGGATATTCTCTGTGCAATAATGAACAACCTTATTGAAGCCTAACTAGATATTATTAGGATGAGTTTCCGAGCACAGAAAACTGTATTACATTCCCATTTAATAAGTCATATAACTAATTCTTTCCATATGCATTTAATTTTTCCTCTTAAAAAAAAAATACAGGCAAAATTCCCTGCATTTCAGAAGCTGGTGCTCTGTTCTCCATATTAAGACAAGAGATCTGTTCATACCTGCTGCTATGCCTTCGAGCTTTATCCCACTGAACTGGATGGAATTGTGCACATTCACAAGCACAACCAGATCCTTTCTTTGCAGCACGGAGTAACCTGACACTTAACACTGTGCCAAACTTGCACTGCTGCAGCCAAAGCAGAACTTCTCTGCAGACCTCAACAATCACCACACTGCAGATTAAAAAACTACTGGGGCAATAGACAAAAATAAAAATCAGTTTATGACTGATGAGCTATTTCAGATATGAAGTTCTGCAGTAGTGGATAGAGAAAGAGCAAGATGGAAGAAATAAAATATCTCTAATTTCGACACAAAAACATCCTTGTTTTTACTTAGAAACATACAAACATAGCAAAAATAACACCAGAGCTATTTTAGGTATATAATTGACATAGAAAATCTGAAATAATATATTTTTTTAAAGCAGAAAAAGCCATCAGAATCTTTTGGGGAAGAGTTCCTCTCTTTTACTCTCAGAAACAAAAATACACCAACGAAACAATGGACCTTTGGACAGTGCAGTTCTCCTTAAAACAGGGCTGACTTTCACCTGTGAACAAATTCCCTGTCAGTCTGGGGGGGTTTGCAAACCTCCATTGATGAAGTTTGCTGACCAGCTTCTCCTGAGGCAACTGCACCCCAATCTCAAACAAGGACAGGTGTGTTAAGCTTATCCCAAAGCAAGCAATTTCTCTCCCAGGTCTCTCAGCCTTGCAGTAATTCCAGGTGAAATCATGAGCAGTAAGTTCAGGTAATATCACTCAAACCTACTGCTAAAGGTAGATTAGCTTGCAAAGTTGACCAAATTCCTAATATAGAAGTAATAATACAGGAAAACATGAGTCAAAACAAGATTTTAAAGACTTCCATTTCTTACAGCCCTCATGTTTGTAGAGCTTAACTCTCAAACTCTCAAGGCAAGATAACATGGAGGATAACTATATATTTCGGGCTGCATTGTTTTAGACCCACACAATGACAATTTATGTGCATTTCAAAGTATTTCAAAGTATTAATAAGTGAAAACAATTAGCCTAACTCACATTTTGTCACTACTGGTGCAACACCAATGCCACTGACCCTGCCAGGAAACAGAGGGTTGGCTGGAGGGTCTGCTGGTGTTCAACAAGGAAAGCAAAGAATCATTTAAAAGGAGATAAAGCCAAACCAAGTTTGCTGCTACAGCACAACCCATAAGCCCTTTAGCCGTTTTTTAAAACAAGTATTTAAAATAGTATTAATTTTCTTTGGACAGACACCATCTTCCAGGAATCACTAACAGGACAAGCAATAGACACTGCATATTCTACTACTATTTATGAAAATGTGTGGGGTTTTTAGTTTCATGTTCTGTGTAAAAATTTAACACAGGAGAAAAGACTGAATGCACTAGAAATTCAGCACAAATTACATGAGATGCTGATGAATAACAAATGAAAAATCAAGTAGAAAATCTATTATGTTTTGGTTTTATTTAACTGCTCATCTTTCCAAGTTGATGATCTCCAGGTTACTTAAAAAAAAAGGAGCAGAGACAATTTTTACACTGATGAAGTCATGTGTAAAGAAGGCTGCCATATTTCTTGCTGTCAGATAGGCATTTCCAACCATTATCTCATTGCACTTTTTCCAGGAAGCATTTCTTTCTGGATTTATTATTCAGATGTTTTAAGGTTAGAATAAACTACTGCTGCCCTTTAGCCTGAGCTACTGAAACACACCGGCCATAACATTTCACCCGAAATTTCTTCTGGGTGTGGAGGGTTTTTTTAAATTTTATTTTAAACCCTAAGTTTGTGTTTAATTGAACACTTGAAATATCAAAGTCTCTTGCCACATTATGTATGTCTGAGCAGACAGGGAATTTAGACTGCAGAAAGAATGCATTTTCCTTGAAGATAAGACAGTGTACTGAGGAGAGGGGATGCTGAAAAAAGCCACTCCCTCCCCTACCTTCTGGATTCAGGGAATGCTGCAGCTGAGCCACAGAGGGATTTCTTTACCCCAAGGAGGCTCCTACACCCACTCCACTGGTTTCTGCATTTCACTGCCCAGACAGGGTGGGGAAAGAGAGCAAGAGATTCCTTCCTCTCCTCTGCCTTGTATAGTCACAGCAATTCTCCTTCCTCTTGCAGTCCTTGAGAAAGAGGAATGTCCATACTCACAATGAACCTGGATTTCAGCAGCATCTCCAGATCTTATTGACCAGGACCAGATGAAATAACAAAAAGAAGGACCAAAAAGGAGTATTTGGACTTCAATATGTGCCATTAAACAAAACCACACTCACTCAGCTTGGAAAGGAAGACAAGGTGTGAGCTGTGTATTACAACCCCAGACACTGAGCACCTTGGAGAACACAAGTCCTAGAACCTCACATGTATCTCACCTGTACCCTTTTCAATTTTTTTGTTATGAAAGCAGCTGACCTCACATAACTTCTTGTACAAAGGAGCATTTAAGGGGATAGCTATGTCTCTAAAACAATTCCTTGAAAACTGAAGGATGGATTGGCTTCCAGAACACTGGGCAGCACATATTCCACTGTTACTTCCCATAATGATGCTACAGGTATTCTTACCTATCTATATACTTAATCATTTTTGATCCCACTGTACAGGTATGGAAAAGACAAAGGGATGCTGTGGAAAAAAGATCTTTAAAGATTTTATAATAAATTATTCCATACAGCCAGCTTTTGTCCTTACTAATGCTTTTATTAGTTAACTACTTTCCACTTTAACTTTCAACTTCTATTCCTGCTTATTTCCCTTCCAAAGCTGAGCAGTCCCCATTTTGCCACTTGTTTGCCATCTGAAGTCACTCCAAGTTCTGACTTTTCCTCTGTTTCTCATCTTTTTGTTTCTCTTTTGTGAGGAAAGAGAGATCAGACCAGTTTAGAAAGTGCACACACCTAAAAAGGTGTTGTTGCATCCTGGACAATGGCATTACAAAGGAAGTTTCCAATAGGAACTGGTACTAATGAGGCGAGCCCAGCTTGGGTTGCACCCCTGGGAGTTTGTCACTCCAACAGTAACCTGTGAGCCTTCATGATCATCCCCTTCTCCTCCTCTTGCTGCCCCAGCACTGGCAGTGCACGGTGCTTTGAAACTACTCAGACCCTGCAAAGGAAATCTGAGCATTTCCTTCCTCTTCTCTCTATTCTTGACTTCTCAAAGCTCAGACTTCTGATTACAAAGCCAGACTTTACTGAAAAGGTCCCGCTTCAAAGAGCTGAGTATTAACCTCAAATTGATTTATCAGCTTGAATCTTTCCTTCAGTACTAAATCTATTATCCCTTTCTCTTTTCTGGCATTAGAGGGAGGAAAAGACCCTTGGTTATCACCTGCTCAGGGCTGGGCTACAATGTGTATTTTTCATGGCCATATTCCAGTTTTTGGTATTTTGATGATAGAATTCTGGTTTATATCCCAAGTTCTCCCAGCACCTCTTTGCCTCCCCAGACAGTAGTTGCATAGTGCAAGTGGAATAAGATGACATTTATGAGGCACTCCTTCCTCTGACCAACACTGCATTTTGACTGCAGAACAAGTGGACACCACATTTTGAATGTCTAATTTTTATGACCACCATTCATCTTGTGACAAACATTTTTCTCTCTACATTTGTTAATCAATGTTTTTGCTTTCCTAATAAGGCAACAAGATTTTTAGCACCGTATTCTGGTTCTCTTCATGCTTAAGCTTTAATATTATTTTCTTCCCTATTTTCATAACACATTACCCAACATTAGTCATGCTGTCTTCTACCTCTTCCTATACAGAAAAGAGTGGTGAAACCAAAAGAAAAAGAGGTCTTTGATGGATCCTATTTAATCTCTTTCTTTGTGTGCATAAAAAAAAAGGGCACATTTCTAGAAGACTACCTCTCATCACCCCAGTTTCACACAAGGCATTTTGATGTGTGTTTCATGTTGAAGTGTGGCAAATGAGCAGCCACTAAAAATAGGACCCAAAGGAAAAGACCTGCCTTACCCTTTAAAATATTTGAACCCATTCCTTTGCAACTGGAACAAAACTGGAATAAACCTACTTGGTACCACTGCTATATTTGGAGAATTTACCTAAAATAAGAAATGAGACTAAGCCTGTTTGTCCTTTTAAAAAATAAATCCCCATGAAAAACTCTGTATATAAATAATCTGTAACTATCTCAAATTAATTATAAATTATAGAAATAATGCATATCTATTCTCTGGGAAAAGTAAGCTTCCTCCTGGATAAAACATTCTAAATATAAATTTGAGTCATGGTAATTTCAAATCTTTCACTTCTTTATCAGGGATAAAGGTTGGTACTTCTGAGTCTATGTAGAAAGCATTTTAAGGATGTAAGAAAAAGTTGAGTTATAAAGGAGTCTTTCCTCAGGCCCAAAAGTACAAACTTGGAAACCAGATTTTAGTGCTAACACACATTTGCCCAAGTGACAGCCACCTCTAACATGCCACCATAAAATGATGGGAAAAACTGTCTTCAAGGGAAAACCAACCAGCCAGGATTGCAAATACCATAATCATTTTCAGTTTTGCTTGAAAACATTCTTGAAATTCTTTGAGAGAAGGAAGCCCCAGGAGACCATGTTTTCATGCCTATCCTTTCCCTGTCCTGTTATTTTCTATAGTGGTAAAAGTCTCAGAGCCAGAAGGATATTCCTTTAGACTGGGAAAGCCAGACCCTTGAAGGTCACTGAGTCCTCCCCAGGAGTGGCTCAAGCACAGCACACCCCAGTCACACATGCAGGGAGGAATTGTGTAAAAACATTACAGGAAAACCTCCTTCTGCAGGAAACGAGCATCACCTGCCAGCTAAAGGAGAAAAGAGAGCTCTGCAAAAGCTGGTCAACATTGTTTATGCTTCCAATTTTACTGAAGCACTAAACCAGTGTCAGGACAATTCCCTAGCACAGGCTGTCACAGCGGCACTGAACCAGAGCGTACTTAAGATCCGAAGGATGGACAGAAAAAGAGTCTTGGAAGACTGGTATTCATAATCCAATTGTATTTTTTGTGGTTTAGGGGAATAGCAGGTTCCTGCCCTCTTTTGGCATGAGAAAACAATGTGAACAGCCAAAGGAAATGTGTGTGCTCAACTGAAGACTTGAGATTTAATTGCAATAGTGGCATAAACACATTGGATAAAACACTCACCCAGAACCCAAACACAGGAGGAAAGAGGAGGAGGAGGATTTCCCAAGTAATTTCCTTACACAACCCAGTTATCTGAAGTGAGCACAGAGAACCAATCTCACAGTAATGTAGATCACTGAGCAGAATCCACATCCCAACTTTTCCCATCTAGTTACAAAACTCCTAAGTCAAAGGTACAATTATTCCTTCCCAAAGATCTCTCCATGTTCTGTTTGATTCCATCTCCCCAATTCACCCCTTCTATCAATAAGCCTGTTTGATCTCAGCACACTCCCTGCCCCTAATTACATTGCAAATTACACGAATTAACACCATCTTAGGTCAAAATGTAGCCCATTAGGAGACCAAAGGCTCATTTTCCATCACTGGGGGTCCCTGGCAGGTCAAAAGCACAGCACCAACAGATCAGTTACACTGCTGGTGCAAATTAGGTACAAATTAGAAGCAAAGCTGCATTGCAAGAACAAGGCTCCTCTTTCTCTGCAGATGTACAGCACATAAAAATGAAGCAGCTCTGTAATTAAAGAGGAACTGTGTATCTTTACTGCCTCGATAAAAACCAAATTATGGGCAAATCTGATTATTTACGTAATAGATTTTTTGATAGTTTATCTTATAAATGTGCTTGCTTTCAAAGTAATCCCATTAAACACATGTTGCCCATTAGAACCAAATGAACCATCGGTGTATATGGAGTTTTCCATCTGCCTGGACTCTGGACAGTGATCCCACATGCTGAAAAGCTTGGGAAGCACACAGGTAGAGCAGACACGTGGGCTTTATGCCCTTTTTCAAGGTGTCTTGCAAGTACCAATGCAATTTATGAAAAGGACCAATTCTTCTGCATGGCTGATTTCAGGAAAGTGGAATTACGTTAAATCTCGAGCTAAATGTCATGTATATGAATTCTGAAATTTATATGCAGCTCAAAGCAGATAAGGAGCATGTTCAAATAATTATGCATCCTTGTGTCTCAAATATTTCATTTGCTATAGGATCAGTAACTTGCAGAACTGATAAATACTTGAACAGGTGATAAGTCTCTGAGTACCCAGAGCATGTCCAGTATAATTTAATTTGAAATTTGCCTTCCTGAAGCAGACAACTGAAACAAGTCCAGTACTATCACATTTTCTCAAGGGACAAATGGCTTGGCTAAATTCAGGAACACTTCTCTACTATATAAGGAGGAAATTCAAGTCCAAAATGACTG
>JAWWTY010000016.1:15019635-15304045 GCA_035222235.1 Margarornis squamiger
CAAGGGACAAATGGCTTGGCTAAATTCAGGAACACTTCTCTACTATATAAGGAGGAAATTCAAGTCCAAAATGACTGCATGAAGTAGTTCAATACCCTGAAAATATTTTTAAGAAGGTCCTTAGCATGCCATTTTATTTTCAAGCAGTAAAATGATTAACCTTTGGTATATTAAACCCAGTATACACACATACATTAAAACCTTCAGTATCCAGTGTAAAATCTCTATACAATGGCACAAAATCTGGACATCCTGTTTACTGACAGCAAGGGGTAAATAAATCTAGTATGAACACTCAAAAAAATCCCTTCTTCCAAGGCCCCACAGAACAAAGGAAGCTCAGAAACATTCTCTCTGTATCCTTTGAAAGACACAAATGGTGCTGATTTCTTTATCCCCACCCTCAGCCTGCCTACATGGGTTAAAGAGAGCAGTAACACCAGTTCTAATCTTAAAGGCCCATGGAGAGAAATAAACCCAGACTGCTGGAGAAACCTGGTTGTAAAGGCACATCTGTGCAGCCAACCCATCACAGGGCAGTGAAACAATCACAATTCCAACAAGAGGCAAGTGAATAAAACCCACAAAAAACACCTTCTCTGTGGAAGGAGGATTTCCTGCTTTTCAGTGCAGGAACGATTTGCATGGATCACTCACCAAATAATGTTCTGACAATGTTTCAGGGCAGACTTCTCCACCATGACTGGTTTCTCCATGGATACATCCCACAGTTTTTATAGGCAGTCCCACTTGCTGGCTCGTGGAACAGCACCCACCAGGGCCACCATGGCCAGGGGGAACAGGGTTGACCCTGTCAGGCCATGGGTGCCAGACTTGGTTTATATTTCACTTGCCCTTTTTTCACATGTATTTTGCAAATCACTTATCCCTGCTGCCTTAGATATGCTGTCAGGGGATAGTGCAGGCATCCAAAACAGTTACAAAATTATGAATATTAATATATATATTTATCCCATCTTTAACTTTTTGTCTGCTTGGAGTTTTTTGGGGTTTGTTTAGCTCACTCATTTCACTGCTGTTATTACTGTAAGAAAAGATGATGTCTGAAAGATGATGAACTTGATATTTCCCATAGGAAGGCAACTCCAGCAGAAAATAGTGTCACATAATAGCCAATATCATGATTACACTTGGGAAAGCTGGAGAGGGATTTCTCAAGGCACCAAAAAGAGACAATATTCTACAACACAGATTTGTGGGTCATCCCAAAGGAGCTTTCACAACTTCCAGCAGTTAAAAAAAGAACTTCCCAAGAGAACTGATGTACTTCATCAGGACACACAGATTTCTAAGGTGTCCTGAGATCGAAACTGTTAGTGAGAGAAGTTTGTCCAAGGGACTTTAACCTGACATGAATCATCACTTATCCAGAATCACCACTACACACCTCCAGACACATCTCAAAAGAAAAAAAGGGGAAAAAAAAAATCAAAAAAGACAACTTGTATTTGCTGCCTTCAACTGCAAACCTTTCTGGTACTCAGGGGCCTTCACATCAACAAGTGGCCTACCACAGAGGTGTGTTTTCATTCAGCCATGGCCCTCCATTCCAAGGTCAGCAGCCTGGCCATGGATCCTGTGGCTGCAGCGTGCCCAGAAACATAAACCAGCATTATTTACTCCAAGCTGGGAAGAGCCCAGTGACACGAGCTGGTGAGGGATGGCAAGTGTGACTGGGGCTCTGCTGATGGCTCTGGAAGCCACTGGAAGCTCCAGCTGTTTGCCCTGGTGCCAGACAGCTGCACCAGGAATGCTGCTTATTAGTAATATTCATCATCTGCAAAAAGCACACCCAGATACAGAAATCCCCAAATGACAAATCACCAAGCAAATCCAGCCACCATTTCCACATGGGCAGTTTTACTTTGTCTATTTAACTCTGCATATTTGTCATTGCTTGTTTCAGAAACAAGTTTACAGCTAAGCATGGTCATTTTATCCCTTCCAAGAAAATACATCAAATAAATTGCAACGATAAGGTTTTCAGCATAAGTCCTTAACCACAAATATCCAAATAATGTTTTGAACTGTTGGGTCTAGAATCTTTTGTTTTTTTCCTCAAGCCTGCAAAGTCAGTAGCTGCTTTATAGTGTCTTAGTTACTTTATATTTAACCAGAAAAAGTGGGATTCATTAGAAATTGCTTCCCTTTCAATCTCAGTAACCATTTCTTTCATTTTTCTGTAAAGATAGACAGATTTTTCCCTTCTTTATTTTCACTCAGAATGAGAGATATTCTTCTCTCTTAATGAAAAGTTTCATAGATAAAAATCTGCAGTGCAAAATTCTGCCCAATATGCTCGACTAGAAGCCCAGTTCATACAAAATATGTATTGTTTCACATTTCTAAACCAGTTATGTGCAAGGAGATTGCGCCAACACTGCAGCAGACGTGCTAAAATGTGGGGGTAAATGGCATTAACCAAATTCAGTCTGCCATGGACCCCTAATGACTACTTATCCAAAGCCAAAACAGACAAAGATTAAATCAACCACTAATCTAGGCATGAAAATATTTATTATGAAGTATTATCATGGAAGACTAAGCATTTATCTTAAAAAGGCTTCTAAAATCTCATTCTTTAACTTGCCAAGCACTCTTTGACATCAAACAGATGAATGTTAATCCAAGTGTAGCATAATCAAGGTACCTCTTGGCAGCTTTTCCAACCCACGTCCACGTTCCCAGCCACCTGAGTCATTTGCAGGTGGACTCCTCTGTAATGCCCATTATCAGCCCCTGTTTCCTCACCATCCCTCAGTGTGATTGCCACTATCAAATAACAAACCAGATGCTTTGCCAGTACCTCAGAGACAAAAAATTACTGCTTCTTCAGCATTATTTGTAAGCAGCCTGGCTTCTCAGGGCATGATGTTAGAGGTAAATGTAAAACATTTAATCCAAGTGTCACATATGGCTTAAGTTTCTCCAGTTTTCATGTCTTGTGACATTGGCACAGTAGAATCAGGAGGTTCTACATTAACTAATTAGGACATAAAATGTACTACAACTTACCAAGATTTTTTGCAACCTAGAGGCATTAAATAAAGTGTTTAGTAAAGACTGGATTTCAATTTGTAACCTTTATTTCCAGACCTTTTCCTCTCCTCTTAAAAACTTTAACTGTGAAGGATTCAAAGTCAGATACTATACTTAGTTTTCCTTACTAAAGTAAATAGTCTCATGTCCACACCTAGAAAATCATCAATATATTTAAGAAGAAAGAAAAGTTTCCTAGAACTCCCTATCCAAGATCATCTGTTCTGTGTATTATTAGGGAGAGCACAATCAACTTTCAAGAGTTAAGAGATTACCAGTGAGGCTCTTCAGTACATCTGTCCCACAACCCTAACACCTTCAATGACTGCCTTTAAATCCAAGGAGGAGTCAGAGCCCATATTCCCTTCATTGTGGGGAAGAATCCAGTGCACATCCACAATTCCCCATCCAGCCAGTGCTCCTCTGCCAAGGCGGCTTGGCAGGCACTGAAGATATTTCAAAGGAAAACATAGAGGGCCTCACTCAGTCATATTAATGCTCCCTCACATTCCTCCTGCAATCCTATACTGCCCATAAGGCTGAGTTAAGGGTAAGAACATCTTTGGCAAGCAGGGCTTTCAAAATAAAGACCCATGTGGAGAATCCAACACCAGTACTTCGTTTTCATCTTCACACAATAGTCTGCTGATGTCACCTGGGCATTTTGCATAAAAATGGAAAGAAAAAAACCAAAAAACCCTACAGAAATACACAAGCAAGCAGTCCGCAATAAAGAGTAACTCTAGACCCAAAAAAATGTATGTTTTTTAATGGGCACAATAGTGGGAAGCGAGGACTGCGCAGTACATGGCTGAAAAAAGCAACACAGAGACACCCCTTCCTCAACAAATGTCTTCTCCAAGCATGTTTATGTTGTGAGTAGTCTAGCACATTGTTTTAACTGGAACAATATATAGGTTTATATTCCAAAAGCCATACCCATTATGCTTAACTGAGCATTCCTCCTACAAAGCGAAACCCAACAGGACAGTTTGCTCAGTTACAGAATGGTGCATCCTGACCTTAAAGGGACAAAGAAAATTGCCAGGACTGTGATTCTGAAAACAAAATATCTTCTTGGCTTTATACATGTAACCAAAAGCAACTAAGGATTTGAAAGCAAACTCATCAACGTAATTCCTAAAGCATAAATGAGGAAAGAGAGCTAAAAGCTGCTCTGCAATAATGACTGTTACTAGTTCATCAGGTGTGATCAGAGTTGACCACAGAAGAGTTTAGCAAAATGATTTTAAGGTAACTTTGTTTTCACACTGGTTATAGTAAGACTGTAGAGAACATTTTTGTAAGAGAAACCACTGAGTGTATTGCAACAAACTCAAACCACTGAGTGTATTGCAACTCCTGAGCTGGAAGCTCCTTTTGAATTACTCTTGAGTTCAGAAAAGTGGGTGGAATTCTGCTTAAGAAATACAAACTTCTAATTTGACACAGAATTAAGTTCTAGTGAATTTGACTAGTTCCCTATGATTTCATATAACAGGCTCCAAAGTCTTAAAAATGCACCTGGTTCTGTCTCCACAGCAAAACCAAACACTTTAAAATGACCTTACAGTCCATCTCTGTAGATCAGAAGCAAGCCAAGGAAGGATTTTTCTCTTTACAACTAAAATTTCAGTCAAGACTGAGTTCAAACAAACTCAAATATTTTTTGGATAGTAAAACCCCTACACTTCTATCTGTGATTAATTCTACTTTCTTCTAACAATTGATGGCAAGGTCCTCTTGAACCTCAGACACTCAGGTGTTCTTTGGTGAGCCCTGAAGTGTTTAATACACACTGCACAGAGAACTCACCTCTTTGATTCATTAAAACATGTGCTCATTGCACGCATCAGCCACGGGAAAGCTGAGGGGGAAAATGAAATCACAATGATGAAAAGCTTTTTTAAGCTTCAAAAGGAAAGTGTGCTCAGAGATGCTCCATTTAGCATGGAAGCAGTGACAGAGACAGCGCCCAAACCCAAATATCCTGGGAACTGATATTCTGTCAGCAGAGGGGTCAAACTGTGACCATCATCTGGATGGACACTCAGCACTGACCTTCATTTTATTGGTGTTATTTCCAAATCTGCCTTTTTTTTTTGCTTGCAGAGCTGCAAATGCCCAGCACCTCGAGGATCTGTATCTTGTTCACTTGTTCAACTCCAGCCTTTTGACACATTCCTGAACAGCATCTTTCAATTCAAAGAGGGTCTGACCTGAATGACTTGATGTAATCTGGCAGCCTTAATCATCCTAAGGTGTTCTCTGGAATACCTGCTCTGCATCTCCAAGTGCCTTGCCCAGACACAGAGAAACGGGTGGTGTAACTGGGTAGAAATTCACTAGTTTGCAACACCAATGATGTTACACGGCTGGATAGCCTGGCCAAATACACAGAAAGTCCCTTTTATTCACCCAGATCAACATTTCCAGGAACAATTTCGAGGAAGAGATGAGGCCTGGACACGGGTTGCTGCACCCAGTGCAATGTAAGTTAAGAGAAGGAGAGAGTATTTCTCCAAGTGCTATTCATGAACACACCTCAGACACACCCACAGACACCGCAGATACAAACCAAAATACCACACACATAACAGCCTTAAAGCTAAGGAGAAAGAGAAGGCCCTTTGCTAATTTTCTAGGTAGCAGCAAGTGTGATATCCCCCTTTGGAAAGAGAGTTGGAAGCCAGTGGCAGTAAGAGAAAAACTTAGCTGTACTGGCCTGGGAAGTTTATGATTAGCATGGGAGGTCTGAAGGCTGCTGATCATACAAAAATAACATTTCACTTTGATGCACGTCTATCGACTCTCACTATATTAAAATGTTTTCTTTTCTAAATGTGGGTTTCAGCTGCTCTGTCTGGCCACCATGTGACATGAAAGTGAAGATTTTTATGTAACACATAGTTTTTCTAATCAGTATTTCGTATAAGAGAAGTTAGCAAATGCTGAATATTCTGTGTGCTTTTGTGCTTGCAGTGATTTAAAGACTTCAGCCTAACACAAAATACTCATTCCTGAAGACTGGAATAAAAAGCCCAGGTTTACCACTAGAACCAAAACTGAGTGGACGGTTGTGATTTTTTAAAAATGAAGCCACAGAACTGCATAAATCAAGATCAAAATTGCACAGTAAAAGCATAGGAACCACCAGAACGCTGACCATACATGCTCCATCAAACATCCCCAACAGAATGCACTTGTGTGTTGGCACAAGTACAGCACCCTGAGGCTTTGTGCAGTAAAACCATTAGACACAGACAGTAGGAAACAGTGTTCCTCAGAAGGGTTTTTGTATTTGTGATAAATAAACTCATGGATTATGTAAGTCAAAACTTTCTTTGCAGCTGCCTTCAGTATTTTTTCAGCCAGAGGCCAACAACTCTTTACAAATGTGCCACCTCAGCCCTTCACGGGAGGGTCTGGGATTGGATCACTAAACACGGGGTGTCTGAAATCAGATGTACAGCAAGAACGAACTGCAGCGGCAGTGGGAAGCAGTGAAGGGATGTGTGTCTGGAGGAGGAGGCAAAGCTGCTGCAACTCACAGCTCCATGTTTTGTTGCTATACAGCATGAGAAGCTCCCTCAGTCCTCTCATTGTGCAATACGAGAGAACTTAGTGGGGCCTTGTGTTGGTGACAACAGACAGGGACTCTGAAAAGCCACATTCTCAGACCAGAACACAAGTGAAATGAGCTGTCTGTGCTCCTAGATGGACATCCACATAGAAATACAATTCAAAATCAAGTTTAAATTTTAAGAGCAGCATTGAAGGAAGACCGAGTTTCACAATTTTGGAGAAATAAGTGAATTTAGAGAATTAGAGAAATTAAGAGAAATCTGACACAGACAGAAAAGCCAGCAGGCTGTGATGGTTTGATTTGAAGATACAGTTCCAATCATCCCTTCCAAAGCTGCAGTGATTTCACATTCAACATTCCTTCTGGCTGATCCCTAAATGAAGTGAGAAATGAGAACCAGAAGTATTAAAAGTTTCCTAGATCCCACATCCACAGTGACAGCTTCCCTCTTTCCCAGTCTCCGTGCAGTCATTGCCAAGGAAATCCCAGAAGGGCCTCTGTGGGTCTTTGCTGCTCATGTGTCTGTTTTCCAATTAGAGAGTCCTTGTGACTTTTGTGCAATGTCCTTTCAGATCATGGCCCCTGGTTATTTCTGCAAGATTTTTCTTCTGGCCCAACAGTTACTTGCAAACAAAGTCTTTAGAAGGCTTTGAGTATTGGCTCTCTACAACATTCTCGTTAAGTTCTTTACCAAAACACTTTTGGTGATCCCCAGTTCTCTCAGGCAGACACATTTTGAGTCCTACGCAGAAGCTGACACAGATCCCAAACATTCAAAGCTGACAGTTTATACGTGCACAGTAATATATGTTGACGAGAGCATGAACTCCACAAACCAAGAAAACTGAAGAGATTCATTTAAAATTCACATTACACAGCTTGAGATAAGCTTCTGTATGAACTATTTGTCAAAGACAGCCACATGATTCTATGATCAATAGCTGGTAACACCAGGGAAATTTAATATACATATGCAAGTAAGCTGGAAATTATTTTAGACTGCTGTCAGTATGCAAACAAACCAAAATGAAAGCTAAACAGAATGTTCTTTGTAATAGCTGAAAAAAGGAAGGGCACATTTCAGACAGCTATGTCACTGAATGTCTATTGAACATGCTTCTACAAAGATAATATTAATTTTGCCCATGACTGTAATGGGTAATTAATTAAGTGGCTGATGTGAACTCATTAATGGCTTTTTGTTTTCCTCGCTTCCTTCTTCCCTGTCTTTTGTTCTACATTCTTTTATCCAACAAACAGAACAAAATCTGGCACAAACATCAGTCTCTGATCAACTAAAGAACCCAAACCAGGCAACCTTTCAACCGAAACCAACAGGATTACACAACACTGGGGGAGCTGTTGATTTAATGGAAGAAGCACAACATGGCATATTTAAGATACTCAGCTTTGCCTCATGCAACATTAAATTCACTTGACTTATCAAGGAGCAAAGAGCCCAGGCGTGACGAGACTTCAAATACTGTGGACAATTTAGCATCTATTAAAAGGTTATGAAAGATGCTCTGATGACATTCATGTTGTCAAGCACAGCTTTGTCTGTTCTAACCCACATTTAAACATTTTCATGAGCATTTTCCTCACCGTGTTTTCAAAACTTTAACTTTTCACCACATTGCTTTTAAGCTGTGGGCTAGTGCTTATAATCTGTGGTTTTATACCAACTGGACTTCTGCTTCTGGCTACACAGCTTTAAGAGCTGACTGTAGTTTAGTTCAGATTGCAGACCACAAGTCAGAATTAGTATGGAAGATAGAGCAAGAGAAGAACTTATAACACCAATTAATGCCATGAATTAATTCAGGCTGACATCTTATGTCATTACTGCCCATTCAAGCATAGTAAGAGAGCAACAAATGTTAGACATTTTACAATATTTCAAACTGAACTTTTAAACATTGAAAGTTATTGGTGGTCTGAGCTGGTCATAAACTAGTAAAAATTTTGTATTTTAATTAGGTGCTCCATCAAAAAACCAAATGCTTTATCCTTCCCAAAGCCAGGCTAACTTTGGGTGTTTTACAGATTATTCCCAATGTTGTTTTCATACATGAACAGTCTAGCTGTCTGTAGAGTAATAACTTTTTAACCAATGTTACTACATAAAAATATGACCATGCAGGTATCCACTACCCATCCTCTGGCACAGCAGCCTCTGAAACAGAGAGCAGGGAATAAAGGGTGCCTTGGAACTCTGGAAAGGCAAGAAGGCAGCATTAGTAAGTTTGCAAATACGAACATTCCAGCCGGATCGAAGTGTGCACAGAAAAGGGCCATTAAAAATGGCAAAACAAAGGATTAGATTCTTTCTGCACTATGTTCTTATTCCCTGTGCAGAGTTTTTTTCTAGCTGTGTGGTCCCTTGGCTAAAATGAAAAACATTCCTGGAGGACTTTCAAGACTGTAGTGATGAGGAGTAAGGAATAAGAAGAGGCGAAAGAACGGCTCCCGAAGCAGGGACTGACTCTGGTAGGAACCACAGCATGAGCTGCTAAGGGAGTGCAGGGAGCTGATAACAGGAGGAGTGGGAGTTTGAGTAATACTCATGATTAACTGAGAGGAGAAAATGGAAGTCTGATGATTAAAAACAGTGCAGGAACTAAATGGTTTAGAGGTAGAGCATCAGTGCATCAGTGGGAGCCCATGGGAAATGCCTCTTACTGGGATCTTGTGAAATAGGGAATGTAACATTCCTTTAGTTGCATTTACTAGCACTGTGTGTCCAAGCAAAGACATTGGGAATAATACTTTTGAAGTGATCAGCTCAGGAAATACTGAAAGAGATTATATAAAATTATTCAAATGATATAAAATGCTGGCCAAATGGGCAACGAGGACAAAATGGAAGTGAAAACCATCTTAGGATAATGAACAGCAAGTAAAATATGCTCTATTAAAAACCCAAACAAACACTTTCTGGCAAGACACAAACAACAGCTAATCAAGAAAAAGTTCACAATACCATGGACTTCTTTTGTAGAACACCTTCCTGAGGAGCAGCCAAAATCTACACCAGCACCAAAAACACTATCTAAGAAAAGATGATGAAATCCATTTAGTCAAGAAGCCACTTTGCCCTTAGGGAAATTTTCAAAAGCACCTCAAGCACAAAATAACCCCAGAGCAAGTCAACACATCTGCTGTGTTTATCTTTCCCCAGTGCTTTGAGAAAATCTATCTCATAAAGAAACAAGAATGTAAAAACATCTTTCAGTCCTCTTTCTCACTGAAATGACTGTTCCCTTATTCAGCATTAGACTTCTCATGTGCTTCTGAGAGAGCTGCTCTTCAGTGGGTAAGAACTTTTTTACTTATCTGGAGATTAAACTTGGCATTTCAAATCACAAACGTATTTTTAAACTACTTTACTAGAAAGCATTTTAGTTCAGTATTTCAAAATCAGAACAAAGCATCCATGAGTAAGTAATTGGAACACTCTTTTTAAACAAGGCCACAGTGCCTTCAGGACCCAGCAGCTCCCATGCATTGCTGGACAAGGCAGAGACACCCAAGGTGGCCTTCAAGAGCTCTGCTCCAAATACAGAACATAATTTAGGTGTGACAAGGTAAACCAACAACTACCAAGTTGGTTCCACCAGTGTTCCAAAAGGAAGATCTCCCAAAATCTCCGACCTTGTGCCCAGAGCTATTACAGCTGGCACAGCACTATGAAAGAAATGCTCCAGAGGACTGAGAGAGAAGAGTTTGTGCAGGAAGCCTGCAACTGTTTTTAAAATGAACTCCCAATTACATTTTACATTTTGTTTGCAATCGAATTCTCATTCTTTGTCTCTCAATGAGAGCTTCAAAGAAAAAAAAAGAACTATCAATGAAAAAAAAAATTAAGCAGCAAATTATGTGGTCAAAAGTGGAAAACCTCTGGCTTTTTATTTTCCACATCCCCACCCTACAAGTAGATTTCATAGCTTTCAGATTTCACAGCTTTCGTTAATGTTGTTCTTAAACCTGAGGAGAACACACGAGCCAATTTCCTGCTGCTCTGGGGTGCCTGTACCCCTGGAGGGTTTCAAGCTGGCCCTATAAACAGCCATGGAGGTCACCAGTGCTGGAAGAGCAGAGGGCTGGAATTGCTCAGCCTGAGCTCTGGGCAGCTGTGCCAGCTCTGGGACACAGTCCCCCTGTGCCAGGAGTCAGGTTTCTCCACACAAGGTTCACTGGCACCGGTGCCAAGGAATTAACCAGAGACTCAAGTCACTGCAGGGTTCATATGATTCCAAAAAATCTGCACACAGTAAACTGTAAACTACTAAGCCTTCTAAAACCTTATTATAGAAATTAATTACTCCTGAGCAGAAGGCAGGCATGCTAAAATGCTTTCAGAACCAAAATATTCTCTAGCTGATAGCCCCAGGCACAGCTGCTGAAATAATCGTCCACCCTATGAAAACTGAGGTTTCCTGGGAAAAACTTCCCCCAAAGATTTGCATAAATCAATGCACCCACTCAGCACAAACACCACGGAGCAACACCCAGAGGTTCCTGCTGCCAGTTCCCCATGGAGTACAGAGCTGCCCTGCAGCCAAAGACGGTACATTTTGCAATTTTTTCATACAGTTATTTCTAAAGAAATGCCCCACTTGATACTTTGCAGGCAGATGCCACTCACTCTGTCCTCCTTCAGCCTTGCCAGATGCCAACCTGCCCTGTACAGCCATAGATTTAACAGGGTGACTGCATGCCTTTCTGAGACAGTACCAGGCACTCAGGAGGCTACAAATTACATCGTGTGGCTACAAAGCCTCTGGATGGCAAGGAGCAAGAGCCAAGAAACCTCCTATCTGTCTGCCAAAAAACATGGCAAAACATCACTTCAAAGCAGCTGTAAATAGATTATTGGAGCTCAAGAGGCTTTTGGCTGCAAAGCTTTGCCTGGATGTCATATACATACCTCAGGCTCAGGGGTGCCACTTTAACTATTATCTTACAAGAGAAGAAAAGAAAAAAGAAAAAAAAAAGGAAAGTAAAAATAAAGGTACACAGAAGAGAGAAAGCTGCTGAATCAAATCTCTCTGCAGGGACACCACATCATCTTCTGGATCAGGAGAGGGAAATACAGTCAATACTCCCTGGGTCAAACCCACAGTACAATACTCTGTCTAGTGTAAGAAAAGCACTGCAGCAAATGGGCCTGGATCACTGACTTCTGGCTTTCACAGCATCCACTAAGTTCTTTCTGGAGGGTTTTAACCCAGAAGCTTGTTATGAAGTCTACCACGCTTACAGAACTGTCAGTCCTCCCTCTTCTTCCACTCCAAAATGTCCCTGGGGTCAGCAATGTCATACTTAGTGTGGTGGAGCCCCCAGCAAGAGCAACAGGTAATACACTTCTCTAGTGACGTTTCTGAAATGAAGCTCATTACAACACACACATTGATCACAGGCATTTTGGTTTCCATCAATATCGTTAGCAATAATACAGCAGCAAGCCTAAATATGGCAGTCCAAGAGAAAAGGCTGTAGTTATTAACTCTGAAGTACTGAAAAACTCAAAACCGAGAATGCTAAGACAGGAGACATTTACAAACACCAAAGAGCAACACCAACATCAAATTACTCAGCTTTTGGGCCCAAACTATCAAGTTAAATTACATTGTACTAAAAATACTACCAGAAATATACTGCCAAAATAGTAATAAAAAAAGCTCCAAGCAACAGGAAAGGCTTAAAATGAAAAAGAGTGGTGTACACATGCTAGTCTCAGACAGTAGAAAAAAAACTACAGACGTAATTTTATCTGCTCTACTTGTTTTGCAGCAGAAATACAAGACACAAAGTACTCAGAAAAACGCAGTTGGGTCTATCAGCTATACCAGAGCACTGAAACCTGATGCTCCTTTTGCAGGTACATTTGCAAACCCCACTGTTTTAGATTAATCTCTGGCAGTAACCTGGTGGGAGTATGTGAAGGGATTAATATCTGCCTGTGTTCTCTTAGTACACCTTTAAAACTCCACAAATACAAAGAAGTACAATCCAGCAATTTGTAAGACACACAACTTATTCTTTGCTGAACAGAGAATTCATGTGTTTCACTATTAAATCCCAAAACTTAAATTTATGCATTTCCCTGAACTTCTCAAGTGCCCAACTCAAAACAAAAAAACATAAATATGCACACCAAAAAACAAAAAAGAGAAACCTTGTAATTCCAACACACTTCTTCATTCTCATAAGCCTTAGTACTAACCCATTTATTCCCTAAAGGAGTATGTATTTCCTAAAGGAAAAATTCAGTCAGAAACAGCAGCAGAGAGCAATTAAACAGTATCACAGCACTCGGTCCTTTTGGGCTCGTTATTTTTTACTTTCAACAAATTTGTAACTGTTATTTGAAGTCTGAAGCCAACTCGACCTTACAGCTGGAATAAAACACTTGACAGTCTGGCATCTGCAAAGCTTTCAATTATATAATACCTGATACTGTGTAGAGCAGATGTTCTCCAGCTAGAGCCCACTGCCCTCGTGAGACCAGTAAAGACCTCCTAGGGCACTGCAGAGTTTCTTGATTTCGCTTGTAAAGCCTGTGCAGTTCCCTAACCAGCCTTGCTGGAGGCAGGGAAGGGTCACCAGAAAAACCAGCTCTTCAAAGGTGAGGAGAAGTTCCTCTGACTTCACAGTCCCCACACAAGTGCCAGCTGAAGGTTTAAAATGCTTCCATGACTTAAAACCTGAACAGTATTTATTTTGAACGTGGCATGGCAATGGAGAAAATACGGATATGGAAGCCTTTCTTTTATGTCCTTCTTTGGGGAGTTATTTGGGCAATCTGGATGGCCTGGGCTTGTTGCTGTGCTGCCCACAGAGTTCCTGCTGTGTTCCCAGAGAGCCAGAGACAGCAGCGAGTGCAGGGACCCTGAAGCTTTTCCTGTCCTGCCATGGCTTTTGGCCTCCCCCTCCTCAGCAGAGCCAGACACTTCTCTGCCACTTGGAGAGCCAGAAGGATCACATGGAACTATTTGGAGATCAGGAGACAAAGGTCAGCTCCCACAGCTGGGAGGGCTGTGGGTTTACTGGCAGCAGGTCCTCAGTGCAGAAAAGACCCAAGCATGGGTTTTGCTCTGCAAGTGAGGGCAGGCTGGGTAAGTCCATCTCACTCTCACAGCATATGCTGATCACCAGATCCCTCAAAGGCTTCAGGTCACAAACAGATTTATTTGCTCCTTAGTTTGAATTAATTCTGTTTGATGGAAAACAGTCACAGCACTGCTTTGTTTGCCTGAATGCAGATTTCTGCTCGGGAACCACCGAGAAGCCAAAGAGAATTTTACATTCAGAAGCAAGGTCACTGAAGGAAATGGTGAGTTTGCAGTAGCCCAGTAAAAACACAGAGCTGAAAGCCCCATGTGAGTAGTTGCCAGATTTCAGAATGATGCTGTCCAAGATATGATAAGATACTGCCACCATAACTCTCTATTAGGTTGACTGCAATTCAGTCCCACCAAAATAAACTAAAATATACAGCATGTGCTGGACTTCCTATTTCAGTAAAACAGCAAAGCTCACTATTCCCTGAGGATTTTGTTTCATTAATTACTTTTTTGCATCCACTGTAACTTTTTTCCCCATTAAATATATATTTGTGATTCTATCCATGCAAGGTATATTGGGTAAGCGTTTTTATTAGTGTATCTGTGCTTAGAAATGCTTCCTTATGTTCTAAAACTCAGTCAGTCAGTAAAGCTTCAATTCATCAAAGCACTTAGGCCTGCACCTAACTCCAAGTATGCACCTAATCCCATTGACTTTAATGGCACTGCTTACTTGCTTAGTTAGGCATGCATTTAAAAATCAAGGTCCAAGTAAGCATAATTGTGCTCTTTGGCCTGGACCCAAGCCCCTAAAAAAGGAGAAAGCAGAATGGAGAATAAATGTTCAGCAAAGCTGTAAGAGGGCACAGCAGCTTTCTAGGGAATATGCACAAATAATTCATTTAACTATCTTTACAATAATAACAGTTGGCTGGCAATCTAGCTATTGAATTCCACCAAGATATTTCCAAACCCAAACTGAGCACTTTTAGGAGCACTTATTCAATACAGGTGTTGGAAACCATAAGTAAAGGAACAAGCATTTCCTCCAGGTGTGTTTATGCTGTTTCCCACCACTCACCCAGTTACTGAGGAACATTTGCCCAATGCTGCTGAGCAATGACACCTTCCTCTCTTGTCACTGGGCTGAACTTTATATAAAATGGTTTTAGAACAATGTATGCTAAGCCTAAATTTGGAATACCACTGAAAGTAATCAAGAATTCTGTCCTGCAGAACTTCTACACGAATTCAATGCTTCTCTGGGTTTCATTCAACAGAGAGCTTTACAAATCCCTATGTGAATGAGCTGTTTGACCAAATTTTGTCCCAAAAAGTGGAAATACGTTTGTAACATTAGATGTTGTGATGAACAGGGAAGCAACAAGTGGAGTCACACGGTCCTGTATCCTCATTATCAGGTATCTCTTGGAGTCACATAAACCAGCATCTGTTCCACTGGACAAACTACTAAAAATTTACTGCCACTTCTACTTACTTTTTGTTATTGATCATCTTTTGTTGTCTGCTCCACAGGAATTTAAAAATTAAGCAGTTTGGATCAATTTAAAAATACGCACAATGTTTGGGGTTTTTTTTAAGGAAAACACAGGCATCAAACTAAAATACATTCACAATAACCATTTCACATTTTAAAATACTTGAAATAAAATAAAAGAAGTAAAAAGCTGACTTAAAAACCATACTGGATACCAACAGGAACCTCTTCCTGGCTTCCTGGTACTCCTCAATGCCCAGAGTGAGGGCACACACTGAGCACACGGAAATCCCAGGACCTAACAAGACTTAACAAAATTGTCCTGTGTGTTCTCAAGCTGATGTGAATGTGGGATGATGTTTTAAACTCCTCAGCCTTTTGTGCATGAGCTGCTCAAGGCTGAGGCAAAGAACAAGAAGGACAAAGGTTCAACAGCCTTGCCATGGATACTTCCTTGGACTGGGATAATTCCCAAAGCAATGGGACAGAGCTCCAAATCCCACCAAATTCAATACAATGCCAAAACTGGAAACAATCTCAAAGCCCTTTAAGGCTGGTAAGAGATGGAAGATGCTTCCAAAAATGAGTCTTTTCAACATTTTCCAACAGGCTGCCTCCAAACCATTGTAGCAACTAGATAATCTAATTAATCAGTTGCTCAAGAGCTGTGGTGGTTTTTGCCAAAGCAAAGCACACCACAAAAATCTTATAAACAGTGTTTCTAATCTCTAAGCAGAGCCCTTGGCATTGGGATGGGCTTTGGGACAGAAACACCAAAGCAATGTATTGGAGACACTAAACGAGATGCCTGAAAGACTCATTCAAGATAAGACCACCTTGCAGCTGGTCTCATCTAGACCACGGAGTTGGAAAAACTCCATAGAAAAAAAGATATTACATTACTTTTTTTCCTTTTTCTTAAAAAAAACCCCAAAAACAAACCAAAAAACCCCACACAATGCAAGCAGTGAGACTGAGGACTTCCGACTTCTTCCCTTTGCATCACTGATGTTTCAAAAGCCAGAAGTGGCAAAGGTAGAAGAAGCCTCTAGGACATGAAGTGGCAATAGTTTAATTCATATTATAAAGATTATTTAAAAATACCTGAGGACTGAGGTTTTTCTGAGACTGACAAGTCCTCCTGATGCTTTTTAACAGTCAGGGCAGATAAAGATGACACGGTTCTGACAAAAACAAACCCAAAAGCTTTCTGTTTCCTAAGGCTGGAATAGTTCCCTCTCAGAACAGCACCTACACATCTGACAGTCCAAAGGACCAAATACCTGACAGATGAGACTTTTATACCCTTTTATACAGTAGTTACTAAAAAGTTTAACATAAGAACAACTGCACATTTTCTGAGGGATCAAGTTTCAGTTCTTCTTCTACTTTGCTCAGCAAAGCTGCCTTGCAGGAGAAAAATAAGATGAAGCCATTCTTTTAACAATGACTCATAGTGCAAAAATATGCCTGAAGCTTTTCTTAAGTACTGTTTTTACTAATATAACTAGAAAAGCACAAGACTTGAAACTCCTATTACATTAAATTCACAGAAAGTACATCAAGGTTTGCTTGTACTGGCTCCTGAAGAGGACAGACACACATACTGCTTTAAGTATCGGGTACAATTTAAAGGTTAAGCAACACTCTTAAAAAGCTCTGCATTTTGGAGTGCAGCAAGACCCAGTTAGTTATCACTGCTGTCCATGATCTCCTTTTGGACTGTCTTAATTGGTTCTGACCACTATCTGGTCTTTATTAGAAAAACCAGCAGCAGCAAAGCATCCATGATGTATATTTTCCACCAAGCTGATTTTTAAACCTAAAACTCCTGTAGCTCCATAATGAATCTGTTAGATCACCTTCATATTTTGTTACTGATGGAGGAAACACTGCACAGGCAAGATTAATCGTTCTGCAAAATCATATGAAACAAGCAATGACATTTATATAGAAATTTTATTCCAAAAATTCTTAGCCCTGCCCTTTTTTGATATATATAGATTTAGTACTTCATTTATCACTGAGATGGGGACAGTACTCAAATGAAGACTAGAATAAAGCATGAGCAACTAATACATAAGGAAAACAAACAATTATATCAGAATCTGTTTCATCCCACTTGATTTTGCTGCTGAAAACAGCAATGACCTCAGAGCTGTAGGGAAGGTGGAAGAAAATCACCATGTAAAAGTATTACTTGCAAAAGAGCAACCTTCTTGTAAAATGTCTTGCTCTCCTGCAAAATGGAAATTTAAGCCTTCTAAGTATACCAGAAGGGGAAAACAACCCTACAAAAGCAATTCCAAGCTCCAGCCTGGCCTCAGTAGCTGTACAAATGCATTAGTGTCCATAACAGAGGTGAAGGACCCTGGAGCAGAGAGAGTCCACCCCAAACATTGTGGAGTTCAGAAGTCATGTCCGTCACGCCGACTCTGTGCTGGCCAAGGGGCTCAGCACGCTCCAGGCACGGAAGATAAACTGCATCTGCCACATCCAGCCCACTCTAAACAAACAAAGCTTGCAGCAATAAAATTTATTTGTTTTAATAAAGCTCTGTGGGCTGTAAAACAATATCCTTGCGCAGGTAGGATTTCCACAGGTCAAAGACTTTGCAGTCATGCCCCGTTTCTTGAAATGTGAGCGTAAACTGCAACAATCCCTTTAAAATGAAGGCTTGCCATGGTAGGAGACACATCCAATTACGACAACTATTTTCCAGTCTTACAGAGTATTTTAGGCTGCTTCCATGCAGGGCACTGTACCTCCTTAAGGTTTAAATGCTGGATGGTCAGACATTAATGCAGTTTCAATATTTCTTCCATTCAATACAACAATAATGAGATGGAAAGATTGTGCTTCCTTGTGACACTCAAGGCTTGTGCAAGGCCACCTGAATCTATTTGAGGAGTTGTTTCCTCCCTCTCAGCCAACACTGAGAGGAATGTTTTAAAATTAAGGCTCAAAATTTAGGGTCTAACTTGCCTGTGTTCATATTTTATTTAATAAACTTTAATGAATGTGTATTTCCTCAAATGTCTCAATATTTCACATTCCTTCTGCAATTTTACTACTGAAGATAAACTTTTCCCTATGTGTGCTGTTTATGAGAACCTTAAATCATGAAACAACTGTATAAGTGTGAGACTTATTTTTTTAAAAGTGGGACAGATTAGCCAAGTTCTTCTTCAGCTTTAACCACATATATAACAACAAAAAAAGAGATCTGGTCTATCAACACAAACCCCAAAGAGATGTTGTGCAATGGCTAAGAGAAATTCACACATAGTGGGTTTTGCACTTAAGGACTAAAAATCATGAAAACCCCAAAATCCGTTTCTACTTCACATAAAGCCCTACCTGTGTGTGTGTATGGTACCTCTGGCTTGAATCACCTGAAGAAAAACATTTAGTAAGACAAAAATCTAGAATTTTTACCTCAAGATGATTGAAGTGTTGATCAAAATAGCTTCATTTAGCCCCTAAAATATAGAAATATGCCTAAGCAATGTGGAATCATTAAAGAAACAAGAAGATGGTTTTCCAGTGTTATTAATTTGTTGCCATGAGTATTCTTACTGAAGTGACAACTTCCTCAGGAACAGAAAGGATCTCCTGAACCCCTGATGGACCAGCTGGAGGAATCAGAGGCCCAAGATACCTTTCTGATGCTGTCCAGAAGGTCAGTATCTCAACCTCCAGCACAAAAGTGTATAGACCTAATTAATTTTACCCTAAAATAACTTTTGACAGCAATGAAATTACTAAAAATTGATCAATCTGCTACGGGATTTGTTGAGATGCAGGCCTGAGTACCCTTTTAATAATTATGTTTACTCCATTTTCCTTTATCAGCTGCTGCTGTCCCCCAAGGGAATAGTGTCCCTGCTGCTTTGGATCATGAGAACTACCAGCAAAATTCAAAGAGGTGTTCTAAAAGATCCCATTTTTTCAGAATATTGCTTTCTTTTAGGAAATGTCATTTTTCATTATGAGTAAAATCAATACTCAAGCTCCAGCTAATACTGCAATTGAATGTTAATGCAGAGGAGCAGAGCTACAGTAATTGTAGGCCCCTTCACCCCCAGCAATGAAAGGCAAACCTGTTATCTGAAGTGTTGAGCTGCAGCAGTTCCAGCCTGCATTATTTCCTACTTGACATGAACCAGCACCACAGTCACAGGTGGGTCCTGTTTTCTGGGCAAGCTGCAATAACCTTTTCCTTGTGTGTAAAGGCTCACAGCCCTCTACAGAAACCAGCTTGGGGTGCAGGGAATAAACATGGACAGGAAGGCAGAGAAAGTGCCTGTCACAGAAAAGCTTGGGGACAGAGGAGTGATTTTACTCCCAACTAATTTTTAAGTTGCTCACTAGGATTCTGCAGATATTTTTCATATTTGCACAGGGACTAAACCGATATGCACATTCCCCCCTCTGTCCCCACAGTTCCTCGTCCATGACCTCGATAAGAACAAGCCACACTCCACATAAATAGCATCACCAGCAGCCCAATATCAGTGACTAACAAGCCTCTGACATTTCTGATTTCTGGAAGGTTAACATCCCAGCACATGACTTATTACAATTATAGGCATAGCTCTAGCATGGAAAGGGAAAGGCAATGTCTGTAAAAATATTTTCTATTTTACAAGAGAAAACAGATCTTTGTTTCAAAGTCATCTTTCCCTGCTATGAGATACATAATTCCTAATTTCCACCACATAGGATTTGTTAAAACTGCACAGAAGCCAAACTACACTAAAGCACTGCCAGTGGAGCGTTCGGATTGCTGGACTGGGGGCACAACAACTTTCACCTTGGCCAAGTGTTCACTTCATGAATTGCACTTGGATGCCACATCAGGCTGCCTCAAACTAAAAGGCTGACAATGTCACATGGCAAACATTATTGATACATTTAAATGCACCGTAATATAAAAATAAAACCTATCCAGTAGGTTTTTACAAGAGGCTTTGAACAGCTCAGGTGCCTTTGTTACAAAGAGGGCACAAGAGGTGATTCACAAGTGTTTTGATGACTCCACTGAGCAAGGTATAAATGCTCTGTGGCCATAGAAAGGATTCAGTATGTCAGTCATCTGTAATAATATCCCATTCGTTCTGTTTTGTTCAAGTTCTGACACTATTTCTGTCAATGTGAAAAATCTGTTGTTGCAGTAATAAAATGTCTGAGACCCTCAAATAATCTTGTAAATCAACAGACTTTAGTAGGGGTTTGAACTCACCCTACTGGTTTTGTGAAGTCTAAGCCATTAAGTGCATGATCTTGTCAGTCTGTGATTGCTCTCTGTAACCATGGAGGCTGGAGATTTACATTATTTTAAATTAAAAACTAAATTATCTTACATTCCTGTGACTCCAGCCTGCAGGACTGTAAGAGTCAAACACCATGGCACTTGCAGGAGAAAAAAGAGAACTGTCAATATGTAGAGGCGGTTTCACTGCAAAGCCACATGAAAATTTCAGGTTCTGTTAAAAATTCCATTTCAACCAAGTTTGAACAAGCTCATTTTGATCTAGTTGTGTGCCATTTTACAGTCTCTGGTCTAATCTCATTAAACTTCACAAACTGAGGTGGTACCAGATGGCATCCAGAAGAATTTTTCATTTTGAGCTTTGGAGAAAGCTCAAAACCCTTTTGGGAAAACTTACCCAATGTGAAATTTAAACTGAAGGGAACTCTGTATAGACTCCTGTGAAACTAAATTGTATCTTGTAAACAACTTGTAAATGTGAGCTCCTGCATCCAAATTGCAGCTCTGGTCTCAGCAAGGGGTTAAAACTCAAATTCTTGCTCTCCCTGTGAATATTCTCCCATACCTTTGTTCTGGTCAAAGACCAAACACAGCTTTTTGCAGATCAACATGTTCAACACGTACAGAAAGTATACAGAAAATGGTTTGTTCCAGTGAAGCACGACACTGCTGTTAATTCACCATTAGGGCTCACAAATAATAACCCTATGAAACAAGGATTTGGCTCACTATTCCCATTTTGAGATGGAGAATCCAGGCATTAAAAGCACATTTGGGATGAAGATGCTTCATGTGGAAGACAGGAGAACCAGTTCCCATCAGGCCACCCAAAGGAGGGCAGTCACAATACCACTGGGCTCCACCCTGGTTAAAATCTCGGGTTTTAACAGAGCCTGAAAAAGAGCTTTGGGTGCAGTTTGCACACTCAGGTACCCTCACACAGCGCTGCAGCAACACTGACCAAGGAGGTGAAAGGGAATATGGAAGGTCACCCAGGACCAGCCCTGCAGGTGTGGTGGAACAGGGACCTGCACCTACAGCAGCCCTGGAAGCAAACCAGAGCCACTCTGCTCGCCCAGGATTCCAGCCCAACAGCACCTCCCAGCTCAGTGGTACCTTCTCCACAGCGTTCATTAACATCTCAGGCATATTTTAAAAGAGAACAGCTGCCCAACCCTCTGCTCTGGGTGCATCTCTGTGTATGCAAGTGCTGCATGAAAACAAAAACACATGCACAACAGAACTACTGTCTGCATGTACCTCCCTCCCAAGGATTTAGTTATTCATGTGACAAGTGTGCCCATCCCAGCCTATCAAAATTGTAATTCTTGTTTTAGCAGAAGTGCCTAAAAACATACTGGACCATTTCCAGGCTCTAAAGTAATATTATAATATAGTTAAACAAAAACAAAGGCTAAATACTTAATTTCCTGTAGACCAGATTTCCAAGATTGCTGTTCCAGTTTCCTGATTAAATAATAGGTATTCTGGAATATTCTGTTACAGTTATTAGCATTTTCAATTTGCTCCTAAAAAGCAACAAAACAAAATTAAGCATTTACTTACTCTCTGGCTCCTTAGTAAAAACCAGCTTTGGTCAGACAGCATTTTTCTGCACTGTCATCACTTTCTAAAATTCTTCAACTTCCATTAAGACCTCTGGGTTATTGACTTCTGATAGTACATCTCAATTAATTTAAAAAACCCAAGAGAATCCTACAGAATGTAAATTCTGAAGTTTCTGAAATGACTAAATTGTAATAAAATGTTCATGAAATCAGTGATTCATCAGTAGTAACAGTAATTAAAATATTACTAATGCTCACATGTCACCAGGTGGTTCATTGGTACTACCAAAAATAAAAATAAAAAAGAGATGAGCAAACCTTTAGCAATAAATATACTTTCACACTGTAATTCTAAGAAGTCTGACTTGAAGAGGAGGTCTGAAATATCACACAGCACAATTGCTACCACAAAGGAGCAAAGGGTTCTCCAACTGCAAACACAGGAACAACCCTGATCTCCAGACCATGGACATCATAGGACACAGCACAGACTGAACTGACAGAGAAAGCAACAAAAATCAAACTGAAATTAAACACTAATTCCATTTACTGTTACAATTATTGTTTTAGCACTCACCTCATAAATCCTTACACATGCAAGCCTTTATTTTCCCCCACAAATGTTCACAAATAGCCTCTCTTCTACTTCATGGACCCACCTGCCATGAGAACACATCACTCACTCTGCTAAATGAGCTCCTCCAGCATCCATGCATTGTCTTTTAATTGATTTGGAATAAACTACAGTCATTACACACTTATAGCACATTCCAGCCCCACTGCAGGTTAAACTCTACTGACAGCAAGCTTTACTAACACCATGCAAGCAAGCAGAGGCAAAGACCACAACCAAATGAGAATGTCCATAAAATATGTGACACCATACCAAGCCTGCTCTAATACTCTACAATCCTTTTTTCATTCTCCTTGCTTTTCCTGTGCTTATCATAACAAAATTATTTGTGATTATTTACAGTGACACTTCTAGTATAAACATTATCAGACAGCAATAATGTCAAGAACAGCTTCTTCATTTTAATTTTTGTGAATGACAGAACAAATCAAGCAAATCAAGTTCCCCTATCCAGCATTTCCCTGTGACAATGGGACAGAAGTGATGCTGCCCACTCAGAGCCTCTGCTGACACACAGCACCCAGGGAAAAGCCTTTTTGGGAGTCCCAACCTTATCACCACAAGGAGATGCTCAAAGTCAAATGGCTTGAACATTTCCAAGTCCTGATCTCTAGTACAAGAAACATAATTGAGCCAATTAACAGCAAAGAAATCCTGTAATTAAAAACACAGATTTTTAATGTTATAATTTATAATTTAGGACTAATTGTGATGTTTTCACCCATGTTCTAAAGAGGAGAACAAGAATGACTACTTATGCAGCCAGTCCTCTTCTCCCTAGCTTTGTCTTCTCCCTAGCTTTGTCCCCATTGCTTGCTTGTCCAGGTGTTTAACAGACCCCTTCCCTCTGAGTTTCAGACCCTTGCTTCTGCTACACCCCTCTTTGTTTCTCTGCAATAAAACCAAAATGACTTTGTTTCCTTTTGCTATTTAACCTCCTAAGAGGGGTCTTGCACCAGCTACATGATTTTCTTCTACAATTGCTTTGCCATGCATTCATTGAAATCAAACGAATTTCAGTGGGTTGAAATTTCTTGGGTTGTTTTTTTTCTTTGAACTGCTGTGATGTAACACAAACCAGATTAGGTTCTATTGTTACTTAAATGGCATTATAACTATAAATTAGTAATTTCTGCATATGAGACATGGCATAAAACCCTTCACTCAGCCACGATACAGAACCTACAGTTCCTCACCATGAATGCAGGACCACGCTGCAAAATACCTTACTAGGGGCTATCATGGCTTGTTTTGCTCAAGTGCCTTCCTGAATACTCTGGAAAGGGACTGAGAAAAAAAGAATAGTTTTGAGATCACTTTTCTATTTTTATCCATATTCCTTTTTCCTTGTCTACACAATTTCCACATGATGGCAGAACCCCAGTATGTGAGAAGCAAAGCCAGTGATGAGGAGTTCAGGTTGGTTTATGACCAGCCCTGTGAAGGGACTTGGTGTGTTACTGGGAGTCTCTTAATAAACACTCCCAGCACCCTTTTATAGTAGCAAATCAGAGGATTTTATCTAGTTGTTTAAAAGCAAGCCAGGTGCAGATCACGGCTCTCCTGGGAGGAGAGACCTGGAAATAATCCAGTTCATCTCCCTCACCTCCTACCCAGCAAACAGTTGTAAGCTAAGAAAGACACTTAAAATTACTATTAACAGCTTAAAGCAAAAAGAGAAACTTCTAAAAATAAAGTCAGACCTAAAAGGTTTGTCATTAGAGAGATATAGCAGACTAAAATGCTGGGAAAAGGTCTAAAAGGCAGGAAGAGGGAAAAACAAGGACTGGAAGGGAGTTACAGAGGCTGGTTGGAATCACCAGCTGACTTGGAGTCACAGACTGAGCAAGAGAATAAATATCAAATCTAGACCTAAAGAAGGTCAGCAGCAGCCCAGAGTGATCATTTGATTATTCTAACCTAGGGAATAATTAATTATTCCTAAACAAACCTGGCTTCATTTGTAGCCTGACATACATCAACCTGTTTAATCAGGGACAAAAGCAAGGCCCAACAACACACAATATTTTATCTTCTATTCTGTTATTGTCCCCAGCATTCTTGAAAACTTTAATTTTTTCTTAGCTTTACTTTGGATTTTTTTAAAATAGATCATTTTGAAACTAATTCAGAAAGAAGAGCACCTCAAATAGAATCAGATTTCCTGATTGTGTCACTTTATCATCAGAGATAACAGCATTTGCCTTCAGAACTACTTTGACAGTGCCAAAATTAAGCTCATTTAATTTTCTAACACTCTTATCCAACCTGGGAAGACAAATGCATACTGTACACTAAGGATTACATTCTGCCTTTTTATAAAGACATCCAACTCTGAAAAGTAATTGTTAAAAACCCTGCAGGAATAAGTAGAAAATAAAGCTACACACAACTATGCAGAGTATTTAAAAGCAGTTAAAAACATTTTAGAACGGGGATATTTTGTAAAACCATTTTAGGTTTGCCTGTGTTTTATTTGGTGTTTTCTCAAGTTTAACTGATTTAAACTTATATAATTGATAATACTATAGCAGTTAGAAGTAATATGATTGGAAGTTCTAGCATTTTAAATCTTCAGTTATATAAGGAACATGTTTTCTCTCTGCTGTTCAAAAAATTTATTTAGATCAAAAATAAGGAATATATTTCATACAAATATAAACATCAGTTAACCTTAATCACACAGTCTCTTGATGGGCAGTCAACTTAAAATGATACAAATATTTTACAAAGTATTTACTTTTTTGAATTCTTATTAGGACTTTCAAGACAGATTTTTACCTTAGGTAATCAACACTAGAACTTGTTATAACTTAAGAAGAAAGTATTTAATCAGGCTTTTTATATGTATTTTATTTTACTTCTGTGCAGCTCTGGGGAAAAAACGTTAACATAGAGCAAGAACATTTGTCTCCAGTACTTGGAGTTGTAATTTGTGAGCCAAATTTTAATGTTACTGAACATGTCTTTTCTTTTGTGTCTTTTCAAAGTTTCTTATCAGGGTGTAGTTCAACAAAACAGTGAAATCTCTCTTTGGGGTTTCAAGTGCCGGAGTTAAAAAAAAAGTTATGCACACAATTATGACATTCAGCTCTTACATAAATTCACTTTCATTAAATCTATTAAAAATGTTCCTACCTGTTTGTGGTTATTTCGGTGGAGTTTATTCCACACTTGCACTGCATTAACTAAAGTGAGTGAAGAACAGCTTCACCCCTCAGAACTGGATTAAACTGGGAGGGGGTTAAAAACAAACCAACAAAATCCAGTATTAGCATAAATGCTGTGTTCTAAGGACTGGCTAAATATGTTAAATGGCTTTGTCAGCAACATCTGCCCCAATAACAGCTGTGCTGCTCATCATGAGACCCAAGATGCAGAAGCAGAGACTCAGACTCTCCGTGGGAGAGGGAGGATCCATCCTTGGGACCACGAGGTCCCTCTCAGGACAAGGGGCTGACAGGCCATGGGGACAGCACCAAATACACACCCAGGGCTCACTCACTGCATTGCAGCTCAACTCACTTGAATGTCCTGCCCCCCACGGCTGCCCAGCCCAGGTTTTACAGCAGTCCCAGCTCAGTGCACAGGCAGTGAAGTCGCCCTTTGACTGTCTCTTACAGGCAGGGATTGCACCTGCTGTGCATCGGCATCAGAAACAACCCAAACTGGGGCACGGCCAAAAGAAATGTTAGTGTTGCTTTATAAACACGGAAAGGCTAAAAGACTTTATAGACAGTGGGGTCAAGAAATCTCACAGAGGCTCACACTGTAAAACGTTTCACAAAAACTGTGCAAACAGAGGGAAGAAGTGGAAAAGAGCAGTTATTTCTTGGCTCCCAGGAACCTGTTCCTTCCATTAACATTTTATTAATGCCCAGCAGGTGTTTCACAATGCAAAGCTTGGCATTAGTGACTCATTCTGAAGAGAAACAATGAAGAGTCCTATTTCCAAGAGCCAAGAAATCATAATGGTATATCTGAAAAGGCAGGGAGAAGGAGAGAGCATTCCACTGTAATTATAATTTTTCATGTTTATGGTATATTTTACAGATCAACCTTTTTCCTTAAAAGAAGAAGCCTTGAACAGAGACTACATACACAACCTGAGCAAAACTAAATAAAGATGAGGCAAAATGCCAAACATTTGCCTCTTGGAACACATCCCACCTTTTATCTCATGACATAAAGCTTCACAAGGTTCCTGCTCACTAAAGAACAACCAAGTGAGGTGAACAAGGAGCCACAAACAATTTCTGTAGATCAGGTGAAGGACAGATAAAGGTATCAATGTGCCCTTAATTCTGCTTTACTAATCCAGATATTGGGTTCTTCCTTAAGTAATTACTGATAAAAGAAGAACACAGAAGAGAAAAAAGGAGGAAAGCTTCACAGAAGCTCTTGTAGGGAGTACTCAGAAGAACCTACAAACCAAACCTAAGAGGACAGAAATTTGGCTCCAACTTTAAGAAAGCACACACAGAACAAACACCAAACCACCCCAGCCTTTTTTTCAGTCTAAACAATCAATGTTACACAAGTAAGTTGAGATTTCTATAGGAAACAGGTTATTTACCCTTACAAGAACAACTACAGGACTACTCTATATTACAACATGTATCAGTTATGAGAATAACCCTAATTTATGGAAGTACAAGCTTCTCACCATTCTGATCTGTCATTAAGAGTTCCCTAATAACTTAAAACAACGATGCCACCTATAGTTCTCTTACCTGGACACATCAGCACAGCTCCAAATGGGAGCTCCCTGCCTAAGCATGTTTTTCTGATGGAGATTTACAATGCTTGGCTATGATTCCTAGAGCTGACATAAGTTACCTCCCTAGAAAGTTTGCAAGGATTTCAGTATCCAATGCAAATTTTTTTTTTTTAAGACAAATAAAATCTTTATTACCAGTCACTTTGTTATTGAAGTTACAGTGTGCATTTTAAAACTGCTTAGATATTTTTCAGTTCACTTCAGAAGTTAACGAGAAGATGAAAATAAAATACAATGCAAGAGAAAAAGCAATAGAAAAATCAAGAGACAAAATAGTTGTTTCAGGTTCCTTTAAAAGGTGTCTTACCCAAACGAATTTTTAGGTGAAATGCTAACTAATACTTTTGCCAAGTGCGCCCCTGCGCGGTAACCAAGATCTCTGCAAATCCAATCTGCTGCAGCTCACAGGGAGCTTTTCTGTCTGCAACATTACAAGGGGTCAGCGCTGAGAAAGAATTCTTCTGGCAGAAGAGTCCTGGCAGTGAGAAAAAACACACCCAAACGCTGCCCTAGAGGCACATTTCAGAAATTATGGCCAAGGGCGAAATTAAGAGCATACCTTGCCCTTGCTTTGCTTGCTTTATTAAAACTCCCTTGATATTCTACTTGCATTTCCCTTCTAACCTTAAAAGTTACTCAGTAAGACCATCCCATTGGCTCCAAAAGAAATTCAAGGACACACTGATTTAAAATAAGCCAAAAAAATACTTCAAAGGCAGAAAACAGACACTTCTGGCTAAAGAGCAGGTTGAAGAAGCCCCATTTGTACAGTCTTTAACACCACTGCCAAGATTTAGGGTTAAGAAGAGAGGTAACAAATGTTTAAATGTATAAAATAGTAAATGTATTAAAGCAAACAAGGCACACCCAACAATACTGAAACTTATTCCGAGTATGTATCGTAGCAATAACCAGCTGTGGCACCACATAAAAAAATTTTCAAAAACAAAAGTGGAACTCAATAGGACTGTCAGTGAAAATGTTTGTTCACTTTCCAAAATTCATCAGGAAGAAAATTGTTCAAAAATGCAGAAAGAGAAATTTACACAGAAATGATGCAACTGCTTATCCAGATCATTGCCATACTTCTTTCTTCTGCATAGGTAGAATATCACCCCCTTCTTCCTATTTTGCCTAATTTTATTTTTTAAATTATTTAATTGCTTTAAAAAGTTTTAATTGCATTAGGATTCAGAGTCTAGTCCACACCAGGATATCCAAAATCATTTCAATGATGAGTGAGTTTTTATTGTAGTACTTCCATTATTACATGTGCCAGTTACTGCAATGTCACAGATAAGAAAGTGAAAAAAAACCCACAAAACAATCGAAATTATGGTCTTTCACCATAAGAACATATTAAGTTTTGTTAAAGGACTGTTCCTGAGGAATGAGCTTCTACAGATCACCTCTTGTACAAATTATAAAGGTTTTACCTCCAGCTCTGGAGTCAGTTGAATAAAAGAGCATTAAACAGAGAACAAAGACACCCTCTGGAAGTAAGGAAATGGTTACTGGGGTGATGTTGACAGGTTTGTCTTTCCTGGAAAGATTAAACAACACTTTAGTTTTATAAAAAGGCTATTATATCTAACACTGGGTTTCAACTGAAAAAGGAGAGAATTAAACATCACATTTTTATATTAAGACAAAATTTCTCTTTAACATATTTTCAGTGTTAACAAGCATGACTCCATTTTAGATACTGAGAACTTTTTAATGCTTAAAATGAGAAATACCTTTACTACACACAGGTTAAATTTTTATTTCCGTGAAGGCAAACCTGTCTCTATTGTATTCTTTAATTTTTTTCTGAGTTATTTTTATTATAGAAACATTTTCCATCTTTCTTTTTTTTCATTTCCCCTAAGAATAAGGTAAATACTAATCAAAACCAAGGGCCCTGGGAACAAAACAGATAATATTTTGTAAGCCAAGGGTATTATTGTTCTGGTAATGCAGAAAAATGCCCAACAGAGGGTGATAGAGACCGTAAATTCATTAAACAATTATCTGACTTCAAATAAAATTAAAATCACGTGTAGCTAAGGAAGAGCTCCCCATTACAAAGGTTTGAATAAGCTCCACTATTACAGAAACATTTCCAGTTCACTGTAAATGCTGACAGCTTTTCAGAAAAATGTTCTGAAGCATCTGGCAATACAAAACTTCAATTCTTTGATTCTCTAATTATTACACCCTCCAGCTGCATCCATGTTCACTCCACAGTGTACTGTTAAGGAAAATTATTTCATTTCTTTTTAACAGTGTTGCAGAAGTGGAATACAATGCCATAGAGTCCAAGGAGACAGACAATATATGCACCTTAATACTCATTTCTGTATCAGAATTATTAATCTTTAAATCATAGGGAACATGAGATTTTATATAGGGAACAGATAAAAAAGTAATTTCAATAAGGATGAAACTATCCTGAGACTTGAAGTACTTTTAAGAAGAACGAAGGACATCTCATCTAATATCCACTTTTCTAAATGCAAATGTTACTGACAACTGAGAGGTAAAGTCCCACCAAATCTGTAGCACTGATTTTCCAGACTTGAACTGTGTTTTTCTTTAGCTTGACACATTTCATCTGTTTCTCTCAATATTCCCTCAAACACTAACTCCAAACTTTGAAAGAAAAAAAAGCAGAGTGTGGTTCACACACACACACAAATCAACATAACTATTATGTGGCCCAACTGGACACATCTCTCAGCTGACTCACCCTCATTTTGCTGAGCTTGCAAGTAATGAACAACGAGTGAATGACCACAGATCGAAAGAACTAATTGCAAATGGCTGGAAAAGGTCTGAAATGAGTCCCTTTCAAAAGGAAAATAAAAACCTTTTAATATTTTACCTCCCAAAGCCCCCGATGTTCAGCCTCCTGCACAAGGAGTTAATACCACTGTGTGAGGGCTCTGCCAACGCCCCCAACTTCTCCCAGCTCAGGCTCTCCTTCCACTTTGCTGTGTGAGAAGCATTTCCAAGTGCACAGAGTAAGAAGTGCCTTTACCTGCCTTCTCTTGGCCTTCTCATGGTAATTTCTTGCTTTTGAGGCACTGGGCACCAGTACAGAACTGGTTCATTAACCCTCTGAGAATGACAGACTAGAGCACTGAGCAATAAGCAAGCACCACTGAGGAACAGCTTAAATAAAAATCCAAATCTGCATGTCTAGATCTATTTTCAACATCACAGGGAAAAAAATGGAAAAAAGTGTGGGGAGGCCAACAAACACTAACCCAAAGCACAAGGAATTGCAGTGGGGAGATCTCCCTGTGAGCACATTAATGAGAGGATGACAGAGCCCATGGAGACAGCAGTGCACACTGAGGGACCAGGGGCACAAGCTGCAATAGGGGGAATTCCAATGGAATTTCTAGCCCAGACCTCCAATACAAATGTAACAGTTTACACTTTAGTAATTGCACAGTGCTGGGAAATACAAGAGCTGGTATTCTAAATCTGTTCTCCAGTTTTCGGGGTCGCAGATCAGAACTGTAATTAAAACATTTCTGGCCTTTTCTGAATTGGTTTGAGATCAAGGAAGGTTTTAAAGCACAATCAACTTCACACAGATCTGTCATGTACAAAGGTAATTCAAAGCTATGGCTTTGCTTGCACTAAGAAATACAGCACAGAAACAAACGTGGCATTGTCCAGATGTGCACAAGAGCAACCTGGACACGCAGAGGACAAGGTTGTATTCATAAGTGATTTCCCCTGGCAAACCAACTATTTAAACTGAACTTGCCCTTCACTATTTGTGTTCATGAGTCACATCTGACCCACTTTTGCTTCTTTTGCCAACATATATAGGAAACATCAGCCAAGCGCCAAATGCCCCTTGCTAGGAATTTATTTCTTTCACTAACCTTCCTTGAAAGATTACAAACTTCTTTTTGTTTTCTAAACACTGTAACATTTTGTGTAAGATTGCTACCGTCTTGCAGAAAGCCTATTTATTCATTGCAAAGGGAACCTACACAGCAAACTGCAAAAAGTCAACATTCTGAATCTGTGAAAAGGAACCATTCACTCAAGTATTTCCTAAGAGAACAACACTGCTGAGGAAATGGGGAGCCGCTACGACCTGAGGGAAATGTGGACAGAGCAGAAAAGTCAGACTGGCAGCAGCTGGAAAGCAATCAAGAGAAACCATTCTGTTTCAGAGTGAGAAAAATCTCTCCACCCTGAAATTGAATCAAAGAAAGATACCATATTTCTTTCTTATTTAAGCTTCCAATCTTTTAGTTCTGATTCTTTCATAGAATCTCTTCTGTAGAAAATGAAAAGCTCACTAAAAGTCACCTTAATTGTGGCTAGAACATCTCCTGAATCCCTCCATTCAACATGCCATAGTTTGTTCTCAGAAACATTAGTTAAGGAAAAAGCCAAACCTGTGGTAATAAAAGTCAACATTTTTCACATCTACTTAAAAAATGGTAGGTCGAAGGCAGCACTTCCCAGGTTTAGACAGTGCAGAGCAGAGGTGGCAGAGGGAGCAGCCTTACCTTGCACTGCCCGGCCACACAGATGGAGGTCCCGTTCTGGTCACAGGGCGTGCCATCGATCACCTTCTCCGCCTGCCTCACATAAAAGCGGTACCCGATGGCTCGGCAGTTCAGCTCGCACTTCTGGCTGCCCTTCACTGTGGAGAGACACAAAAGTGGTCAAGACAAAGATCATAGCAGGGCATTTTAAAAGGAAAAGCTCCTTAAATCAACAGGTTGAGAGGAAGAAACAAAGGCCAACTGGGAAGTGACCACATCGAATGAACGTGATTAAAAACCAGCTCAAAGTAAGGTTCCAACATCCCAGAGCTGTTAATGACAGATACTTCACTAAGTGACCAAGAACGTAGTTTGATAAAAATTTTGACCAGTTGGTCATCTTCAAGCAAAATAACATATTACAGCATTTCATAACTCCTAAATGTCAGCAAAATTACACTGTAATGGTAAAGATGTGCATCAAATCAGGCTCACTGCCAGGCACCAGTCAGTTCAGGTCAGTTAAGAATACTAACACCCAGCATTAAGAAACATTTTAAACAAGAGAGATGCAAATTTTAAAGAACTCTATTCTTTTTTATTCTTCATTTTTACAAGTTGCCCTTTAGTGAGTATTCCTTAGGCCAGGAGAAAACTAAGGAAAAAACATGAAAACCTCTTTCATTTTTAAAAATACATAAAACGCATCACTATTCAAACCCCTGAGATTTCTGCTGACATGCAAGGACCAAGAGGAAATCAGTCCACTGAACTCTGGGCGAGAGGAACACAGAAGACAAGAAGCAATAAGTGTTATCTTCTCCTGTGGAAATCTGTTCCTTGAACAGACACAGCCCAACACTCCACACACCTTATCTATCAGGTTTGTTATCACATCTGGGTAGCCCTCCTATTGCAAATCATGTTGAGGTTGCTTATTACCCCTGTTTGCTGACTGGAACAACGACCCCTTGAGCTGCTTTCCAGCAGGAGCAGCACTGCTGCACAGTGGCAGGGAGGTACAAACAGAAAGCCTCCTTCTTTTGACAATACTTTCCTTGCTGCCGTAATAAAACCTGACATTCCCCTCACTTCAAGCTTCAGCTCATGCCCTGTACTGAACTATTTCATCTCTCAAAGGAGGTGCTGCACACCCCAGGTAATTGCTACAACATTGTATTCACAGCATTTTCTACTTGACCTCAGTGTAGTTTTGAATCTTCAGCTGAGACATAACAAAAAGCCAAAACAAATAAATGCAATTATATCAAATACATATTTAACATCTGTTTCCTGTAAAAGTACCGAACTTGCAGCTCAGCTTCAGTCACCCCCTGTGCAGACATGGGATTAGTGCAGACCAGTTCTGAAATCTGCCACTTATATACCTCATCTGTGTCTGGCAATCTTCTGATCAAATCCTTAAAAACCTCTGTGGGTTTTAAGTAAGGTCAAAGATCTGCTCACCCTGTTCCCTTTTGTTTTTGCAGAAGCTGGGTTTGCCATGTTCAGCTAGGTAATTTTTCCATTGGCTACTTTTTTAAGATTTACTACCTTATCATTCCAAGGACTTCACTTAATTATTTGGAAAATTAAAACAAAACCCCTGAGGTATTTCCTGCAGTTCAATCTCCAAGTGTAACAGTTAGGTTTAATGACACATTGAGCATTATTCTTAGCAGCTTCATCACTTCACACATAACTATATTCAGAATTCTCAAATAAATACAATCCAGTTTCAGTGATTCATTACAATTTAAGTCAACTTGTCCTTTTCTGTGTCTGAAAGTGTCCTATTTTTATAACATGCAACAGCAGCAATCAAGCAGCACCTCTAAAGTGTATATTTTCTTATCTTCCAACACCCTAAAATCAAGTCAAACAAGCCATTTAGGGTTCCTGAAACGTCCTTATCTTCTATGTTGATTCCCTTTAGTTCAAAGTGTCCTGAAGCCTCGCATTCCCATACTCTTCCTCTCCTAATTATCTCCCATTTGGTTTTGATACTTCAAAATATTTATTCTTTAAATTACTAGCTGGCCTTCCAGATCCCAATAAAAGTTTTGTGCTACTCAAAGATGAAGGAATTAACTGCTGAAAAGCACAGCATTTTTGCCTGGACCCATCCTCTCCTTCCCTGCTGCTGGGGTAGCAACTACTGCAACACACCAACAACCCCAACCACACTGAGATTACTTTCTCTGTGAAAAACGATTCCAATTTCATAATTTCTGTGTTTCATTCTTTCTCATTAGGCACTGTTCCTGCTCATACAAAAAGAAATAGTTGAACCGTACTGGTTTTGACCTCAAATAAATGAATGAATAAATAAATGAACCAGGCTTTAAAAACAAACATACCCTATAACCCTTTGGCCTTTGATATTCAGATCATTTTGATGAGCTGCTGTAAGGTACTACCTTGGTTAGGCATATACCAATTACTACTCCCTAAAGACAATGTTCCCAGACATGAAAGATCTGAAAAAAACTTGTCTACAAAGAGCACACTCTGTTAACTGAATTGCCCCTACTGAATGAGAGGCATTTCCCAGAGGATTTGATGTCAGCATTATGTACTACTTTGTACAATGCAGAAATTACAGCAGAACAAACATATTTTAGAATTCCCATGGCAAACACGACACCACAGCAGTAAAAAGTACCCCACTGCCTATGAACCTCCCCCATCCCCTGACAGCCTCCCTCACCCTGGGTCTTGCCACATCCCTTGAGGTTTTATGGTTTGAGCAGCAGGTCAGGCTGCACTACTGGCTTGGCAACTGGACATCAAATGCCACTTAAATGAGGAGCTGTGAAGGGATTGATACCACACCAGCAACATTTTTGGGTACCAGGTCATGTGCCCCCAGACCTTACAAAAAGATCTGTCTGACCTCTGGGAACACAGTAAGGCCTCTGGGTGAACCCTTCCCAAACCAGCTGGCAGCAAGACACATTTCCACACAAAAAATGGGCTCTTTTTAAGTGTGACACAATTTACCAGGACAGTGCAATACACAGATACTGTTTAACAGGTCCTCCTAATGTATTTGCTTTTCATTCCCATGCCCACCTCAGCACAAGCAAGTCTTTGTAGAAATTCTCACCTTATCCTACTTTATTAAATAGTGAACTTAGGTGAAATTTAATGCTACCACACAGGTTCTGCCAGATGCATTCATTATTGATTTTGCTGAAGGAGGTGCCTTCAGTAAATAATCCTGGTAATATGTAATGTTTGGGTTTCATTTTACAGACTAAAAAGTATTTCAATCAAAAAAATCGGTACTTTTCTTACAATATCCTCCCCAAACCAGCCTTAAGTACCTCTGGGATATCCTGGTCTTCTCTAAACAGCAGAACTTGGGAGTTTGTTTTTTTTCAAACCCTCTGTTGAAACTTACCTTCCACCTTTCCTTATGAGAGGCAAGACCAAGGCGTGTTAAAATAGGGCCAAGGAATAGCTCCACCAACTTCCACTTCCCCAGTAAGGACAATGAGACCTCATGTTTCCTTACAGATATGCATCCCAGAGCAGACACCATAGTGCAAACCTTCCACTCATTAAACTTAAATCACAATGAAGTATCAACAAGTTTCATTCCCCTAAACCGCGTGCTTAGATCCAGATTGCAGCACAGCAGAAGTTTGAGAAGAAAAACACATCCACACTTTTTTTTTTAGAGGCAAAAAGAGGAATTTAGCTGTTACCACACTACAACCACTGGCTGGAGTTCAAACTGGGTCTCCAGCTGAATTCCAGCTGAGCCAGCAGAGGGACAGCAGCAGCACCAGCGGGCAAGGGACAGGCTGTTCCCCACCAGGATTCACAGCCTGACACTCACAGGACAAGCCTCATCTTTTAATCCCAGTACTGAGGAAGCACAGGCTTGTCCAAGCCCACAACATGCTCCCTGAAGGGGCAGGTCCAGCCACCTCAGGGTGAGAGCAGATGGAGCACAGACCAAACATAGCAGGTCCTGAGGGAGAAAACTCCCAGGAGCGACACCAAAACTAGCAGGAGCAGAACCAAAAACTCCCTACAACTGAATGTGCTCGTTCTTCCCTATGTCCAGATAATTCCCGGGAGCACAGCCCTCCCTACGCTGGCTCCAAGAAGGCTCCTGATGGCCACAGTGAGACCCTGAGGGCCTGGCAGTGCCAGCGGCGATGGTGGCCACGAGGTGGGGGCGAATCGGCCCCTCTGTGGGCTCACTCCATCCCACACCACTTTTGGCCCTCACTGCTTTCATAAAAGCAAGTGCAATAGATTAGTAACCTCACAAAATGCCCAACCTGAATCTAAAACCCGTGCACAGTTGAAAAGTCACCCCCTTGGGAACATTCCTGCTTGCCGGAGCTTGTGAACAGACCTGTTTGCATTTCATTGAGACACAGTATTTCCAAATGTGGGGCTGCCCTGGTGAGGGGCACAGTCCCCGAATTACAGACACCGTCCTGCTGGAACACAGCTATACAGCAAATGGAAAGACGACCTGTAAGGACATTGAAATGACCCTGATAAAGAAGAAGAGACGCAAGAGCAAGGACTGTTCTCGGCAACAAGTTCAATCCCTAGCACTTCGAGCTGTCACGAGCTCCCTAGTTCTTAGTGTTATTACTGTCAAATCAGAATAATAAGAATAGTTCCCATGATACAAAATGGAGGTTCTTCTCCCTCATGGTTGTGCTATACCCTGATTGGCCAACATCTGCCACACTGCAGCATTGCCTTTTACGGTTACATCACTGCCTGTGCTCCCTTATACATCAGATGCTTTGCGGGCTCCTTCACTCCACCCCTTTCTCCAGCAAGTTCCACACCTACCCGCTCTAAGCCAGCCACCATTGTAATAAATGGCCATTCCACCTTCACCCCAACTGGAGCACGTCTCTCTTTTCCCTACACGGGTCATGTCACCATCCCTGGCACTGGGCAGGGCTGGCACTGCCAGGGCAGGGCACCCAGTGAGGCTGCACATCACCCAGCACGGCACCAGGAGGTCCCAGCCCTGCACAGCCCCTGTGCCCGCTCTGTGCTCAGGCTCCTGATCCTCCACCTGCACACCATGGCATGTGCAGGGAGGGCATCTGGACTTCATGTCAGCCCTTCCCTTCCTTCAGCTTCCTCTTCCAGCGAGTTCTGCTGCCTTCACCGACCCCCAGCCCAAGGGAAGGCTGCAGGAGACACATGGATGTCAGGGATAAGGAGGCCAAGCTGTGGATGAGCTTGAGGAGATGCAGAGAGAACTGGGCAGGCAGCTTGCCAACACACTGAAGTTCAGTCCAATGATATTCTTAGGAAAAAATGTTACAAGAAAAGGCATTCCAACTGCAATACCCTTGATAAATAACTTATTTGGTAGTTCAAAGGGAAATCAAAAATATATAGCCACAGACCAAAAACAAAACAAAAAAAACCCACAAAACCACCCAGGAAATAATGCCCAGAGTGCAACTGGTCAGTAAATTAATGACACCCTGCACAGCCACACACTGGCTGCCCTTACAGAAGATACCAGGTGCCTCCTTTGTGTCAGCTCAAACACCAGATCTCCTGCCACAGGCTGTAGGTGCAACTGGAATAAATGATACAACCAAGGAATTTCACGTTCCCTGTGCCGTGAGTAGGGACTGGAATGTACAAAACCCCCTTGATGGTTCCTCAGTCCAAATCATAATTTAATGTGAGATCCAGACTCCTCATTGTTATCTACACGGCAGCTCTAGTTCTCCATAGAACATTACAGAATGCTTTTACCATTTGTCAGTTTTTGTAAGTTTGCCTAAACATCTAAAAATAGTTAATAACAAGCCCTGCAATTTGAGAAACATGCCTTGAGGGTGCCCACAGAGAAGTGGCATGCATGCTCTTGGCAAGCAAACATCACATTCATGTTAATACTACATTATAGGATTAAGCAAATTTAAATTAGGCTTCATTCTGTGTGCACACTGCCTTGTAAAGTCAACCTCAGTGCTTCTCCATAATGAGCCAAGATACACTTATCCATGATGTGTCAGAAACAATTGTTCCAGGAACAAGCTGTCTCTGCAATAGCTCAGTTATTTTCATGGCTCAGCTTGCCATGGGCTGTAATTCAGTATTTACTCACGATAAAAGCAATGAATGTGCTTTACAGGAAGTGTAATGGGGCATAGCAGACACTGGGAAAACTTTTAAGAGATGTGCTCACGTCTACCCGTGTAACATCTCCTTCAGTTAAAGCCTATCAGTGCTGTGGGATTTCAGGGACAGACGTGCAGGTGATGGAAATTCTTCCCTGTGAGGGTGGGGAGGGACTGGCCCAAGTTGGCCAGAGGAGCTGTGGCTGCCCCATCCCTGGAAGTGTCCAAGGCCAGGCTGAATGGGGCTTGGAGCAACCTGGGCTACTGGAAGGTATCAGGGGGTTGGAACAAGATCGTCTCTAAAGCCCCTTAAAGGTTTTTAATTTTCATATAGAAAGTGCTTCCAGACACATGTACCTACAGGAAAACAAAGGCAGGTCCAGCACAGTTCTCAAAGAAGTCTAGTCCTTTCGCTCACAGCTGTGAGTTCACAGCTCCACTGTAGCGTGAGAGTGGCACACCAGGCCAGACACACCTAAAAATGACAATTCACACTCAAGAGTGTCCAGCAGTGACTGCCTGTGCAGCTCAGCATGGGTGACAAGGGCTGGTGTACTAGTGAACGCAGGCGACAGAGTTTCTGCAGCTTCCTATACAGAGAAGGAAAACCTGTAGGAAGCACAGGAAGGACATTCCCTACAAAGCTTTGGAGAAAGCAGAGCTACTCTAAGGTTTCCCTGCTCAGGGTGTGCCACCTTTGTTATCAGCACTGCAACATTAGCTCAGGCTCTGCAGTTTGGGACCCTGGAAAGTCCGTCAGAGAAAACTGACCGCAAATCAGGCTGGTTTTCCACTGATGGACAGTTACAAGTGTTTGAAGTGGCCAAAAAGAATAATGCTTTTCACAGCAATTACCTGGTGCCAGATTTCTAAATAACAATATGCAAACATTCTCCAGGAAATAATTAGCATGTAACAACATTTGGTCTCTCCAACAGAAATAGTAATGTGATGTGGTCTGTTTCATTTGAGTCTCTTTTGATACTTTGTCCTTATTAGGCTTGGGAACATCTCTTGACAAGAACCAGAAGGAGTTGTGTTTATTTCTTTTTCTTTGTCCCTTTCAGGTTTTTTTTTAACTTCTTATGAACTTTTATTACTCTGGCTCAGATTTTTTTTTTTCAAAAACCATTTTCCATTCTTCATTACAGTGATGAAGAAACATTTCCCTTTTTTTCCTACTTTCACTTTTCATTTTCTCATTTAGTAAAGATGTTTATTACTTCACCTTGTCTCAACAACTTAATAGATAATTGAAATCTTGTCTGCACTGGGGTTCTGACTTTAAGTGAAAAAAACCAAATCAAGCTTACATAATGAAACTGTATGCACATTTTAACAAATATGAAACCAAAAAGAAATTTATCAAATTCTTCACCTTCACCCGAACATTCCATAGTTTGTTCTACTCTTCACTGAACAGAAAGTTTAAAGACAGTGAAAAGCCTCAACGTTCCAGAATCTTGTCCTCATAGTTAGTGTTTATGGCAATAAGAAACTTCCAAATGTTGTCATTTACTTCAATTTTCCTGGTCCCTCCGTTCCTCCCAGATTCCTCTGTCATTAAAAGACTATTAATAATGCCTTATAGATTTGCTGTCATGCATTAAAAATAGCTAGAAAAGTGATTATTATTCAATAAAATTAAAAGAAGCCAACTAGAAACAAGTAATTCATAAAAACACACACATCTGAGACTCTCTTGACCAGCTGGACATCTGGAAATCAGCAAGAGTTCTAAGTTTGATGTGCTTTTATGAAATTTCTTTGTTTTGACTGTCTAAAAATTTGTTTTCACATAGTATGAATGTCCTACCTGGGTCCCCCTGGAAAAGGAGAGAAATGTAGACTTTGGGAAGTTGTGATGTTTAATAAAAGCTTCTGAATTGCCCACAATGAGCTCAGTCATGTCTGCATTTTGAATTACTCCTCCTAGAGTGAGAAATCCAAAGGGCTGTCTTCAGAGCCTTTAAAGCTGGGTTTTTATCAGCACGCAGAAATGGTGAGAACTGTTACAGCAGGGATTTAGCACAGCAGCAGTAGGGAGTGTCTCTGTGGCAGAACATCAGGCATTTACACTGGGAATGGCAGAGGACCTTTACCTGCATAGGCACTCTCTGCTCTGGTTACAGATTTTACAGCACTGGGGAAGTCCTACAAATGTAATTACTGAGTCATAAATAAAGCATTATAAACATCTGTGCCTGCTTCAAATCACTGCACATTGCAAGGTGGCCACTCTTTCCCAGCTGAGGGTACTTCTGTACCCTGTGACCCCTGTGCAGTCCAGTCCAAGGCTTTGGGAACCACAGCAAAACTCACAATTCCTTGCCTTTGCTTTTTCTTTGTTGCCAATAATTACTTCAACCACTGCTCAAAATTGCATTTTTCATTTGAAGTTTAAATCAATACATCCCCGTTTGTCTACAAAAACTTAAGATGCAATTTAAATTTAAACTGTAGACATCAGTGTGCTGCTGGCCCGAGTGCAGCAAAGCACATTCAGTGTTCAGTGAGTACCTGCCTGGTAAGCACTGTTGGCTTCACTACAACTGCCACAGGTTATATGTTTAACAGAGGCTCGAGGCCAGCACCCCTTTAAATGACATGACCAGGTGATGTAGTTTCTTCTACAGACCTCAGTTTTTACTGTGTTGCATCTGGAACTCTTTTCTGAATTTAAAAGGAAAAAAAAAAACAAAAAACCAAAACCCAACTCCTAAAAATGCCTGTTTTCACATCAGCCTTTCACATGTTTGGCAGTCAGAATCCAGAGACACCCATTTGTCAGTCACTGGCCACTGGATGTCTCCACTGCCCTGTGCAAACAGATTAAAGTTCTCTATCAGTGAAAAAGAGCTTTTTTACAAGGTGTTTAACTTCATTTACAAGCCATCACGGGCATGTTACACAGTGCACAGCAGCCTCACTCTGCCCCCCAGCACAGCTAGGAGGTGGCAGCTTCACCTGCCCCGCACTTCTGCTGAGGCTTTTCTGACAGCTCCCAGTTTGGGAAATCAGAATGATGAAGAATAAAACCCAACAGCAGCTGCTTAAGCTCAAAATCTTTTGCTTCTCTTTATACTCAGCAATAGCTAAAACTGTATCAATAAAACCCTCCTAAGGTGGTGGGTGAAGAAGTGTTCCAAATGTCTTAGCAAGGGTCCTTCTCACAGCAGGGAAGCTTTCTCCTCACCAGTTCACTCCTTTGCTTTTGTAACTGGCTACTTCATAGAAATCTGGTTAAATCAACCACTTAGATATTGGATGGTCTAACATTCCCTAGAGACGGTATGTAGAAGAGAGACTATTAGGATTTCATGAAAGATGCCTTTTCTTGCAGTGTTATTATACAGAATTTATTTAAAATAAAATTTAGGGAACATTTTATAAAGCCCAAACTACTAAGGAAAAAAAATTACAACTAACCTAAACAATCTCATCTTCCAGACATATTTATGTATTTATTTATACTGGCATTAATCTGAGATGAAAACCTGCTACATGCAGTGCAATTGCTCATCTGGAATGCTCCATAAAATGCTCCATCCCATGAGGTGCTGCCCAGTTCCTGAGGGGCACTGAGAGCTGTCATTCCCCACCTGCTTCCAGCTTGGGATGTTCTGCAAGGAGCTTCATCCTGCTCTCTCTGTCCTTAAAATTGGAAAGAACTGACTATTCTCTTTGTCTCTGTTACAATATCTTACTGGCCTCTGGAATCCCAGCTTGCATCCAGATCTGTACTCTGAAATAGGATTCTATCACCATCAGCACACTAGCAGCCCCAAAAACATGCAAAGTTGATTAATGTTAAATTATATAAATCAGTACTTTGGCAACTTTAATACGTACACCTTCAAATCCTGCCTTCAGATTTTCCACAGTGAGCTTGGTCAGTTTTATTCAAATCAGTCCTGCTGGAGGAGGATGTAATGTCACACTTCAGGCTAATAAATGCCAAAGGTAGATGGGAGGGAAGGAGAGTCAAGCCCAGGCTTGTGAAGCCCCCAGCAGCATTCCAGACAAGCGCTTGCGGCCATCTCTTAAGGAAGTGTTTTTATGCTCACACAGCTGAAGCCCTTAGAAGTTTCTCTCTCTCGTCTATTAAAACATGAACACTAAAAATTCCGAGTGATGCCTGTCATGAAAAGCCCATGAGTGTAATACTCAGAGCTCTGGTATTTCATAAACTCCAAACAAGGAGCCAGAGAAGCTCTTGCCTCATGTGAACTCACAGCATGCCCTTTTACAGGTAGGGACTCACCCTCACTGAAGTGCAGCCTAACACCTTTCTTTGATCTGAGGGTAAAAAAAGGGCCATCAGCCAAATGTGAGGGAACACAGTGATGCTGTTTCTCCCTGTCAAGCCTCAGTTTGTTACATGATTGGCAGCAAATCTTTATTTTCTTTCTTAAGCGGAACTTGCTCTGAGCAGTACAGCTTGCACTGAAGTCAAAATGCTTGCTGAAATAATGCTTCTCTGACTTATTTAGCTTGGGTGGGGAAGGAAGAAACCTATGGCTTTATTTTTAAAAATAAATTTTTTCACATTATTACATATAAGAAATGATGACACAATTCTTTTAAAATTTCTGTATATAGGTATCAACTTTCATTTTACTTCTATTACACAACTCCGAGGCAATAATAATGTTTACAGTTATCTCAATTTGTCATTTCTTTAAACAGACTAAATTTGTCAAAATTTCCCAGAGAAATAATTCTGAATCAGCCCATAATAATCCTTGTCATTCCCTGCCTCTTTTTCTTGCTGTCTCCAGAAGAGGCAGTGACAGAAATACTATTTTTTTATTTTCAAACAATCCAATTCCTGGACTGATTAACAGACTGCAAATCATTTCCCCTCTCTCTCATTGAGGACCTCATCATTTACAGTTCTCTGTGCTCACACGGGCACAGCAGCTCTGATGAACATGGACTTGAAATCCACTCCCTGTGCTTGTAGAAACTAAACAAGTTTTATACTTGTTACACACAGGATAGATGTCAATATATCAATGGGAAAGGCAAGAGAGGAGACTAAATTTTTCTAACTGAAGATTCTTTGCTCTGGAATACCATGAAATTACCACTTGAGGAGCCACAGCAGCAAGAAAAAAATCAGAATCAAGAGCAGCCAAAAGTCAGCCCCAGCCTGACTGTCACTGTCTCTCAGGAAATACATGGCAGGATGTTCTGACTGAGCTCTGTACACTTACAGACTGTCTTAGGACACAAAATAAAACTATTATGGGGTGATGAGGGTTTCTGAAATACTAAAATAGACTTGTACTAATTTAAATATTAATATAGCTATTATTTGGTCTAAAATGTCCTAAGTGCATTTCCATGGCCTCCTGCCACAGTCCTTTAATAGGCATATAAATTCTTAAGGATTAGTTAAAACATTCTGTGCTTTTATTTACATACTCAAAGATATTTACGTCCTTCATTCTCATAAACATCAGTTTAAAAAAATGGATGTTCATTAGAACAATGTTTTCCCTAGGATGCCAGTGACCTGGAGCTCACTCCATTAACTTGAAAGCTGCTTTCCTTCTGGTAGCAGACATAATCCTAAACATTGTGTTCCCCATTACATTTATTTTTAAGACTATTATATAAAAAGCTGTAACGATCACTGCTGAGGCTCAAGATTTCTTGGTAACTTTGCTTCTAATTTTCCTTCTGGGTTTTCAGAATTTACATGCTTTGATTGCCAGATGTTAAGATTGCTGCAGAAAACTGAGAGGCACCAATTCAGTGAACCTGAACCTGGGACAAAGTGCTTGGAGGGCACTGGGAGGCACTCAGTGCTCCCTGGTGCTGGGAGCTGATTTCCACGAGCTCTTATCCAACCACTACAAGCCCCTGCAACTGGATTTCAAACCAACAAAGATTCAGTTCTCTGCTTACCCCCATCTCTCTCAGCTAAGGGGAAAAATGAGTGCCTTTCTCACAGTGGGAGTTCTCCCCACAAGACTGGGATCTGTCTCTCCTGTGCCCATCTGTGGCATTGCCCTCCATGCCACCCCTCCCAGCACAGCACTGGGCTGCACAAGGGTTATTTCTGAGCAGGGCTGCAGGCACCAGTGCAGGGGATTTGCATCCAGACTCTTTTGCACTTTGATGTGCCCATCTGCCAGCACACTTTGCCAGACTATCATTCCACGCAATAAATAGAACCAGATACACTGAACTAAGTGGCAACCTTCTCTCATCCCCCATATTCTCCCAGACAGTTTGCTTTGGGAGACAGATGGGAATAGCTGACAGTGTGGGTTTGGCCATCAGACCTTAAAGTGGTCAGACAACAGCCCTGGGGTGCCCCAGCAGTCAGGCACCCCTCAGCACTTGCAGAAATTCCTGAGGCAGCCTCAGAGAAGTTTTATCTTTGAGAATTCTGCAGGCTGTGTCAGATGACAGAAAACTAAAAAGTAGGAGTTTTCCTGCAGAACAAGGAGGAGCTGAGAAATGCTGAACGTGTCAATTCAGTTTCATTTTCTAGAAAAAAATTCTTCAAGAACACAAACCCACCATTCTTAAACACCCATTAAAAAAATCAGGGCAATGGTAGCAACCAGTATGGATTTATCAAGATAAGAATCTTTTTCAAACCCCTTTAATTTCCTTCTACAAACAGGCTGGGTATGCAGGAGGAGCAGTGGCTGTGATTTGCTACACTCAGTAGTTCACTGGCTGGGTTTTGGTACCTATCGAGTGAGAACCCACAAGATCTCTCCCAAGCACAGTTCTAACTTATGTTTCCAGGCATGAGGTAGAGGATGGGATATAGAGAGATACTCACAGGTAGCACCACACTGGGAAAGGCAACAACAATATTGGAGGGAAGGATTAGAGCTTGAAGGAGATGCTGACAGCTTGGGGAAGGGTCTGGAAAAGCAGGAGGAAATGTAATTGGGGTTGGTGTGATATCTTACATTTATGACAGAACAACCACCTGCACAAACACAGAATGAAAAACTAATGGAGCAGCAGTAATTACACAAGGAATCTGGAGCAGTGACAAGGATCTCATTTAACAGGAGACACTGAAGGCAAGAACTTAACAAAAAAAGCAAGTATGTACAGGTAAATATAAACCAGAAGGCAGGAGCTAACATTCAGTGGAGAACTGCATCCACTTCTGATGGTCCATGGGAAGACAATCCAGGAGAGAGTGAGTGACCAGCACTCTGGAAAACACAACTAAAGAGTGAAGACTCAAACCATGGTGGTGTTTTGACAAAGCAAAGGGGATGACAGCAGAGAAGAGAAGGGGTCCCACGTGTGCTGTGAACAGGACAGGAGGGAAAGGGCCAAAGCTGTAGCATGGAAATCTGTATTACACTGCACAGAAAAGTTCCACTGGAAGGAATAATTAAGCACCATTTACTTCTGAAGACCCAGCATCTCCACCACTGGAGACTGGCACTGGGACAAACTGAGCACGCGCAAGCTGTGCTCTTTTCAAGGGTTCCGTTTCCTACCCTAAGGTCTCGCAGAGCACACGAGCCTTCCTATATTTATTGACTCCTTCCTTCTTCCACAGTGCCCACTTATAATAGATACAGCAGTAGCTTTAGTTCAAAATATATTTGCTGTCATGCAGTAAATGTTAAGATGCTGTTCACCATCAAGGAAACTGTTACTGTTAATAAAAACAGTTTCTGCATGAATAAAGGTCTCTGTGGCTTCTCCCCAAAGAAATGTAATTGCTCAAGCACAGTCCTAGATACAGATAATCAGAGTTCAAAACAAGAAAGAAGGAAGATTTTCTTGCACCTGGCTGGACTCTGTCCAGCACAAAGTCTTAATTGTAAAAATATTTCCAGTAGGTCACTTTTTATCTCTGGAAAGCAGTAAATTGAGAAATTTCAGTCTTGCAAATCCCACCTCTCATTCTGAATGGCAGAGAGAATAATTTAAGTACATCATTTTCTGTCCCCAAAGTTGGATATGGAAAGCCTCTCCAGCTTGACCAGTGTAGAGCTGTGAGTCTAACAGAGTAGAAGTGATGCAAGTAGTAACACTTAAAAATCTTTCTAAAAATGTTATCACTAATTATCCTAAACATTATGCCAAAAGCAACCCATCGAGTTCACGGCACCAAATGCCTAGAAAACATCAAACGTACATATCTGGGTTTCAGTCTATTGATTTAAAGATTGCTGCAATTAAATATGCTGCAACTACTCCAAACTGTCTTACATACCCTGAAACGCCGTAGTTTCTACCAAACTTAGATTTCCCCTTGAACCACGTCACTATAAATGTCTTCATAGGATGCTGGGGGTCAAACTATGGATCTCTAATAATGAAATGATCAGGATGATCACCTGATACTTAAGTACAGCCTTCAAAACTGGAAAATCCTTCTCTAAAATGATAACATACTCATTACCACCCTAAGGGAGCAACACAGGGCCCATTTGCTTAACACTTCCCTTTTTCCTTTCCATAGCATGGTAGCCAGCAGTTACCTATGTGTGAAAGGATCAGAACCAGTCTCAAGATCCAAATCAATAAAGTTTCTTGCTTTTCTGAAAATTAATTTTAAGGTGTTAAATTCATAATCACCTTACAATGATTGTGTGAGGCAGATTAGCCTGTTGCTTTGTGTCTGAGCAGCCAGGCTACTCGCCACAAAACAATACAGAATTTTAGTGGAGACTGGGACATTGCACAAACGTTTCCAAACCCTCAGGAAAGCTAGGTTAATAAACCGTGTCCAGCCTAGTTACATTCATTCTTCCCAAAGCAATTAAGGGGCAGAGGGAATGAATGTTTAATTGTGCAAATCATTTTTGAATGTCCATATCAATTAATGCTTGCTCACATAGCATGGAAAGAGGGACACACATCACTACAGCTCCCTTAAAATTTCTTCTCCCTGCCCCTACCCCAAGCTGGACTCAGTGCAACATCATAATGCAGCAATCCTTTCAAGTCTGGCAGTAAGACTGCAGCCAAGTATGTAAGCTATTCACAAATATTATCCAGAAACAGAGGGCAAGCACAGTTTGTGATTTAGGGTTCACCTGGTACAGACCTAACAGAGGAAGAAACTGTGCTGGAACAGCAGAGGTAGCTTTACTAACCAAAGAATCTGAGGGGCAAAGAAGGGGAAACTTCAGCAAAACACTGTTGTGAAAAATAATGAATCACACTCACAGACTTGAAATATAAATTACCCCTCTTTTAGCCAAAAAGCAGCTGTACAAAAGCTGATGTTAACCATTATCCATTTTCCATTGAAACCATTCTGTACTGGCTCAAAAACTGCATGTGCACACAGCAGCTTTCAGCAGCCCAGCCTCCCCCTTTCTGAACCACTGCCTGCTCCTCCGGTGAGAAGCGGCTGGTTAAGCCCTGTAAGCAGCCTGCTTGCTGCGATGCCCAATCCATAGGGCATAATCATGGATTTGGGGGGAAAAGCCACAGCTTCTTCTAACAAGAAGCACAAAAGGGTTTTGCCCTGTGATTCAACACCCAGACTAATGAAAGCAATTAAATATCCACCCTCACTCAATACTCTTTTATTTGGCATTTTCCTAAACTCCCAAACACTCGGCAGTGAAACGGCAGCACAGACATGAACGGCACTACCCTGCCATTGCAAGGGATCAGCCAGGTTGTATCTAATGCAACTGCTGCACCTTGAAAAGGAAACAGAGGAGAGTCAGAGGAAAAATATAGAAGCTCTCAGGTTGCATTTGCTGCTATTCTTCTGGAATTAATAATTACAGAACAAGAGATGTTGCCAAGCAAATGACCTATTCAGATGGATTCTGAGAAGGAGATTACTGGTGAAATAAATATTTTGGATTTTGGGGCTCTCTGAAAGACCAGTGAGCTTCTGTTGGAATGTACCCAAGGACACTGACCCTACCAAGCACTTGTGCCACGTAAACCTGATATATGCTAACACTTCAGCTATTCTAGAGTTTATTGCCTGTGTATTGATCAGCTTACACACAACACACAGAACAAAATCATATATTAAATTAACAGCATGCTCTTGAGAACTCTAGGGAAGATGCAAGAGAATTCAAAACATATAGAGATATTTTCACTATATTAAATAGGAAGATGTATTAGTTACAAGTGGGAATTGCTGCAGGCATATCTGCCGCAGACAGAGTGCATGGTATTGAAAATTAGATATTTACATCTACACTGCACATGAGGGCCTGATGCAGAAATTCACACTTGGGACGCACAGGTGCACCAAGAAAACTGTTTCTGTTCCCTTTTTCCTGATTGGAACACCTTCCACGCTTTAAGTTATGTCGTAGAGTGGCACAGCTTGTTATAAGGGACGGAGAAAGTGCTGGAGCTGTGGCTGGTACTTCTTACACCAGAGCAGTGAGTGTCAGCTACATCTCCATCCCTGTACACTACTTGTACAGCACAGAAGTCTCATACCTAGGCTGTCTCTCCATTCCCAAAAACAAAGAGACTTTATAGTAATGACCTAATTTACAGCAGTTAAGATCAGTCATGACGGTTTTGAAAGAGATAAGAATGCAGATGGAAGGACCTGCAGACAGACACACCCATAGAAACTTCAGAAGAATGCAGAACTGGTAGATCAGATGCAAGCGTGCAAACTTACATTTCACAGTACATAGTCATTTAAACTGCTTTACCTTCTAAATATTTCCCAACTCTTTTGAATGTCCAGTCTGTATGTGTTTGGGCACATGTTGTCACTGATGCTAGATGTCCATTTCCATTTGCAAAGCCCTCTGTAAGTACAAGGCCACGATCCCACACAAAGCTCCCACAGAATCCCTTCACCCTTGGCCATGAGTCCCTCAAAAGACAATGAGGATAGCTCATGGCAACGAGATGTGTATGAGATGCATTTCAACATGTTAGAAGATAATTGGAGTCAGCAAATAATTCCTGATCTATTATTTTGTTTCCACTGACAGACCCTCACTGCGATGAGGGTGGTGATTGTGGACAGGGTGATGATGGCACTGACGTGTGGCTTGGCACGGCACAGCAGACCCAGAACCAGGAGAAGGATGTCTGCTGGAATTACGTGATCCAATAATCTTAATTTAGATTGACTAGCTAACAGCAAAGATGAGCAATTAACAATATTTTTCTTTTGTATTTACACTGAAAGCAGCTGAGATGGTTTCAGAGAAATTCCCAGAATGCTTACAACATTGGTAAGATGAAGCCTTTCTCATCAGCGTTTCAGCCAAAAACTCATTTACAGTTGTAAGAGTTAAATTAATTGTGACATTTAGTTTCTCCTTTCATAGGCTCAAGGATGGTGGATAGAATAAATCACATTTTAGGCAGAATGCTTCATATTAGATCCTGCCATAGCTAAGACTTGCTTTATTGCATTGGACAAAATAGCAACCAGACGTGTTCTATAAATCACAAACCACAAAATCAGGATAAAACTTCCCTTCTCCCAGAAGTACTCCTATAATTTCTGAGATGTTCTCAGAGTACACAAGAGCCAAATGAGTACCCAGACAGGTTGAGTCTCTGCTCCCTAACACTCAGTAGCATCACATCTAACAAGACACCACTGGGATTAAAGCAGATGAATGTTCAAAGAGCATTCAGACTGAGAAAGCACAACCAAACTGGCACCTGGGTCTTCAAAACAGGTGTAGCTTTTAAAGCAGAATTCCTGAGAAGGAGCACTGCCCACAAATCTTCATCTTCACACAGCAGACACAGCATCAATTCAATTCCATCTGCAGCTGTTTCAGGCAGGAAAAACTAACCCCAGAGTTTGGATATTATTGCAAGTATAATCTGACTTCATTTTAAACTGGATTTTGTCCAGTGTTCCTGCAATAAGCCCAAGGAGACTTGATCCACTGATGACTTCTAAACTGATTTTCACAGAACAGATCCAACATATTTCAAATATCTTCTTTAATTTCCCAGTGACTAATGTATGCTGTTTCCATCAACAGAATGTTTTAATCTAGTAAAGAAAACCAAACCTTTTAATTTAGAAAGTTCACCTTCTTCCTGTATATGCTGCATCTTCTCTGTGTTCCCAGCTCCCACCCCAAATGAAAACAGATCTTGAGGCACAGAAGGGCTAAACGTGTCGACCCAGCTAACTACAAGAACTTTCCATCTGGCCAAATGCAGATTTATGCAGCAAAAGTTATTGTCCCCACACAACAGGACCTTTGACATTTTTAAGTTAAACTTTCCAATTTAGCTCTTAGCACTTGAAAAAGTTTTGATATTTTTTTCTTTAAAATGAGAACACAGCATACATGATAGAGAAACGACTGAAAACAATTTTCTAGATAACTCTCACTGATTTTAACAGGAGCTACTCGAACTCCATTGTGATGGACAATCCCCTCAGCAAATTTAAATACTTACATGAAAACAAATATGCTGGTTTGGACTTAGATTCATACACACCTAAAATGTTTAGCTATTGCTTTGCCGAACCAGTAGCTAATGCACCTGTGCAACACCTGAAAGACTTGGGTTGTTTGTTCATGGCTCATTTTGCTCACACTCCCCTGTGCTCCTGCTCTGGACCAGGAACCCAATCCCAACATACATCCCTTTGCGCTGCCAAGACACTCCATCAAGCCACCACCCTCAGCAGAGAAGTCTCTTGGTTCTGCTACAAAGGCCTGGTTTAAAGCCTCCTGCTTCCTATACAGGCTTGATAAAAAGGAGATCACAGGCTCAGCCTTCTCCTCCTCTGCACCACAGGAAAGGCACAGACCAGCCATGGGTCACTCACCCCACCCCATTCCCCAAGGTGAGCAGCAGTAGCCAAAGGAACTCTGTAATTACAGTTTCTGCCAGTCAGGACACTAAAGAGATAAATAAATAAATTTCTTATTGAAAACCCTCCAAAATTCAGTGCAGCAACAATCTCTTAATATTGGTTGAACACAAACCAGAGATTGAGTGTTCTGCAATAAAATTTCTGTTGGTGACGCTACCAAAAATATTAAATTTCAGCAATATGCTGACTTTTTAAAAACGGACATCTGTTTGTATTTAGGTTCTTCATGTGACTGTATTCAACAACAAGGAAAGGATGAGAGCATCCCTTCCCCCAGATCGCTCCAGAACTTCTAGGTAACTATCAAACTGATTAAATTGAGAAATCAGCACTGAAGGAAATCGAATCTGGCAAATCAATCATGTGGTCCTTGTTCGGGGGAAACACCCCTACTGAAACTAAAGGGGAGAACCTGAACTTCAAGTGATTGAAACCATTTGACCCACGTAAGGATTGCTGGATTTAGCACAGGATCTGCAGGGATCCTGGACTGTCCCTCAGTGCCTCTCCATCCTCATCTTCTGAAACTTACCTGGTCCCAGGGCTTACCAAGAGCACTATGTTGTATCACAGTTCTGAAGCACATAAAAGCAGACCCTTGTCAGGCTGAAAGAAGTCTGGTTTCACATGTGAACTGCAGAAAATCTAAACCACAAGGATGAGAACACTGAAGTACACCAGCCTGCCTGCAGTGAGATCTTCCAGGAGGATGTATTCCCTGCAGCCACAACCACCAGCAGTCCTGTTGTGAGTGCTTGGGGAGCTCCTTGCCAACCATCTGGACATTCACAGCTGGCAAAGAAAACTAGAAAGGCTCAGCCTTGGGCTACTGGGTTGTCACTGTTTTGACCCAGTTCAGCATAATTGTGTTCTAATGGGATATATGAAAGCAGCATTTGATGTCCTGAGGAACAGAGAGATTCCCAGAACAGCTCCAGGTCACAAAGAGCCCTGCTTGCTGCAAGGAGTGCTCACACTCGGAAATGAGAATGAGATGTGGACAAACACAGAATGTTAGGTCTGCCTGGGAACAAATGAAAAGTGTAAACATTGCCTGTTATTTCCATTAGGAAACTGGTGCTGGCTTATTTATAGCTGCTGACCTCTTATTTCTCACACTTATTTTTGGGGACAGAAAGGACAGCAAATTTTCCTAATAATCTAAATATACTGCACATCAAAATTGTATGTTTTCATAATTATCAATAAAACAATTCTTGAAAACAAACTAAATTAACACAGACAATTTGGTCTGAGTTACTCAAATAAACTACTTCTGGAAATAACTAGGATTTTAATCCACTTGAAATTTCAGGAAATTGAGAAAACCACAATGAGATCAGATTTTTGTTGTTGTTGTTGTTGTGTTACGCAAGTATCCGGACATTTGAAGTGTGTGATTAAAGGAGCTGTTTCCACAATTTCATTGTAAGAGATGTCAATAAATGAGATTACAGTTCATAATCATCCCTATATACTAAATACACGTCAGAGGATAAGAAGGGAGTGATAATGATGCAAAACTGAACTGTAGGTGCTTTTCATTTACTGCTTTCCTAGATCACCATTTGAACAAGTTGTATATAAACAACCCCCCAGAAACCTGTTCATGCCATGGGCCTCTGCAAAGCCACATTTTCTTACAGAAGTGGAAAGGCAAATGCAATTCCTTGGTTATAAATGCACCAGGAATCCACACTTGCAGTTAACTAGGTAATGCCCACTAATATCACGCTCTTCAAACTGAGCTAGAATCCATTGTACTGCCACTTAAGTAGTATCATCAACGCTTCCATAATCCTATTTTCTGGGATTTATGCTAATGATCTGCCAGATTTCGCTGCTGGCTGGCAGACAGTGTACCAAGTGAAGCATTCCCACCCACACAAAAGCACACTCAGCTCTCCCAGCCTGTATTCTGCACAGGACCACAGACTCACACAACTGCCCTCTGCAGCACATGTACAGGTCTGAGCATCAGAAATAATCTTCCACCAACACATGGAAAAGGGCACAGTGGCAACATTCCCACTGACCCCCAGGAAGGCAGTAGCAGGGTCAGCCTGTGCCATTTTTATGCAACCCATGACTCCTATTATTGCGTTTAGTAAAGTTCACAAAGTCTGCAGATCAAAAAAATATTTCCAGTCAGTCAGTCAGCAAGCCCGTGGGTAGTTTTTGAGACATTTGACAGTATGGGTTAGTCCCAGTTTGGGAGTTCTGGCTTTTTATGCTGTTTTTGTTGCTGGGAGGCTGGAAGGCTCAGCTTTCTGGTCTTTTCTTTTTGGTAGATTACTGTAGAAATTGCAGAGAAGTGACAGCCCCACTTGCTGTTTGCTATTCCCATTCCTTGCAGCTCCCAGGGATCAAGCTGATTGTTCCAGGTCACCCAGAAGCAAAAGGCCCCATAAGGAGGACAACTCTAACTCCATCCCTCCTGTTCCCTGCAGGCCTTAATGCTGAATCACATGAAGTTAAATCTTCCTCCCCGCAAACTTGCTCAATTTCTCCCCCATTCTTCTGGATTGCATCACTTCACTGCTCTTCTAGAGCTTGCAAACAATTCGTGGCTTAGTGACCTTTTTTCTTCTATTGTGTTTCTCAGTAAGAACCACTGTATAAGCAAACCACATTTTGAGTATTTCTTTTTTTTTTTTTTTTTTTTTTAGGAGTTGTCCCTTTGCAATAGCCTTTGAAAGTCTGAGAATGAATTGCTTTTCTCTACCAGTCAATTTCTTCTGAAAAACACAAGTAGGGTTTTTTCCTGCACTGAATTTATTTTGTTTCTATATTTGTGACTAGTTTGATCTGGGCTTGATGATCTTTTCCAACCTAAATGATTCTATGATTGTAGAAGGCTCAGCTGGGATTAGCAATCAATTTCTACACCAAAAAGAACAGAGGCTCTAAACTGTGCTTAAAAATTACCTATTTTATATGGCCCTTGGAAAGACAGCTGTATTAAAGGACTTCCTAAGCACTCAGGGACAAGACCAACATTCCACCAAATGGTTCGTGCTTGCAGCTCACATTCTTAGACCGCGAGCCCATCATCACTTGGATGTAGGTCACTGGTTTCACAGGAGTTTGCACTCCTTGATTTGACCTGGTTCCTTCAAAGAAAACACATGGATGCATGTGGAAACACAGGAGCTCACCAGGTAGCAGAGAGCAACCCTCAGAGGCAGACAGCAGCTTCGCATAAATACACACGTTTCAGAAGGAAAGGAATCCTGAGCTGGCCTGCACAGCTCGAGTAATCGAACAATTCACAAAACACTTCCAGCCCACTGGAAACATTTTGAAATTCAGAACAAGTGAAGCAACTCTTGGAAGAAGCAGCAAGGAGCAATCCACATCTTTCTATGAGGTAAACTAGTCATTTCGACTTGTGATTTATTAGAAATATTAAAGGCAAGCTATTAAAATCTCCACACTCTGGATCTAAAACAAGATCATATTCAGCAGAGATTCCATAAGCTTAGTAACTTAGATTTGTGTAACATCTAGACAGCATCAAAATTCCTGATAATTGTAACCATACCAGCATGAAGTGAAGGGTTAAAAACATCCAAGAGGACAGCATGACACATAGTGTATTAGCTTTTTTTTTTTTAACTCTGGGAAAAAAAAAAAAATCTCACTCTCCTCGTCCTTCAGGCCACTGATATTCGTATTTCTCTTACATTCAAAAGAATGGACACGACTTGAGAACCAGAGATAAATGAAATATTTAGAGGTATGTTGGAGACACTTAGCAGTGCTTCAGCTGACGTCCTCGGTGGGATGCAGGCAGTGTCTCCTTCCCCCTGATAAACCTCTCTGGTTTGTCTGGGCAGGGCAGGGATACAATCCAGGTGTCCTGCCTAAACTGTGGCACAGCACCAGCACAGTGGGGTGATCTTGCCTATGTACCCTCTGCTTTCCCTAGGCAGCCTCCTGAAGGCAAAGCAACCTTGTGCAAAGCATAAATGTATATATTTGAGATACCCCAGCTTTCTGCATATAAGGTGCCTGTGGAAAGAAGGATCAGCTTTCTCCACTCCTTTGCCCACCCATGTTTGGCTCTTTCCGTAATTTCCGTAAGACCTTACCAGAAACTGACCTACCAATACCCAACTGTAAGGAACATATTCAATTTCTTTTTCCCCATGAATTTCAGTGCATGATATACAAAAGCAGAGTTTTACAAGCCTGACCTGTGGGCAGTAGCACGTGCTGCCCTTCCCAGGAAAAAGACAGAGGGATCAATTACCAGGACATGACAGGCAGGGTGCCAAGTTATTCCTACCTAAGGAGGAGTGAACCTACAGGGAGCCTCTGGATTCCTCTGGTAGACCACAGAGCAAGTCTCATGGCCAAGTAATAAATTAGGCTCTGCAGAAGAGGGGTTGCTTCAGACTCTGGGCGTGGTGTCAACTCCTCCTGGGTTAGGGAGAGGGGCCAACAGGCTCCACTGGCCTCTGAAACCAGAAGTGCTAAATACTTTGATTTAAAAACACTAATAATGAAACATGTAAACCTTTTGAAAGGAAAACTCCAGGTCTTACTTGCTGACACAACAAAATTTGCTCCAAATGCACACTTCCCAAGCTCTTTGGAAATAACTCACTAAAGAGAAAAATAAAATAAAAGGGAGGGGAAAAGAAAAAAAAGAAATTATCTAATTTGATAATTTCTAAGGATAAATTCCCTAAACCTTCACATATCTATAAATACTTAAATTTGTGGCACATCACTGCTTTCATTAAAAAGTCTTCAAATACACACACTTTATTAAACAGCTAATATCAAACACATTTTAGATGCACAGGCTGGATAGCAGATTTTCACCCTTAACACTAACAGGAAATTATAAACTCCACTTTATAAACTGTTAAGGAAATAATCAACTCAACATGGAAAGCAAAAAGCGACCCAGTGATGAGGCAGGAATTTCTTATAAAATGCCCTGAGAGCTTTAAAAAACTATTAATGCCCCAAACCTGGAGATGCAAAAAATCTCAGGAGTCATCTTTGTTTCTGAACTACTGTTTTCTTGCAAATGACATCTGTGTCACATTTTGTGCCACATTAGATGATGCCACATTGATGTCACTTGCCACATTAGTGCCAGAAGAACTACATTGGGTCACAATGATCACCACAGCAAGGACAGCACCACCTGAAACAGCCACGCTCCTTCCCCCATGTGCCTGGCACGAAGGTACCAGCTGCCAGGAGTGCCAAAACCAGAACTCACCAGAGCCTGTGCAGGCAAAATAATCAAGGTGCTCTGTGTGAAAAACAGGACTCTCTCAGAGCAAAGAACTTCCACAAGCAGACAGACCTTCCCTGTTCTGGTGAGGCAAAAAGAGCTCAAACCATTTGTGTGTGCCTGCAACTTGCACATCACCTGTTTGCTTCTATAACACATGGTGACACTGACCACAGCTCTGGATAGCATACAGTGACATGCTAGATTATTTTATAGACATAACTATTAATTACTTATTTCAAACTAAATAGCTGCTTTAATAGTTTTCTGGGTTGGGATGAGGGTTTATTCCAGGGCTTTTGCAATGATCAATTGCATTTTAGCCAAAGGCAAATAATGCTTTTTAGAAGTATGTGAAACACTATTCCAAATACCATTGTGCCAAACAAGCTAAAAAGTCTCTGGAGAAAGAACAATAAAAATGGTTATCTTGCTATTATTTATTATGTGAATTAAGCTTTGTCATCTCTGATGCTTTGTCTTGATGAGTTTTAGTTCCAACAGCATGATAACAGGCACAACTCCAATGTGAATAGCAAAGCGTTTTGTTAATGTACTTTGACTCAGCTTTGATGGGAGCAGTTGGATCCTGAGTGAGTTTATACAGGAAACAAAAAAATACTTCTTTATGACTAAAAAAAAATAAATGTCTAACATCCAGCAAATATTATCAAGTTGTACAAAGGCTAAGAGAGGAGATCAGCACCTTTCCAGCTGACTGAGAAAGTTACTGAAAGCTTTTCTGCTACCTTTGTTTTCTAGCAAATAATTCTTTAATTTTTGGGGTTTGGGAGATAACATCAAAAGTCTTCCTAGCTGTCTGATTGGTTTGGGATGGTCTTTGCCTTGCACAGCCAGGCAGGCTGGGAAAAAGGCCCGGGGAAAGCTGAGGAACCCCATGCTGAGCTAAGGAGCTTTCTCAGTGCTGACCTGAAGGGTGGCTCATAATGGAACCATGCCCCGGGTAAAGATTCACCACAGTCAGGGTAGATCCAACCCAATTAATTTGTCATTACTGAAAGACCTTTCCCCACGTGTGTCTGATGACTGACTGCTCCTGCACCGACCCTTCTGAGATAAGAAGAGGTCAGGAACAGCCCTTGGCAAAGATGAATGGAAGCTTTGCTTCTGCATTCAAGGCTGCACAAACCCAGCAGAGTCTCAGGTTTTGGAAGAAGTCTGAATCTCATTTTACACCAATGAAATAGACTGGCACACGGGACCACATCTAAAACCTTCTGATGTCACAGTTGTGCGATCCCAATCAACATTCCAAGCACACCTGGCTTTTGGTTTAGAACATCCAGGTCCATTCCACCCAAAAATGCTGTGGGTGCTAAAAAGCCACACAAATCCAAAGTAAATCCAAATCTCCTGATGCCCCTGAGACTGGAAATACCAACTTTCACATGCACTGCCTCTGGAAGTGCACAATTCTATCAGCTGACATCTGTAAGTTCTCTCTTTAAAACACAGTTGGGATTTAACTGTGCAGTTTGGGACCCCCCGGACCTCTAAATGGCTGGCTAATGGTTTTTAAATATGTATTTGCCCAGTGGAGTTATTAAGGTGTTTAGTGGTAATTCATATTTGCTACTCAGGCATGCACCACTAATAAAATTTCTTATGAAAATGGCTTTAACAAGTAATTGTTTTTAGAGTGCAGGAGCTACTTTTCAAGCACACAGCTCAGCTACATCAGCTTTATTGGCAAGGTATCAGCCTTAAGAATTTGCCCACTTATCTTGTCCAAAGTAAGCTGTTCTTGATTCTAGGATGTGCAGCAGACCTGTTATTTCAGAACCCAACTGGACATGGTCTGGGGTAGATTACTGGAGCTGACCCCACTTGACCTGTGGAGTTGAACCAGCCAATCTTCCAAGGTCCCTTCTGACCTCAACTGTTCTGGGACTTAGAGCTGCAGCTCATGTTTTCTTTCATGTTTCCCCTTATGAGGAGGAAAAACTTAGTCTTTGTATCCAAAAACTACCACCTTGCCCTGAGATGTGGATCTCAGTAATTTGTGATTGTTCCACACAATGTACCACAGAATACTAAACTATACAGTCAAACTCTCATTTTTAGCTAAAGTGCCCCAAATTAGGCAATACAATGAATTCTAAAGTTTCTAAAAGCACACAAAGCTGGCTGATGGAGCTGCATTCACAGCTTCTCCAGACAGCAAGTCTCTGCTGGGTATCACTCATGTTCTGACTCGTACACATTTGATCACCAATATGACTTTCTTTACCAAAAATACCCAGTAGTGCTTTCCCAGCTGTTTGGACTTTATCTTAAATGTCACAATATTAGGTATTTTTCTTAAAACTACAGATTAAAACAGGACAATCTCTAGGTCCATTTTTAAAAGATTCTGGATTTTCATGTGTGCAGGGATAATGTTTTTTTTTTAAAAGTAACTATGTTAAAGGACAAAATTTGGTAAATGAACAAAAATCCCACACCAAGATAAGGTCTTTGAGGCTTCATAATTTCAGTGCAGCGTTCATGATTTTCAGGGCTTTAGTTTGACTATGTATATTGTAAAACAACCATCCACATGATAGAAGGTGAAGTAAAAAGAGTCTGAAGAAAAAACTGACCCTTGGAAAATGAAATAAACATATTTTTGTTCTGCAAGGCACCTCCATACTTTTCCTTGCTAAAGAACACAGAACACAAGGTACAGAACATGCATGGACACATACCCTAAATACTTGGCATACCTTTCCCACCCCTGGAGCAGAGGCAGCTCATGAGCTCATGCAACCACCCAGCTACAGCATCCCTGCTGCACCCCCCGAGGGGCAGGAGCAGAGCACGGACACCTCAGGATGCTCAATGTCCCTTCAGCCCTTCACGCAGCGTGGCCCAGAGCAGCTGGGCCCTCCTCTTCCCGGAACATCAGCTTCCCTGAGGTTATTCCCAGGGATTCTTACTAACTGTATTCAATCTATGGATTCAGCTTGTCACTTGAAAATGTTTTTGTGTGTGTTACTTTTTGGTTCACACTGCCAAGCCATCCCTAAGCGTGCAAAGTGGACTCCTCTCAGATTGCAGCAATCTGGAAGACTCTCTCCTTCTGATAAATTGCATTTAGTTCATGGGATCAGACCACAGCTAGCCTAGAGAACAATTCCCAAATGCTTTCACTGTAAATATTGGATCCTCAACATCACCTGCTTTCTCCACAAAAATCCACGATCCCAGTACATGTAGACAATGCCAATGTCAATAGAGTATTACTTTGTGCTGACATTATTCTGCACTAAGGTGAGGAACACAGCTCTACACGAGACTTTTTAAAGATGTTTCTTGGATTTTTTAAAAGAGACATAAGAAAACAGGAAATTCCCATGATAATTTGAATTAATAATTTAAAAAATTAAGAATTAATCCCTCTCCAAACAATACTTAAGATCACTCAGATCAATGTTGAAAACCCAAAAGTTTTGCATCTTAATGATAAATATTTTCCATGCCACGGAAATCTCAATCTAGGGAGTTAAAAGAATATCTACATTTTTATTTTCTAATGACTTCTTAGGTACCCAAATATCCTGCTGACCTGCCCCTTGAGTGCCTGCTTATTTGCACTGTGTAATGTTTGAGACTCACACTATCCTGCAGGACAGTTCCCATGTTATAAACTGCTTAAACACAGAGGGTGTGTCACATGAACCGTGGTTGAAGGCAAGCAAGGTACAGGAATGCAATTGCTGCCTTTGCTGAAGGCTCTCTGTGTGGGATATAAATGCAGGCCCTCTCAGGACACACTCACAAAAAAGATTACCATGAATAATCCTAGAAAAGAAGGTCTTTTAGGAAACAGCATATTACCATTTGTCCTCTTGCCAAGTCTGTCTCAAAAAACAGACAAGAGGCAACAGCCTGACTGCAACTCTGAGAAAAAGAACCACAGAAGAATAATCGGTCAAACAGGAGCATTAATAAAGTGGCCCTTTGATAACAGCAGGACATGCCTATGATACCCGTGTTTTCACAACTACTTGAACCTTATCTCAAGAGATCAAATATCCTAGGCAGTAGAAAAATCCTTTTGAAACCGGGATTTGTTCTTAACAACAGTGTCTTTTCTTCTTTGAAAACTCCACACCTGCTTTCAAATCTCTGTTTGTAAGGCAGGCCCCTGCCCTGCCCGGCTCTGCAGAGGCTTTAACTGGGAGCACTGGGATGGACAAGGCTCTCAGGCTTGCTAATACGATTAGAAGCAGCTGAGAGGACAAATGTACCCAGATTTTAAGCTGTCCATGGTGTAGGTGTGTGTGCCAGTTGCCAACAAGCCCTCAGGCCACGGTGTTTCCCTGCAGCTGATGCCCCTCTAACCGGATTAGGCTGCTCCAGGGCTGGAACATGTGCTGCATTCACCTGGCCTTCCACATTCAATATCCAGCAGGAACGGGGACCAAGATCCAAGCTAAACAGTGCTTTGGTCAACAAAATGCCCCCTTTTGTGGGAATGTAATAAATATTTTAGTGAGCATTTATTCAATAGATATTTAGTGAAATCATTGCAAATTGCAGGAATGTATTGAATATTTCAGTCATTTAAATGCTGCAATAAATTCCTTAATATATGTTGCAGTGCAAGTTCATAAATAATAAAATGATTATTTATAATCTATAATATGTGCTATACAAACATCAAACACTTCCTTCACATACAAACACCACACAAACTTGCATACACACAATTCCTCAATTAAATGGTGGGGGTGGATTTAACAGTGCATAAATAAGATAAAACTAACTGCTGCTAGGCTTAGACACGGTTTTAAAATCTGTTTGTGCACAGTTCAGTGCACTAAAGAACGTATTTCAGTGCTGACTATTGATAACTGTTTGTTTTTGTCTCTTTGTAAACACTCCTGCCATGAAAATGGAACTCAGATAAACAGATTAGGGATACACTTCATCAGAATGAATATCAACACATAAGAATAAAATCAAATGCTTATTTGTGCAAACAGTTTTGTCTGCAAGAGCCTGCATGCATTAGGCAGCATTCATAGGACTGCCCAAGTCAGAAAGCTAGCCTGATATTGAATTTTAAAATATTTTTAAGCCTTTCACCATAATTTTCATTATGACTTGAATTTTGCAGGTCTCCAATGCTAACCCACCATTCTTACTATTTTGTTTGGAAACCAACACATATTGTCCTTGAGAACTTCAGTAATTTCTGGGAGAAATTTAATCTATCAAGCCAAAAGTAATCCATATTGCTCTGCAGAATCAGCTCTAACCATGGTGCTAGGAAACCAACACTGAAAGCTTATAAATAGTCACTAGGCAAAGCCAAATTTTTTGACATCTTATACCCAGTTATTCCTTTAGTAAATGATGAAAGAAATAACCAGACTTTCCTTCCAATTATTCTTAAGCTAAACATTTCCAGTATAAGCAAGTCGGGCAACACAAACACCTGAAAATACTGTAAGTACATAAAAAAAGATTAAGAAGGCTCAGTAATGTTGATACAGGGTCTGGATTAAGGAAGATCAAAATCAAACCCTCAAACCCAAGCCCAGAACCTAAGCCATTTTAAAAAAAAAAAAAAAGCAAACTTTCAACAGCAGGACAGTTAAACAATGGAAAACTTTCTCAAGGAGAATCAAGACCATTTAAACTCAGAAAATCAAGTTCTAAATACATAATGAAACCAAGAATGGTTAAATGAGGCTAATCAGTGTATCTTTTTGGATTCTTTTCCCTATTAACGTTCTATATGTTCACTGAGATAAAATTAATGTTCATTCTATGTCTTTCCTGCTAAAATTCAGATTTGATTAATGGATGAGCACTGGAAATCACATTCTCTTCAGACCCCGTGGCAACAACTGCTCCTGTGGTGAGGAACAAGAGCCCTGCAGCAGCAGCTAATGGCATAAGGAAAAAAAACAGACCCACAAAACCTTTTGTTTCTTATTGTTGTTTTCTCTTTCTGGGGCACCAGCAGAAGTTGCAATTCAAAGGTAACTTTCCAAATAGCAAAGTTTATTCCAGCATTTCCTCCTAACATGAGATTCAAAGATTTATGGCTATCCTATCCTTGAAAGGTCCAGCTGAAAGCCTCAGGATGTGCATTTGTCTGGATGAGCTGTGTCTTTCAGAATGAAAGTAATTGACTCTGGACACCCTAATTAATGCCCCTCATTAAATTCTTGCAGCAGAAGAACAATGAGGCAACACGGATTTTCCTCCTTCTCCCTTAACACACTGAGCCAGGAACTGCTGCAGGCCCGAGCTGGGTTTAACCAGACGAAGCCAACAGGGCCAATTCCAACAGATCTGACCAGAACCAGCCCCTCCTGGTCCCACCTGCAGGGCACTCTGGGGAGGAGTCTGGCCAACCATCCCTGTCCGTGCACTCAGAGTCCCAAAACCCAAGTGCTACTCAGATCCTCCCACTGTTTTGCGTTATCTCACCTGATAAGAGTTATTGTCACAGGACAACACAGGGGGTTTGTTTCTGCTCTGGTTTTGGGGCTTCATTGAGCTCTTGCAATGCTTCTTTTCAATTACCAGAGTAATTACTTTTCAATAGCATGGCTGTTTGTAGATTTCTCTGAAGAGTTCTGTATTCTTTTGTCTCTATGCATATCTTCATCTAATTTTAACTTTTATGTATGAACGCAAAGCCTCATGCCCAAAGTAATTTAATGTTTCCATGACAAAATTTCATAATGGAGACTTGACATTTCTGAGTTACTGGCACAGTTGAAATGAAAAGAGAAAAATCAAGATTTTTAAGATGAGGTATTTCAATATTTTCCCATCTCACAGTGCTAACAATGAGATATCTTCCACACAATCTTGTGCTTTGCAAGTCAAGCAGAATGCCCTAGCCCACAGCGTATTAACACACCTCCAAAATTACTTAAGTTCAAAACATTTTTTTTATTACCTTTATACAACTCTGAGGAGCTGAAAGTGTATCTTCAACTTCCTAATATCAAAAGGCATCAGACTCACTTCAGAGTGTATCTTTCTTTCAATGCAGTGATGGATTTTGAGAGGCAAGAGGGAAAATGAGAACCAGGAAAGTGTAACAATTCAAGGTGTGTTCTTAATTCCTTGTGACTGTTCTAGCATTTCTGAGCAGCTAAAGCCATTCTGCAGGGTCAGCATGTGTAAAAGCAGGAGAAACCAGACTCATGGTAAGGGTTCACACAAGGCAGAGATGATAACCCAGGCAACTATTTGAGAGCGAGTTCAAGGTCTGACCAACCGGGCATCTAAAAGTTTCTAATCAAAATACCACCACAAAAACCAAGAAAAACAAACAGAAGGCACTGGTCACTGCCACACACTGGGATAACACACTGCTGTTCACTGAAGGAACTTCACTGGGCTCTTACACAACAATAATTTCACAGGAAAATGAATAATTTCACAAGGAAATTATCATTTCAGAACATCTTTTATATACTGTAGTTTATGTATTATATTTTCAGTGTATTTCTCAATCTGGTTACAAGTACAGTGGAGTCATTCCATTGTCATTTCCCCCATTTTTTCAAAAAACTACATTTTTGTGAAAACTGAAACCTTCCTTCGGCATGTTTAGTTTGTTGAAAATGGACAAGGAAGACAAAGTCATTTCCACCTCCTTGTTTCATTTCAATACTGAAATATCTTATTTCATTGAAATATATATATAAAAAAATCAACTGAAATGCTAATAATATTAAAACCATATATCTATTTTTTTAAGGTTTGACAATACTGACTCCAAATAATTTTATACTTGGAAATGTTTTGTATTCCTGGAAAACGTTCCCATGTTCAGTTGGAATGAGCACAAGTAACCAGAACGTTAACACTGCAACAACACAAGGTGACCCTTTTCCCAAGACATACAGAGCAGACAGATAACAAGTATCTTTACAACTCATGCCAAATTTTACATACACATTGACCTGTAGTTTAAGGATGCTTTACTCTTGTCAGTGATGTTAAAGCATTACAGAAACCCCATGAGATATAAAAAGGGCATTTTAAACTGAATTTTACAGTCAGAATCTGCACACAGAAAGATCAGTTAACTTGTTCACTGTTAGGAGATCTATGCAAGCCAGAAATGCAGCTGAGCATCCCACCCTGCCCTCCCTCAGCATCCCAGTCCTGGTGCCTCGTGCCCCCAGCTCTGCCTCTCACCACAGCTGCACTCGGGGCATTATTTCTAATTTTGTCACTTCAGCTGATCAAAGGAATGGACTAGATGCTGACTTTTTAGCTGTTTTGGCAGCATAGCTGGAGGAACTTGAAATTATTAAGCAGATGTTCTGTGCCATAACTGGGGGCTTGTTTTGCTCTAATGAGATACAGTATTTGTTACAATGAAGGAAATTGCTTGTGGATTTGCTATAATGCATTTTACATACACTGGGTTACATTTATACTGGAGCAATGAAAAGAAAATATAGTAAAAGTCCACATTACTCTTCAGATCTGATGATGTCACCAGACTCATATTATTACATCTGAAAAAAGATCAAACTGAACTCTTCGAGGTCTGTTTCTGGTTTTATACTTGATATCCACCTCAGTGGTGAAATGGGTCCAAACAGTTGGCTCTTTGTGATCTCTCTCCGGAGGGATCACTGCATCACTGCAGCACAACCAACCTTAGTGAGCCGCACCTCAGTATTTTTAGGCCTCTAGACAAAATTGTTCAGAAGCAGAACTCCTCTCTTTGCAGGCTCATGAGCAAATTTAATGCACACTTTCTCTGGCTCTTTCAAAGTTAATTTTAAATCTGTGGTGTTCAGATTTAAATTCAGAGTTACACAGGGCAATATGGAAAGCGTATTAACAAATTCACAAGTTGACTCTGTGGACAAATGCCAGAGATTTGTATCAATGTGGGTGTAAGAGCAAGGAGTGATCCAGAAAAATATTAGCAAGAATTGTCTGTCCTTTGTAAAAGCCCTCAAACTGTGGCTTGGATATTTATTATGAGCCGTGCTTATAAAACTTCCAAGATGTCTAATGGAAACAGAGCACAATAGAAGCCAGTTCTGCTTTTCATTTTATATACTACCACTGGGAATCTCTTTCTTCTGATGTTCATCCATATTATAAGCTTTTCCTTCACAGTGGGTAAGAGTTTCCTTGCTTTGAAAATAGTAATTCATCATAACAAGGAATATCAAGCATATATAAAATGCCAGTCCAGCTACTTATGCTGGATAAATTGGCAAAAATCTTTTTAATTCCCTTCACAACACTCAGCACCACCAAAAACCTCCATTCAAAACATTAACAGAACACTCCAGAAACGGAGGAATGCCAACATTTCAATAATAATGTGCAGCACAGGCACCACATTCATATTAATAAGTAACCTCATTTTTCTAGTGAACAGTCACATCAGTGAGAGCTGTGAACTCTGTGCTCCTTTGAAATCCTGGGAGATGGAGTTGGAAATTGTCAATCCGAGGGCTCTTAAAGGAATGCCACATTTAAAACCAGGCTATAACACTTAATCCTTATGAACCCTCTGTAGCAGTTTATCTTCACAGCCTCCCATCCCTCCTCCCACTCAAAGTCTTGCACAGTGACTTCAGACTAAGGCTGAGCTTGGCTTGAGCTACAGGACTAACCTTGCAGGATTTGGTCTTGTCCCACAACAGATAAAGTCTTCTTCCTCATATCTCATCAAAATAAGAGAGGCTTAAGCAAATGATTTTATGATTCAGCCTGTGACAAACACAAGGTAACAAGTATGGACGTTCCCAGCCAGGACGTTTCCAGGGTGTATTTATGTTGAGCAGCAGGAGCTCACAAGCACCTCTGAAACTCGCCCAGTGCAGCTCAGAGGAAGATGTTGGGACAGCCCCTCCAGAAGCAACCCAGGCATTCCTGTCAACTGCTAACCCTGCAATTACCTCAGGCAGCTTGGATCTCCTAGTCTGGGCAAAAATTATTCATGCTTTAAGTGCCCTATACCATATTTAAATGTCAAACACCAAGAAGCCACCTAGTAATAAAACACAGCAACAGCAGCCTTGCCAGACCTGAAACCCAACATCTTCTGTGCCAGAGGAGGCTTCCTAAACTTTCCAACCAGCCACAACTTCTCACTTGAGAACTCACACCACACTGCTGCTGATAACCATGATCAAATCTGGCCTAAACCTCAGTTTCAAAGCTCGTAGAGTTAAAACTAAAACTTTTAGAAAGATAATCAGGTAAACCCCACAGATTTTAGTGGAATCAGAACTCGCACATCTACCTTTTCATTATATGTAGGTGTTAATTTTCAAACCCCACTTAATGCCATGGAAATTACATTAAGAAAATAGAATTCTGCACCTAAATATTCCAGAAAGTACAAGTTCTTATACTGAGTGTGCATAACTAATTTTTGAATATACAAATGAAAACTGAGAACATAAATATTTAGATTCACAGTTGACTCCCTGAGGTTACTGTTATCTTTTGTATTGTATCAGCTGAGACTGGAACAGGCTCAAAATTACCAAAGCATAAATGAAAAGTATCTTAATATGTAATTTTTTCAATATATTAAAATAATCAGAAGAAATTTTTTTTAAGCAGACAGGAAAGAGTCTGCTAGGACCTCTTTTGTAGTTCATTTCTCCATTAGTTACTTCCATGTTTGGGGGGTTTTTTTGAACAAGCAATGCACATACTACTTTGACTTTCTTTAGGACAACTTAAATACTTAAAAGGTTCAACAGTAGCATAAATGTTTCATTTATAGTCATAATTTTAATTGCTCAGGAACCTATACCATAAAACTAAATGCAGAGACATTCTGGGGAGAGGTGAAGAAGGAAAGTACTTGTCTCTGAGATGGTCCTAATTCCCCTCTTTGTGTACCCGGAATTCTTCCCAGGATGAAAGAGAAGTCTGAATCCCACATTTGTGTGTCCCTGGTTGTACACTGACCCAACAGAGCCATGCTCAGACTTGGCAACAGCTCCTTGAACCTTTGGGCACAGCAGAGGCTGCAGGTGGACACTGAACCAGTCATCATTTTTTCAAAGAAACTGAAAATTTCTAGTGAGTTCCTGGACCTCCACGGAATTACGTACATAGCAATTCTCTGCATACAGAGAAATCTGGATATTATCAGCCTGCAACAAAGGTTTGCAGGATCAGACATCAGTTCTGTTCACTTTTTTTAGTTACATGTGGAATTTTCTTCTAAATTACCTCATCCAAAAGCCACTGAAGTGAATGGGAAAAACTCATGCTAACCTGAACAATTCTTATACCATTAGGACCTATAAAAAGTTATATTTATATTGCCTTTAGCTTCAGCAGCAACCTGACTGGGAGCTCTGCACATGCAGCACCACATTGGGACAACTGCTCTTGGCTGGAAGAGATAAATGTGAAAGCTTTTCTGAAATCAAACACATGGAAAATACTAGGAAACTATTTAAACCCTTTTGAAATGTCTAACTGAACCAACAAAAAACTATTTCCACACAAACTGAAGCAAAGATAGTGATTTTGAAAATCTAAGGTAGTTTGGTAAGTATTTTCAGTGGGAAGCCCCTTTTCTACTCTCATTCCTAAACTCACTGTGTGTATTTCCTCCCCAAGTTTCAGATGGTCACTTCTTTTTAAAGATGAGAAGAATATTCAACAGGTATTATTCCATTTTGCCTTCTAGGTTAACCAACCCTCACTGCACAGAAGAAAGTGTTTAAAATCAAGAATGTAGACTTGACTTTTAAATTTACAAATTATACAAGAAACACGTTGAATAAATATTTCATGCATTTAACAAGAAAAATGGAACACGTGTTATAATCCTTTGCTTAATTGCTGCCCTGTTTATTCGATACTCCCCGAAGTTAACGTGTGACATGTTAAAGTGATTGCGGAGTCTTGACCTTGCAGATCCATTTATTCTCCAGACTATTTCACGGATCTGGGAGATATGGCAGGATCTCTGGGGCTCGTGCAAGAAGTGCACACCTGCAAAACACTGTGAACCCAAAGTTTCCCCCACTCCGTTCCTTGCACTGCAAGAAATGGCTGTGCAGCTCTGCGTGACAAGGTCTCCCAGCACTGCAACTGTGACACTTGCACAGAATAGTTTCCTTGTGAAGCTGTAAAATACATCTGCTCAGAGCATCTGATCCTGTGGGGCTCTGCCACCAAAGAGAACAGACTCAGGAGAATTCAGGCTGAGACTCTTTTCTTGGAGGGCAATTTTGTCTCTGAAGCTTAATGGAGGGTTTTCCCATGCACAACAGGAGTCACTAGACAGTACCAGCTGAAAAAGGCTAAAGCACCCCAAAGTTCTATGCATGTACCTGTCCCCAGTAACCATGCCAAGGCCACAGCACTGAAATGTGAGAGAAAATCTCCCTTTTGCTAAGACAATCAAGATACTTCATTTGTCCCTCTGTTCTCTCCCTTATCTTGACAAACCCAAGATACAAAAGGATTGGATGCTACAAACTGCAGTGGAGATTCCTAAAGATTACAGGATAATAGGTTACCACACATCCCTTGCTGGAACTGACAGAAAAGAGGAATCAGTGTTATCTCTGGTTCTTATTCACACATGGCAGAGGTTTTGCCTCTAAGAAAGTTCTGCTTGGCACAGGATCCAAAACAGAGGACACAGAGAAGATGGAGCCCAACCCCTGGGCTGGTTAAATTCCTGGGTGTGTTAGTTTAAGGCAACGTTGCTCTGCTGAGTTTCACTCCTGGATAATCACATCCATATCCACACCCTCTGATCCCTTGTAGAGCTCTGTTGCTAACATATTCCCATGCCCACCTTTACACAACCCAGACTGCTCCCAGATCAAAAGGATCCCAGTCCTCAGTTGTCCATTTGCATCAAGTTTCAGACTGCTCTGCACAGCCACTGGACACAATGGAGGCATGTAAGGAATACATATAGATAAGGACCGGTACCAATTACATGAGGTCAGATACTGTTGGCTCATGTAGCCCTGCTTATTACAGACTCTGCTTGACAGCTAAGTCAGACATTGAGAGAGTTGTGACAAACCTCCCAAGTACTTAGTACTTATAGGTTGGGTTTTGTGGATTAAAGTGTTTGATTTTATAGAGTGGGAGGGGTTTTTTAAACTAATTTCTGAACATCAGGTGTCGGCCTCCTGCATCAAGGGACACCAGCAGGTAAAACAGACAAATTCTATTGAAGCAGGCTTGAAAGGATCTATAGCACTCACTTCCACACATGCTTTGCAAATATCCAATCTTCCTTCTGCATTCTGTTCTAGCCTAAGAATCTTCATTACCACAATCTGGATACAATTTCATTTCCACATCTGAGCCTGAAAGCCGCAACATCCGTTCTTCACTTTCAGCTCCCACCAAAAGAACAAGTAAGTGTGGTTTGAAAGGAGGGCATAATTCTCCCTGAGCTGTTTCCCCAGCCCATAATTAATGTAACCAAACAGGCCAGAGACTCTAAAACACAGCAATAAACAGTGGTCACCTGGACAGAGGAGACAGCCTGTCCTACAGCAGAGCTAGGCTAAGCTTATCTAAACCCTGTAAGATTAGGACAGATATGGCTTGTCAGCTCCTCCTTTCTCTCACTTTCCTGTCTTACAAACATATTCTGTTCAGCTGGTTTACCTTCCATTGCACTTGAGAGTGTCCTGAATTTCCTGCTGAATGATAACATTTGATGGATGCAATTTCCCATTTTCCTAAAGGCACTAACAACTATTTCCAGTTCTTGAGGCTCATCCAGGTGTCCAACTGTGCACACCCACAACTTCTTGCTCTCATCACTCTGAACTCATTTCCCCCTCCAAACAGCAAGGAGAAAAGTGAGGAAATTAAGGTATGCATAATGAATCAAAAACATTACATGTGGTGCATGTGAGTAACACAGGGAAATGGCTGGGTTCAGCCATCATAGTATGGTCCCTGTTCAAAATAGGACACTTAAAAATATGTATACATTATTATTTGAATTGTAACCAACCACAGAACCACAGGTAAAAACCAGGCTCTAATATTACTAAGCTTCTTACAAATACAAATCAAAATATGTATATTAATAAAACTCTACAGAAGAAGTAACTGTAAAAGGTAAGTTGCCATGTGGAAGCAGCAGGTTCCTGTACATAAAAATATCTAAGCATATTTTTGTATTAAAGCTTTCTATAGAAGTAGTTACATATTTCAGTAATACACAGGATATTTACAATTTCCAGGTCAAGCTCAACACAACAGATGTTCAGGAAGCAGATTTATAGATGAAGTCAAAGAAATGCCTCAGATACTTTAACACAGTCATAGTTTTAAAGCTTTGCAACTTCCATCTGCTTTCTCTTATGATCCATTCATAAAGCAGGAATAAATAAAGGGGGAAGAAAGGGACAAACTACAAGTGAACCTCTTGTTCTACTGCATTTGAATAAATTCTAGTCTCACAAGTGAGCAACATTTCAAAAATATTTCAGTTAAAAATGAAATAGAATTTTCAGTAACGTATGAAAAACTTTACCGCCTTAGATAAGATTTCCAGTGAGTCTAAAGGAAATCAGAGCTCATATTCCATCAGAATCCAAGAGGAATTGTATGCCTACAGTTTCTAGGCTTTTGTCAGTAATTTTAGGTCCATACTTCAGGATGACTTATATCTATGATAAGCCAAGTGTGCACTATTTGAGCTGTAGCTAATCAACAAACACCATCTGCTCATTGCATTTCAAACCTCCCAAAACTGTCGCCTCTTTGCTGGATCTGCCCACAGCATTTCACATAAAACAGGAAAAATAAAATGAAAAAATGGTCACAGAAAAGAGGGTGCACACAGTTAAAGGACATGCTTCAAGAACAAGCAGCCCCAAAATGGAATAAAAGCAATCCAGAAGATTTCTAACAGGTGGAGGCAAAAGAGAAGCACAGAAGGATGATCTGTTGCAATGAGAAATGAAGACTTCAAGCAGCTGCCTCATTGAAGATAATACCTTGCAGCTGGGTGAACTGCAACACAGCTGGGTTATTTCTAGACATTCTGTGTATATATTCACAGTATATACGTATATATACATAAACAGTCATGGTATACATGTATATCTGTACACTTCTAGAAATAAGTTACTTGAGAAAGTATAAATAAAACAGTAAGATGACTTCTTGTCCTTTGGGTGAAAACACCAGTTTGTCAAAGAATTGCACACAAAGCTAAGAGTCCAGGCCAGCACAGCACATCCCGAGCCACAGGGAACGGCAGGGGCAGCCCAGGAAATGCCAGGCATTAACAAACTGGGACCCCATTCCCTTTGGTTCCCAAGGACTGCTCTCCTCCATCCCAGAAACCACAGCCATGCAGGACACACACCAGGGCCCACCTGACCACTTCTAGGCAAGAGTGAACTCTCTAACCACTCTAAACTGAGGTTCCACTTCCAACTAACCTAAAAAGATAACATCAATATTATGTTTCCCTGTCTATATCAAACTTCACAATGTTTCTAGAATGGTTTTATATTTAGATGTAATGAAAACCAACAATGGACACTGAATGAATGCTTGCACTAATAACACCCATATAAACAATATATACCTATAATTTGTTTATACACACACCTCACAATTCTAACAGAAGAAATAAAAACACACTAAACCACTGAAAACAAGCATAACATATTCAGGCTTGGCCCACAATATTCCTTTACTTGCAACATAACACAACAGCCAATAGACCACATTCATATCTAGCCCCAAAATCTACTGTAAAATTACTTGTGCATATTTGGTAGCTATTTACAGTCACATGTATAACAGAAAACTTAGAAGCACCACCTAGAAATCCGACAAGTGTTATTTGTCAGGATTTTCAGACTCATTTAGCAGACTTACAAACACTCCCAGCAGGGATGTCCAGATGTTTGCTGCTCGTAGTGGATGATTTCTGCTGACCCAGAGCTGAATGGATCTTCCTGGGAACCGCACTGCCTGTAACTCCTCTCAGGCCAGCCCTCTGACTCCTGGGTACTTAAAGCTACTTCAGCCTCTCAGCACCTGACCAATTAAGGTTTTCTTCCATTTTGTAATCACTTCAATCATATTAACCTGAGCTCATTAAGTGCCAGCAGACTGGAGAAGTTCCTTAGCAATTTACCATCTGCAGTTGGGCCACTACATTTTGTCATTCAAAATGAGTGAAATCTGTTGTTACAAATCCAGCAGGAAAACCCACAAATCAATAAATGTAGCAGCTTTGCATTAGTCTTCAGTCTCTGTCCTAATACCAGACCAATTCAGTCTAAATCCTAAATGCCTCTTCCCTGACACAAAGTAATGAAGTAGCACTATTTGCTAGACACCTGTGGAAGTTATAAATTTCATTTTCTTCAGGGCTTATATTTATCACAGCTGTAGCTGGCAGGCAGCTGTAGCTAGAAGCCAAGTTACTAGAAGGTATTTTAAACCAAAATAATGTGTTAAATGATTTGACAGCACGCACAGATCTACCTGTACAGTGACTTCTCCTCTGAACACAACACAGGCTTCAGGATGGAGAGCTGACATGAAAGTCATTTTAGAGAAGGAGTATCATGAAGTCCAGCATGAAAACCATGCAGACCAAATATCCTCCCAGTCATTCCAAGTTTGGATTCTGATAGATGTGGAGAGAAGCCAGCTGAAATTGCCCGTGATACCTGGTACCTGTCAGCATCTTTCCCCCCAGCTGATTGTGAATCACCCATTCTGGTGGCCATCAGGCATTAGGCTTGGCAACAATGACACTGAAGGGGCACTGGGGACATATTTTCCCCCCACAGAAAATACAGCAGTGACATTAGTGCTGTTCTATAAAGGCAACTGCTGCTTCCAGCTACAGGAATCTTTATCCCAGTTGAAACTCAGCCTGACTTGAGCGAGACTTGCGGTGGATGGGCTCGGTACAACTTCTGTGTCTCAGCAATCACCCAGAAAAACAAAGAGAAGTTTAAGAGGAAGCCAGACCTGGCAAGCAGAAGGAACCAAACAAACCCTGCCAGGCCTTCCAGGGATGCTCCTCAGTGCCAGAGCTCACCTGTGCTGGCTGAGCCTGAGCCCTGGCGCACGTGGGAGCTGCCCCACGGCAGGGAATTGGGGCCTCTCCTCACTCCCTTCCAGCAGCCATCTGCCAGCAGCAAGCTCTTTAAACAGCTCTCAAGATCTGAGCATGGCTCTGTTCCTAGAAACTCGTCTGGCTTCAGGCAGTATTTTAAGCCAAAGACATCTTGACTCTACCAAGTGGAACTAAATCATCTGTACAGACACCGCTATGACGATGCTTGAGCCACGTCCCCACTCCCATTCCTGCCTTCACAGCAAATGTCCAGTGAGCTCTGAGACAAGTCACAGCTGCACATCTGAAATCACACACGCACTGGAAACAGCTGGAATTCCCAGTGTCCTGCCCTGCAAACAAGTGCATTCACCTGAGAGAGGAGCACTGAAACCAGAGCTCATTTACCATAAAAAGCACACAAAAATGGAATTTGGAGGAAACGCTTGGTCAAGTCTGCATTTTAGAAAACTTCCCATGAAAATTTTGCTCTAAAATTAACAAAATGAAAAAAAAAAATAAAACAAAGCCAAATAGAATCATTTCCATAAAAAGTTTGCATTTCTTTTGCTCTGAGGGAAGGGGGCAAAGCTGCTGCTCTGGCTGGTCCCCACTCCCCAGAGCAGCCGAGGCTGGGCAAGCCCCAGGGCCCTGCAGGGGCTGCACCTGCCGAGGGCAGAGCCACATGCCCTCCCTGCACAGGTCCCTGGGCCTGCACAGGTGACACTCACCTGCTGGAACACAAACCCAGGGCTGGGGCTGCTGCATAAAACACTGCCTGCCACATGCCCCTGGCTGACACCTACAAACTGAACTCAGAGCAGGAGGGGCTGCAGTCAGCCAGGACTTTTTGTGACTGTTGATTGGAAAATACTGTATTTGACAATGTGTTCTGGATGCTTAAGACTATCCAGGTATCCTCCTGATGAAGTATGAGACTGAGATTCTCCTGGAATGGGCTTTGTTTCATCTTTAACCTTATATAGAATTTCTGACCAAAAAAACCTGCAGTTGTCTCCCTCCTCTCAACAGATGCAGTCATTCTCCACCAGGAAAGACTCCTGTGGTTGGATCCCCACCAAGTTACCCTCTCCAGTGAACCAGTAGGTTTTTTCCTTTCAATAGGTTCTTTTCATCCAGCCATCAAAAGGTTGTGGATTTTTCAGCACAGTTAAAAAATGAAAGTCAGATGAACTTAAGAGTTCAAATTAAAGAGTTCAATTATCAGACTGATTAGATCATTTATTGTTTCTGTAGGTTTAAACTTCCTTACAGGTTTTATGGTCATGTCACTGTGATGTTTTCCCTCTCACAACTGTATCCTTCCTCTCAAATCCTGCCCTTAGAGTGGTCATATGCTATTGGTTCTCCAGTACAAACTAGGGTTTTTTCATTAAATACTCTAAGTTCATAGGGTTTATAGTCCCTTTAGTACAACTTTTTTAATAAAGACAAAGTTTGTGTTGGAGCACCAGCACATAAAATGGGTTAGAAATGCAACTGCACCAATCTGAACAAGGGAGAAATAAAAATAGGTGCATTTTTAAAAAACAACAATAATTACACTTAACTTACCATCAGGACAGGGTTGTAAATTACAGCTTAGCTGCCCTTATTGATCCAATATAAACATTAAGGGCAAGCTGTGCTATGCAGGGGAGGGAAAAAGAAATGATCATGGCATGTTTTACATCCCCTGATTCATCTTTCCTGGCAGAAGAGAGTGAGTCCAAGCTGCTGTGTAGGAAACAAGGAAGTAGAGATGGAGATGGAGGTGGGCTGGGCTGGCTCAGCATGGGCTGTGTCTTGTCAGCAGCAGCTTGAAAAGGGATGCACCATAGCTGATACCCCACAAGCCTTCAGGGCCACCCTGTGTCTGCAGAACAAGCCTTCAGCCATGTGCTTGCTGGGGTACCAAGCTCTTTTTTGGGCCTAAACGCATCATACAAAGTGCCAGAGTCATACAGCTCTGAAACTTCATTTTGGACAACTTCACAAAGCCAAACATGACTTTAAAAACATAGTATATACTGAATATTCATAATCTGAGATAAAGGGGTCTGCAAGTCTTCATTATACAGGCAACAGATAAAATGAGGACTGAGGCACTGCTACATTAGAAACAAACGTTATGAGATCAACTGGGAGTTAGATATGAATCTACCTTAATCTGCATTGACTCATGTTCAGCTGTCAAAACAGGTAACACCAACTGTGAATCAAAGCTGCTCATCTAAAGGAACTACAGGGAGCACTTCAGCATACTGAGTAGCTACAGAAATGTCCATTTCTGAGTGCAGGGAAAAGGAACCTCACACATTTGCAACATTCCTTAAGTCCCCTGAGAAATAAATGAACAATAACTTCCAATACTTCCCTCAGCACATCTTTGGAAGGGTCTTTATTGCTGCAAAATGGGCATTTTGACTTTGAATAATGAGGCAAAGCACAGAAGCCACAGAATGCAGTCCAGCAAGAAACTTCCCCATTCCTTTTCTAAGTTTCTTACTTTGCATCCCTTTTGGAGCTGGGAAGGGGATTCAGTATGATGAGTTAGTGACTGGAGGAAGGTAAAACACAGAGCACTGAGTTCCCCAGAGCAGTACTGACATCTTCCAGCAAAGAGCAATCCCTGCAAACTGACTGTAGGACATCACAAGCCGTGGCACTCCTCCTGCTTAACCGTGTGTGTTCTATTACAGGGAACAGCTTACACAGAAGGCAGTAAAAGCTGTGTTCAACAGAGATGTTATTATTTTGCTTTCAGTTTGCCTTCTGAAATGTAGCAAGGATAAGCATTTTCAAATCTTCAGGTGAAACTGTGGCTCTGTTGGGAGGGCACAGAGCACACACGGGTGGGTAAGGAACCCATCGCCATCCTCCCCTGCCAGGGACTCACACCCAGCCACAGAACAGCCTCACAAGAATGAACACAGCTCAGCCACAGCATGTGGATGTTTCCCTAGGCATAAATCCCTTTTAGTCTTTGAAGTTTTGTGGGAAAACAATTTTTTAAAATGTTATTTACAACAAAAAGAAATTCCTCAGAATCCAGAAGCATATTTGAATAATTAATTATTTACTTCATCTGAGGTGGTGGGCCCAGCTCTCGTGTACAAAAGACAAAGTAAGTATTTCCAAAACCATGTTCTCTGACTGAGATTTTATCATCCAAGGATTAGGACCCTAGAGGGGTGGCAGAGCACTGCTAGAGCTGCTGCTGCTTTGTGTTCCAAGGCACTCTGTCCAACATGCAGCTGGGGAAGTGCATGGCACAGGTATCCTTCACACAGCCCCCGTTCCCAGCTGGCAACCAGCCCGACAGAAAACACAGATTAGACAGCCAGAGAATCCTGACATGAATACATAAGGGCATGAGTCACATGCCAAACTGGCATTAAAAAACCCTTCCGTTTACTGAAATGGAGCTGTATGAGCCTTTGTCATCACAAGTAAATACAGAAAAAAGGAAGATAGTTAACAGCACAGTAGCTGAAATGCTCCTGCACCGCTACCCAGGGCCAATGGGATACCAGTCAAAGTAGGACTTATATGCTTTGATTCCTATAAAACATAAGAAATAGCGATGTCAGGTTATCTAGTTGTCTGCTCATGAATAAATGCAGCACACAAACAGAGGAAAATGAGCGAGACAAAACAGTCAAATCCCGATGGCTTCCACTGAGAAAACATCATATTTGCCTTTCCAAAACACAATCTGTATAATAATGCAAAACCAAGTTGTCTTCCCTTACCTTCTGCAAAAGGTTCCCATTCATAAAATCGACCCATAAATGGCTTGTTATTGTATGATGCACACTGCACCTCTCTAATATTTCTGCTGCTTTCAGGACACATCTGTTTAGACAAAAAAAAAACAGTCAAATTATAATCAACAGCAAAGTTATTACTGCCTTCCTATTAATTAACTTTAGAAGGTTAATGAAGGCATTGCAAAATTCTAATCCAGATGAATGATATAAACATCAGGAGACTCTTTTTCTTTAAAACAGGTAACAGTGTGCTTTTAAGTGACAGTATCAATAGTGCTTGTAGAAGAAAACGAATTTGTGGAGTTAATGGAGCAACAGTTCTATAAAAAAAAATAACAGTAAAGTCTTTATTGAGCTGTCATTTTCCTCAGCAACAAAACAACATTTCAAGATAAAGTCAATAAATCAGATCAGAATTATTTCCTTTCCACAATAGCTTCCCATTTTTCATCATTAATTGTTTGGGCTCAGATTCAAGAGTTGAAACACTTAACATGCATGCTTCCATAACTTCCTAAAAGCTGGCCACACCAGCTTCTTATTCTCCTCCTATGCTTCAGTACCACATTACCACTTTTCCTTTTGTATTTCCACATGCTGCTTTCATAACTTTGCATTTTAACTCCTGCCTTCCAGTCCTAACTTCAGAGTCCTTGCTCCGGAAGAGTAGGAAGAGCTTCTTAAATACACAGAGGTATTGAGGCAGGGCAAGGTTTACAAATGGAAGGAACATCTTTTATTAGGTCACCTGCAATGCGAGCCTTTGGCAGAGCAGCCTTGTTTACATTTGAAGTAGATTCCGAAAGTAAATTCAAGTTAAATAGTTAAATCCTTAATTATTTTGTTCTGCCTGTATCCTCACATTACTGCAGTCACAGCAGAAGACTTCTCTGTGTGTGGGCACACACAAAGGGGAGAAGGACTTCTAGAAAAGGCAGGGGGTTAATTAGAACAATTTCTATGCTTGGGGAAACGGGCAAGCTTTGGGCGTAGATGCATTTTTTGGGTAGCCTTTAGACAATCAAAATTACTATTAAAACCAAAAAACCATTATTCAAGAACAGTAGAAATCACATGAAGAACTGGGCTAGAACAGCAGAATATTTTTTCTATATGACAGATTTCAAGGGAAAGCTGGAGCAGATATTACATGAAAGCAGCATGGCTAAATAACTGTGGTTTTGAAGGGCACAGCAAGAGAACCTGTAAGAGCTCTTGTTGCAACTGCAAGTCAGTTCTCTTATATTTGTACAGTGGGAAGGACTGGTTGCCTTTGCAGGGAAAGCCAGCACACCAGAGGTCCCTGAGGAGTTCCTGCTTTGTGTCCACCATCTCTGTAAGGAGATGCTTTAAGTGGATCAAAGAGACGTCAGAGTCAAGGGGTTTCAAGTGGGCTGTAAACTGTACCAAAGACATGCCTGGGGGAAGGTTCATGCATTACTTTATCTTCTATTAGAATCATGGTAACAAATCTTCTCAAATAAACAGTGTTTCTGGCCAAGCAGCCAGCCATCTGTGCTTTGTTCGCCCACCCTTCTGAGATCTCCAAGTACATGCAAATACTGTTTTCCTCAACGAACCCTCTAATAAAGAAAAAAAATAAATAAAACCAAACAAAAAGCCGTCCTTGAGCCACCACACTGGAAGGGTGGGACCAAAAGTCTGTCTAGTGCCAAATGCAGAAAGCAAAGCTTTATTCCCACAGCTGAAATACAGACCCTTCCCAGTGTGGCACAGCAGTGCAGCAGAGTCCTTCAGCCACAACCACCAGCCAAGGTGGGGACACTCACATTTCTCATGGACACCAACTGTTGCACATATCCCAAGGGTGAAGGGCCAGAACCTGAGCTGCCATAAATTCAGGTCACTGCACTAAATCCCAGCAGAACAAACATCAGTTTGCACCAGCAGAGAACTCAGCCTGAAGGGTTTCTCTTTGGAATGCTTTTCCCTTTTTTTTGGCACACGTTTTCTACCAGCCTATTGTGAAGTTCAGTTGTTTCTTGTTTTTCCTTTTCTGACCCTTGAGCTCATGCTCTTGTGTACCAGTATTTCTGGCTCATAAACCACTTCCTGCACACCCTGCTCATACCAACTGCAGGCAATGTATGAATAAAAATATCAAAATATTCATGGCTGCTGCCAATAAAAAGTGACACCCGTCCCTTCTATGATCATTTTCATATAGCTACAATTTCTGTTTTTAAACTTACTGACAGTTGCCCAAAGGACAGAGGCCCCGTTGCTTTGAAGCAGGACAAAGGACTGACAAATACACTAAACACTGTGTGGGTCAATCCAAAATCAGAAGAAAAGGCAAACTCAGTAACATCCCTGCTACTTTAGGAGTCCCAGCTCAGTTGCCCTTCCTCCAATTCATTCATCAAGGTTTAATTACAATATAAAATTTTGAGTCAAAATTTGAGAGTCACCTGGTCTGCAAAACCACTTTGCTTTATTCTTTATATAGATTATATTAATTTTTATTTTTAGAGGTCTTCTAAAGTATTTTATGAAAGTTAACTACAAAGTGCAAGTAGTCCAAATTACTGCAGTTTGTGACTCACCAAGGTGAAGTGTTATCTTACACTCTACATATAGTTCCCATCTCTGCACCATTACTAACCCCAGTTAGCGTGTCAATGCACACCTGAGTGAACTGACACTTTTATGCTGCCTGCTGCTCAGCCCCCCCAAAAACCAAATCCTTGAGCCTTCTCTGAAGAGCTTGGAGTGCCAGGCGTTTTCTCTTGGCCTCTCTGGCTTTTTAACACATTTTTAAGGCAGAAAATCACTAAAAGGAGAAAGCATGACCCTTTACAAGAAAAAGTGAAGCTTCACTCTGGGGTGTCTCCATAGACCCTCATTTTTTATTTATTCCCTAAGAGCACGACCTCTCTTTACACTTGTATTTAATTACCATTTCTGTCACATGCAGCTTGACTATAAAACTCCCAAAATACAGCAGCGAGCATCTGTGGGGCGAAGATGAGAACCCCAAGGAGAGCTCGTGTTCCCCATGCCTAGCAGTTGTCCCTCACAGAGCTCACACAGGGGGCTGGCAGAGCTGGCAGAGGACAGAGGACAGAGCCAGGCTGTCCCCCAGCCCCAGTGACCCATCACACCTGGGCTGGGCTGGGCTCTGCCCACCCAGAGCCTCCTGCCCAGTCCCTGCCGGGCACAGGGCACTGTGCTGGGACAAGCAGGCACCTTGGCATGTTTACAGATGAAGAATGTTCCTGTGGCTAAGCCAGAGGACTGGGATTTAAACAACCCAGATCCCTCTCCAAAATTTCCCAGAGACTTTTGTAATTAACTTGGCTAAAATATTTAAGTTATTATGTGACTCCCCCACTGTTCCCTCTCAGTGACATGAGGGCATTAGGGTTGTGCTGCTTGGTAGGGACTTGAAAACAATTTTTTTTGGTAAACAAAATCAAGTTACTGCAGTGTTTTGTTAATGACAGATCTGAAATTTCATTTTTTTTCTTCAAAAACCTTGTCCTGTGATTACTGAGGAGTTATCTGAAGCTTTTCATAGAAGTTTTGACACAGAAAAGAGGATGACCTCTTTGGATGTTTGTAAAAAAAGAAATAAAATCTCCTTTTAAAACCAGGTCTGTGGAGGCCAAAGAAGTAAAAAATATATTTTGCATCTACTAAGATAAATCTCAGATTCCTCTGTGTAGAGGCAGATATAAATTCTCTAGAAATATATACTCTGTGCTGGGAGAAGGTTTTTTAATTATTGTTCTTGAAATTTCTTAAAATGCCTGATGTTGATAGAAACTTTGGACTTCTGGAACAGTACCTTTATTTATGCCTCAATTTCTTCTGAAATATGCAGTTATGAGAGTATTCTGAGGGACAGCACCACACAGTACTTCTCTCTGTCATGGACCAGTAGAGCTTTCTTAAGAGGAGCTGCTAGTACAGCTAAGACTGGAAAAGAAAGAAACCACCCTACTTGCCTTTTAGCTTTTGGGAAACAGTCGAAAAACACAGGTTTTTAACGAACCTTTGACACTGGTTAATCAAAGAAGTGTTGGCAGAACCCCAGAGAATGATCACTCTGCCAGCAGTGGTGGGCTCAGCTCTGCCCCAAGCACAGCCGTGTCAGCGCTGAGATAATGCACGGCTGGAATCCCATAAATGGCCCTTTTTGGTGCTGAAACCACCTCTAAGGCAATTAAAACATTGACTAAGATTTCTGGCAACATTTCATCCTTATGACCTACAGTAACTGGCAAACTCTTTTTCCAAAGCCCCATATTCCTTCTTGATTCTCCAGGCTCAGGCATAATTCATAGTTAATATTTTCTATGTGTGCAATATTACGAGTTAAATTGAGTCCAAGTAATCTAGTTGTACTCTAGTTTTCATTTCTGGAGGGCTTCTACATAATCACATTAATCCTTTGACATCCCAAAGGACAAACACATCTCCAAAGAAAATAATTAAAATACTTGTTTCTGAAACAGTAATCTGAAGATTCCTCTTTCATTTCCAGAGCTGACTCTTAGAAGAAGCAGGTCCTTGCAATGTGCACGTTGTGTAAATTCCAGGTCCTTGCACAACAGTCCACCATGTCTGCTGTGAACTTCTGCTCTGAGCTGCTGGTGTTTTGTTCCTCCTGACACCTACAGAAGTTCCACGTCTATGTATGAAAGTGGAATGTGGGGTTCTTCAAATATTAATTCTTCTGCTAACTTGTTTTTTCAAGGACTGTGGGAACCATGGGCAACCTAGTTTTGTCTATTTGGACACACATTGAAAGACAGCAACTGATTAATTTAAACTACTGGAGACTCTGTTGTTCCCCTAAGAGTTCTAATTTTTTTAAATGGTAACAGAACATGAAGACAATTTTCTGCCAATTAAAACAAAATAAAATTAAATAAAGCATATTAATTAAGTCTAGATATCTGTGGCACAACATATCAGACACAGGCCGATTTTTTACTCAAATGGAATTGATGCTCCTGAGAAACAAAAATATGCAAGAAACTTTTACAATGCATGTGAAGAACAGCTCTGCAGTAAAAATAGTGCTAGCCAGCTCTGGTTACAGTGCACAGCCACAGACAGTGCTCCATAAATGTCTGGCTTGGCACGGAATGAGAATTCCCATCTGTGAATGCAGTGGGATCTGCAGGAGTTTACAAGGAAGGAGCACCTGTATTGCTGCACTGCCTCGAGCCACGAATTCACACCTCTGTGTCTGTTGCGATGGAGATCAATAACACAATGAGACCAAATCCTTGTATTTCTGCCCAAATCCTGCTCAGCCAGCAATGAGCTTGTGCCTGGAAGAAGGAAGATGGTCCATGGCAAGGATTCCCACTGGGCTCCTGCCTTCCCTGAGGTTCCTGCTGGCTCCACTGTCAAGGGTAAGGGAACTACTGCTGTCCCAGCCTAGAACTTCAGACCCCTTTTTCCCATTAATGACTCCAGCTTTGCATCAAGAAGGTCCTCTGAATTTAACTAGGAAGGACTTTGAAGTGTTACCCAAACCTGATCTTTGTTAAATACAATTTACCAGACAATTATGGCATTAATGCATAATGTGGCAAGTGCATCTATTACTGCTTTACCTCTTTTTCATTCCGTAGCACTTTACATCTGAAAACGCAGGATGTCTAATAATGGGGAAGAAAGCTCAACCAAACAGATGGAAAAAGAAGTATTTCTGCTTAACTTTACAGGTTTGTGGCTTTTTTCCTTTTAAATTCTCACTGACAGATCCATCTGATTAGACTGAAATAACTTATTTCAGATTTCCAACAACTTGTAAAAGATTCAAGTCCAGCTTTGGCTTTAAATAAAATGTTAGTCATTCATCCATCCCACACAATGAATCTACACTGATCTAATGTCCATGACTGGAAACATTTGGAACTACTAGCTTAGGAGGGGCTTATCAAGGAGCTCTAATAGGAAAATTAACAGTCCATTTCCTCAGTACCATGAAAAATGTGTCAAGGAAATAACTCACTTGTGTTTATTGCTAAAATTTTACAAACACTATTCAAAAAACCCCCAGTCAACCAACCAACCAACCAACAAAAAAAGAAAGTCTGAGGAACAATAATTGATTTCTACAACACTGAAGTTTAGCAATTAGAAAATGGAAGACAAGTATATCAACTTGTTTCAAAGCTGGGTTTTTAAAAAAAATGTAGTCACTCTTTTACTGTCCCACATAACTTTTAGTGCCCAGTTGCCTGAGCAGAGAACTATTTCAGTATCAAGACTGGGATTTACACAGAATATTCCTTACATGACCTAAATCAAGCATCAAAAGCTTGGCATTTGCAGCAGAAATCATAACTGCTTTGTACAATGGCTGCTCTCAGTCTCAGCAGTGGTATCACTTTTCTATATAAATATGCTACATAAAAAAATCCAGCAAATGCAAGACTCCCTCCGTTCAAATCCCTATTTATAGAAAACACTACATAATGCTCAAGGTGCTTAAAGTGCACGCTGTTGCCTCATTTAATGGGAAATCAATGGAAAGCCATTTCCATTTGACACAGCCTAGCTCGAAGGCTGAGGAATGCCTTAACATGGAAGGTTCAGCCTTCAAATACATCTGCAAAACAGAGCATGTTTTAATACCACTCTTCAGAAAATAGGAGGTTTATGTACTAAGGATAGTTGTTTATATTAAAACAATAATAGTCTTCTTTATAGGAGAAAAATCAGCCACTCCGAAACCCTCTCCACCAATATCAGCTTTGAAAGACCCAGAGACCAACTCATACTTGATGCAGCTTTAGTAAAATCGACAGACTTCAAGCAAAGTTGATGTATCTAGTCCTCATAGTTTGTACAAAATTATGGCAGTGTGATAAAACATCTGCTCTAGGGTTGTGAGCAGTATTTCAGTACATTTTTAAAAAACATTGTTCTTGGAGCTGCCTGTTCTTTCTGGGGTGCAGGCTCCATGCCACGTAGGCTTCGCTGCTTCACTCTGTTACTGCACAGCTCCAGCAGCACGCAGGAATAATCCTCCAACAGTTTGCTATATGAAAGCTTAATCAATGTCAATGGAAACTCAATTGCATGCATTCCATTTAAATGACTGGCCTTTGTGCGGGAGGAGGGACTACCTGAATGGTTCCAGCAGAAGGACTGAAAGTTTAGGGACGTTTCTGATTTGTATTACCGTGATATTCCACTTTTTAATTTAAAATTCTTATTACAGCAGTGATCACAGTATTTTTAGAGAACGATCTCTAGTCTAAGTAATACCCAGGCAACAGAAATGTCAACGCAGTGTTGTATGAGACAGAAATGTACAGGTAAATGTAAGTAATCTGTTGAGAGGATTTACTTTGTTCTTTTTTGTTAAAAAAACACAAAAACACCTAAAATGTGGAACTATTTGTTTTCCACAAAAAGAGAACATCTTTAGAGCACTGTAAATGTAGCTTAAAAATGAGTTTGCAGGAAGCCAGTGTAACAGAAATTGCAGCATTATTCATATTTTAGAGTTCTTGTTTCCATCACAAATGCATTTCTGATACAACACACTCTTACACTGTTTCTGCAGTATATTCTTGCTTCCCAATTCATATGCTTAAAAGAAAAAAAGAAAGGCACCTTAAACTAACTAGCAGATCCATTTCTCTTATTTTATAAAGCTTTGGTGTAGCTGCAGCTGGTAGCACTGTCCATTTATTGAGGAGTTTGTCCAACTTTAGCTGCTCAGACTAAAACTTTCCACTCCTGGTATCTGTCTTAAGTCTCATTTTTATTTTTCTTAACTGAAGCATTTCATCCAAGAATGAGTCTGAAGGAGAACAAGGGGGAGAAGTGTTTTAATTTTTCCCATGCTTCCAATATTCTGATAATTTTTTATTATTTTTTTTCCCCAAAATATATAAGAGCCTGTTTTATTTTAATGAGTGAAATGAGGTCAGCCAGGAAGTTAGGGTTTTTTTGTCCAGAATGCATCCTCTGCCTTTTATATGGAAATCTACCCAACTACAGTCAGGGCACGAGGTTTTGAAAAAAGTGCTGATAACATGCTTTGTACACTTTTGGTCAAAACTTGCTCAGTTTTGCAGCTAAACTAGTGGAACAATCTGTTTACAAGCTGTTCCACATCTGAGGCTCAGAGGGGCTGAGAAGCTTCCCAGCAGTTACTGGGAGGTGCTCCTGAGCTCTGTGTCAGGACAGGCACTGCTCTTCATAACCACTTGAGCCAGTTTCAGGCAGCAAATGCCTGTACCTAAAAGGCATGGAATACTTTGGAAAAAATTAGGCAAATCTTGGGACTGGGAGTCAAGAGAAAGCTTTTTTGGTTTGTTTTAACAGTATGAAGTCACAGGACCTTAAAAGAGTGTTTAATCTCAAGTTAGAAGAGATTGTCTATGTAATTACTATATAATTTGGCTCTTTTGGCCTGGGAGGTCCATTCTCACTTACATGATTACATACTATTTTTTCCATATGATTTATGACTCATTCAGTTGCAGAGTGGACTTTGGGGATGAATCAAGAATGTTTAATTAGAAGAGTTATTTACATAATCTCCATCTCATTCACTATAAAACCCAATAGGTATACAATGGATATACAGAATAAGGAACATGAAATCGAGTCTGCAGTTTCTGGAACCAGCTTCTCTACCAGTTTGGAGGGAAAATACGTCACCTATGGTGCAATTTACGTAATCCAATCCTTTCCCAGTCTGTGAACTTGTGCTTTCTGTTCTGGGGGTCTGACTGAAAACCTCTGGATCTGATTTGCAGATAAGCTGCCAAATCACCATTACAGTTTTGATCAATGCAAATTCTGCTTTGACTATTGTCAAGTAATAAATATGGGGGGAAAATCCAATCCAAACTATGCAACAAGTGGCACTAAATTACGGAACTCTTCTTTTAAGCCTCATTCTTCCATATCCCAGCTCCATTTCTTCCAGTAGGTTAGATCTTGTTCTCACACAGCAGCCTGGTGAATTTTAAACCAAACACTGCAGTAATAGTATCAACAGCTAGTCCTTAGAAAAGCCTTTTTTTCTCATCTTCTGGAAGGAGCATTTGTAAGGCAGGGAGCCAAAGGCTGAATAAGAAGAGAATAACACTGAGGAGTGTATCACTCATAACTAAGCTGCTGATCTATGCAGGGACCCTGGGATAAAATAATATATTATCAGACAATTAAATAGTTTTCTTAACACAAAAGTTAACATAGGATTATTGACAAAACTCCAGTTCCGAAAGCTCTAAACCTCTGCAGTTTTGACTTTGTTCTTTTAATGGCACTTTGCTGCTTCAACTAAAACCTCACATCATCAGAAAGATTGACATCAGGAGGTGACCCAAACTGAGGTCTCCTAACAGCCACCAAGACAATTTTCCTTGCTATCTTTAACAAATGAAGCTGCAAACAGAGTTCAGCAGTTCATTGCTGACTGGCAATTACTGAATGCTGAAGTCAAAGCCCAAAGCCAGTTTGAAGAAGGAGGCAGGGCATGTTCCCCTGGTTTCTTCCCTCGTGTTGCCTCTCTGGCACTGCTGTGACACTTATAAAAACTGCAGGATTGGTTTGTCCACAAATATACATCAAGAGTTTGAAGAAAAACAGCCTTACCAACCTACGACTAGAAAGAAACTGCTTTATTAATTACACTTGCGTGGCTCTCCATGTGCAATACGCTGCCCATCGAAGTGTTATTTCTGGGCAAACACACAGCACACACTCGATGAAGGACAAGCAAAGATGAGACAGAGCACCACAGCCTGGTTTTTAGTTTTTATCTCACCACAGCTTTAATTATTTCTGGGGTTTGCAGTGCTCTGTAGGCAGGTAGATCGTAATGTATCATATGCAAAAGTCTTATTTAACTGCTGTGGGCACCACAAGGTGTGTAGTGCCAGCTTCTTTTGTCACCACTTCTTGGGGAGAGGGTTTGGGCTGCTGTTCCTCAGCTGTGGTAAGGCAAAGGAACATGCCCTTGCTAGACGTAATCTTACATTGATGCTTCCTAACTTTCTGCATGAGTTTTGGCCATTTGCTGTTTACAAGCCCTGCTTAAAAATTCTAAAATTAAAAAGAAAAACCTCAAACCACAGAACTCAAAACTCTACTAACAGCATTGCTAACAGACCACTTCCTCTTCAGCACCCTCAGCTTAACGTTGGCAGCTTCTCTGCCCATCCTTCTTCCTCTGCTCACCTCAGTCACAACAAGAGAGGATTGGGATTGTACTGGTGGTACTTTCACTGCAAGTTTCTGTATTCATGTAATTTATGCTCTTTTTTCTGCTATCTGGCTTGAAAATGTGCCTTAAACTTGCTCATTGTTATCAGCAATACCTGAAGTTCCAAAAATACCTGGGAAAAATCACTTTTTTCATGTGCCAAAGCAGATACTGACATCTGGCAGATGGTGTTTTCTATACCTGTAATTCATGGGAATAATTAACAAATGTTCATAAAAACAACATTAAAAAAAGTATTTGTAAATTAATCGAGGGATTTTCCCTGATCAAAGTTTCTAGACATCTGCATCTTCCTCTGCTTCAAAAACCTGGATGCAATTAAACTAACGTAGGAATAAAACCCACATTTCTTGTTCATATTATACGAGTGTTGAGAAATCACACACTGGAATTTCAAAGACTTGACAAAAAGAAACAAGAACAAGCTGCAATGCCTTAAAACCTCTCCCACAGCACTTGACTATGTTGATAAATAACTTCTACTCAAATTTGCAATTCCCTATTAAGCAAAACTACAGCTATACCAGGAATGCAACCACATGGTTGCAGCTCCGAAGTCCCAGTTTTCATTGATCAGTCTCCTCTCCAAAACCTGGCACCGCAGTTATGACTGAACGATAACCAGGTGATCCCCTACACCCCCCAGTCCCGTTTTATTGCACAACACCACAAAGCACTTCATCTTGACAAGGGTCCCAATGAAGCTTCCAACCCATTCCACAGTATTTTAATGCTGATGCTGCTATTCATAATTAATGGAGTAATGGCATAACTGTGCATCTTTTTCTCTGTCCTCTCCTCCACGATACAAGCATTTCATTTACCCCTATGAGGAGCAAAGGAACTTCTGAGACAATTGCAATTTTTACATGAAACCTCCCATTCATAGTTAGAAGTTAGGAAATGAATGCTGGTGTGCATTTTGATTTTGAGGCACTTAAATGAATTATTAACATTTTTATGTCATGTTATTACTACACATAAATGAGCATCTGAATCTTCAGCATTAGCACACAGATTCCTCCAGCTTCACCATGCAACACATTTAACAGGCTCACAACCTTCAAATAAACCTCCCAGAACAAAAAGGCACTTCAGTGCTCCCTGCAATATCATAAAATACAGAAATGCTACTGTTAGCCACCCCTGAAGTACTCCTGTACATTAAATATGAAGGAAATATGTATTGGGAAGTTGACAGAATCTCTGGAAAACTCAGCTCTGAATGCTCATGCTAACCCCAAATACACCAATAGTGCTAAACCGGGTAACTCTAACCCTAAATTATGGAAATGGTCTACCATGTACAGACACCAAGGGGTGCACTAAGATATTTAGGACCAATAGCATGAAATGCAAAAAAGAAGTGGAAAGGTTGAAGATATCAAGGATTATTACGACATTTTTACAAGAGGAGGGATTTTTACACAGAGAAAACTTTAACAATTCTATTGTCCCGAGTTGCAATCATAATGGTGTGAGACATGCCATATTTAATGTGAAGTTATGTATGGCCACTGCTTCCAAAGTAGTGCTGCTGGCTATGGAGTGACATCCTGTCAGTCAGCAGAGGGACTCGCTGCAGAGTTTTCAGATTGATGGTGTGAATCCCAGCTCTGGTTTCATAACATTTGAAAGGACCTGATGCCACTCATTAAAGACCATAATGCAAACTGGAAGCAAGTCCCAAAATGTGTCAATCAGAGAAAAGTTGATTCTGCACGACATAAGGCAGAGAGCTCAGATGGTTTCATTGACTAATTATGGCAACGTTGGCATTTCTTACCCTATAATTACCCTAGGGGTAAAGTGAACATTTAAGTTCCTTAGCGTGTTTGATAATTCCCTCACATATTCAGCAGATTTTTATCACTGATACATACTGTGAACCTTTGTTCTCTACTGGAATATTTCTGTTTTACTGCCTTAGGTGTCTGTTCTGTCCTAAGCTCTACTATACTTTATTTATATCTTATTAAATTGTCTTTGAAGAAAGTTATAGATCTCCTTGTTCCTGTACAGTTTTCAGAGTCATCATAAGAATGTTACAGATCCCATGGGTCACTTCTCCCAGACCTGGAAAATGTAGGATACAACAGTTACCATATTTTTACCTGCACCTTTCCTTTTGGTCTGTTTTTATAGTTCTTGGCACAATAGAATATGACTCTTGGACTCCTACATGCTAAATTAGTTCAAAATAACTCAGATTTATCGATCAAAGTAACTCAATTTTCAATTAAAACCCACAAGCCTCTAAACATCAAGGTTTTCTGAATTGCGTGGCTTTGGACTTCTTATGAACATTTTACTAGATTAGTAAGCAATTAACCTTGTAATAATTCCTTTGTGTAAACAGCTAACTCTGCTACTGGCACAAGTATAGAGCACACTTGTGGAATAAAACCCTAAAGTTACCCCAACATACTTTTCCTAATGATTTAAGGCAGAGAGTTTCTCATAATTATTTAATGGGAATAAGAACATCATCACGGAAAATACTTTCCAATGCAGTGCTCTCAGCTGTTACAGGGGGTGCCACAAAGCCACAGGACAGACACACACAGTGCAAGAGCTTTATCAAAAGATGTCTCAGTGTGAACCCTTTGTGCACAAATGACAACTGACCAAACCACACAAGACATTTGAAGAGAGGTATCTCTGTGCCACTGCCTGGTGTGTTAAGCCTGTACTAATGAAATGCATTCTGAATTAATATTCACAAAATTCTGCTGCAAATGTCAAAACAGTCAAGGAACGGAGAGTAAAACCCAAAGTAATGCAGGCTTTTAATAACTTTCCTATATACCCACGGAATGTCAGACTACCAAACCTACACACAATCCCACAGTGTTCACATGGAAAATTCCTCATATAAAGTCAAGGTTAAATTTCCTCAGGAAAAGATATGTCATCATAACCCCACTTTGCCACTTATGTCAAACACCTACTCTATATGAATCTCAAAACGAACATAAATAAACCACACAGTAGCTCTTTGGGAATAAGAAGGGCCTTTTCATTTAAAAATACATAGTCTTGCTAGTCTTTACCTCCCTATCTGAGAATCCCAACTACAGCAGAGTGCACTCTTGCAGCACCCTCTATCACTTCTGAAAAGACTTGTCTGTGAGTTACATTTTCTGTTCCATACAGAATTAAGCATTTCCATTTCTACCTGTGTTAAAACTTGAAATGTTGGAAACATTATGGTTTCTATGGAGTGGGAAACTTTCAAAAACTTGAAACCCCAGCTGGTGAATGGCCCGAGGTCCCAGGTGCCAAGGGAGCCTGCCAATGCCTACCTGTGTGCTTAGGGGGCATAAATCACATCACTTTTTAATGAACTCAACATGTTCCTGCAGGACATTTCAATTCTATTTAATTGGGGGTCTGCATCCAAAAAAAGCCTTTCAATGGCAAAGCTTTAACTCACACCAGTCAAAATTAGTATCATCATCATCACCATTAAGACTCTTTGGGAAATTAAATATATTAATTTATCCCATCACGACAGAGCTGGGATTGGTCCTGAGCCTTTTACCTCACCTCATGTCTTCAACTGTAAAACCTCTTTCCATTTCCAAAATTGTCTTTTAAGATACTTTGCATTCCCTGCTCAGGTGTTGTTCTCAAGTGCTCTGCGCAAGGAGCACAGATCCAAGCTTGAGGACTCTTTTCACAACCAAAAGCTGGATTTTCCACAGCCATGCTGCCAGAATAAGAGTATACACAGCTGAAGGGTCAGGGCAAGAAAGTAAAAGTAATCCTTGTTTTCTGATCCTCACTAGGTACTTCTCCAAAACACAATTACTTCTTGCTGAGTACCAGTCACAGGAAATACAGGACATGACAACACAGTGTAATTGAGACATGATAGCAATCCATATGAACCAGCGGGCAAGCTCAGAGAAACTTCATCCACAGATATATCACTGGGCCTTTACCAATTATTCTTTCATACATTTTACCTTATTTTTTACAAATTACTATATAAACAGAGATATAAATTTGGTCCAAAACATACCTCAATCCATAGCTAAAGATGATTCAGATTTCACATCCATGTTGCATTGCTCTTCATGTTGAAACTCATATATGAATTTCTCTGCCTATTTTTCATACTCCTTGCTGTGCTGTAACTGAACCACCAAAAGAGACCCTGTTTTATTTAACAGGTTTTCTGACCAGAGCAGTTAAGTGGTCATGGTAACAGAGGTAACAAGCTGTCAGTATAAACAGGACCTTCTGACACTGAGGACAACACAGAATCCTGGCATGGGTTGGGTTGAAAAGGACCTTTAAAGATCACCCGGTTTCCAACCCCGGCCATGGGCAGAGACACCTTCCACTAGACCAGGCTGATCAAAGCCCTGTCCAACCTGGCCTTGAGTATTTCCAGGGATGGGGCAGCCAGAACTTCTCCGGGCAACCCACGCCAGGGCCTCCCACCTTCATCATGAAAAAATTCTTCCTTATGTCCACTCTAAACATCCCCTCCTTTACTCTGAAAGGGTTGCCCCTTGTCCTGACACTACAGGTCTCGGGAAAAAGTCCCTCCATCCTTCTTATAAGGTACTGAAAGGCTGCAAAAAGATCTCCACATATTAAGGCTAGAGACATGCTAAGAATTAATGTATTTACCAATAAGCTACAATTCACTGCATCCCTTACAAAAATTAAAATAAATCAGATAAAAATGACTTTTAAAAGGGCTCTCTGTATCACCAAATTTACACTGCAAAACAAATAGTCTTGAAGGTCCAGAAGCCTGGGAGCTTCCCTGTGTGCACTGCCTAAGGACCTGCAGCCTGGAGTTAATTCACAAATATACTCTCACAGAGAGCTGGTGACTTGGCAACACTTGAGACAATTAATTACAGAGAGTGCTCAGTAAATAAATGTTCCATCTGAGTTGCTTCCTTTGTTCTGGTGACAAACCACGCAAAGAAGTTTGCACTCAAATTCTACTCCCATCACACCCATAGAATTCTCCTTCCTTTAATGCAGGGGGAAGTTAGGAAGGTTTACTCATCAGTTCCCTATTCTGGAGGAACACAGACTGCACTGGAAGAATCTTTTTGCATTGCAGGTAGCTTATGGTTTCAGTTAGGCCTGTCAGTGCTGTTTGTGTGGCGAGAGGGATGTTTAGTGCCTGTTTCCTGCCAAAGGAGGGGGTAGGCAGCTGTGTGCTCTGAGGAGAACATGCAGGCAAGGTGCTGAAGCGGGGAAGCCACTTGTGTAACAAGAAAATAGGTTTAATGACCTGCAGGAACACTTGAACAAATACAAGCACTTCCGAGGTTCTCCCTTAACCAAACCCCACAAGTTTAACTTTTATGGATCAAGCTGTCAGTCATGGAAAATGAGTTTGGCTATTAATGAAAAAACAATAAATGTACAATAATGAGGAAATGACCTAATGGACCAAGGCAGATTGACTTAATTTGTTATTAATTAACTGCCCTTAGGAGAAACTGTAGAAGGAGTGGCCAAGTACCAGGATAACAGTTAACAGAATACCTTCAATAAGTGAGATTTTCCTTTTTGGTATGTTCCAGGAAGAATTGAAGAAAGAAAAATTAAAAGATACTGTTCTCTGCTTGCTGGCAAGACCACTGGTACATGTCACTGCTGATAAATTAAATTAAAGCCCGCGTGCAGAAGCATTTAATCAGGAAGAACAAGCAAACAAAGTGAAACACTATCTGCCTTGTTTTGCTCTCGTCCTGGCCTTCATACTAAAACTGTTCTTAGCAACTTCTCTTTTATTATTCCATTAATTACCACATCCTAGGGAGAAAAATAATCCTGAATAGCAATTACTGCTTCTCCAAGGGTAACAGAAATGTTACTAAATAAAGAATATCACTATGTAGAGTTCCATGCCTTGGAGAAGCCACATCACGTACAATTTCTCTTTGCTATTAAAAGTCTCCTGTAATACAACCAAAGATTTCTTTATAACTGCATTTATACACTCAATAACGGCAAAGATCCAGCAACTTATGTTTTCATCTGTTGAATTCTTCTGTTTAAACAACAGATTCTAAAGGTAACATGAAAATATTTTCATTCCTGTTCCCCTTCTACCAAAAGAAACTTGTGGATGGCCAAACCACTCATCATACTAACCTGCATGTCTTGCCACTGTCCAAGCCACGAGCTCACTGCCCTTTACTCTCCAGCAAACTTGTCATCCTCAGCAAATGTCCTCTACCAGCCTTCCCTCACCCTACCTTGTCTGAGATTGCTCCTTTCTTGCCCCTCATTTCCTACTCCCTCACCTCTCACCCCTTGCTCTCTGAAAAGACCTGTTTCCTGGGAATGATTTTCCTACATTAAGTCAGGCAGAACACTGCCCAACTCTGTGCCCTGATGAGTGAGGGGGAAATAAAGACTGGGGCATTTGTGGACTGCTTAGACACCAGTGAGCAAATTCAGCACAGAGAACTTTCCAAATTAATGCCCATGCACTAAGGTCATTTCCCATTTCCTTCAAAAAACAGAAAGTGTTTTTCAAGAGAGCAACTTGTACCAGAGACTATTCTCAGAGGCTCAAATTGGCTTTCATGTTTTCCACTCCAGACAAATACACTAAAAGCTTTCTTGACATTAGGTCTCTTCTATCAACTGTTCCAGTCTCTATCAATGGACTTTATTCATAAATAAAGCAGATGCAATAACTGCTACACTAAGAGGCAAAAAGGCACTCATCTGATCTGTTTGGGTCGTGTTTTTGTTACCCTGTGTTCTATTGCTCCATCTCCACTGTGCAGCCTTCCACTGAACAAAACAGGATTTCTAAGAGGCAGAGGAATCTGATGTGCACCCACCCAAAAAATATGGGCTGTCGTGTCAACATACTGAGCATCCTGAACATCCTCCTCCTAATATCCAAACCCAGGCTTCCTGATGTTTGTGACATTAAGTTAGATTAGTAGCCCAAATAAGACAAAAATATTAGTAAGAGATACTTTGGGAAATACTAAAATGGCACGGGCAGCAACTGGAAATTTTAGCAGGATGAAAAGTGCTGGTGGGGACAAAGAACAAAACCTCCCTCGCCTCCCACATACAATAGGAGACTGCCCTGGAGCTGCACCCAGCCAAACATTTTTGAGTCAAGTAGTGACAGAGTAAGTTTTATTTAAAAACTAACACAGAACAGATTTGCACTCCAGTAAATTAGGAAGCCAAAATCAAAGCACGTAGAGCTTGAATGCTGAAAAAAGTAGCATCTGTTAGAGAATTCACCCAGCACCATGGAAAGATCTTGGCCAGTGGTGGGTCCATCCTGGAGCTGGCTGGCATTGGCTCTGTTGGACACGGGGGAAGCTTCCAGTAGCTGCTGACAGAAGTCACCCTTGTAGCCACCCCCACGACCAAAACCTGGCCATGCAAACCCAACACACTCTACTCCCTGCCTCTGTGAATCACATATTTATGAATTATCATTAAAATCCACATTCATCACACAACCTTCAACAAAACCAGCCAACCAACCAAACAAAAAACTCAAAATAACATCATCACAACACTGAAAAACAGTGGACAATTTACACAAAATCCATCCCTTGTCACTCCATCATAATTATAATAAAAATTCTCCACCTTCATTCCACTCTCTAACATTGTTCACTCCGTATTTTGCTCACTTCCTCTCTCAATTACTATCCTTATCTCAAATTCCTCATGTTCTCACCTTTCGGCACCAGAAAGACCACCTTCTCCTTCCATCAAATTAGAATTGTACATGTTGGTATGTTACCTGACTGCTTAAAATCCTTGAAGGTATGGTATTAAGCAACTGCAGCATTATGGATCTACTTTCAGCGTTCCCCAAGACACTTTAAAACAACCTCACAAAAAATTTCATTGAATTAATAAAAAACAATGGTCAACTTGATGTTTCACGCCCTAGAGAAAGCCCAGAGCCCTCGAGCCCAGGCCAGCCAGACTTACATTGGTGTTGCAGAGCTTGTATTGCTTGTAGGCGCCGATGCACACGATGGCTGTGGCTCTCTGTGGCTGGGGCTGCCCCTGCAGCGCCGCGGGGCCGTGATGGCTCGAGTCACCGCCCTGAAACAGGCTTGGAGATGAAGGAAACGATGGGGACTGATAAACTGAGGGTCCCAGGACTTGATGTCCCACCTGGGGCCCACTTGCTTCCTGGTAAAGATTGCCGTGTTGGAGCGAAGGGCCGGCTGGCTGGCTGTAGGAGCTCAGGAGACTCGGGCTCTGGTGGAACACCTGGTTCCTTGATGACTGTCGCTGTCTCCGAAGCTTCTGAGGCTGCTGACCAGTATCAGTTTGTAAAGGTAAAATGTATGGCACTTTTCCATATCCATACTTTCCTGGGCCAATAGGATTTCTGTTTCTGCTTCTGAAAACAGAGAAGAGAAAGTTACTGAGTCCATAAGTGAAGGAGCAGTTACATATTCATTGATATATATTGATATTATGACCTGTTATTTGTGAGAGTTGTTCACTGCAAAGCAACAGGTAACCAGAAATTTCAATCTATTCTACAGAAAACACATTCAAATCTAATCTTGCTTGACGAATTGAGACTCTCTGAAGAAATCTATTGGTTGAGCCAAATCCTGGGTCCTCTTGGCCAAGAGTCACTTGGTGTCAGCTCACAAAGGCAAAGGGTAAGGTGCAGTATGAACAGCTTGGAGTGAGGGGGTTGATGTCCTTTTAATCCCCAGGACTCTCCTCTCAAATGGAAATTCAGAGAATCAAAGCTGTGTAGTCCTAAAATTCATAAACGCATCCCAGAAGGGCCTGAGATACCTAACAGCAGGGAATCCCTATTGTGGATTTGAGTAAGGACAGAAAAAAATTTGAACTCAGTATGGCAAAGACCATTAAACATTTTGTATCCATTTAAAAGTCCTCCTGTGGTTCTGCTTCATTTGTTACTTATGAAATAAAAATGGAAACAGAAAAAGCATAAGGAACATCGGAATATTACAGAAAGATCTCTGGAAAAGATGACAAATGCCAGAAAATATTCTTATTATGGTACACAGATGATTTTGTCTTCTCTGGCCAGCAGATTTACCAAGTGCAAATTTTTAATGTACCAAGTGTAGATTACCAATACAGTTAATTACGAAGTTGTGGCCCCCAGTTTGTTGCCAGAATAAAAGCCCACCTTTCCCTGTACATTACTAAAGCATTCCCCAGAGCTGACAGCACCACCCAGATTTGTTTCAGGACTGCTCTCTTGCACAGGGAACCCCTCTCACTGAAGGCCCTGTGTTCTGGGCCAGGTCACCCCTGTATCAGCACCTCAGACAGCTGGGATGCCCTGCACACTCACAGCAATACAGTAGACTCAGTCAAGACACTCAGCTCCAAATCACAGGTGAGGAGTCAAAACATTAATAATACCATGTTTGGGTCTCACCATTTAAGAGAGTGAATCCTGGAATTTTATCTGCCAGCAAGAGGCTCATTTGCATTTCTTGTCAACCTGTGCAGCCCAGCACCTTCATTTCCAGCACTGCAGCCTGAAGAGGAAGTTGGCAAAAAGGATTTCTTCCAGTTCAGAGCAGTGTGTGAACACAGCTATTCTGGGGAACCTTTGCAGCTCAGGAAGGGAGACACCATTAAAGGCAAGTCATTCTCTTTCTGTCCACAAAATATATTTTTAATATATATATACAAAATAGATTTGAACTGCAGTGAAGACCAGAAGTTATAAAGTATCATACTTCTTTTCTAGAAACTGAAGCATTACAGATGTCAGACAGACACCAGATCAAAGGGACCTTTCTTTGGGTTTGTTTTTTCTTGGATTTCTTTTCTTCCCAAGTCTTCTATTCTCCCAAGACACTGGTTACATGGGAACCCTGGAAGTCATTTACTTCACATTCTAGCCTTCTGGCCACGTGGGGCTTTTAATCAATCTCCCTGGCTGGAGATGTGTGAACAAGAGTGCTGACTTGCCCTGGCAGATAAGCCACCAGCACTCTTGAACTGTTTATCCCCCTTAATCTGCTCTGACCGTGACAGTCATTGTTGAGGCAGGGCTTTGGTGCTTACAGCAGAGAAAAGCAGTATAATGGCTTTTGGCATTGAGGCAGGGAAAGAAGGGCTTCCTGCAAGTGAACAGGAAAGGAAAGAAAGAGAAATCATGAATGGAAATTATTTCAGAACTTTAGACTAAACCCAGTTTGATTTAAATGAGCACAGTTTGGTTGTTGTGTTGCGGCAGGGGGGGGAGGTGGGGGGGGGTGATGGGCAAATACATTGATTTCCACTATCTTGCTGACATTTTTAATTTTTAACAGAGCTCTTGATTTCTGAGCAAGAGCAAAACAAACAATCTTTCTTGAGATTCCTAGTCATACTGTACACTCTGAAAACACTTTGGTATCATAGTTCTCATGAAGCATCTCAGATTTTGGAACAAATTGGTTCATCTTGGAAAACCGACACAACTCCTTATTTTCCCTTGCTCTGGTCTGTAAACAGTTTGTATAGACTGTGGTTTTCTTCTCAACAGGAGCACACCAAATGTGAAATCTCTGAGATATGAACCTTGGCAACACTCACAGAGAGCACAGACAGGGTGGACAAGGGGTGCCAGGTCAACTGAAATTGGCCTTTTGAACTGATCAACTACAGTCAGGTCACATTTTTCATCAGCAGGAGGACAAAGCTGCTAATGACTGAGCAACAAGCCATGTGCAGAGTGGCATGGCAGGAATATGCCTCTGTCACAGGGCTCTGAAGTTCTTCACAGCAACAAGCACCAGGCTCTTCCAGAACAGAACACCAAAATTTATCATTCAACCCACCTGGAAAAACTCCCACCTGGCAAACTAGGAGAGGTCATACAAAAGGTCAAAAATGAGACTTGTGTTTGGCTGTTAATCTCCTGTACAGGCTCATGAATCAGAACTGGAAAGAGCTGAAGGACATGCAAGAAAAGGTGATGTGAACCAGGACTCTTCAGCCTGGAAGAAATGGCTGAAATGGGCATAGTATCTTTAAACATAGAATTACTGGTGTCTGAAAGCAGGACTTATGGCTGAAGGCAGCAAGTGTCCAGAAGCTGCTGGAATCTCATCAAATTATTTGCAAAAATCAGAAAATCTTGATTTTGAAGGAAGCTGGGCTTTTTTCTTATAAAATGGTTGATTGCTGCAACAAACATACAACAACAGCACTGAGAAGTGAAAGCAGCAACAACATTCTTGATGTTGTTCCTGTCTCATCTTGGCCTCTTTTCCTAAACTCTAACTTGGAAACATTGCTAAAATCCCCACTGATGATGAGCTGAGGCACCATTTCTGGAGATTCTGGAACATCACATTTCTTTCAACATACAAATTCTGGAAACAAAGTGCAACACACAACCTCTAATTATTAACCCCTTTATCAGTGTTCATGCATTCATTTAAACCAGTATTGCCTGGACTGAAACTACTCTGAACACTGTTTTGCCTTAAAGCATCTTTCATTCACACTTGGCAACATGCTGACAAATCAGGAATGCAGTTTGTTTCACTGTAATAAAAGAGGCTTGTAAAAATAGCTTAGTGTTAATTAACTTCTATAATTCTTGGGGAGTATCAGGCAGAATTTATAATGTAATGCAGCAATGAGGGAGAAGGTGTTATAAGGTCTATACACAATGAAAAAACAGCAGAGATGGGAGAATCAGGGAGAGGAAAGGAGAAGGAAAACCAGACAAGATCTACCATTAGCATAATAATCAAAATTAAACCAAGCTTTGCTGACACCATTTGCTTTATGCTAAATCTACTCAGCTTTGATCTGCTGGTAGGAGACAGAGAGAGAGGTCAAGCTCTGATGGCTTGTGAGGAATTTTCAGTTGCCAGCAGGACTTTTTCTTACCTGTCATTCATTATTATTACCTACATTCACTCTAAACCACATAAATCACTCCTCCCCACAACATGGCTTGGAAACTCCTCCTTTTTTTTTTGCAATTTTTAAAATGCACACTATCATGATGCAGGTCAGAGTTGGGATGCACTCTCATAAAGAGTAAAGGAGGGAAAAAGCATCAGCAGGGAACACCCCTGGCTTGTGCCTGCTTAGCCACACCTAAACTAGAGTGGGGCTACAGAGAATCAGCCTTTGCATATGCAGGTTTGCTAAACACCAACAGTCATCCTTCTGAATGTAGCAATGGCTAAGAAGAGCATTTGAGGGAGATGTTCAGCGTGTGTTGCTACAGGAGTGAAGCTGAATGTACGAATCAGTCACCAACTCTCAGACAAACTCTGAAACTTGAGGAAGATCTGAGTTTTAGGCTCCAAATTCTAGACAGTTTTGGCAAAGCTTTTCCAATGTGGTGTTAGATTCTGTCTTTACAAGTCCATGGTTCCCCAGTATTGACAGAAATAATTACAAGGGTTTGGTAGAATCAAGCCCCATATTCCTCCCACAGCACAATTCCTAAAATTCCTGAGTTTAGAAAAGATCCTAATACATTTCCAAGATCTGCAACATGCTGCATCACATGCAGATCAAGGATATGACTGTGTCAATGAAAACTCTTCACACAGCCTATATGGAAACAGCAATAATGAATAATTCTTAGGCTCCTTCTGACAAACACAGTCCCTGCAGAGCTGATACTGTTTAGAGATGGATTTACTTAGGTATTGAAACCATAAATTGGAGCACCAATCAGGAGAATGATTGCAGGCTGAATTCCAAGGAGAAGTCAGCCACTGGCACTAAGGTATGAGCATTATCACCCTCAGTTAAAGTAACATTTCACTTCTCATTTAACTACACAATAAACAGTTAAAGATCACAAGAACCTCAACTCCCAGAGAGGAGGAAGCACCAACTGTTTGAAACAGGTGACAGGAAAAAGAAGCCTGGGACCTTCCTCTGCAGGATTACCCAGTGCTCCCACTTGTGTAAATCCAGTGCTTTTTGCACATGCTGGAGCCCTTCAGGAAGTTACCAATTACGTTCCACATCAATCTTTCCAAAAGCACTCCCCTTTCCAGCTGAACCAAATGTGACTGCGTTAGCAGAACAGCCATGCTCATTTTCCATTGCCTGTAAATGAATGTTGATAGTCAGGAATGTAATAGGTTTGTACTTCCTTCTCAGGGTCCACAGAGTCCTTAGATGTGCAGAGAGTATTTAGGCTTGGGGACAGTCATGTTCATATCCTACATCTGGTTCACTTGGACAAAAGTTCCTCCTCCTAGTTCAGCCAAATCAGGTAAAGAACCAACATGCTCCCAGGCTTCACTTATGCCAGGCCAGTTAATTTTACATGAGGGCTTTCAACTGCAGAATTTTATATCAGTCAGATTTTCACTACTCCCATCCATTCATGTTAATAAAGCTATTTATTATATGACAAGCTTTTTATTTAATTGCTTCTGATAAAAAGATATCAATGACTGTCTACAGTGCTTTGCATGGGGAAAGGCCCTAAATACCCTTCCAAGAATTAGAAACAACAGAAAGGAAGTATCAAAAAGCAAGGATAACTAAATCTCACCAGCTCCATCAACTGGTAATCTCTCTAGCTAAACTGTGCAGTATATAAAAGAAACCCAATAATAAACAGTTTTTCAGTTGTTCACTGGACTGAAGAAGAAAAAGAGAGAATAAGAAGAGGAAAAGAACTACTCAACAATATTTGCAGTCAGTTAGGATGAAAAGTGAGAAAAGATGTCACCAAGAATAGAGTTTATCATCTAAAGGCAAATTACTGCCTAACAGAGAAATAAATGGAGAAGAGCATTCAGTGTTTCATATCAGACCACAGCCAGCAGACACCTCTGATCTATTGTGTTCATCTCAAGCAGAGGCATAACAGCTGTTTAATGCAGACCTGGCAACCTCCTTTCTTTGGGTATAATTCTCATAAACATATGCACCTCCCTGACTGCTCAGACAAATCTGTTTAGCACTTTGATAACAAAAATGATGGGCCCCTTTCAACTCAAGCCAACCTAAACATATTCTTTAATTCAAAAATACATTTGCCCAGACAAGTATGAAAACCAGGTTTTGTGCTATTAATGTAAGGGTTGTAGCAAGCATTTTAAAATTATTATTATTATTAGCTAGTATTTTTAGTGGTCTAACTTTTAACAAGTTCTCTCATGCTGAGGATATGTCAGCTGCAAATAGTGAGAACTGGCCCTTCTTAGCACATTTGCAGTGACAAAAAGGGATTTTGTCATGGTAGCTTTTCCTAATTTTAGCCATAAGCAAATGTGTGCCTTAGCAAATAAATGCATTACCACAGACTTCATGCTGAAAACAGTGCTTTGAACCTCAAGTGGTCTTCAGGAATGAGGCACTTTCAGAGCCACTGGGCTGGTTATTTATACTGAATAGAAATCCTCTTTGAACCGAGGATATACAGTGTCTTTAAAACACACAGGTAAGATTACAGATTTCCTGGGCCTCCACCTCTTCTCTTAAGTGCTCTTTACAAAGCCTCTCTCCAACATACCTTTTTCATTTCCCCCCCTTTTTCCATCACTTCCTTTCTCCTCACATTTCTCCCACTGTTCTCCACACAGAGGTTCCCTGGCTCACTTCCAGCTGAGGCATAACTCGTTTGCTTCTCCTTCTGATGTCTGACAGAATAAAGAATGTGTTTTCATGAGCTTTGCAGCATTTCATTCATCTTATCTCCTAGTATCAAAGAACTTCTCTTGTAAATGAAAAGCTGCAAGAGTGAACATTAGCAGAAACACTCATTTATGACACCAAGGAAGACCTGTAGCACTGTTGGAGAGCTTCCTTAGAACGAACCTTAAGAAACTGCCTATTTCCCACATTTTCAGTGCACAGCCTTTCCCTGTTTCCCACAGAGTGTTCAGGGAAGGAACAGCCTTCAGCCACCAGTTTCACCAGAGATGAGGAGAAAAAACTGCACAAGAATTCCTGATATTTTTTTCAACATTTTCTCTTGTCTATTGGCAGAAATAATTCCACAAGCAGAGAAGGAGGGTTTGCTTCCCTGTCTGCCCAGTCCCAGCAACCACACTAATGACAGACAACACAATCTCACCACAGATCACCAGATAGATGTGAAACCAACACTTAGACCTTTCTCTTGAGTTGTTGAGAGCTTGGTGGAGCTTGAAGCTTTTTACAAAAACATCAAAGGCTTACTTTACCAGGAATCCTGGAATTAACATGTAAGTCCTCTAAAAGGCTACGGAAAGTCGTGTCCTCAGTGAGCCTGGTCCAACTGCACCCACAGGCTGACCCAGCTCTGGGTGCCCAGGACCCAAACGTGGCCCAGGTTCTTGCCTGTTCTCACTTGGGAACGAAGCAGCTGCCCTGTAACCTGTTCTCTGAAGTGCTGCTGCCTGTACTTCTGTCCCATCATCACAGCAACCAATCCACTGCTACTCAAGCTGAACTTAACCATGATCTGTCATCAGAAACAGAGGCTTAATGTGCAAGACCGAAGTTGAAGACAGAAGAGAGGTTACAAATATGATTTATGGCTTTATTTCCCAAGCAATGTCCCACATTATTTACCACTGCAAAATGTCTTTTAAATTACACTGATTTGTGCTTTCGCATTGCAGTTTCTCATTTCTATTTCAGAAAATGCTCCAAAACGGCAGCTCTTTGATTTCAAGTAGAAAATCAGTTCTAAAGGAGCTCAGTCCCCTTAGATCCCTATCAAAGCTCTGGCTTAAATATAAGCTCTACTACTCATCACAATTTTAATAGGACTACTTGTTTGTAAGCAAAATCCTCTAAAACTGAATCAATTACATACATTCTAGCTCAATTAAATCTATTTCTGTGGATAAGTATATTTTAGATCATAGCAAAGTATCTTTTTAGCAGCACTACATGACTGTAATTAATAGGTTTTAAACGACACTACTCACTCACATACAGTTCAAGTATTTAATATAGACTTGTCTTGAGTTTGTTTCTGAAGAACTGAAAGTGACTTATTAGCTATTTCTGTCAGCCGTGAAGCTACTGAAATATCACTCCAATACTTAAAATGCAATAAAGAAAAAAAACATAAAGGGAGATGTAGAAGTCCTTGCATACACAAAACTTCACATGGAAAAAAACCTGGTCCTAATGGCATAAGTCTCTGTTAATAGAATAGGTATGGGCATTTATTATTTTTATTAGTCCTAAATAGTATCCTTAAAATAATTTCAGATATGTATTTTTAACCCCTGGCATTTCCTTCTTAATTCAAAACTGTAACTGGCCTACAACTGTCCTAGTCAATCATTTACTTTCCAGCCCTCCTACTGCTTTTAATTTTCTTTTATGTTTTATATATTCTTAGGCACACAGTTAACAAGGTTTACTTTAAAAAATGTCCACCATGAATTTTTCCCCTTTTCCTTAAGTTTAAATCACAAGGCAAACTGTGTCACTACTGTTACTGAGTTTACACCTCTCAGTATTTTAGCAGATTCTTTCACAAGAATCATTTTTAACAAAAATGAATGATTCCCTGGATCTGGAAATGTATTTCCATCCATGAAGAGGGAGAGCTCTCCACAGTCAGGCTGGTTCCCAAAAGCCAGCCGGGTTCCCCTCCCAGCACTGCAGCACAGCCTGTGCAGCTCTGCATCCCACAGACTGCCTTTTCAGTGGCTCCAGATCAGTCTGGGGAAAATCACTGCAACATGAAGGAAAGAGGGGAGCTCTTGGACTCTGGTTCATGTTCTGGCCATGTATGGCTGTCTGCTCACTGCAGACTAAAACTGCCCTTGAAGTAGGGAGCAGATCTCTCTGTCAAGTGTCTGGCCATGAGAGCCCTTCTGAGAGGGCACCATACCCTGGAAAGATGGGCCAGCATCACAAACTTCTTCTGCCACACCACAGCATCTTGTTCCCACTTCATCAGCACCTTGCAGTGCAGCTAATTCTGTGTAGGCACTCACTGATTTTCTTTATGATTAACTAAAACAATGGAACTAACCACTCTGGTTTACATTTGTGGTAACCACACCAAGATCTGTGGGCATGCACTACTTCCCATGTAGCACATATGCATAGGAGTATTAAAATCATTCTGAGCATATTTGTCCTAAAAATTTCAACTGCTGGAATTCACAGAGTAACCAACCATACCTAAAAAGTGCTGCTTCTGTAGGAAAATAGACTATACCACATTATGCCACAAACACTCTCATTTCTACATCATATTAGGGGCAAAAAGTATTTACATTCTTATGAGAAAGCAAAAGTAATGAATAAGCTCACTAAGTAAACTGGCTCTTATTTAATTAATGGTTTAATTAATGGGATGTTGACTACCTCAAATGAAATTTTCCATCCTCAGAGATCACCACTAATACCCCAGTTTAGCCCAGTTCCAATATGCCCAGTACAATAACTTACTATATTTGGTTTTGCTGATCTCCCAGCAAGTGCTATATAACCTCATTTATGTCACTCAGCACTGAGATTCCAAAATTTGAACCCCAGTACTACAGTCCTCTTTTTCTATGAGTTCAATAATACCTCTGACCCCAGGAAATTCTTTGCTTTATCTTCAAGATTCAGTTGAATAATATAACCATGCAGCTGGCAGGTAAACCAGCAGAAGTTCAGTGCGAATAATCTCCTGTCTCTGTTGAGGTGCATTACCAGTGTGATGGGAGCTTTGTGGTGTTTCTGCCCCTTACTGACTGCTCAGTAATTCACTGTAAAATGCACTGTCTCCATCTGCCTGGACACCAGCAGTGTTCTCACTTCCCCTCCCTCAGCCAGCCCAGCTCAGGAAAGGTTGAGATACTCAGCAGCAGGACTAAGAAAGCTTCTCAGGTGCCCTGCAATTACAGCACCATTATTTTTGGTAATACCATTCAAAACACACTCACAGAGCATAATAAAAATTTATATTAATTCAGTAATAATAAGTGAGACCTAGAGGGATTAATACCCAGACGAGAAGTGCGACAGCATAAAGTCAACCCGAGGCCACAACCACCCCAGCTAGCTACCCATTTTGTGAGGAAACACCTCATGTGATCATTCTTGCTATTAGAACCTGTTTGGAATTTTACTCAGAAGGAAAATAAACATTTTTCTCACATGGCCTTAAATCCCCCCAGTGCTACCAAAACGAATTCTTTGATTGCCACCACAGCTCTGAGATTTCTTTCTGGAAAATTTAATCCTCGGAAAGGGATCCAATCCTTCTCTATCTTCCATCTGTACACACGCCAACCCCCAGTAAGCTTTTATAACCATACTGGGTTTGGGGTTAAAGGCATCACATTCTCATCCTATGAGAAAAATAATTAAAGGAGAGATGGCTAAGTGCTTGAGCTGGGTTTCATTCCAGGTATTAAGAAAAGCAAACACTCATGCCAATAAATATAAAGCCTCACAACTTGAGAAAATAATACCTCCTTGAACCTGAAAGTCCAGCAATCACACATTTGTCCTCCTCTAAAAACTGGAGCTGACTGGAACAGGTCACAGAAATTGCATCACAACTCCCACCTAATGATGTTTAAATTGGTTAAGGGAATGACAATTGAATTGTCCCTTTAAAGGTTAACTGTAGACCTGCCAGCTGGGTGACCTACATTTGCCTGGTCAAAGCCATCTGTGAGAGGGGGCAAAAGAAGTACTTTCAGAAAGGAAATTCTGGTTTGACATTAAATGATAGACTCTTCCTTTCCATTGCTCACAGGCCTGGAAATGCAAAGGGAGCCCATCCAGGGTACAAAGCAGCACAGCAGACGTGCACGTCAGCTGCTGGCAGCAGAAGAAAGTCCACAGAGCTACAGCCATGTGAGAAGTCGATGAGTTTTGGATTATTTCCTCAGTGCAAACCTTTCCTCTCATTCCTTTTCCAAATACAAAAATAAAAGCTTTAGGGAAGGACTTTCCTTATTAACGTATTTCTTTAAACTTGCTCTATTTATGCAAGAATGCTTTAGTTATTTTATTATTCTGGTGAGAACTCCAACTTTTTTCTTTCTGCTCCTAAGAACCAGACACAAGGGGCACATCATGCTTACAGATGTGGACACAGAAGTTTTGCCACTCCACCGCAAAGGGCAGTTGCTCTCAACAGAGACAGAGAAGGTGGCAGCTGTAAGCATCCTATATTCTCTGTGAAATTGTGGTTCTGTCTTATCTATCACCAAAATAGAGAATCAGAAGTACTAAAACCTAGTCCAGTGAATGATATTTCAAGATGTGTTTTCTCTCTTATCCTTTTTGCATGCCCTTATTACTTTTCCATATGTGCCTCTCTATAAAGATATCCAAATGCTTGGATAGTTTCTGTCTAAATGCTGTGATATTTTCTATCTCCTCATTCCTGTTCTTCTTGCATGGTATGCTACATGCATTTTAGCTGGTGAAAAATAGAATAAACAAGGCTGTGCTAATGGCAACTCAATTCTTCAAGGCTCGGAAGAGCTCCCTTCCCAGTGAACAACACAGAGAACCATCAGCTTTCTGTTACTGTTTCCATACCCATTCCAGTGACTGACCATCATTTCTTAACACATTTCAGTCATGCAAAAACTCTCCTTAGAGCCCTAAGTTAAAAATGGGAGCACTGAAACTTTTTAAACTTCTAATTGTAGGTACCTCAACTCTCTCCCTACCTAAGCTTCCCGTGCAGCCCTGGTTCCTCAGGCCTGACTCAAACCCACGGGAACAAACTTTCAAAGGCTGAACATGTGAATATCCTCTTCAAAGACAAGGCACATCACATTTTATGATATATAAACAGTATTTTGAATTTTACTGAGAAAAAGAAGCTGAGCAGTTCTTTGTGAGCTGCCTGGAAGCAGGCAGAGAACTTTTCCACTTGCTGCTAAATGATACAAACATATTGTCTGCTGTAGAGGATTGCTGTTGCTGTCAAACCTATTTGCCTTGGAAACCACCCAGTTTCATTCTACCATGTTATCAATGTGGGCTTATCTCAGTCACAAATGTCCAGTCCTCTTTTATTGCTCTGTGGAATGCTGCTAAAATTACAGCTTTTATATGAAGTCCAGTACAGTAAATAGGAATACCCCCCAACACTTTCCACTGACTGTACATATTGGGAAAACATGGGTGTTATTGTTTTAATAGCCTGACATGAATTTCCAGTATCATCCATTTAGTGAACGCTGAATACTGTTCTACAACATAAAAATCATGTCTAGAGTGAATTACACTTTGAAATCCATTTTCCATATATCGCATAGGAGCAGTAATCTCCCTTGTAAAGAAAGTTTTTACTGTGGATTTTGTAAGTTAAGTAAAACTATTAGGTTTGTCATTCTAATAATTTCATTTTCATATAACATTTTTTGTTCTCATTCTGTTTTTACAGTCACCACCAAAGAATCTGAAAGTTATGCAATACGACAGGCTTTAAAGCCACCAGGGACCTGCTAACACAAGATGGAAATAACTTATTATGCAAGTAAGATTAAAACACTGACCTTGAGTCCAGTCTTTTGCCAAGGGGCAGTGTCTGTGGGGGTGGAAAATCAACTGTGGGACAGAGGCTTGCACTGTGCTTAGGAAAGCACAAGGCTTTTCAAAAGCCAAGGCCTCCATTATACAGGAAGGTGGAGGCACAACAGATACCATGATCATTTCAATATTTCATGTGGCAAGGCATCTCTTGGGAACTCACACAGCTTCACTTCTGCACACAGTCAGTATCACTTTCTGCTCATCATCCCCTGGCATGGCAGCCAATCCTGCAGTGATTGTTCCCCCTGCAGGGGCCACCCCAGCAGCAAGGACAGCCAGCAGGGAAGGGAGCCCAGCTGTGCCAGCAGCCTGGCAGCGGGGCTGCTGCAGGGGCCAGGCCAGCTGGGATTCCCTTGGAGACAGAGGGTGCCAAGGGGCTGGAGCAAACAGGCTTTGGATGACTTTGTGCTGATGGTTCAAGGCCAGGCTCCCAGTATTAGTAATAACCCAGCTATGTACTACAACCTGTGGCTGTCACGCTGCGCAGCCCAGAACAGAAGTCCTTTATAGGAAATTATTAAGTAGGAAAACAGAAGAAAGAAAATATGACTTTTGCCTCGATGCAATCATGTTAACACTCCTAGTGCCTGTCTCTGGCATTCCCTGAGTTCCTTTAATATCACCAGTGCCATACTGAGTTTATACTCAGCAGGTCCAGGCTATCCTTTGCATGGGTTTGACAGACAAAGCAGTGACCAAGGAAGTGAGCAACACCTGGGAAGATCAACATCTGAACAGCTGGTCCTGCTTCTTGAAATTCATGCTTCACTGCGACAAACAGGAGGCTAACAGGTTAATTCTGTTTCTAACTATTCTCTCAGATGGAGAGAGTTTCTTGCAGGAGCTGAGAATGTCTTTATCAGGAGCAACAGACTCCTACTGTCTAACTCCAGTCAGGCTGGAATATTGCCTCAAGGTAACATTCTTTTTTATGTTTGGGACAGCAAGATGGCCTTAAAGAGGGAATTACTGTCCACTGCATCACTAGGAACCTTAAAGAAATAGATGATATGAAGGAAGGTTTCTTTTGTTATGGTTTTTGGTTGGTTTTTGTTTTGTTTGGGCTTTTTGTTAACTACCCCAAAAAACTTCTCTTTGTGCATCTCCCAGAAGAGAGCTGAGAGGAAAAGAACCAGAGAACTGCTGAAATACACATTCAGAGGAAAGACAGACAGAGACGTTTCAGGAGCACTCCATCCCGGGGGATCTCCATGCCTGTTCTGCTCAGCTTCCAAAATGGAAACACATCTATTTTCCCTTCAGACATATATAAAAAAACTCTGATAGATTGGTATCTAAGAAATTAAAAAGTGGTTCTCCAGAAATGGGAGAATTAATAGGAATTACTTGTAACAGCACATTTCTACTCAGCCTTAAAGACTGAGCAACTATTATTATGAAATTAATATAAACATAGACAGTGTCTGAAATAGTCTATGTATTAAACCACATTTTGTTTGTTTCTTCAAACAGGAAATTTTGCTAAAAGAGGTGGTAGAAAGAAAAACAAAAGAAGAGAAAATAAAAAGGTAATAAACAGAAATCCACTAGAAAATGCAAAACAAACCTAGAGTTTTGAGTAGAAAAAAATGGACAGTTGGCCAGCCTTTATGAAAAAAGGTTAGATATCTTTTTTTCAACCAATCAGACTGGCTGTGGAAGTTAAGAATACAATTATAGAGTTGTTATTTGTTCTGATTTTTATAATTATGGTGAAGATGAAAATGTCAAATGAGAGCATAGCAGAAAAGGAAAAATCAGTAAATCATCACACATCTTAAAGGGAAATAAGCTAATCTGCTTATTACAATTGTAGGAGAATTATATCTGCCCACGGGTATTATCATGTATACAATCAGCAGGGAGGATGGCAAACCTTGTGAAAAGCAGTTTTAATTTTTAACAACTTTCCTGTAAGTATTCAAAAATACCAACCCTAACGTGACCTGCCATCCTTAACACACCTCACCCAGGGTGAGAATGCAGCGTGTGCACAGACACCCACCTCTTTTCCACGTGGGCGCCGTGCCGCTGGCCCTGGGGATGCCGCTGGCCCTGGGAGTGCCGGCTGCCCCTCAGTGCCCCCCTGCTCCCGTGGCTGCTGTTGCGGCCCCCGGCAGGGGCAGGTGCCCGAAGGCCAGCCCAGAGCTGCTCCTCGCTCCTGTGCAGGGGCACGGAGGTGCGGATGGCAGAAATGACGTGGCCGGGGTAGGCAGTGAGCGAGTCCTCATGGTGGGAGCTGTGGTGGGAGCTGTGGGGGAAGCTGTGGGGGGCCAGAGTCCTGTCCAAGGCCGGGTACTGCCGCCCTGGGCGCCGGTAGCTGCGGTCACGGTCCCGGTAATAGGCGGGCAGGCAGGGCCGTGTCTGCTCCATCACTCCTCCGCTGCAGCTCCGGGAGCAGGCAGACCAGGGGCCCCAGCTGCCCCACATGCCTGGGATGCCTGCACTGCTGTCCTCAGGTGCATCTCCTTGCTCTTCTATCCTCTGGGGAACCTGTAGACACAACAGATCGATTTAGGACTAAGAATTCACACTGTGACACGAGGACAGCACCAATACCCTTGTCCAGCTGTTCACTCTGCAGTCACAAGAGACACGGAATTACATAGGAAGTAACTTCTCTTATTCCCAGCCTGTCAAAGGATTGTCTGTCTGGGCAGTATGGGAGGAGGTCTCCTACAGCCATCAACCATTCAGCCGAAAGTTTAGGGTTTCTTTTTTGGACTATCTGAATAGAAATAGATTTTCTTTAGTTCTCAACAATGGAAAGCATTACATGATGCACAGCTTGGAAATGCTGAGACTAAAAACTGCTGTAGTAATAGCAAAAGCAGAAAATAAGGTCATTTTTGGTGACAAAATTGGGTCAACAGGCACTGGCTGCTCTCTTGCACAGTGATACCTCAACAATGGAGAGTGCTACTGGTTGCAAAAACATTTCAGGAACTCCCATCTAATGTGGAACTCCCTATAAAAGCTATAGTGTAGTAGGACAGGCTGATTTCCAACCAACCCAAATGCTGCTATAGTTAATTCCTACATCACCACTTTCCCCCAGTCCCCTTGTTGCCACTTCAAGAGAAAGAGCTATTCAAGATGATCCACCCAGTCCTACATTCACAAAAATTCCCATCAAACTGAATCAAAGACAGGACAAATTTTTGGTCCCTGGTGTTCAGTGTCATTTAGTCCATTCAGCAGCACAAGTGAAAGAAAGAATGACAAAGAGAGGGAGTCCTTGTGAAGGAAGCTGGAAAGGATTAGGAAGGGCAGGGTCTCTTGCCACAAGGAGAGTTAACCCTTCAAGCCATGGCCAAATATTTCAACATGCTGACCTTGTGGTTGGCAAGTTATCAGCACCGCTAAGAAGTTACAACCACCCACCTCCATCTCCCTGTGGACTCGTGCCCCAAAGTTTGGCCATTCTTGGAGCCAGATACAGTCAGGATTACTCAGTGTTTTGCACTGGGCAAAGTACTCAACTTTGTCATGCAGGAATTAGATGTGTTTTCAATAAATGCACAGTCTTTCTTTTGCTTCCCTTGACCAACTGGCTGAATCACAAGATTTCAAAGCATGTGTCCAGTGTTTGTTTCTCACAATTATTAATATGCAGAAGTGAGCATCCTTTATTTGTATTCTGAACAACCTCCATACCAACAAGCACACACAAATATCAACTCACTTGGGAGATTAAAAAAAAGGCACAAAAGGACAAAAATGCTTGCCATACCCATGCAGCCCTACTCAAGTGTGTAGCTAACTCAGGACGAGCTCTGTCTGTATGTCACTTCTGCCCCCTTCAAAGGATGACAACCTAAGCATGTAACTTCCACATATAATTTTGCCTCCATTATTCTATAATAGCAACAGATTAACACTGACATACTTTGCCTCTGCCAGGTGCAGTTGGTGACTGAGCTGCACCCACCTGTGGCAGGGAGCTCCCGTTCCTCCCCAGCTGGCTGGGAGCATGGCAGGCTGTGGGCAATGTGGGTTGCAAACACGGCTTGGACACAGCATTACAAGACAACAAGCCAAGCCAGCACAGGGTTTGCGGTGCTGATGTGTCACAGTCAGTTGTGGTCTGCATAATCTGAAACATTTCCCTACTCTGAGGCTGCTCTCCCACTTTCATCACCAACCACAAAAAAAACTGCATTTAATTAAAACTTCTGAATAACAAAAAGCATCTGCATTAGTGTGATATGTTACCCATTTCTCCCATGTTATTTGAAAACAGGAGCAGATGTCTCTGTATTTAATGTCTTTTTTCCTGTGGGTACCCCATTTAGCATTGACCTTTATAATCCAATAGCCTGTACAACCTAATACTGCAAAATGTCAAAATTATGAATAACATGCAACAAGGTCTTGATTTCTGGCTGTTACATTTGCTCTCATATCCAGTAACAGAACACCACTGGCTCACAATTTGACCACCTAAACAAGCTATTCTTCAGTTTGTGATTTTTTCAGTAAATATTCACTGTTCATACTTACACTGCTCATTAACGTGGCTCTACCTCAGATATAAAACAGTAACAGCTACACACAGAGACACTATTCTGGTCTGAACCCACTCTGCAGTGAAATTTACTTATTATAAAACTAATAGTCACTTGTAATCAAACAAATGAGGTTTCACTTGTTTAGACTACTTCTTAATCGTTTCTATAATGGTTCAGTACATCTGGTTTTTTTAAATGCCAAAGACACTCACACAGGGAACAACTAAAAACCATTAATCTGTAAGCAACTGGAGTTACCACAAATATAAGAAACACATCATTATGCAGAAACAGAGACTGATACAATAGTGACAAGCGTCAACTCACCACAGAGAGAACTTTCTGGCTGCCAAACTTCACTGCAGCAAGAATTGGTCCAGATAAAATGATACTTCATATGACTGAAGGCAATCTAAAGTAATTCCACACCCCTTAATCTTCACAGGGAAAGAGTTCTAGACACAGCACAAGAGGGTTTAATCTAGCTAGTTATGTAAGAACATAATAGTAAGACTAATAAGAAAGTAATATTATAATGCCTTATAATTATGTACAAACTCATCAACCCTACTTAGTTATAAGATTATAAAATTCTGAGATGGGAATTTTCGGTAGCAAATCAGGTTATGCATTTTTGTTTTCAGTGAAGGTCCCTGTTGTCTTACTTTGAGTAAGATGTGGGCTACAGATGAATCATTAGAGAACATGATGTGATTAATTGTATAATCTACTCAGTGAATCCTCCTATGAAAGACTGAATAAATTGCTTAGATTAAGGAATGGAAAACAAAGGAGGCAATAATGAGGCTTCCAAACAGTTTACATCAATAAATATAAGGAGCTGTTTCTTTTCTCTTTGCAGCAAACTGTTTTTGTCAATGGTCAACACACAGGTAACAGTGGGCTTAAATTTAACCAAAAGTGATCCAAATTAGCTAGCAGGGAAAGCTGGTTAGCAGGAAGGCAAACAAAGCAGGGGAACAGATTGCCTGAGGAGATCCTGGCAGTGCTGAGGCCAAGCCCAAAGCTCTGCCAGGCACTGACCCTTCCCCAGGGCAGAGCAGCTGAGCTACAGGACTCACTTGCCATCCTTTGGTCCTCTGATTTCCAACTTAATTTGTAGCCAGTAAGGAATTCTACCACAGCCCCACGATACGGCCAAAAAATCAGAGACAGCTGAAGTATTTAAGAACATCTCAGAAACACCACATATTCAGAGATGCCCTTGCTTTAAAAACAACCCATTACAAGCACACTTTCTGAAGGGAAGAGTTTGAGACTGCACTGGGCAACAAGTGAAATGCAAACTGAACTTTTCTTGCCAAGTTAAGTCATGAAAGTAATTTCCTTCATAGAATCACAGAGCCTGCAGAAAGGGAGAGATCAACTAACCCACTTAATGTACTTTCACGTAATTGATCATTGATCCCTTCTCTAGGTGACCTATTAATACTCATTCTAACTAAAAATGCACCATCAAAAAGATTTCTATCTACTGCAAATTAATCAACAACCAAATATTTTGCTCTACAAACTCAATTAATTTTCTCCCTTAATTTCCCCCTTTCTTTGTTTTCCCCTAAACATTTTCCAGTTATCTGGCAGGACAAGGTTTGTAGGTAGGAGGAATACATTCCACTATGTACAGCTGTACAATAAACAGTGCAAGGTGTGCAATTTCTACACCTGCACTAACTCCTATTAACTTGCTATCAAAGAGTTTATTGGGCGTTTGTTGTTTAAAAACATACTGAATTAAACATGCTACCAGTGGGTTGATGCAGATGACATTTTAAATAGAAAAATAATTTATTTTGAACTCCTGTAATTCACCACTCACTCTGATCCTGAATCAAAAATTCCAGCAAAAATTAAGAGCACACCAGCTGTAGAAATGCAATGGAAATTTCTAGAACTGTCTCTGTCAGAATTTAGAAATAAGATCCACATTTTGGGATTTCAGCAGCAGTTGTCGAAACTACACTATGCAAGAATGTCCCTGAAGAGGAAACGTCACTTGAACTGAAAGCCACAAATATTTAAAACTTAAGTTGTTGTTCAGGAGTACAATGGCAAACAAGGCTGGATTGATCTGACAAACACTCATTTTAAATACTGCAGGATTCTTCATCCTATTAAATTTTAGCTTACATACAACTTAACTGCTCAGAAGAGTAAGGGCGAGTAAGAGACTTCTGTCTCTAACTGGCTAGTATGTTTTTACGTAGACCAGGGCAGTAATTAACTAGTCTCTCAAAAGTACAACAAGCATTACTGAGGCCATTTAAACACCCAACAAAGAATTACAAGAAGCAATCAGCAGAGACAGAGTTTTCTCCAGCAGCTTCAGGAGCGCTCCCCTCACAGCCCGTGCCCAGTGCCCACACAAAATGGCGGACACCACGGTGGACACAAAATGGCGGACACCACGGTGGACACAAAATGGCGGACGCCGCGGGGGCACAAAATGGCGGATGCCACGGGGGGCACAAAATGGCGGACGCCATGGTGGACACAAAATGGCGGGCACCATGGGGGGCACAAAATGGCAGGCACCATGGGGGGCACAAAATGGTGGGCACCATGGGGAGCACAAAATGGCAGGCACCATGGTGGACACAAAATGGCGGATGCCATGGTGGACACAAAATGGCGGGCGCCATGGTGGACACAAAATGGGGGGCGCCAGTGTGGCCACAAAATGGCGGGCGCCATGGTGGGCACAAAATGGCAGGCACAGCCCTGGCTCTCTGTGCAGGGCAGGGCTGTCCCCACCAACCTAAGTCATATCTCTGGGCTGCTGGCAGGCACATTGAGGAGCCCTCAGGATGTGACTGACAGCAAAGCATGGGAAAATGGTGACATTTCTCCCTGCCTGGATAGGCCTGGCCGATCCGCACCCTGGGGGAGCCAGCCTGAAGCCCAGCTACCCAGTGGTCGCCCAGCAGAGGGGATATAAAGCCGTGCCCGGGGGTGCCTGTTGATCAGCCATTTCCATCTCGGCTTCACCCAGGGTGTAAGTTTGGCTGCTGGTCCTACTCCTCCTCCTCCTGCCTCTCCTCTCCATCATCCTTCATCCTGCCTGCCTCTCCTCTTCATGGTCCCTCATCCTGCCTTCCTCTCTTCATCCTCGCCTCCCTGTCCTGTCATTACCTGGTTTCCCCCCAAGTTCTTCCCACTGGTGGTAGTGATTCTTTTCCCTCTTTTAGCCTGCCCCTTTTGCTGTTCCCTCAATAAAGTCGGTATCTGTTCGAGACCCAACATAAAGAGTCGCGTGCCTGAATCTCGCCTTCAGAGGGATCAATTAAAAGAACCTGGTTACAATTTCAAACCGGATTGTAACAGGGGGGCAAGGGGATAAATCAGAGGCCCATTTAACCCATTACTTTGTTTTTGATTGAGGAAGAAGTAAAGATTTAGGGAATTGTGGAACAAGTAAAGATTTAGGGAATTGTGGAACAAGTAAAGATTTAGGGAATTGTGGAACAAGTAAAGATTTAGGGAACTGTGGAAGAACCATGACGCATTCAGAGATATCTAGAGACTCTCTGCTTCAGCTAACCAGCAATTTAAGGGCCTCCTTCAGCTAAACACCATATTCCAATTCTTTTTCATAACCACCAGTGGATTTATTCTCCATGAATACAATTAATACCTTTTTAGCATGTTTTTTAATCTTGGCCTCCAAAGGGTTATGCTTTTTAAATTGAAAAAGTGCTTTTCTTACCTTTGGTTGTACATGCAGCCTGACAATTTCACTGTGTCCCCCAAATTATTTTCTATGTGATAAATGAAGAATGATTATTCTGAATTCTCCTTTACCACATGATGTCTGATCTGCAATTGCTCACACAATCCAGTTCCAGGTTCTCTTTCTGAAATTCAGCAGTCCTAATCTGTTCAGCCTCTTTTTGTAAGGAATTCCCCATTCTCAGCACCTTTTCCACTCCTACATTCTTACATGGGTGTGCAATGCTGCATACAGTACTCCAAATGTGAATTAATGATGGAATTTCACAGTAATAGTGATTATAATGCTTGGTGACAGTATATACATTTTACCCAGCTACATAATTAAGCTGCTATAGCCACAGCCAGTGTTACTGAGTATTTTGCAGATACTAAGCATGTTACAGCAATCCAAATTCAAAACTGAAAAGATGTACAAGACAATGGAAAGCTTTAAATCTGGAGATACCTAAACTAAATCAAACATTTCTGGGGCTTTTTTGCCAGTTTCAGTTCAGATACAATAATATTATATTTCATAGATTTAATTTCTAACATGTTATACAGTAATTCTTTTTCTGGTCAAATGCCCAGAATGTAAATGGATTCATGAACAAATTAATTACATCATATTCATAAATATACATCTGAAAAGGGATATCACAGACACAAATGTATGGTGTTACTTTCACCCAAAGGCAAGAAATTGTATCCAGAAGAACATTTTCTCACCTGCTCAGAAAAATGCTACCAGTGGTATTCCCTTGGTTGACTCAGCTCCATGTACTGGACACAGAGTGGAATTAACAGAAACCAGCATGTCATTCCTTATTTTCAGCTACTCCTATCCCATTTGTCCTGTGCTTCCCAGAGCAGAGAGCCCCAATTTGTCAATATTCCCCAACACCCTTCAGGCTTTAGGCATTTTTTCATTGTCTCTTCCACAGCCCTTCTTCTCAGGACACCTCATGATAACCCATGCTATAACAACAAGCTGTCCCTGTCATTATTAAAAGGGAATTGAGGCATTTGGAAAATATGACCTCTTGTCATTTATTCCATTACTCCAGGGTCACACCTCCTTTATTTCATAGCTCTGACTGATTAAAGATTTCACTTGGGCACAGTCTGTCACAAAAGATATGCAGGCAGCTTTTATCACAGCCAGGCTCAGCTTGACTGAGGATTCAAAACACCACTAAAACAGGATATTGTTACTATCTAAAATGTCATATCTGAGACGAGATGAACACAGTATTCCTCATGAACATTCACCTTCAATTATCATATAATTGATCAATGATCAAGCCACAAAGTAAAAGCTAGACTCAGCCTTCTAAAATTTCAGGAGTGTAAAAACAAAAGCAGGCAGACTCCCAGAAAGGAGACCTGAACTGCTGTTGAGAGCAGAGCATGCCAAATTCTGAATGGGCTGAGGAAATGATAGTTTAGTTTTAGAACCTGTTCAAGTGTAACATTATTGTATTTCCCTGCCAGTGTTGTAAACACATTTATGGAACTCCTTTAATTCCTTCACCAACCTAAGCATCTTAAAGGAATATTCTTCCAATATTAGCTCAGCTGACTTCCAATAAAGACCATACCTATATAGCCATGACAATTTCCCAGCAGAAAGTCTTTATGATATATTTTATATATTTTCATTTGAAACAACCATACTTTTTATGCCTCTTATAAGAAACATGTGGAGCATTGGTGGTTTGATAAAAAATAATCCACCAAAGTAAAACCCTAAAAGTTGCAGATAACTTCTTGGATCTCTCAAGGCTGGCAGAAAAATGGAGCACAGGCCAAACAAAACATCATGACACAATGTGTACATGTCTGCCTGGTTAGTGTGCTCAGCTATTTTAATCCTTCAGTGCATTTTGGAAGCCTTTAATCAGAGAAGTAGTAAACCATTTGAATTTTACAGTACATACTAAGTGTAAATATTACCAGCTTAAACGATTTAGGTTTCCGTTCTTTGTATAAAATCTCTGTCTGAACATCTGTGCCTGTGAAGATTAAAGGGCTGAAAAGCCTGGAAATAGAAGACCTTTGTATTCACAAATCACTGAAGGGAGTTACAATGCCTGGACAGCTTAACTGCCCCTTCAACCAACTTTGACCACATCTGAAGAAACTTTAACATTATTTGAATAGTCTGGAAAGTAAACAGCTCTGAAAAATGTTCAGAACAGTTTTTGTGCCTGCAAAGCTTGAAGCTTCCTGCAAGTTTGGCTAGTTTTTTTCACACCAAGACCACCTCCACTGCACTATGGGATCCCAGTGTTCTAAGGCAGAGGTTCCTTCCCGTTTTTCTGTGAGACTGTTCAGTGCTTTCAAGTAACAGATGGCTCAGTCCTGGCCTCACTTCTGCCAGTTCTACACAACCACTCCTTATCAACAGTAGGATTGCTTCTCATTTACTGTAAAGAAGATAAGCATCAGGCCCTCACTATATCACAAATTAGGCTTTTTATGTTTTAAACTATTCCCTCATCATTGACTATCATTTGTGCCCCAAGTCCCCCAGCCTGCACTACCCCTTGGCCTCCTCCAGGTCAACCTTCTACAGCTGTGACCAAGTTGTTGCCACTCCAACATATTTCTACACTTAGAAAAGTTCTTTGGGATCCACATGTGGTGGAAATACACATCAGATGTACTCAGCAATTGACATAACACCTCTCCAGACATCTCAGTGAGTCACCCACCCATCGCTCCAGAAGCAGAGAGGACAAGCTCTCATAAAATAAAAGGTAACATTCCCTAACAGCAGAACTCATCTATGAATCCAAAAAGCTTCTCATCTTTACCATCACTCTGATCCAAAGCTTGGACAGAATGCAGTACTGCACTGAAGGAAGATGAGAAGCTGATCTATCACCCTCTAAGATCACCTGTCTGGAATCCAGTTGGAATTAAGATATTTTCCCTTTTTTTTCCAGAGAAACATAGAACTCCTGCTCTGAGCTTAAAGAAGTCAGTATTTTTAAATTTAAAAATAAAAAATCAGAGGTCCATGATAAACCAGGATAAAAATATCAAAACTGTTGGCCTTGATTTTTCAGAGTGTACTCACATAAAGTAATGTATTCTTATCCTGTCTCCTTTCTGCAAACAAAGAAGAATTTTATTCCCTAAGCACTTTAATCCACAACATCAAGGACAGGGAATTAGTAACAAGACAGAGAGAGCAAGAAAATTCTTTCAGCTGTTGTAAATATTCTGTTGCACTAAAAGGCTAATTTTAAAGGAAAAGTCTTGTCATGGACTAACTCATCTCTCCTGTTTCCTAAAGATCACTGCAATTAGAATAGCAATGTCATCAGCTGGAAAGCCTCTATTTTACCTAAGTTTTTGAATGGAACGGGATGTATATCTATGCAGTTAAAGTCCAGTAGCTGTGCTGAAGGCAAGCAGATATACTGACCAGTGGACAATAGGGACTCCCTTTGACTTGGAAGTGTTTTAGGGAACTGATGTGTATGAAAATCCAATCCTAATGGAGAGCAGATATCCTATAAACAAGAAAAACTTTACAAAACAAAAGTGTGACACCTGTACCGACTTGCTGCAGAGGAGCAGGCACACAGCAGCCTGTGCTGACACGTGGTGACCCAACTGCTCCAGGACAACCCAGTTTGGTGTGCACAGCCCAGCAGGACAGGCCCAGTGACTCTGCAGCAGCTCTGTTAGCAAGTCCTGACAAGTTACATACTTCAGTCACTGCTGACCTTAGGCCAGGGCTTTACCCTCCCTCGGCTGCAGGGAAGAACAGCCTTCCCTTAGGTGCTTCTTTCTGCTTCTGAGGGTGTGGAAAAGCAAGGTGGTGACCAGCTGAGGGGGAGATCCCACAGTACTCCTTAGAGATATTACACTTCAGCTACACTCCTGATGTCCTGGCCAAAAGCCAGGCTTAGATATTAACTGCTTTGTCTAACTCCAATTTCCTGCAATGTTTCAAGGATATAGTACACTTGCTTCATGCTTCACATTGTACTCTATTATAGTGTGTCAGGTGTATTGGGCACCTGTATCCTTCTCAGTTAACAGAACTGACTTTAATGGGGTGTGGTAGGGTAGAACAACAGTGGAAATGAAGAAACATTGTCATTCACTGTCACTATCACAATAAAAATTAAAGTGTAGGATCACACAGAACTTCCTATATGAATCCTAAACATTACATCATACTCAGGTTTAGCAACCCAATTCTTGTCACTTGAAATAGTTATCACCCTCTTTGTACACTCTTCCTTTACCTTCCACTTACATCTCCATCATCCTCTTCCTACAGCCCAGCAGAAGGAATTATCCCTCCCATCTTAAGCCCTTTGCAGCAGTGCAGTGTACTGGAACAAGCCAGCAAGAGTGTTCAAGAAAGCAAAGATGGGAAGACATAAAGATGAAAATAAATCCATGGTGTACTCTGTTACCAAACTCATCTCCTTGATTTTGCCTCTCAAAGTGGGCAGTCCAATTAATCTAAGAATATGTCAGAATTCCTTTAAGTCTTAGCATTTCATTTTATTTGTCACATATAAATGTCCCATTCCTAGGAAGGTACACAACTGCCCAGAAAAAGGTCTATCCTACAGCAAACAAATGTAATTTTAAACAATTTTACAACTCCACATAAAGGCCATGGACACAGGCGAGCAGGGAAATGCAGTAATTTTAATCAGTCATCTTGTCCTGAAGCAAAGGGAAAGTGCACAGATCCCTCACAGTCAACCCACAGGGACACACTAATTTCTATAAAAGAACTCCTGATAAACTCACAATTCAATTTCATGTATTCTGCCAGTGAAATCAATACATTGCTGTTATGTGGTGGAGAAGAAGGAAAGCAGAGAAAGGTGAAAAAGGAACACAGAGGTAACTCAGAAATTACTCCTTCCAGAGGTATGGAAAAGTTGTGTGCCTACAAAAAGAAACCAAAAAATACAGACCCATTCCTCCAAGCATCCAGAAAAACTCAGCCTCTCCAAAAACCAGTATCCTACACTGTGTACTAAACTGCTCTGATGTTCATTGTAGAAATTCCCTTGTATGAACAGAACTGCTGTTTGAGTTACAATGGGCTCTGGCCATTCCATTGCACTGCTGCTCAGGCTACATTCCCACAAGGGGCTGAACTGCTCACCATGATCAAATGAGGCATCTTGGCCACCTTTTCCTTCCCCCTGTTCCTCTCTTTTCCCTCAGCTTTCACTCCTCATTCTGTTCCTTATCTCTCTTGACCTAGCAGTGATGACCCCTCAACAAGCATACTTGAATCCAACACAAGAGGGGAGGGCAGGAAATAACCCCAAAAAAACCCCTACAACACACATCCTAAAGCATATTAATCTCAAAATTCTGTAGAGAGTATAGTCACATTCACTTGATAAATAGTTGCTTCCAAGACCTCCCAAAAAAGACAGAAAATAGTATTTTCTGATCTTTTTAAGCACACTCAAGTCCTAAAAGAACAATATCTCAGCTGAACTGTGGGTGTGTAGAGGAGTTACACTGGATTTCCATCAACTGCTTTGGGGATTGTCCTGGGTTTTACTTCATTTTCCCAAAAGTTTTCTGGTAAGGAAAACATCTAGGCTATTTGGAAATATTTTAACAAATTACTCAGCCAAATATCCAAGTGCAAATCTCTGATTGTATTTCCCTGTCCAGAGCTTTCAGAGGAAACACAACCACAAGCCAGAATCCACATACATCCAGCACACATATCCAGGCTCCTGCATGAAAACAATGGAAAGAACTTCCAGAGCTATGAAGCTGAGAACTCACACTCAGTTAGGAACACGTCCGACCTGGCCTTCAGAGTTCCCAGCTCTTGTCTGGAGCTGACAGGTGTGTCAGGAGGTTTGTGAAAAGTTTAATAAATACAGACTTGCAGACTAAACACACTTCGGCATGAAGAGAATCCTCTCCTGTAGTGCAAGTGCTGAGAATGACAGACAGCCTTGGAGCCTGTGTGAGATTCTCCCCAGGAAACTTGTGCCTCTCTGGCTCCCAGTAAAAAGCAGGGCTCCGAGGTGGTTACCATGCCCCTAAGTCCCTTTAACTAGCACAGAACACACTCCAGACCCGTGGCATTTCTCATTCAACTGAAAACAAAGACTCTGATTTTATCTAAATTAATTCCGGGGCTTCCCAGAATGAAGCAATTGTTTCTCTGGGTTACTCTATTTTAGTTAGTAGATTTATTCTCCCTAAGGCTATTTGGAAGCTGGATTGCAGCATCTCTGCACTGTCAGTGTTACAAAAGAATGTCTAATCAGACAGAGTTCTGAAACCAGAGCAGCAGCATGACCATCTCAACTGCAGGACAAAAGAGATGTAAGGGAGGCATAATAATATGCTGCAGAGCAGTTGAGCAAATTTCTTTTTAAATAGGTTATTTGATACCTTTAATAATTAATTGGTTGTGTTTGAATACCAACTAAGAAATGAGAACAACACTGATATAAGGTCACAGCCCACAGAGAGGCAGGACAGAATTCAGGGGTCACATCTCAGGTCTTGGGCAGAACCACCAACACCTGCACATCATTCCTGACAAACATTTGTTCAACACATTCACAGAGACCTCCACCGTGGAAATTCTAAATATTACCCCATCAATATGATGTGTTCTTCTTTATATCCTTACCACGAGAAGTCTTTTCCAACATCAAACCTAGGTTTCCCTTGCCTCAGTTTAAATCCATTTCTTCTCATCTGCTCCACCAGACAGAAAGAACAGCTTTTTCTTTAGCACTTATAAGTATTTGAAGATTATATCTGCCTCCCCCACCAGTCTTCTAATCTTTAGAATAAAACCCCTAAATTCACTTAAACCTCCCTCAAAGGTAAGATTTAAAATCCCTTGAGGATAATCACTGCTGTCCTCTGTTCCTCTCCACTACTTTCCTGAAAAGCAGTGCAAAGCCCCAGGGACTGCAGCCAAAGTGTCCCTAACACTGAGCAGAAGGAAGGTGTGCAGGCTGCAAACCTTGGAGACAGCACTGTGTACAATGAGTGAGCCATTCACAAGAGCACAACAGGAAACTTCAGCACTTTCCAGCTCCAATCTCTAACAATTTAAATCTGACAGCATAGTGGGGGCTGGGTCCAGCTTCTGTTTCTGACATTTCTGCCTCTGTAAGAGAATGAGCTGCCTATGAGCAACCAGATGGTTCTCCAGTCCCTCCAGGTATGAGTGCTGCTCTCACTGACAAGAATTCTTCTTCCCCGTGTCTCACACGATGAAAATGCTCCGAAGCTTGAGTAACTATGTGTGACCTACAACACTCCATGCAATTACTCAGCTAATTAACCGTGATGAGCCTCTTTCAACCAAGTATATATTCATAAAAACAAAAGAAATCCAAACAAACCTCCCCACGCATGCAAAATAGAAGGCACTTATTCCCAGACCTTTATTTAGATTGCATTGCTTTACACGTCTTACTCTAATGTTTTCTGCATTTATCTTTAAGTATACAAAATCTGAATGTTTCCAATGCTTACCTTTCTGTGTTCAATTGAAGGCTGTGGGATGACAAACTGAAATCCCAACACTGCTAGGGAACTGAGAAGTCTGAAAAGGCAAACAGTGGAACAGAACATATAATTACCACCAATACAAACTGCACACCTACAACCTATTGCAGGGCTTCATACTGCAAGGAAATTTTATACTCTTGAATATCATTGCTAACCAAAGCAGACTCACTAAACTGCATGGAATGTTCTTGTGACATTCTATTCACAGCAGGCAGTACCAGGTCCATACATAGATTTGTCCAGCTATACAGCAAAAGTGCACCAAGTAGAATCCTTTGATAGTATTTCACATAACTCCATGTTTAAATTAAAATATTCTTGGCAGGGCATATTTTAACACCTCAGCATTCAGTGTCAGACTCACATATGCTTTGCAAGTTTTCTAAAGTGCTAAGTAAGAATTCACCCATCTGAGGACTGTGCCTGTTTCTAGCTCTGGCTGCAGGCTTGACAGAGGAACACTCCACCTCCAGCACAGAGGGAATGCAGAAACAGGTTCTTCCCCAGCTGCCTAACACTTGTGAAAATTGAATAACCTAATGGCCACAGAAGATGGAAGGCAGCAGACACAGCCCACCAGAGACTCAGGACAAGCAGTCAAGCATCACCCCAGTCACCACATCTTCAGTCTGCAAGGAGTCATAATGGGAACCAAGCCCAGAAAAACTTGGTTCTGTCAAGCCTCACCACTGTAATGACTCCTAGGAGCCTGTTACAAGTTAGGCACAGTTAGCGCAATCTTTTGTTTGCCATAATTTGCGATGGGGACTGGTTTGCCCCCATCTAACAAGCTCCTTCATAGGAAAACATGGACAGGCATGAGAAATAGGATCAAGGCATCTTTATTTCTACCAGGAGTTTGACTTTTCAGACCCTCTGTAAAGGGGAAAACTGCTAATGCTTTGCTCAGTTTCAATGCAGAAGTAGAACTGATGGATCTAGACACAAAATACATCTGCAAACTAATGGACCAAATTCCAGCTGTGTTTCCTACTCACAGCTCCTTCCTTTGCTCCCTACACAGTAACCCTTTAAATATTTCTCATTGTCTCAGGTATTTTCTGAGACAGACCTCCTAAACAGAAAGGGCTTTTTAATACTAAGCATTTCACTACCACCAATACAAATATTCTTCTACTAGGGAGAATGTTTTTCTTGAGTTTCTGCTTGTTCTTGCCAACACACTGCAAAAGGAACCAGTAGGTAAGTATTGATTGCACATGGTCTGTCATCACCTCATCATCCATGCCCCTCTCTCTCCAAGCAATAAACCAATTAAAGGCAAGAAAAAGTCATTACTTCTTTACTGCCAAGTCACTTTGCGGGGGGGGGGAGGGGGAAGAAGCACTTTAAAAAGTGTGTTAGAAGGAAGTATTATATTTCACAAAGCTATCATTTGTGATAAAACAAAATACAAAGGAGGTGGCTGAAATCAGAGCCAGCAAAAGGCACTACAAAGAAATCACAGTGAGACTCAAAACACGCAGTTCAGAGCAGGGCCCAATCACACAGGGGTGGATGGAAGGAAAGGCACAAATGAATAAACTGATTTGCAAATCACACCTCAATTCAAAGGCAGGAACAGAACCAGAACTCAGACCTCCAAACTGCCAAATGACAGCATCAAGTCTGTCTTCAGCTGACCAGCATCTCTTTTCCAAGAGCTCAAGTGATCTCCTAACTCTTCTCAGTGAAAAATGACAAGCATCTAAGTAGGTGGAGCGCAGTGTCTGACAGCCCACCCTGCATCCTCTGCAGATTATATTTAACTTCCTTTGCAGAATCTTCCTGCCCAATCCCTGCTCCCTCATGACTTCTACTCCTTATAATCCCTCAGAGCATGTGAAAGAAAGTTCAGACTTTGCAGAAGGAAATGAATGCTTTCATCCTCAACAGCACAGGATTTTTCTGATCAGTCTGACAGACTAGAGATTTCAGGTCTTCTGAAATCATGCACAAGGTTGGGAGTTCTGAACTGAAGGAGAACTTTAATCTTCAAAGCAAATCATGTACAGATTAACGTTTCAGTTCTAAAATACAAGCTTATACTATATGTGTGATTACTCCATGTCAAGCCTCTCCTGACCATTCTTTAGCACTGCAATCACCATGTGTATATATGTGGCTCAAGGACAATAAAGCCAGTTTTTAAATTTGCTCCTGTATCTGCAATTGGATCTGTCAGAAACAATGGTACCAACCTACTATTCCAAACACACAGGAAATTTGCCAGGAATACTGAAGCTGTACTGAGGTAAGCCTCTAGCTTAAATCAGTGTGTGGCAATTCAATTTTTTTACCATTATTTCCCTCAGCAGCTTGCTTTGGCTAACTTCTCTGAACTAGGTCTTTTTATTTGTCATGCTTGACTAACTTTAGGCCTCCCAAGCTACAAAAATAAGGTTCTCCAATTTCAATAGGGTTGATTCAGGTATTCTCACAATGCAGAAAAGCCTAAAAGAACAAGTGATCCTCAAAATAAGGCAAAACTTCCCAAGTCTCCCTGAAGAGGTGAATTGCAGCTGATGAATGGCTGTATAACTCAGGCCCTTGTAAGAACCACACTGGTACAACCCCTGCTCTCACAGACATGGCACTTTGGAGCCAAGTTCCTGGTTTGAGGCAAAGTCTGGCTTTGAACTGCCCTTCTATCCAAGTTACAAAGAACAAACTTGCTCATTTTCTTTTACTGGCATCACCAGTTTCTGTTTAACTGGGGGAGAGGAGGAGGCAAAAAAGCACAAAGCAAGGCAATGTTAGGTCTGTTGCAGGAGTAGCAAGAAAAGGTTTGCTAATTAAAACCTCATTTTGGAATGCCTTTTAGAGTTGTTCCTTGGCATTCCAGTGAGTGCATGAATGAAGCTGGAGAGTACCAAAACAGATCTCTCACATGGCTGCTGTTCTTTAGCAGTTGTATTTTATGAAGGGATATTATGGCCAACTGTGCATTGTCCAGATGCAAGTGAAAGCATTTTAGCCAAGTGATTAGTACTGGTTACTAATGGCAGAATGGCTCTTGTCTCATGTTCCTGACTTTCTCCCAGGTCTGAAGCACAGACCAAATCTGGGACAGCTTGGGAGGAGCTATGCAGGGTGAAGTTTCAACAGGAAAGATAACACAGGTAGTGTCAATAAGATGTGACAGATCCAATTTGGTGTGGACTCTGCCCTGGCATATTAGGAGGGTGCCAGAATCGCAGTTCAGAGATTGCTGTCTCGACCTCACAAGAAGAAAGGTTAGAGCAGAGGTTCCTGACAGTATCTCCATCCAAAGGAAAGACCATGGAGCTGCCATTCCTTGCAGGAGGCCACCTTTTGTTTGTGGATCATCACAGCTGCCTGTGTGCTCTGAATCTGCTCGCCCAACTACAGAACTGGACAGACCAGCTTAGAAACAGCTGAATGTTTCCTTTGTTAGAAAAGCTGTTTGAAAGGTCTTTCCTATGTTTGCCCACTGGCAAACTGCTTCAGGAATGCATAATACAAATCCCTGAATGAATTGCAGCACAGGTACTAAAACATGTGAATCAGTAATTTAAGCCCAGTGGCTGTAGTTGTGCAGCCTCACAAAAAACCCAGGAACTTTCTATTAACATGTGCCATCACATTGGCACACGTGAACAGATGCTGTAAGCATAAACAATCCCTGAGAACTTTCTTTTTTCACTGTCACCAAAGAATGCTATGTCTGGTATGCATATACTTGAGTATGTGATCCTTGGACAAGATTTTTATTTACCCTCCTATGACACAGAGTCTTTTAACTCGAGAGCAAAAGACAACCAAATTGATATTTACTGCAGTGTGTTAAGAGAACATTAAATAAGATTTTAAATGTTTTATTGCATCACTTACCTCAAAGACACTATTAAACTGTCTACCATGATCCTTTAATGCAGGGTATCTTGAAGTGAAAAATACTTCTTCGCTGTGGTAAAGCACAATGCTGATCGCACACAAATCCTACAGAAACAAAGGAGAAAAACATTTAACACTGGCTATTCACTCTTTTCCAGGATAGCTACAAAACTGTATACAGACCTCTATTAGTCATCTCTACTTCAATTCTTGGGGTTTTACAGCAATTCAAACTGAAAATCCAGTGTATGTTACATGAATAAACTGTATGCACCCCATTTTTTGCAACAGGACTTAAACATTGCCAAAGTGCTTTGCAAAAAGGCTACGGGGTGCAAAATCTTGATTTGATTCCCAAGGATGCAAATCTGATGTTAAACTAACTTGCCTTTTTGACTCACATTCCTGGTATGTCACTTGTATAAGAATAAAACAGCTTTATTTAAAGGCTTGTGTTAATAGAATTCATAGAACTGAAACTGTTACCAGTTTTTAATGCATAGCAATATTATTAATACATTCTCCATTTCATGAGCCATGCCAGAGTGATTCTGCTGTGGCAAACCCACCCACGATGAAATTAAATGTCTTGCCCAGAATCACAGAGGAAAACTGGGACTAAACAGTATTCTGAATATAAATTCAACTGGTCCTTATTTCTAAGTCCTATCATTGCACCTACTGGGAATGCACAGAAATCCTACCAGCCCTCAGGAGGGTGATTACATAGGGACACTCTCATCTGTTTGTAAATGCTCTCAAATGTTCAGACAGCTCAGAAGTTCTTATTTTATACATATATTGGATGTCTAAAACACACCAGAATTTTCAGGCAGGAAAGAGACCCTTGCAGTAAGGAAATACAATATAAATCAGGAGGGCAGGCAGAGAGTGGCAAGGAGGGAGGAAAAGAGGAAATAAAACTATTAAAACTGAACCTAAATCCATACATTTCAGGATTTGGTCAGCTGTTGTCTGTACCTTGCTATTTACAAGTGGTTACATGTTGAAATGCAGTGGAGTGAACAGAAACATGAGAACATTGCTGTTCAGAGATAAAGAGCTCTCCGTTTCTGTCAGACAGCCAGATAATTAAAATCTACCTAGAACAGGACAAGACTGACAAGAACTTCAGAAATGTGCAGTGAGATAAAGCACAGATCCTCCTGCTAGAAAAACGTGGATTGTTTGCAGGTAACTGCACAAGTTGAATATCCCCTGCCCACTCCTAAAAATCAAAGAACAAATTTGGTTTGGGAAATCACAAAATACTTGTAACAACTTCAAAAGATTTTTTTTTTTTTAATTCTTGAATTGTTTAGTTTTTTAAACAGAAGGCATTAAAAGTTGAAGACTTAGGAAAGCATCGTGACAAAAGTTCTGTATGTAACAGGTTTGAGTTAGTCCTGAGGATGAAAGGACTAAGGCTCAGCTAAACTTCATCCTCTCCTGCAGTTCCGTGGTTGTCAGTAGATCTAAGAGGCTTTCTCAAACTTACTCACCATTTTCACTACTTAACATTGTCAAATTATTTTTTATAAGATGGGCAGCACTTCTGAAAACCCATTTTTAGTCGAGATGTCCTGCCACACTTTACATCATTTGAGATTTTAGCACGTAGTTTCAGTAAAAGCTACATTCCTTTAAAGATTAGGAGAGTCCACATCTACAGCACCAACACCAGGCATTTAGACAGATCCCCTAAAATAATACTTACTAACCTTATGAACTGAGAAGGAAACAAATGTCTCACAATACCTACAACCTGAGTCTTCACTACCAGGCATACCATAGTCATTTTGTATCACTTACTGAAAAGGAGGATCTGCCCCTAGCATGGATTGTAACCAACGTGGTTTCAAGTTCTTATAATCTTGACTTTTTTCCAGATGTACCCTCTTTCAGATTTTTCACTCCACAATAATCATTTTATCCAATATCCTCGTGTGGAGGGACAGGGTCTCAGCAGAACACTGCTCCAGGATACAAACACACAGAAAAAGCAACAGGCACTCCCTTAATCCCCTCTGCAAATTGCACTTCATTTGAAAAGCAGAAAAGATACCATGATAGATCCGGTTCTGCAAAGAAGCGGGAGAGGGACCTCCAGTGTTTCTGGAGATTGTTTTTAAAAAGAGTACTTGAAGTCCATGCATATGTTTTCAATTTTTTTTGAGTTCATCTACATCTTCATCAGCCAGCCATGGCTGGCTGCATTACAAACTCCACTTTCAACTATATTTCAATGCCTTTTTCAAAACACTTCTTACTGCAACTCACAGATGCATTTCTTGTGATGGATCATTTGTAGTACATAGTGTAAAAACTGCTAAAATTTAAGTGACTTAAGAGCTTGTTTTCAAAATTATTTAAGTGCTTAGGTGCTTCCAGCCTATTGAAAAGAATGTCATTTTGGCAGTGGTGCCTTCAATATGAAAATGTGCAAACATGGCAATGACAATTGTTTTCCCTCCAGAAGATCCAGGGCAAAAGGAATACCCGAAAAGGCTACTCAGTTAACACTGGGATTGAATAACATGAATTTGGCAGGGAAACTTCTAAAAGCCTGATGAGGTGTCCTTGTGCTAGTCACTGCAGAAAGTCTTGCAATGTGAAAGTCAAATTACCTTCCCAAGGGGGGCTGAAAGCATTACAGACCTACCTAGGAAAAGCCTTTCAAGCAACACTCCTTGCAGCAGAATAGATAGTGATTTCTTAACTGGAACAACCCACACTCTTGTACTTCAGAGTTAGCCAGACTTTCACCACTGCACTAAAATATTTCACATTTCAGCAGCTTCCCTGTTTCACCTCCAAGTGGGGTGAAAACAAAATCTGTGAAACTGGGCAGGGGAAAAAACCCAAAGAAAAATCACAAAACCACACACTCCTCAGAAAACCCAAACCAACCAATCAAACAACAAACCAAACCATCCCATAGGATGGGAAAGAATTGAAACCTTCTCTCCAGAACAACCACGGGATGACAGTCAAAGGGAAAGGTGTTTCATTGCATATAACAAAACATGCACCAGGTCACAGAAAATGAGATTGGATAAAAGGCCTTTGGCAACAGGGCTCACATAAATGTCTAAGTGAACTCAGAAAATAAAAACACTCATTGTAATACAGATTTCAAAAGGGGGCAGAGATGGATAGTGGCAGCACCTCAGAAAAAATAATCTAGTTAGCAGGCTCATAGGCAATCAGAGAAATTTGCTGATATGGACAAAAAGAGATTTCTCAAAGAGTTAAATGATGCAATACACAGAATTATTTGGAAAGACACCACAAACACTATACAGAAAGTCATGAAAAGAGGGAGAAAGTCTTCTGGGAAGTCAACAGTAACATTTCCCCCTTTGTCTAATTATCGTCCAGAAACTTCTTCCTACAAAGAGGTTTGAAATTTTGCAGAGGGCCCACAAATTAGTTATCCTAACCTCTTAATTATCATGAGACTACTCACATGCAGCTTTTCATGTGACTGTACCCTTTGTGTATTGTGAGTGGATGGTATTTCACTGCCATGAATTCCAATGTCATTTTAGCATCAACCTATACTTCTTATAAGTCCTGTCAACTCACATATATCCATATACATCTATGCAGTAACTGTAACTGAAATGTCTTAGCGTGCACATATACAGTACCTACTTAAACAATCTAAGACCCTCTATTTTGACTCACAAGGATGTGACATACATCATGTAGAAACATATGCTAATTAGAGCTTTTAGCCTATTTTACCTTGTTGACTTATATCAACCCAACCCCAATTTCCTCCAATATTTATCTTTCTGGTTAGATTATGTATCTTGCCAGCTACTGACAATGGCAACTTGAAGTAGCTACAAAACTTGAGCATTGTTCCAAAGTCATGTTTCCACTGATGCAAAAAGATCTCTTTTTGTAGTATTTGGGGGGGGGAATCATAAATAAAAAATATTTAGAAATACTTTTAAAAAATATTAAACCCTTTAAGCTTGCCTGTGAACCTGTTGGTATAGTGTATCTGTTAGTTTAGTTGTTCACATCTACTAAATCATGTTCAGTGCAGGTCCTTTGGACTGCATCCAAAATTCACCACATTCACAAGGCTTTGATAAAGCACTCGCAGTGCACCAGGTTTATCTGGCTACATAATTTGTGCACACATCCCACAGCTTGAACTGCAGCTGTTGACACCGACCACCAGCGTTTTAATCTCCACAGAAGTTCATTAACTACATTAAAACATGCACTTGTCTCGCAAAGGTGCGTAACACAGAAATCCAGTGCTGTATCTGATGAAAACCTCTGATGCTTACACGGAGAGAACATTTTTTTTAAACAAAAATTGCAGGTTACCCCACCTAACCCTGAAGGTGCCTTTCTGTTTCAGTTTAAACACTTTGAACACTTCCAAGCTCTCCTCCTGGGCGTGCCCAGAACAACTGCGCTCCAAGAAAGCTCACTCTTGTCTCCAGTCCAAGCTTGATCAAGCTCCAGGAGTTTTCATTTCTGTGCCTAAAAGCTCACACACACACACACACACACAGAGCCCAGTAACTGTACTGCACAGAGCAATGACCAAGCCTCTTCCATTCCCAAACGCAACTTCAGAGCATGGACGGCTCTGCCTTGGCAGCGCGGCCGGTGAGTCAACCCCGCGGCACGGCCGTGACTCGGGTGGGACAGGCACTCCCTGCGGCCACACCGCGCCCCGGCCCCTGTGGGTCAAGGTGCCAACACCCCTGCCAAGTCCTGCTCTGGCACAGCAGTGCCAGAGGCCCCCAGTAAACCCTGAGTGTGGGCTCAGGGGCGGCCTGCAACGTTGGTCCCGTTTCTAGAGCTCTTCTCAGTTCAGCGAAGGTCACACCTCACAAAGAGCAGCTCGAGCTCATTGTTTGGATGGCGGGGGTAAAACCCAATTGTTTGGCAGCCAATTCCGTAACATTTAATTGTTCTCTGAAAATCCAGAAGACAAGTTGGTGAAACGGCACAGTGACAATACACATGATTTCCCAAAACATCCATTCCTGAAATGCAGATTTTGCCTTGTAAAAATATTGTTATGCTGGAGGGTGCCCCGACTCAAACAACTTTGCTTTGGTCTTTGTTGAAGAACATATGATTTAATTATGGGTCCAACTAGGGTTGTGACATTAATCTTGTAAGTAAAGGGGAGAAGCCAGAAAGTGCTTGCTTATAGGTCATGAGCTGCAGTCATGCTGTACATGACAAGTAGGATTTATTTCCTTAATTTTTCTTAATCTTTATTCACAACACTGGTTATATATTTGCTGAATGTGCACTAGTAATAAATATACCATAAAAGAGAAAGTGTTACAATAAGGAGCCTGATCTAACATTTACTAAAGACCTCTCAAACTCAGTAATTAGCTTAAATATGGATTTAACACCATAGTAATAAGTTTGATAATCAAAGAAAGGATACTGTTGTGGTATGAATTATGACATATAGTTAGCTAATTGACATTCAGTTCAATTGAAAAGGTGGCCTGCTGGAGTAGCAGTGTTTAATTGATCAGTAATTCTGATATGATTTACAATTACCAAATCCTGAAAGGGTATTTTATGTGGAGATCAGACTTATCAAACTTTTTAAAAAGTCCAGCAGGTACTGTAAGAGGGAGGGAGAGATGCCAAGTTAAAGATCCTTTTCACTAAACAATCTTTCTTAACCCATTCACAGTCCTGATCAACATGAATCTGATTATTGATATGGAAAAATACAAATAAAAGAATATTTCACAGCCTAAAACATCAGGTGGAAATACCTGACAACTCTATAAGTACAAAATATAGGTGAATCCTTCAGTGTTATGACAAGCAAGAGAAATGTGTGTGAACTCTGCTACGATTAAACAACTACAGTCTTGCCTCCAAAATGAGCAATAACAACACAAATGAAAACTCAGGTAAAATTGTCTGCTGTGACTGGGAGTTAGAGTGCCCTGGATGGAAATATTTAACTGAGAGAAGGGTTATGTATGAAGTGTCAGCCTGTAAGTCTATTTGTTTAGTAAAAGTCTTAACAATATTGATATTGCAAAGCATATAACTGCATTTCAGAACAAGTAGGCATAAGAGAAGTTTCCTATAACCTCTTTTAGCCATACTGATTTCTTTACCTGTAAATACCTCAAAGAAAATGAGCTTTTCTTAGGCTCTCTTCATGACATGGCTAAGGAAAGCTGTTTTGGGAACACAAAATCAAACTGAAAATCAGAACTCCCTGAAATCAAAGAAAAGCTTCTAACTGTGAGCCTTTCTCAGTCTGTGCCTTCACAGCCCAGGTTCCCAAGAGCATTTCAGTGGAGTCTGCATCAAGAGGCACACAGTGGTTCTGAGGACCTGCTGCCTTTTGCATGAAAACTGAGCACCCACCAGCCTCACTCAGAGTTATAACACACCCTGTTTGAAAAGGTCACCAAAAACAAATATTTCAGCAAAGCTAATTGAAGGCACATGTACAAGGAAAGTAAAACACAGCATATTTCAGCAGTATAATCAGCTATTTCTTAGTAATGCAGATGGGAGACACCCCTCTCATTATGTAAAAATCATGTATATTACATAATTATTGTGAAGTTAGGAGATACCTTCCTTTTGCAATGAGGAAACATTTTTCAGCAGGCTGTTTAATGAGAATGTCTGTCTGGGAGAATGCAAGTCTCTTTTTTCATTTTTTTTAACTACTTACCATGAGAATTAATTTTCACACTGTTCAATAAACACTGTAAATACATGCTTAAGCATCAATATCCTAGACATAATTAAAAAATGAACAAAACATAGGAGGCTGTGCTTCAGAGAATAATTTTTTTTTTGCCTGAGTATTAGGCAACATTCAACAGCATGCAGAGGTGAAGATCAAATGTTCCTGTTGATAACGTGTTCTTTGAAAGAAATATTTCATTTACTGGTAAATAGATGTGTGTGTCATTAGCCTACTGCATGGCACCAGCACAAATAGAAAAACTCCTGTGAGACTGCCCTTTCTCTAAGTTAGAGCTGATTCACACTAACAGGACACTACAAAGAGCCAGCAATTGCTCTGTGAAGCCACAGAAACATTTCTAACAACACAAAAATCCTGAACTTCATAGCTGTGATTTTCTAAGAAATTAAGCAGTAGATGAATGCTTAAATCTACCACAGCTCTCACAAAAAAAAAAATTTAAAAATGGTGTCCCTGCCAAGCTGCTACCTGAACACGTGCAATCTCCAAATATTAGCTCTCGTGGTTCCCTCCGTCCTGTTTGCCTTGGGGTGCCAGTGCTGGAACACAACAGGGAGCCGAGTACGTGATGGAGACTTGAAATCCTTGCTTGCTTCTTCAGAAACAAAATATTTTCCTTGGAGTATCAGAGGGAATCATCTCCCTGCATAAGTAATACCTCCAAATAACAATGCTTTATAAGCAGACTAAAGATAAAGTCGTGTCTGTACAGGGACACTCCAAAAGTCAAACCACACCACTCTTCAAACTTTAACCAACCTCTAATGGAAGCCTTCTTAGCCCTTGGAAGAGATCACTGTGGATCTTCCAGCTACCAGAGAGAATAGAGACTTGCCAGGATTGACTAAATGTTTCTCCTGTGGGTGGCTATTCATATCCACTATTTTGAGAGATGCCTCATCATTTTCTAAAGTCAAACCCTATGCAGAGGAACAGTTACTACTGAAATATGTATCTATAAATACCACACAGGCATCTATTGAAATTAGCATTAAGATCTTTGGCATGCAATTTCAAACTTCAGCTACAGTGACTTCAAGGGCTTCTGTAGCATTATTCTTTGTGTCCTGAGCCATAAATGGGATAAAAATCATTTCTGGGGAAATTTAGAGTCTGTTCTGTAGCTCTCTGCTTTGGGTTAGGCATTCTAGAGAAAGGCTGGCATTCCCTCAAGAATGAGACTTTGACAGCAAAGAACAACTGAGGGAGGAGATAAAAACCCAACCCAACCCAACCCTATTTGCTAGTGCAGGTGAAAGCAAAGCAATTTGGTGTCAGTTTATTAGTCCACCTACTTACAAATAAAATACATTTATAAATGAACGTGCCAGGCCACAACCAAAGAAGTGTCTCTCCCTCCTGAGTTCTGGCAGCAAAGGCAGAAGGTCTTGGTAGTCCAAGGACCATCCCAAGGTGATTCAGTGCAGTGCTGCACTGCACAACATTGGCTCCTGTACTTTCTCTAACGGAGATTATTGTGGGCACACATCCCAAAATAACTCATCAAATCCTTTTCTACACAAGCTGTCAAGGACAAGTGTTTTAACACACATTTCAATTCTGCCATAACTGGAAGGGAAAACACCGCAACTCCCCACTGACACACACTTTGTCCTAACAAATGTCTAAAAAAAGTGACCAGGGCTTTTGTAATAGACATTAAATATGATGAAAGTCCGCTTCAGTCTGCTCCTGCAGGCAGCAAAGTTCTTTATTTTGGCAAAAAGAAGAGACTTCTTTTTTCCATCATGCAATTCTCACATGGATTGGGCTTCGCTCAAATCAAAGGTATTGGTGCAACCCAGTTGTCATGAAAGAGGTGGGCAATGACTTTAAGGTGCTGTTCTGTCCTGGGGCAGGGAGGGACAGAGGTGTACCACCTTCTTAAGAGTTCAAAGATTCAAACAGCAGAATTTGGGCACTAAAGACTTGCTAATGTACATGAGAGCAATGTAAGGCTTCAGCTGGCTAGGGGCCAGATGCCAGGATGTAGAACTTCTCAGGTTCTATATATTGGGAATATATATTGAGGACCACCAAAAAATAAGTGACATATGTCCAAAACAACCAGTGCTGAGATACTACAGCATTCAAATAAATCCTGAAAATGCCTTTGCTGAGTAAAACAATTACAAAAAATAACAAATTAACTGGTCACGTCTGTTCTGAAGGAAATTTCATACACCTAATGACAAGACTTGGGTGCTTTATTTTTAAGAGATGATACAGAAAACAACTGCCAGATCACAGACAGAAAGCCAGCTCACCATGTAGCTTAAGCATCTCACATTGTGGATTTCAGAGTCCAGGCTCCTGAAACATCTTGAAATGGACTAGTTATGAAAGACTTTAAATTACTCTGTTATTAAATAATGCTACAAGAATGATGAGATTCTAATTTATTTCTCATTAAAATGCTCTCTGATGTGAGGCTCCCCACATACTGGTACGGAAATGCAACAATGGAATTTGAAGATTTATTGTTTTCTTTTATGTTCCTACATAATGATGAATAATAGGCCTAATGAGAGGTCTTGCAAGAGCCCTGTGAAATTAAGAACTTTTTTCATCATTTTGAAACAGAATACCAGGGGACTTAAACTCAACATGAAACAATCAACTATCAGTGGATCTCTGGAAGAATGGCACGAAGTTGTCCTGTACATCTCTAGCAAATACTAAATTCTGCATGCAAATAAATACAAGATAACTGAAAGAACACCCCAAAGAACTATTTCATAGAGTTCTATTTAGTTTTCATCCACAACAAAGTTTAGATGAGGGCTTCAGCACAACAACACAGACATTCAATATGTTTATCCACTGGATTTGATATATATAGAATCTTACAAATCCTCCAAAACTGGACTGGCAACCAAGACAGCAGCATCAGATGCCAGTTGTGCTGCTAAGCCTTTACCACTTAAAGGGGTACATTTGCAGAGGTACATCTCTTCTCTATGGGAAGAAGATGTTGATGGGATAAAAGGAAAAATGCTGTTACTCGGCTTTATTAGTAAGGATGACAAACAACACTATCATTGTGTCTTTTCAAGAAAGAGAAATTCTAAGATTCAGCATCATTAGTGACAGCAGAAGAAACATCAAATCCCTCTGTTCAGAAACAATTTACATTCTGAATTCTACCCCGAGACATCATTTTCCTGAACATAATTTTCCTGAAGTCCTTATTCGGTTCAGGTTCCAGAAACACCCTAATGCTTGTATCCATCTTACCTCCATGTGGTGAACCCTTCAGCCTCCTGCATTTTCAGACTGAACTGTAGGATCCTTTAAGGGTGGGGTGTGGGAGCTGTTTATTCTTATCCTGTCAGCTTGAAAGGGATTTTAGACATCCTACAAATCTTGTCTTGCTGCTACGCCTCGTGTGCTCTGGTGGTCTGGATGACAGTTTGTATTTCAGTCCATTTAATGTAAACTGCATGAACTGCCACACTCCTGCAGGAGATACCAGTCCTTGACACAGAAACATGAAGATAATCACACACTGAAGGAATCTCAGGCTATCAATCACCGAGCAGCAGAGTTGAAACATTTCATCTGCTCCAGATTAAAATCTCCCTATTAGGAAATCCACAGTTTGGCAGATGCCATGCAGTGGCCTGTGAAGAATGAGCCTATGGTTGACAGATAAGAGATACCAACCTTGCAGAATCACCAGCAGCCCTTGTCACCCTTGATAACAGCATCATGCAAAAAACTAAACTGACTTTTTGACTTCTACTCATCCTTTCCAGGTTCTAGTTTTGAGTTTTTCTCAGCCTATAAGTAAATTTGCTACTGCTTTCAGCAGAGGTTTACTTGACAGTAAGATTAAGACACAACTGTATAATCTGACTTTGAAAGAACTGAGTCAACTTTGCTACTTGAAAAGTCATTCACTGGAGCTGATGCATACAAGTACCCACTCCCATATATGCAAAAACCAGAAGGGTTGAAGAGAACAACCAGTGAGAAATGCCATACTTCTCTATAATTCCTGCATGGGCTTGCAAAGAAAGGTAGGTTAATGGAAACCCCTTTGACCAAAACAGTGGAAACCAGCAGTACAGTCAGTCAGAGCACAGTAAAGAGATGATTGTATCCTGCCTCCCCATTTAGCCAGACACTAATCACAATAAGGTAGCCACAACATTCTTGCAACACAGAAGTTTGGGCAAAATTATTATATTTATTATACCTTGCACCTCCCAGCTCAACCTAGATTACAGGATACCAAGAGCAGGAAAGTGTGACTACCTCAATACAGGTCTACCCACTGACAGCATACAGAGCCTTTTGGCTGTACCTAAAATCACTGACCATTTCAGAGTAAAGTATTATATTCTGCCTATATATATAACAAATGTTTTAACACATAAGCATCTTTGCTCACTGTCTCTGTTGGTCAGATATAGCATAGGAACTGTACTTAGCAGTGGTAGTTTCAGAGTTGGCAGTCCTGTGAGTCACCATGATGTCCACTCTCACCTTTCACTTCTCTTTTCTGACCACAATAAAGGCCCAATCTAATTCTCTTTATCAAAGCCACCTACAAGCCAAAACCCTCTGTCACCACCATGGCTGGACTCGGCCTAAGCAATGTGAAGGGCCCTTATTGCATCAGGGAACAAGAAATCAAAGGTCATCTCTTGGCAGGAGAGCCTGAACCTATTTGTGCCTGAGGGCAGGTTATTACAGCACGCTGACCTTCACCTGACGTCACTTAATGCTTCTGGCAAAATATCCCTGTGTCTACAGCTTGAAAAATGGGGACTTAAAACGTGAACAAGAGACTTCTTGAATTTGCAAGACAACCAGAACAGCCTTTTACAAAATGCTGGCAAAGAAAACCAAGTAGCTGCTCCAACACTGTGGACTTCAGCTGCTGCTTCAAATAGCCCCTGTGCCAAAGGTGATGGAGTGATCTCTAAATAAAAAATGGGATCAAGTTTTGAATGTAATTTTTGGTTTCGGTTGTTTGGTTGTTTTGTTTTTTAAATCAGAGTCTACTGCTGTGGTACATACTGTGAAAGTCAGAAAATACTTATATAGGGACTTGTAATCTTCTACTTGAGTACTCACTGTAGGAGATAGGTGAAGACTTGCTGAAAGGAATGCAACTCGAATGTAATCCCTCTTTGGGCACTGCTTCACACTGTGCTTCCTGCTTAAACAGAGTATTGGGATGGCCTGAGGAAAGAGGGATTTTGGAAAGCCCAGGGTTTTGAAAAGCCCTTCTAACACAACTTCAGGAAAACAGCAAAACAAGAAACAGAAACAACCCCCACCTTTCTGAACCCTCAAATTCCAGCAAGATTCATTTGGAAACAGCTTCTCCCCCTCTTCCATTTCTAGGCAGGAGAAACAATCACAGTTCAATCACAAGCAGTATGGTTCAAAAGAAATCAGTTCAGAAAATGACAGTTTCTGTCCAATTTTAACAGTATGAAAGCAGCAAAGACATTTTTGCCCTTGCTTGCCCTCATGATTCAAAACTGCATAGGGATTTTTGCATTCTTTAAAATAACTGTTCATTATTATTATTTAAATGTTAAACATGCTCAGAACTATCACTCTGCATTCAGCCCTGACATGAAGAATTTGGCCAGCAAGAAACACAGGCAGAAGCCACAGCTTTATGAAAACTGATTAGTTACAGCAGCATTGTCAGTGCCTAAGTAATAAATCTGAACCTGATTCTGGGAATCTTTCCTATGGGAAGCAACAAAAGTACTCTGATCACTTTAATGTCAGCAAATCCTGGAACTTGGGGGAGGAAAGAGAGAAAGAAAAAAAACTGACAGTTTTTTTGGTGTGCAATATGTATTAACAAGTACAAGCAATGTCTGAAGAAGTAAAGGAATATAAGAAATTACATTTTTAATGGCTGCTTATCACCACAAAAAGATCAAAACTGACATCCTGCCTTAACTCTTGTGTTTCAACCCACCAACAGTATTTCCTGGGCCATCAAAGCTGAACAATACTAACAGTTAATGGTTAACCCCCTCCATTCTTTTAAATCCTTTTTCTTAGGTTAGTTAAGGGCTAAAATTACACATACAGACCCTGAAAATCGGCAAGGAATTTCCCCCACTATTCCACACTCACTTCCCCAGTGAATGGAACTCCATGAAACTTCCCCTCCATGGAACTACAAGAAAACGAGACAGAGCTTTCATTTCTGCCAGATTAAGTAATTGCATCCATTCCATGTAATTTATCACCCTTTTGGGCAGCTTGTGTCATGGGATGTCATTTTATTGCAATTATGCAGGGTGGGATTGGACAGGCTCTTGCTTCTCTTTGCCAATCTGATAAGCAAAAATATTTCTTCTTTCTACTTTCGTAGAAACTACATGTTTTAGATAAAAATAACCAAATAAAAATACAAGTATAATATACTACCAACTAATAGTCTGATGTTACCAGGTCAGGACTACAGCAATCATCTTTACTGTGGAAAACAAATCCAGGACATCTGAAAACTTTCCAAGTCAACATTTACTCTCAGATTAGTGTCAATAGTTTTGCTGAATTTGCCATTTAGAGATAGGTCTGTCCTTCCATGCACTTCTCTCCAGCTAATCCAAATTGAGTATCAGGGGAATCTACTTGATTCAGGACTACAGATTTTAGTCATACCATATTCAAGTATCCAAGTGACGTTTTCCTCCTGGGGGAGTAGTATCCATGCTCACATTTATCCAAGTGCTGATCCAGCAAGGCCAAGCACAACAGATGTTTTTCACCAAGAAGTAGGTTTCATGAAGAAGGGCTTTTGAAAAGGGCTTCTTTATCCATCTTCTTCCCGAAACAAGAGCAAAGAAAACACATTCCAACTTGGATATCATGACTCACATAGAAGGCAACCAGCAGGAAACCACACTACTCCTATCAGCCTTATACACAGTGTCCTTAGGCTCACAACAACCATTTAACTTTGGGCAGCCTTCTCCTGTTCTCTTATCTCACCAGGCCATGGAGGCACAAAGGACAGCCCCTGCCCCACCTCGTGGGCAGGCAAGGTCCAAGGTGTCACATCAGCCCTGCTTCTGCATGGACACACAAATTCAGACCTGCTCACTACCAGGTACCTCTGCTAAACTTCATTCCAGTCCAAGAAGAGGTCAATACAACCCAGACAAAGATAACATTCAGAAGCTGAAAGTTCTGTTGTCACCACAGTGAAGAACACTGTTGTTCCCTTGAAGAACAAAAGTGGAGTATTCTTTTATTTACTGTAGTATTTTAATGACTTGGGTTTAGGAAAAAAGCACAAGCAAGCAAAGTGAAATCAACAAAAATACAGTTTAAAACCGTGTAGTTTTCTGAAGAACTGTATTTCTCTCTACACTCAATCACATATGGCTCTGTGTAACTCATGAGTTTATAGCAGTCTTAAAGGAAGGGGAATAAAGGATCACAGTCATGAAAAAGCAGCTCCTCTGCAAAGGGATGAACTTTATCTACCAAGTCCTGTAATTTAAACATCATATTTTTGGTACCCAGAGAGTCTTCCAAAGGCTCCAGTTCCAGGAACCAACTATACAACAAGCATAAAAGAACAAGTTAAAAGAATAAGTTCCTAAGTCTTGCCCTGTCAAAACAAACACTGTAAACCCATGGCTGGAACCAGTGGTGTTGCTTTGCAATGACAAAAGGACATCACATGGGAGTGTCCGGATCTGAAAGACACTGAAGTTACTGATAACCTTTTCCTTGACACTACTGGCTCTTGGATCAGAGCTTTAAATAAAACAGATAATGGCTCTTGCACTTACTGAGAAAAGAATCTACAGAACTGATGGAAAAAAAGTAATATTTTTTTAAATAAATTCTTCCATATAAGGAGCATGGAATCTTCCTGTGAAGGGAAATTCCAAAACCAGGACCAAAATAAATACTGAAGTGGGAAGCCAAGTAGCAGCAGCATAGGACTGATGTGAAATAGCCAACAAGCAAGACCTAAAGCTGTGATTTGAAGAAACACAGTAATAAACCTACAAGGCACATACTACATAATCTGGGCTCCTTCATGTACAATAAATATTTTTTACGCCGATGCCTTTTTTTTTCAACATAAAGCACTTGGCATGCAAATTACCTTCAGGAAATTTAACAGTTGACCAACATCCTGTAATTATCATACCTCGTTCAGAGCTAAAGGAACAAGTTCAGAGATAAAGCAAGATGCCAATAGCCTTGATCAGCAGCACAGAGCAGGCCGATGGGAATGCTGAAAGGAGAAGCCCCACATTCCAGCCACTCACACAAATATCACCAAACCAGCCCAGGGGGCCACTTGCTCTCACAGGGACTGCACTGAGATCATATCAGCATTGGCATATTTCTAGTGCCAGAACAGTTCCTGGGGAGAAGCCCCACATTAAACATTTGGTACCACCATATAAAAAATATGTACCAGATGTCTGTAGATGTTGCTGATGAGTGCTGAGTGTTTAACAGCAACCAAAATTATGAACACTGACCCATCTCTGGGAATGCCATAACCCTGCAGGGAGAAGCTGCACAAATCTGATGTGTGACATGACATTCACAAGTCCTCAAGAGAAGAATGGGTGGGGCAGAACATTCCAGGAGGAGATAACAGGGTTGTTTTAAATTATAGAATTTGAACCTGTTATTGTCAACTAACACAAAGGACAAAAATTAACAAAAAAGTAATCAGACAACAGTGAAGCACATGGTTTCAGCTCTGCTCCCTTTACACAGAGTAAGATATGAGGCAAAGTCGGTGCCCATCAGATCACTCTGTTTATCAATCTTTTTTTATTTATATCTGCTTAACATCCCTGTAATTAATCTGCTAAATGAGTTAATAAACCATGCATTCTCCCTAAAAATCTAATATACATGAACAGAATTATCTGGTGTAATGTATTATCCTGAATTAAAAAAGAAGTTACTCAAATGCAAAACACTCTTAACCTACTATACATTACCAATGCAACCATGTCCATTGATCACATTTAAACCACATATATTCATAACTGAATTAGTTTTCCAGTTGCCAAAGTAATTTATACTTATATACATATAAGTATACATACTTGTATACAGGTAAAGCTGCTTTCTGAAAGCAAAAGAACTAATAAAAGAACAGTGTATGTCCCTCCTCAAGGGAACAAGACTTGTCATAGAATCCACTCTCCAGATAGCACTACGACCACTGGAAGCATTTCACAATTAAAAGCTACAAAATGCTTTGCCTATCAACAGTGGTAGAAGTGCTACTATCAAGGACCAAACTCTTTTAGAAGCTGGTTTGACACAGTAAGTTTTCTGCTTTTACTTTTTTCCTACTTTCAAAGAACAACAACCTTCTAAACCTGAAGCCTGTTATGATAACAGCACTACAGGGGACACAGCTAAAATTGCTTATGCATGGTTGACTTTGGAGTTCCCTGGTTTTTTAAATGCTTAACTATCAAACCTTCCTTTTCTCAAACAGAACAACTCAAAACCCACAGCAGTGTCTACACTGGCTGCACTTCACTGTAGATGATAAGCCCGAGTTTCAAAGTAAAAAACAAATCCAAACAAAGTATCACTCCTGAGGGTCTGAGCAGCACTTCAACTCCCTTTTCAGCACAACTGCCACTGTGAACAGGCTGAATATCACACAGCTGATGTCACATCACAGAGAACTGAGACTGCAATGTACAAAACCAGCTTTTATGTTGTCACTGTCTGCACAGAATCACACCCTGAGGTCAATCTGAGTCTTCAAGATGATTCTGTTCATTTTTGGCTTGTTTTGAGCCTTCATTTAATAGATGTTTACCTAGCACAGTTAGTTTGTTCTACTGCAAAAGCAAAGATTTTGTACTGAGATCATAAAACTCATCACTGACTAGAAACAACCTAGTTCGCCTTCTGTAATTAAATCTGCTGAAGTTCTGAATGAACCTGCTGCATGAAGTGTGAAAAGACAAAAATCCTGCACCATGCAACACCTCCAAGTGTTTCTGAGAGTTAGCTGGGAATCAAGAGTTGCTCCTTCAATTACAATGGAGTTGTTTCAGATTAAAGTTATCATCAGCATGACCTGGGATTAGCCCTGCTCCTAAATAAAACCTGATAAATTGTGTTCAGGGCACAGTTATGACAAGTAATCCATATTTCCTACCTATACTCACTTTGAAGGACTCCCTATGACAACCCACACCAGCTGACCTCTTATTTCTAACTTGGCTAGAAGTTCTCATTTTACAGCACTTTCCTCCTTGAAAGGCAGTTTCTCCTTCCAGTCTGCTTAACTCCACTCTCCCACTAGATTCCCTGGAAATGGAATTCCCTGATGATGGCATCAAGAATTACAGGTGTCTAATGAATTTCAGCAGTACCAAGTTTCATTTTAAAGCCCTGATGATACTGAATGGGTGGAGATCACACTAACCAGTAGATTACTACTAATTTTACACCAGAAAGAAGTTTGAGTTGGCAAGCTACAGCTTAGTAGATCAACTTGGTAAGAGTGAACTGGCAGTTCCACAAACAGCACTAAACTTAGGCAGATTTGGGCTATTTTCAGTTCTTGCTCTTGCCACAGAAGACAGGAAAAACATCCACATTAGATGACAGAATGCTAAGAGCCCCTTAGGCATTATACTATTGTATTGAGCTACTAACAACTAGTGACTCAGTGGTTTCTGATTAAAAAACTAAGCCACAGTGATTCAATAACAGGTGACCACTCAGTAAGTTACAAATATCTCTATTACTTTTGCTGGCCATTCACGTCATTGCTGCACCAAGTGATCTGCCATCTCTGTCAGCAGACCTCACCCTGCCCTTATTTAACCCATGTTGTACTGAAATCTCGAATACTCAGTTTTGCTGATTTAAAAAACCAAGATGACACTGGGAAGAGATGTGGAAGAAATTCCATACAAGAAAAGTGTCTAAAAAGCTAAGAATTCTTTACCTCGAAATAAAGGATAGCTGAGGTAGGCAGATATTAGCCCTGAAACAGCACAATTATAGCGAGTACCATAATCCACTTTATAAGGATCAAATAGCATCAGGCAGTAAAAAGAAGCAAAAGGGAACAGTTTTCCCACATATTAACCTGTAGAACTCAATACTGACAGACTTTCTAAACTGTTCACGTTTCTAGAACCTGGAAAAAAACCATGTGGATGCATCAGTGGCAAGTGTGTCAAGGGCTATAAAGCACACAGGTGTGGATACACTGACAACTGCAAACATACAAAGCTATAGCTAGAGCAGAAAAGGTATTACAATATTCCTCTCTGCTACAGCACATACTCCTGACAAGCGAGCGCAAACAGCTCGAGTGTTGCTGGAATTCAAGCGCAGGAGAGATGGTAACAAAACCAGGAAAGCGTGAAGAGAGATACCGAGCGGCAGCGGCGGTTCATGCTCTGCACGCTGTGCTCAGACAGACCAAAAGATCTGGCCCAAAGCAAGAACAATTGCGACACGCATTCTTCGCCAGGCAAGTTATTCCCTGCTTTCCCTCTCTCGCGCAAACTGCTGGACTCGGCTCAGGCTACGTGCAGTTACGGCTTCTGGAGGGACAGCGAGGCAGCACGAAGCAGCTCCTAGCCGAGGCTGTGGATGCAGCTCGCGGAGCCCGCCCGTGCCCTGAGGGGAGCAGCTTTGAAATGGCTCCTTGCACGGCACAAACACGCGGCGCGGGAGCCCCGCGGGGCAGCGCGGACCGCGCTCCGGCGGCGGGGGCAGAGCCACAGACACAGCCAGAGACACAGACACGGAGACACAGACAGAGACAGACACAGCCACAGCCCCCCGGCCCCGCTCCCCACACCGCCCACCTGGCGCGGGGCTCCGTGCCCGGCCTTTCCTCACCGCTCCGCGCCGGGGTCCCGTGCGGGCGCCCCGCGACGAGGGCGCTCTCGGGGCCGAGGGGGCTGAGACCCTGCGCGGCCTGGGGCGCATGGGAGGGGCGCGCAGGGCCGGGAGTGCCGGAGCCCCGCAGGACCCGGCAGGTTCGCGGCGGCTCCGCGGCTCAGCCTCAGCCCCAGCCTCAGCCCCAGCCTCAGGCTCAGGCTCAGCCTCCCCCGCTCCGCTCCGCTCGCTCCCGCCCGCGCGCGCCCGCTGCTGCCACCTGCCGGCCCCTTCCCGGTCCCCAGCCCGGTCCCCAGCCCCATCTTGGTCCCCTTCCCGGTCCCCAGCCCCATCCCCTTCCCTGTCCCCACGCCGGTCCCCATCCCCTTCCCTGTCCCCATGCCGGTCCCCATCCCCTTCCCCAGCCCCATGCCCATCCCGGCTCCCATTCCCATCCCCATCCCAACCCCGATCCCGACCCCGACCTCGATCCTCATCCCCACCCCGATCGGTCCCGCCGCGGGCCGGCGCTCCAGAGCGGGATGTCCACAGGGGGATGGATGTCCACAGGGGGATGGATGTCCATAAGGGGATGGACGTCCATCGGAAAAGCCGACGAGGCGGAGGGAAAGGCGAAGTATGGCCGGGGGTACGGGGCTGCCTCGCAGATCACCCGCGTCCATCCCCACCTGCGGCCATCCCCACCCGTGTCCTTCCCCACCCGTGTCCATCCCCACCCCTCCATCCTCACCCCCTCCATTCCCCCGCGGTGCGGTGCCAGTCCCGAGGCTGTCACGGAGCGGTCCCCCCGTGGTGGCCGCGCACTCACGACTCCCCTGCGGGAGCGACCGGGCCAGGTGCTCTTGTGATTTTGTGATTTCTCAGTTCCCCCAGCCCTGCGCTGGTGGGACGAGGGCACTAACGCACCCCGCACTGCTGCTGTCAGAGGCTACAAGAAAACACGGGAGACAACTGTCCTCTCCCTGCCCACTGGCTGGATGAAGGACCATCTGCTTCCAGCAAAAATACGGACAGCTAGAAGATAATGTGTGTTCCTGACAGTGTTTGCTTTTGTCCTGAGATTTGAAACTGAGCCAGTAACAGTGGTACACTGGCACTGTGGAAAGCAAACCACAAACAAGTAACTATCAGGAGGATCTTTTTTTGATAACTTTTGAGTTGGTGTCTCCAAAAAATTGGATTTGTGTCTCTCTGCTTTATATTAAGTGCACTGGACCTAAGATCCCTAAGGGCATTTTTACTGAATAGAGCAATAAAGTGTCCAGCATGAGCTCTAAACCTTAGAACCAGATAGTTACTGGCAACAGTTCATTGCAACATTTAGTTTTATGCTTTAAAAACCCCACAAAACTATTATTCTTGTGCTGGAACTGGCCCAGCCAGGTGAACCCATTTGCTTTAAAGCAGAGCAAAGCAGGTTGTTTTTTTCTTGGCAACATTTTGGGCTTGATTACACTTGACCTCAGTCGAAACAGTAAAAGATGATGTGTTGACTGTGCTATTCATTGCACCAGAAAATGTCCATTCCCAAGTCCATGTATAGCAACAGGCTCTAAGCAAACGATCTACTGCAGAAAACTTACTTTTTCCTTTGTCTTCAGCAGGCAATTGCCACAGCACAGGACTCCCAAACAGCTCCAGACACCTTGTAGGCACCATGGCAGATCTTGGCTGCAAAAAGACAGCTGTATACAGCTGTAGGTTAAAGATTTCTCACAGGCAAAGAAAAGCTGCATTATAACACTCAGAGAGGGGTAGCTAAGCTACCTCCAAGAGACCGAGATCTCACTTGTAGGCAGCAAATGGGTTTGGAAACCACAGATTTAACCTAGAAGGAATTCTGCCAGTCCCTCCTGAGTGATGAGGTGGTTTGGTATCAGGTAAACCTGTACCTGTGCACCAGAAGCTAGAGTGAAGCCAGTTTGGCAGTGGTAGCCAATCTATCAGGAAACAAATGCTGCTCTACTCTGACCATGTTCTAATGAAGTACACAAATAAGTGACTAATTGCTAAGCCAGGTAGCATGTGAGCAAGACTAGCTCTGGCAGGTTACCGTATTTTAGTTTTAATCCCTGGTGCAGAGCACATGTTCCACTGCCTCTATTCTGCCAATGACTTGACTACTGTTTGCGTCACGAGAGACACAACTGCAGCCAAAGACACTGCAGGCAAGAGTCTCTTTTCAAGAGCAAAGACCCAAGTACTAAGGTATTAATTATTGTACTTAGCTAACATGGTGGGATTGCTCTGCTTGAGACAGTTCCCAACTCCTGATATTGAAGAAAGATTACTTTATGCCAATATGAAAATTAGCTACCGAAGTCTATCAGCCCTCAGGGGAGGAGGATTTGCTGAACAGCACCAGCCTCCACCCCGGAGGTCCTGGTTCAGCTGGGCACTAATAGCATTAGAAGTGTTGGAGCTTGGTACATTAAAGCAGAGACCACAAGGAGGCCTTTTGAAAAGCCAAGGAACATACACTTGTCACTGTTTTTCCTCCCCGTCTCTTTTGTTGCCTTTAATTTCCCTAATTAAAGGGAATTTCTCTTGCTTTCTGTTTGACTTTTGGAGTGATTGCTCCCTCCCAAGAGCTAATGCAGAGTCCTGTCTGTCATCCCTGCACCTCCTCCTCCCCTGGCTGCTCGGAACAGCATGCACCGTGTGTTCCCGGCAGGGCGAGAGGAAGTTGTCACGCTGCTGAGGGGGCGAGGAGCAGCCCTTCCCACACCTTATCTGTGCATCAGAGCAGCTGGCACTCAATTTGTTCTGAACAACTGCAGAGCCAAGAGTCTCCTCATTATACTGCAATGTTATCCGAGGTTTTTCATGGTCTCACGTAACTAATGTGGCTATCTGGGGAAAAAATCCCAATATGCTCAGGCTGCTTTTAAAAAGAGATGGACATGTGGGAGAATGTGAAATAGCATCAGTGTCTTAAATAGCAAGCAAAACATAAATGCTTGAAAGAAAACAACATCCAGTAGATTAAATGCAATTGCAGTAACTCACAAAGGAAATGCTTAAAGTTTTAACTCACTAGAAGAAGATGCTGAAGAAAATAATGTGTCTGAGGGAGGAATCAACTTACCAAGGAAAGAAAGATCTGAGTAGGACAGGAATCACAGAATCAAAAAATCATTTAGGTTGGAAAATACCTCTAAGATCATCGAATCCCACCATAAACCCAGCACTGCCACGCCCACCACTGACCTGTGCATCAAAGTGCCACGTCTACACATAACCACACAAATCAACTGCTCAGCTCATGGTGATCCAGCCACACCTTGTCTCCTCGTCTGAGGGCAGGGACAGCCACCAGTGCCACTCACACAGCAAATTGCAAAGATTCTGGTTTGACACACAAGAGGTATTGGGGTATTTTTACTTCCAAAGGTGAAAGACTTCCCTGCCTGTGAGCCAGTTCTTTGGCCAGCTGCCTTAGTGAAAGAGGAGGAATCTACTTCGGTTGGTTTCATTAACATTCTTTGGGAACAAGACATTAGTGCTACTTCAAAAATTCGGACTAGAACACAGCATAAAATGATAAGACTGGCAAACATGAAAGGGTAGAACAGGGAACTGCCCTGCAGGACTGAACTGCTGCTCACTAGTCACAAAGAATCATCTCACACTAACAGTGGGAATGAAAGTGTGTGAAAATCCCCATTGGGATAAGGAAAGAGAGAATCTGAGAAAGAAGATTAGATTGTGGTAGAGTAGGAAGCTAGAGTTTCCCTCCCTTGAATTGTTTCAGCCACTTATTTGTTTCAATACTTCTCTGTGAGCCACTAATTGTCGCAGTGGGATCTTTCTGCTTCATTTCCCTCTCTTTGTGAGAGCAGGCGTCAACACTGCAAAGAGTTAGAAATCTGCAGCCTAGTATACAGAGGACAATGTCCGATTTGCAACATGTCCAGCACAGGTCAGTGGCATGGTTAAGCCTAGGAAAATGCCTTTTATGCAAGCATTAGATTTCAAGATCTTGGCGGGGGGAACCCACTATTGCAAACCCCAAAAACAAACAGTATAAAAAAAAGTTAAATGGAGGCAATGATTGAGCTTGCTGGCCTGGAAGAAAGACAGGGTAGTTTTACAAGTTTTCTCTTCATCCCTTGATCTGTTACTCTTTAAGCAGGAGTACTTAGTAGAAAGAGTACATGGCACCAAAGAAAAAGAACAGTAGCTAGCTCAGCCACAGCTCAGCTATCCTGAACAGCAGCAGTGGTTTGTGGTTCACACTCAGGAACTGTGCTCAGAAAAGCCTCCGTTGTATGACTCCATCTATGCCTTTCCCCAATGCTGGATCAGTCATACCTGTCAGATCCTTATCTGGCAAGAGCAGAGATGAATAAAAGATGGAAAGCTTTTCAGTTAATAAGTCACGTTACAGGAATGGGAGAACATGCCTGTTTAATACTTACTGTACTTTGCATGTGAGGGCACGTTCCAGGGATGGCACATTTCCCTGAGACCCACAGCCCCTGTGGTGTGTGCTACCAATTCCTCACTCCTAAGGGAAACTTCACAACAGCACAGCGGGGCAAGTTTTCCTTCCAGCCAAAGAAAAGAAGGACTAACCCCTTCCTCCTCCATACTAAATATTTCCCTGTGGCCACACTGGAGGACTTCTCCATGTTCCAGATAAGCACCAGCCAGGTCATGTACAACTACATAGACCACAACCCTTGCTCTTACTACTGTGCTACATAAAAAGACCTCAGTAGTTTCCTTTACGTGGACTTACTCATTACTTTTTTGCCATTGCCTTTTGCTAATCACCATCTTTAGTCACTTAGAGCTAGTATTACAAAGTTTATGTCACATAACCTGTCGACACATGTTTCCTGATTAAGCCTTTCTTTTAGAACATGTTCACAGAAGAAAATATGAGTGAAAGACATGCAGAAGGTTATACAGATTTAGGTGAAGCAAAAATATGCATTTAGGAAATAAGAGAGTCATTCAACTGAGTGACATTTTTAGCTTGTGTTTCTTATCTTTACTATCTAAAAGCAAGACCGAAGACCTACAGCACACACATCACGTGCTGTTTTACATTTATTTTCCTTTGTTGTTTCTCAGCTGTATAATTTAAACCTTCTTTCTTTTACTATATCTGTAACTACAACACATTCTAATATTTACAAATGGAGAGTGACTTGGCACAATCTTGGGTGCAGTCTGTCTGCCATCAGAGAGGCATTCTTCAAATGGACCTGCCTGCTGCAAGAGCTGGGGGATCTGAACTGTTTGTTTAAAACCTAACTTCCTCCAAAAATAGCCATGCACAGCTGTAGGTCTACTGAAAACTGTTAAACAACTTGAGATTTAGACCAAAACATTGGTTAAAAACCTTTCAGTGACCAATTAGCTATCCCATGATAAGTGGGAGCAAAGGGTGCCCAAGCTGCTCAGAAACAAGCAGCCAGGAGGCAAGACATTGTGCTAGGCAGTAAGGCTATTAATGCTTAATATTGCCATGGAAAAGGGGTAAGAACTCAACTCTTGGACCTTAGAAATAATCATTAACTTTAGCACCTTTCACAGGTTAGGAACTGCAGATGCCCAGTCACCAACAAGCTTTGCCTGGGACATCTGTATTTCCTCTGGATGCAAAGGGAGAATTACAAAGATCTATGATTAAGAGTCAAAACCACTCTGTATTCTCACTGAAAAGCTGCTGTGAGACAAAGAATGGGATACACTCATGAGAGGAGTAGTTATAAACACCCAATTCCCTCAGGATGCTTCTACATCAGGGATTTATCAATGGGAAAGCACAAGTAGTAGAGCTTGCAGTACAAACACGTGGTGCTGCTTGACACAATGGCCAGAAGCTTCCAGTAAGAAGCTCTACAGCCAAGACAAGCCCCTCCTTTAAGCCCCACAAAGAAGGTGGGGGAGAACCCACACACTGGTTCTCCTTGCTTGACATCTCCTTTCTCATTACAAATTTGTGCATTTCTGCCCATTTGGAGCTCTTCAGCTGAGCCTCCTGAGTGGGAGAATAACAGGATGATACTGAGGAGGTTGTTGTTGAGCGTGAGCTTTGGCCCTCCCGAGCAGGCATCGTGAGCCACAGGGTCTGGACAAGTCCTTGGCACACGAGCTGCCTTTGTGAAGTTATTTGCTGATTCAGAGGTGTGAAACTCTAAAAAACACTGTGGAAGCAATGGCACTGCTTGTGGTACTGAAACAGCATGGATTCCTCCTGGGCTGTTACGACTTCATAAATATTGACTTTGGATAAATCTTCTGACAAAATCCTGGTTGTTGTTTTTTTTTTTATTTTTTTCCTTTTTCCTCCCAAGTGGGTTCCCAGAGCTAATTTGCTTAAGGCAACATACATGACACAAGAATAAGCTCTTTGAATAGTGATGGAATTGCTTGGTCATGAAAGGAAAAAAATCTGGATTTTGATTGATAGTTGGAGTTCATGCTGTTTGTTTGATTTACTCTGTATTCTTTGTCACCTCAGTGCTATTCCTGCCAACACATGTCAGAACACTACTGATTATGAGCTGAAATACTGTTTCAAAGTATTTTTTTAATTCTAGGCTTATCTGTTTTCCTTCCCCTCCCCACAGAAGTAATGCAAACTTAGCCACGAATCTTTTCTCTTCAAGAAATCTTCTCAGCAACAACTAGCCACACACTAGGGCTTATTCTTTTCTCATCTGCAGCAGCATGAAAATTAAAACAATATAATTTATTAGAGTGAAATGATTCCTATGCAGTATGTTAGAATTAGATCCAACATGCTTTAAAAAAGTATTACCATTTTTCACTCTGTGACACGATTTTAATTGCTTTAGTGCCCTACTGTACTAGTTGGCAGTCACAACTGTAATGAACACCAAATGAACACCCGCACATGCCTCTCCCAGTGTTATGCACAGGAAAGCCCTGATCCAGTACAAGAGTATCAGGATGTTACAGTGAAGATAAGCACGTGGAGGAACTGACTGTTTCCCTGCTTTGGAGGGAAAATCAGATATGCCTTCCCTAGAAAAGCACTTTAGTGTTAAAGGTTCTTATGTGTTTTGCTGAATTGGGCCCAAATTTCTAGTCTTTTATTCTCAACAGAAGAGGCTGAGAGAAGAACCAAGAGAATATTGAGGGTAGATTATAACTACATCTGAAAAGACAAGAGATAAAGTATGATATAAAGCACGTAGTTGCTGCACTTCCTTCCAATGGCAAAGGGATCTTGGTAAACTCCAGCAGTGTTTCCAGGAATGCAAGAGTTGAGTATTAATATTTAATTTTTACTTGTTATTTCTTGCCCCTGCACTTCAGTGTGCACCACTGCCCTTGTTTCATACACACACACAGACTGAACTCACATGTGTAACTTGGAAGAGAGGCTGTTTTCAGACAGTTTTTAACATTACCCCCACTCAGCCCATTGTTGGCTGAACTTAAAATTAGCTGAAAACCGCTGCCACTGAGAAAAACTTTACTGTGTGTACTCACTGAATGTCTAACCTGAGGAACAACATCCGGAGACCCAGATCCTGTGCTGTGGCTCTGATCAGATGCTCAAGTCCAAGTCACTGGCAGGAGCATTCCTATCAGTTTCTTGTCATGCTGTCTTCTGGCAACTTGATGCTAAATAGTTTAACATTTGTATCAGCAACTCAATCAGGATATTAATTTGAAGCAGAAGAGAGCTGTTTACCAAAAATAAATAAAAGGCTCATGGATGATATAAGTACTGAGCTATGGGGCCTGCCTCCCCGTTACAGTGGACATGCCTAGATGCTTTTCCCCTGATTCATGAAAACAGTTGGATCACAGGCAACCTGCGTGCTGATCTGCAGGCAAATCTTATGTCAAAACATTGGTCTATCCTCAAAACATTTCCAATGCATGAGGAACAGCATGAAAGAAAACACTGTGGTGGGCCCCTCCCCTGTGCCCCCTGAACATTATTAGATCTGCATCATCTTTTACTCTCACTGGGGGCTGTGAGCCCTCATGCAGTAAAGATTTCCATTCTACACTGAGAAGAATAAATTGAACACTGTGTACTGACTGAATTATTAGTTTAGTAAAGAGAGAAAAAGGACAGTGGAAAATGGATGCATGCTCAATTTCCCTTTTGGAAAAGAAGGTTCTTTTAGGATGAGACATATGCATGCAGCATCAGGGAGGGTATGGAAGAGTTAGCTTTTCATATAAATGGTCATGGCTAAGACTATCCAGCTGCTTTGCAACACATTTTCTACACCGTGGAAAGTCATCTTTGCAGCCAAATCTCCGTGAGCAGAATGTGAACAGGATTTTACCCTGTCTTTTGTAGAAATGGAGTCATTCTGGGGCAAGAAACCAAGACATGTTCCATATAAGTCACGAACAACAATTCCCTCATCTAATAAGCCCACCCTAGGGTTTATTCTTGAAAAGTTTACCAGCAGAGCAATTAGAAGCCCTAACAGTCTTGAATATATTTTCTTTGATTCAGACCATAAATTCAGCAATACATAATCTAGCAACTACAGGATGCACAATTTCTAACTGCCTACTATTCAACAGTTTAATTGGACCTGGTTAACCACAGGTGCCAAACACTTACTGTACAAAACACATTTATTTCATTTTGGGCCCTTAAGAAGCATTAAGCTGTAGTGAATAGTTAAAATCCTGCCCTTTTTTTTTTTTTATCCCCACATATGGTTATAAAATAGGTTGTCAGTATAGTCCTCTGCCTGCCTTCCTCCAAACACCTGACACAAATAACAGGTCATGCCTAGGAGGAAGGAGCTTTTCCCTGTGCTGACACAGCACTGAGCATTGTGGAGCCCCCTGGGTATCTCAGCCTTCCTGTGTTTCTCTCCCCCAGCTGTGCAGAGCCAGCGATCCCAGCTTGCTGCCTGGCCAGGCCCAGCACAAGAATGAGCTGTGAACATAAAGCCTGGCCCAAGCAGAGCTGGACTCCCCACAGCCAAAGCTGAGTCCTGATGATAATCCCTCCCAACCTGAGCTGCCTGGTCCCTGCCTGCCCTCTGCAGTGACACACAACGTGGCCTCTCAAAAAACTGTTGATAAACTCGAATCAAATTTAATTTATTTGCTACAGTGCAATAAAGGGGGAAACAAAGTGGGTGGAGAGGAGAGGGAAGATACTCTATTTAAAGATTAGTATGGCAATAATTTAGTAAACAAGACTCCATATATTGCCTTTCTTTGTGCTTAATGTAAACAGAGCTCAGTTCACTTCAAGCAGATGGTCCACAGACTCCAAGCACTTGAAAGAAGGGACAAGCACAGTCAAGCACTAAAGGATGAGGAGGACTAGGGTTCTTGGAACATCCCAGTGTAGACATATTCCTTGGGCTCTTATGCACTACAAACAATATAGCAAGACACCCAAACTCTCCTCCACTGACCTACCTTCCCATAAAACCTAATCTATGTAATAACAACATCTGTCCAGCAGGACAGTTAGACATGTAAATGTATTTTATACATATAAGCACACACAGAGCCTCAGATTAGAGAGTTTATCACATTCTATAAAGAAGTAAGTAGAAGTACTATCACGGGAGGCACTTTCCTCATGTTGGAAAAGCAACTTAGAGATGTTCAGAGAGTGAGTGCAATACTCCTCACTATCTAAATATCTCTAATTCCCAATTTCTTTGAAGTAGGCATTGCTAATTCTTTTCCTGAAAAATATTCCCTTATGCCTTTCAGCTGCACAGAGAGGAAAAGAAGTTCACGTGTAGTTTTGAACAGATGTGCTTACAGGCACGAAAGAAGAAAAGCATAACCTTACAACTATGCAGCAATTTGTCTATTTGTTCACTTCACAAATCCTGTAGTTTATTGCAGTTCTGTGGGGCTAATTAAAATCCTTCTACAAAATCAGATAAAGCAGAAGAAGTGGGGAGGGAAAGTGTGCATTTTATGTCCTGTCTATTCATCTTGAATGAAGCTTGCCCCGTGTGTACAATCAAACAGCTGTGGAAAGCCTGCCCTTCAACCAGAGGAAGGACTCTTTGCATTCCAGCTTTAGTAGCAGGTTCTGCTCCTGAATTTTGTGTGTGTGTATCTATTCATAGACACGTATGTGCTCTCAGCACACTTTTTACAAATGAAAGAAAAGACAATTTGATAAGTTACATGACATTTTGTTAAGGTAAAAGCCAAAAAACCTTCAAGCCTTAAATTGTAAACAGATGATGTTTTTGAAATTTGTACTCTGAGATTTTGTAAAAATTAAGAAGTAGCCTTTATAAGTTATATATAAGTCACATACTGATGTGAGAGCAATCAATACAATCAAATAAATCAATCTAGAGTATATCTACCGCCTACATATATATAGGACCTTTCAATACATGCGATGATCCAAAATGGAATTAAATCAATGAAATACCTTGTGGATTTCAGGCAGCTGGGTCAGACCCTTATACTGCAAGCAAGAAACAGCTTATGTTCAGCTCTTAAGTAATGATTTTATACAGAAAATGGGCTCATGATTGTTTAAGAACCCATCTTCCTCAGGGCTCTAAAGAACATGGTTTGATTCCTAGTTGTGGTATCTCCACCTGTCATAAAGTCATTCATTCTGGTAACTAAATGTTGCTCCTTCTGATGGAATCTGCCACTTTTCTCAGATAAGCTCTACTGAAATTTCTTTAGTCACACAAACAGCTTTGTCTTTCGACTTTGAGATCTCTGAGATAACTGAACATTTTAGGCCAACATCACCACTAAGAGAATCTTACTAATGGAGAAGGCACATCTAGTGCTGGCTTGGAAAGAAGAACCTGCCTAACTCTCCATAAACATTTAAGAGACTGATGCAAAGAGCTACAGTAAATCTTGCCTGTTTTGGTCTCATTTGTCAGGTCTGAGCTGCACCCATGGGTGGCAGGAGTTCCACATCTGCATTCATGGCATGTCCCTGTGCTGTGGCAAACACAGAACCAGTAAAACATCTTCACTGAAATAACATTGGTGGGCATATCAGCAGTGCACTTAAAAAGGCAAGCAGTGTGTGAAAGAACACACAAAAAATATGGTCATATAAAAGTAGCTTTTGCATAAGAGATTTTTAGATGCTTTTACCTGAAGTAAAAAATAGATTTTTTCGTCATGTGAATTTTTAAGATTACTTTTGATAAATCATTCTTTGATAAGATGCTGCAATTCCCTTAATCCACTAGGACACTATCATATTCTAAAATGACACAAAAACCATAACAATATCAATCTGCCCCTGCTAACAATCTTTTTCTACAAAGTAACAGTTCTCCAGTCTAGTATCCCAGATAATACACAGAATTCTTGGCACTTACATAACTACCAAGCAGGCTGAAGCAAAACAAACTTTTTTTTTTTAATGGGCCATTAAAATTGTTACAGGTCACTTGGTTATTATTTTTCATATCATTATGTAATTTATTTCCAGTATTTCTTTAGCAACCACTGCATCTTCCACAGCGTTTTCTAGCTCAGAGCCAGAGACAACTGAACCAAGTCCCCAAATTCCATCCTGCCCACTGAAGCATCTGTACATCTTGCCTACTTTATGTCATGCTCACCCAGGGCTCAATGTTCATCTTTTAAAAACAGTATAGTTACATTTATTTTTCTTCAACAACCTTCCTCATGAAAGTTTAGCATTTTCTATTAAAATTATGGATGTAATTTCAACTTAGCTAGAGAGAAACCTCTCTGTATGTTACACATACACAGTGAGTCTCAGCACAGCTTGTCAACACGAGTACCCTGAGCCAAATCATAACCTCCACTTTAAGGTGTGGACTAGATGAAAGGAATAGCAAATGCATTACAATGTCCAGAAATCTGTCAGAGGTTGAGAGAGATCTTAAATCTTAACTAGCACCATGCTCTGCTTCCCATGCTCCCAGGGCCCTGTGCATTTGGGATTCCAGGTTACAGTGGGAGAAGAATGGCTGGAGAAGGAGCAAAGCCAGGGAAGTCTGGCCCTGCACAGCTGAGGGGTCTGACACATCCACAGAGAGGCTCTGCAGAAAGAACTCTGAGTCAGCTGCAAGATTTGTTTTCCTACCTGCACAAGCTCACAGTTCCCTGGTATGTGCAAGGAAGAATAGGAAGCAGTTCAGCCAGGACATTCAGTTTTAGATGAGACAATCCTCTGCATACTTGGAGATGTAGAGAATTTCCTGATAGATTAGGAAATAATTATTTGGCCAGAGATCCAGTCCTGGGCTCGTTCAGTAGGAAGACAAATTTTATTCCCTCACTATCTCTGACTGGAGCTGGACAGAAAAGCTGGGGGTTTTAATCCCTAGGGGAAAGTTCATAGTCTTGAGATGATGGGTTTTCCAAAGATGTTAAAGTTACAGTGAAAAATATAAGTTTCCCGTTTGTTATGTTTTCTATACTTTTTTAGTTTTCTCACTTTTGTCCTACAATTTACTCTAGAAAGAAAGGAGTTGGGATGAAAGGAGACTGGGGGGAAAAAGAGAGAATGCAAGTGATCTTCCCCTCCCACTAGTTTTAATGCATTTAATAAAACTTGTTTCTTAATAGAAGATTATTAAGAAACTACAAAAGTGCAAACCAGCCTTTTTCTAATTGCTAAGATAACCCAAATGTAACCTTGAAGAGTGTCAGGATTCAAATTGTAAAGTACAATCCATCATTGTAACGAAATAGAAATAATAACAGTTTCTGGGATTCCAAGATTACTATTAGTACGAGGCAAAATCAATCTCTAAAAGAGCTTCTTTAGCAGCAGGCAGAAGAAAATTTTTGATAACCCAAAAAATAATCAGGCCTTTTGAACTTTACTGACACCAGATGGAAAGACCTGAGATTAGGGAAAAAAAAAAAAAAAAAAAAAAAAAAAAGGAAAAATCAAACACCACCCAAATACACGATTTAGAAACATTTGGGCATTATAGTCACAACAGACTGATGCAGAAAATACTGTGTCATAAGGGATAAATCAACAGAAGCACAATGTTACAGAATTTAAAACATTTTGAAACAAAAGAATAAACAGAATTTGGGACAGGTTTGTTTGTTGTTGTTGTTTTTTTAAATACATTGGTGGGGGGGGTTGTGGTTTTTGTGGGGAGTTTTTGTTTGGTTGTTGTTGTTTGTTGGGACTTTTTCCAGGGAGGGAACATTTCTGTGGTCACTTGTGCAAAAAATAAGTGGGCAATAAAAAGTGGAGTAAATAAATGAAGTCAAAGGCAGGCAGTTTCATAGTCAGAACTACAGCTTTTATATTTCTTTAGTCAGAATAATTTTGATTCATGTTACTTTGTCCAAGCAACATTAAAAGTTACCCTAGAAAGCTCAGTTCTAAGAAGTGATAAAATCACTACTGTTGAAAAGTGAAAATACTGAACTTCCACTGCTAAACAGGTTCAATATCGTCCAACAGAATATTTCCTGGTGTCTTGCAAAATAAGGTGTTTCAGTGGATGGATACAATTCTTCCTAATATGCTAAGCAAAGGTCTTTTTTACCTGGTGATAAATGAACATCTATAACACTTCTAGTGTTGAAAGATCAAGACATAAAATTAAGGGCTATTTTGATCAGGTAATAAAAGGTGTGTTAGGTTGCAAGTACATCAGTGTCCTTTGTTCAAAATTGGCTCAAATTAAATCAAGTCCTTTATCTCAGCCATGATTCTTCCATGTAAGCATCTTTTAGCCAGCTTTTCCAAGGACATTTATTACGAGTTCATCCTGTACACACACTGGTCAGAAGTGGGGGGTACCTAAATATTCAGAAAGCAGTGTACAAGCAGACCCAGAGTTTTCTTCATCAGCTTCCACAGGACCCCCAGCCTGTCTGTGGAGTGTTCTCAAGGACCCTGCCTGCTCTTCTCCTGCCCAGAAAAAGGGCTTTTTGAATCATACATTTATGGGCAAAAGAAGACAACATGGACCAAAGCAACCCTTCTAAGAATTTGTACCTTGTTTGTTGCCATTGTAGCAACATCACCCAGAAGAAAGGACATTGCTCAAGTAGGGCAATAAATGAGAAGCCCAGACACTACAGGTAACAGAGCATATATGAGACGCTGGTAGAAACCAGCTGACCATCTGTGCAGCCTTGCACAGGGCAGACTAAGGTTCTGGTCATGTGCTGACATCTTCCTAGGACAGATAAAAAGTATATCCTGCCTAGATACAAAGTACAACATGGAAATCAAGTTGCTCTAACAGACCCTTTAAGCAGCATATGCATTCTTTGTGTAACATAGAATAGTTTAGGAAATGCAAACTCTTGACAAATTTACTGCCCCCTGTTTTATCAGGCAGGACCTGGAATATGAAGAGGAAAACATATCTGTGACTCTTTTTACAAAGAGAGTGGCTATTGTTTGAAGATACTCATAAACTAGAAAGTTAGTAATAATCTTTGACAGGAAGAACTGACAGGAAGAACATATAAAAAAGAATAAAGCCTTAAGACTGCTAAGTATGTTTCAGGAAATGATACCCTTTTACTGCAGGAGATATGGAGACATATAACAAACACCCAAATGTGTACTGCATCTTTGAATATCTTTGTAATCACCACAGAAAACAAAGAATCTCACACATCCATGGACTGTTTGACAAGGTGGAAGAACTGTCTCTCCCTGGAGCCCTATCTTAAAGTGAGGAAACAAGATAAGCATCATCCAAGGTTATCATAACTCTCCACCTTCGAGGCTCCTGGGAGACTGAAGGACCTCATGGCCCATCTCACAAAATGAACACAAAATAGACTCAGCACATCACTTAATCAGATTTACTTATTCAGATTTTTTTTTTTTTAACTCTCCCTTGGAAATATTTCCCTCCAGGGAATCCAGAAGTATTGCAGACAGTCTTTTATCTGTTTTGCTTCTCCCAGAGGCCCAGCCTGTGGAGTCATCAGAACCATTATGAAAGGTACCCTCACTCAGATGAAAGCAAGAGCACTTCCATGGACTTGGAAGAGTAGCACTAAGATCTGTTACATCTAAGACACAATCAGTAACACTTATAAACACACAACATCCAATTTTTCAAACCTTTATGGCAAAGTGTTGTGAGAATCGTACTCAGCATTCTCACACTTCTCTTTTTGACAGGATCCCAAGGCCAAGAAAAACACTTACTCTGCTGAGGAAGATAGAAGGGCTGAAAGTGACAGGAGATGGATTGAGAAGGAAAAAGTCTCCCCTAGACTAAATAAAACAGAAAAGATTCATCTATTCCCTTCTAAAACACAGAAGGGTCTTCAGATGTGTCCACTCTATTACAGACATTCACACCTGCCTGCACCTCTTGACTTGGCTCCTGGCATAAATCAGTGTGCCCTGGGAAAGCAGAGCACTTCCAAAGGCCAGCTGTGACACAACAAGGTGAGTCACAGTCCAGATACGGATCACTGATAATCACACACTGAGAGAAAAGCCAGAGCACCAAGAAGCAGATGGGGACTGCAGTCCCCAGGTGCTGAAGGAGGAGTTAAACACTAAGTCAATCAAAAGTGACATAAGAAATCTGTATCAGCTTCCTCCCTACTTGATTTCCCAAGGACAGATTTTCATCCAAGGTCTGATGCTGCCTAGAAAGCTTCTGCCAGCTCAGCTTGAACAGCCACCACCCTGCTTGAAATGGAAAAATAAAAATAAAAGGTCATAGTTGTTGAAAGATTTCCAGGGTGCCAACACCAAGTGCCATGTTAAGTAGTCCCCATTACTTACTCCTATGCCGCTTTATCCCTTTTTTACCATCTACTCTCTCAAAAGGGCAAACGCTCAAAGATAAATAAAATAGATGCATACATACACACACACATACATATATACACAGACAGAGAGTCTATTCCTAATCTTGTTGTTGCTGCAACCCTTGTAATTTTGGAAAAAGAGGCCTAGACATAATTTAATCACCAAGAACTGATTAGATAAATCTGGCCTGATCTGCTGTTTATATGATAAATTGTTGCAGCAGTTTCACCTACTGTGGCCCCTTGCCAGTGCTGGCCCACGAGGAGGGTGTGAGGATCAGCTCTGGCTCCCTCATGCTCCCTCCTCAGCATTTGCTCCAACAGTCATTCCTTTACACTCCCTGTTCTTCCATGACTGTGGGTACTCACTGTCATAGAACCACAAACACGTAGACTCTCGAGGCTCTAATTTTTGTTCTTTGTTGTTGTTTTTTTTTTTGTTTTCAGCCTCACTGCTGTTGTCACTACATAGATTTCAGCAGGTTTGTTTCCAGCTCCCACACGCTGGTTTGATGCCAGTGCTCTGCTTTGCCAGGCAGTAACGTGCTCGCTCATCCCTAGGGAAGGGTCACAGAAACACTCAGCAATCCAGGGGCAAACAGCATCTCTTCTCCCCTCCTCACCACTGCCAGCCCATGGGAGATGTGGAGCTGCTTGTCAAGTCACACTGTTCTACTAAGGTTTCCAAAAAACAAACATCTGCTCAGCAGTGGCCAAGTACCCAGCTTACCTATTTTTCTTGTACTCTGACTGGTTATCAAAGTTATGATGTGCGAAGATAAAGCAAATCAAAAATAGCATGGACTTCATGTTCAAGCCAGAAATTATTTCTCAAGCTCTGCAGTACAAAAATAATCCTAAATATCAGTTGAAGACTATTGTATAATAAACCATACTCTGAAACGTTTGATATATATTTTGCCACATCCCTGAAGAACAATACATTATAGAAGCTTAAGTTCTCAAGTCAGCCCCTCAGCACCACTGTAAATTGTGCAGCATGATGCCCCACTCAGACACATAATAAAAGTCACTGACAGAACACTGCTGGAGGTAGATCACTCCTCTGCCCACACAAACTGTTCTTGTACTGCAAGTCCATTTTAGTTTTTAATTCTCAAGCAACAGGAGCAACAGTTTAATTTTGCCTGTAAAACTACCCTAAATTTTAAGCTGACTAAGTCTTTCCCTTGTCTTCAACAGATACTAAATTCACTTCCAAATTATCCTCCGTCCTGGAACTGGCCTAGATGTCATTAATCTAAGGAGAGAGTTTTGTCACAGCTGGAGTTAGTAAGCATCAGCTATGGAGAGCAAAAAGAAGGAATTCCCAAAAGCTGATGTGCAGACATTCTGGCACCCAAATGCAGACTAAACTATTTCTATACTGTCCTTGCAATCTCACTGTATTTCTTATATTGAATCAAAATAGCTATAATTTTCTTGATATGTAGGGCTACGTTCTCTCTAATGTCTTCATTTGTGCTGATGTTACTACATTGCCCAAGAATTCTGCTTCAAAGAATAACCAAACCCACAGGGTCTATGATTCCTGCAGTCACAGAATCACAGAAGATGCTCATGCCAGGGACTCCAGGGACTTCTGTCCCATGGCAGGATCAGAGCTACCTGGCACTGCCTGTTGGAGCTGTTTTTAAAAGCCCAAGTGACAGAGATTTTACAGTCTTCCAAAGAAACAGTCCACTATCCCTAAGTAAGCACTAACCAAAACTAAGCAGAATTTATCTTATTGCAATTCAAGCCCTTTATATCTTTTCCTATAAAAACTTGAAACACATTATTCTTTCTACTTTGCAGTAGTTTTTCAGATACTAAGGAGGGAAATTTTTTTCTCTCAGTCAGAGAATTTAGCTTTTTGAGAGAGCATTGTCATTACTGGGAGATGAAAGAAACATATTTAGACCTTCTGGGAGCTCCAAACTACTGGTTTATTTCCAAGCACATTTGACACAGCTGTTTCTACACCAACTATTGTGTAGTGACCAAGTACAAATGATGTAATGGATCTTGACCACGCCAGAATTTCAAAGTGACTCACTGGCCCTTTTCCTTCTGTGCAACTTAGAAATTAATAACTTGTAGTGTATTCTTACTTTGGGTTACTTGTGTACTGGTCCTTTGGCACAAGTCAGAAAAGCATATTGTCTGATGACACTGCAGAGCTGCTGAGGAGCAGCTGGAACATCTATGAGCTGCAATTATGTCTTCTTTCATTTATCTCCTATCCTTTTTTCATTCTAGCTAATAGAAGGATTGAGACAGAGAAATAGTGGATATCAGAGAACTTTGTGCTGGCCATCAGAGCACAAAAAACATCTGTCTGGGGAGAGCATAAGTACATCGTCCTACTTGCACACCTTGCAACTGAAATTTCATGCATATGAGTGAATCCTTCCAATTTCCTACACTATGATTTATGATCCATGTCATTCTGAGAATGTTAATGATGTCCAGCCTTTCAAGAACCCAATCAATAATCATTACCCTGACTGTTTTCAATCCAACCCATCAGATGACAACTTTCTGACAATTAAATGCTCTCACTGTAGCTGTGAATATGTAAGACAGGGAGAAAAACTGTTCTCAAACTCTTTCCAGTGTTGAAATAAGCCAAAGTCAGAGACTTTTATTTGCAGAGCTTCTTCAGAATGTGTAATGGTGTCTGCAGACTTCCAGAAAGCTGCTGTGAGGGCAGCCCCTCCCTCTCAGCAACTGCTTCCCTGGTTTGCTCTTAAGCAACTGGAGTCAGCATCAACAGTTCTCCTGCTTTACTCCCATAACTTCAGATTATTTTCTTCTCTTTATCCTTGTTTACATTACAGAAATTACTTATTGCTGGTTCTGATGGATGTGACTGCAAGCGAAGTGCAGAACGTGCCAGATCAATGCCAGTTCCCCAAATGGTTCTGAACACTCTGTCCTTGTGTATGCTGGCAGCAAACCCACATTCATCTGTGATTCTGCTGCAATACTGCTGACATTTAATATCAGCAAGAGATGATATTCCTAGGATAAATATGTATTTTTTTCTTGCCAGATATTAAACTTGTGTCATTCATAATACCAGGCAAAGCCCCTTTGCCACTAAACCCATGGGAGTAATTTCAACTTGAACTCATTTTGTCTCTCATTGTTTAAAGGCTTGAAAAGAAGTCAATGAAATAGAAGGCCAGATTTCTCAATGGTTTAAATCTATGCATTTCTGTTGATGGTGCCAAGAAGGCCCACACAAGAGCATGGAGCAAATTTTAAATTCACATTTCTCCTTTCCTTTTATTAATGTAATATGCTATGTTCATCTTAATCCTAAAAGCATACCAAAAAATCCTTTGGATTAAAAGTCAAAGCCTTATGACCATGCAAAACTTCTGAAAACACATACCTGGGTGCAAGAGCCAATCCATGTTCACAATCAGAGGCTGCTGTGAATTGCTCACTAACTTTGCAAACCCAGCCTGATGGAGATTTCTACTTGCTCTGCACATCCTCAAAGGCACAAACCACAGACAGTGCAAGGCGAGGGTGGTTTTTGCACTGAGCACTCAGGAATGCTTTGTGATTATTGCTCACAGCAAATATTAAATAACAATGAAATAACCAGGCTCTCCTCCTAAAGTGAACTGTGCTAGTTGTTGTGTGCACCCCACATCCTGTGGACCAGCAAGCAATGACACAAGGATGGTGGAGGGCAAAGCCAACACGATATGCTGCAATGAAGCCAACTGTCTCCACAGCTGCATTTCCTGGGCAAGGGGGCCAAGGGAAAGGACTCAGTTGTCTGAGTCAAGAAATGCTCTGCCTCAGAGCACGTTGGTTACCGCACCCATTGTCTGGACTAAGCAGCATCCTCTAAAGGAGCATTTGCAGCTTTATTCTTCTCTGAATTTCATCAAAACTCACTCGATCTCTTTGTTAAGGTCTAGGGTATTAAGAAAATTATTTCAAATTACTAGCCTGACAAAAAAACCTTCTTATGAAACATACTGGAGTTAGAAACCTAATCTACCCTCAAGTCACGATTTTCAACTTTTACAACTTGGAAAAGGTGTTTTTCCTCCCTTGTAGTTTTATAGCGGAGGATTTGCAGAACTGTTCACACCACAGTTCCTTAGAGCCTTACATTTCCTGTTAATGCACTCTGAGTCTCTGCCACATGATTAGAACACTCTCCATAAGAAAAGCCCTACACTTCTAAGACTGGTACTGGAATTCTATAAGGAAAACTGAAATCACCACTGTAGACAAGAACTCTACAACTAGAGTACTTACTAATTCCATATCTCTTCCCCTAATAGATTCTGAACAGGTATAAATGACACTGGGAAAACAGGTCCTGAAATTAAAGCCTTGCTTCTTATGTTCACAGCTCTGCAGTGGCCATTGTTTCAGCAGGCTCAGGTGATCTCATGTGAAGATAAGGTGGTGGTTTGTGCCTGAAATGAATGTGCTGCTGTGCCCCAAACCACCCACAGTCAGGCTTGTCCTCCTCTCTGATATTTTAGCTCAACGAAAACACTGACTGGTACTGCTCAAGAAATCATTGCTTTGCACCAATCAATCCTACAATCCTAAGTTATCAGAGGAAGGCCTGTAGGTAGCAGCCAGAAAACCTGAAGCCTGTCCAGCTCTGAACTCGATCTGGGAGCTCTCATAAATCTTTCTTTTCAATACAATGCTGTGTACTGAAGAAAAACAATGTAAGATCAAAATAAATAAGTAAAAAACCCACACATGGTTACAACACACATGGAGAAAGAAGGAACGTCAAATTCATTTCTTTAGCCAAATTTGCCACACTTGTTCAGCTATTTTCAACTACAAATAAAAATAATAAAAGATCATGGTGAAATGAAGGAATCTGAGTTAGTGATTACTCATACGTTTTCAGAATCCACTATTAACAGATAAATAAATGTTATTTCAGGGGAACACAGACAAAAAGAATGTTTGCTTCAAGATAAAAAAAATTAACTTGGGATTGCTAAAACATGTTTTTAGCATGAGTTTAGATACTGATTTTTTGTTGTAGAGGACTAATAAGAGTCCTCAGACAGGACAACACAATTGGAAATCTAATTCTGTTCCAGAGCTCTCAGGACTTCATCTGGTGCAACACTTGTTCAAAGCACAGCTGACTGACCCTGGGCCAGGTTGCTCAGAGAGTTGTTCCCAGAGCAACAGGAAAACAACCAGTATCTACCAGTAAAAATACATCCATTCAAGTGAGTCCTGGGAATGAGCTGAGTTGAAGGAAGTTCTTTCCAGTTTTGCTGTCACACATGAACTACTTTTCCACTGAATGGAAGAACTATCATTATCTAGCTGATCCAGAATAGAAATATGAGGAAATATTTTTTTTTCAGATATTAATCTAAAGTTATTATCTTCTTTCAACAAAGTATCACCACAACCTTAGGAATTGCACCAGCAGTACCAAATATTGGTATCTCTATAAAAGTAAGATTTTACTTGAAGAACAGCCTGCTTTGATAAAGATGTAGATTTGGCAATTATTAATAGAAGTGACAAGTACAGTGTAAAGACTAGTGTGGTTTAATGAGCCAAAATACTTGCCTCACCTCCCACCTTGGCTATGTGATTAGTGTGTGATCTTAAACAAGGTATTTGAGCACTTAAGACCAATTCACTGATTTTAGAATTCAAAGTCTAAACACTGTGAAACTTCAGGTGTGGAACAACTGGCATTGGAAGGGAAGGAAGCCCAGCTGACATTGCCTCACAGCGAAGCCACAAATACTTCAAAGAATACAGCTCCTGGAATGCCTCCTACGAACACCTGCAACGTTCAAGAACGCTGGTATGTTTATAACATTCCACTCCTGACTTACAGTCTTCATATGTTATTCCTTTAAAACTTCTAGGAGACCATCAAGAGTATTACAGATATTTAAAGAACAAATTCCACCATTACATATGACTGGGTTGGGCTCTTAATCACTAGGATACTTGAAATGGAAAAAAAAAATTCTTTACCTTCTTGTGTATCACTTTAGAGGAATGCCAGACAGAATTAGAGAATTCTTTTTGTCTCTCTCCCTTTCTCTCCTAATGCTTGTCCAATCTCCTCCTGTCTCAACCAACAAAAGCAGAAGTTATAAAAGGACTCTTGGTGTTATGAACAAGTGTCACTGTGCTTGAGAATAATAAAAACCTACTAGCCAGTGCCAAGAAAAATGCTCTGCAAACCTTTAGCAGTTACCTGCACTATTGCTTGGCTCTGAGAACAATGTTTTGTTGAAAAAAAGAAAAATTCCCACTACAATTTTAATTACACATCAGTCTCCCACATAATTTACTTTCCATTTCCTCAATTCTTACCGAGATCAATGCTCTGAGTCATATTTCAGCCACAAGTCAAGCATTTGGAGCATGCAAGCCTTTCCAAGGGAGAGCTCCAAAAGCTTTCTGGTGTTTTGGTGCTACGTGCTGTGCTCGCGGGCTGCCTTTAGCCCTGCTCCCAGTGCTCTTGGACAGCTTCCTGCTGAACAGCACCAAGGTTTTCAGGGAACCTGCCATTGCCCAGCCAGGGAAATCACACAGACGTGCCTCATCTTGGACACAACGTTCCAAGTGGAACAAAACAACAATAAAAAAGCTATTATCTAACATGCTTTTTACTCAGTTTCTTACTCCCTCCACCCTGTAAAATATCCCAAGTTTTATAAGATAGCAGAACTTATGGAAAGACATGGAAAAGACATTACTATTACAGTATTAAACACATCAGAATGTCTGTGCACATGTACTTATGCTTTTAAAGAGAAAAGCTAAAAGAATGCTTTAAGAGTCAAGGGGCAAACATTTCTAACTTTTTAGAATCAATCAAATTCCACTCCTTACAAGATCCCTTTACACCCTGCTTTTCTCCTTTAACACCTTTTCTTCCTTTTTCACTTAATAGGAAAAAAACCCAACCCAAAACCAAACCAAACAACCAAACAAGAAAACCCAACCACGAACCACAAAACCCAAAGAACATTCTGAAAGTTCCCCGAGGCACAAAGTGAGCAAATAGAACTTTTTCTCCAAATCCTGCAAGGTAAGAGGAAGTGAATCTTTGTTCTTTGTGAGTTATAGCAATCACATGAGCAATTTTTGAAAGGGGAGGAATAATCAAATAAATAAGTTTATCAAGTATAAGTAATATGTAGTGAATTTCATGTCCTGTAACGGGAAAAATGTAACAGGGTGTACCTGAAACTTTCTATTGCAGAGAAGAAGCAAACTAACAGAAGAGATTTATTTTAAAATCTACAGAACTGACCTCAGAATACCAAGACTGGCTTTGCCTTTTTTACCTTCTCACTTCCAACATCCAGTCTTACAGTCTTTGCAAAGATAAACTTAGTATTTTACTTTTGGGACAAGGCCCTTATGAATCTATATACACATGGAGATAAAGATTTTAAAGTTACTGTGATGCTGCTTTACCTTTTGCTGAACTCCTGGAACTGGCACAATTCACTCATTTACCAGTGGTCCAAATGGGAGAATAAATCAATCTCATTCATTTGTTGAAGGCTCCTGGAAAACTATACACACACATTTAACAGTTCTTGAAACTTTACTTGGAACTTTTCGGGTGGAAGCTTTGGAATGAAGAATTTGGAAACAGTTGAAAACCAACACTAAACTGAGGGAAACCTTGCTGAGCAAATCATCCTCAAGACAAAAGGTGCAAGTCCTGCCTATTCTACCCAGTTACTCAAACACCTGCAGCATTCAGGTGTATAGACTGAAGGGGTTTTTGCTGTCCTTATTACTTGTTCCACTGAAGATGTTGTTTCAAATTTGGTTATCGGTTTTCAAAAAAAGAGGTTTATAAATCACACCGAGGTAAAAAAGGATGGCAAACAGAATTATTTACAATTCAATCAAAGAAAGAACCATAGAATGGTGGAAGTCTACACATCAGAGTCCTCATACTTGCCTGAAAGAAAACTTCAGTGCCTTCCAAATGGCAGATCAGAATCATCCTCCTGTTGTGTGGTCTCATGTCCCATGGCAAAACTAGTTTTCCTCTTTCTTTCATCAGGTTTTCTGAGTTTGTTCCAGTGTTCTAAATGGGCTATATGCTGGTTTAATAACCCTGTCTTGGGGTATTAAACTCTGCAACTGCTTGGCCCCTGGGTCTAAACAAAACAAAACTTTTCTCAAGCACTGTCAGTAAACTGAAGGAAATGAACTCCTCTCCAACACCCCCAAAGAAGAGAATGTTCTCACTCTTGTGGTTTCAAAGCTAAAAAGGACAAGAAGAAACCTATATCATCTGTGTCTATCATGCATATCAAAAAGTGGGCCTGCATTTGCATTTTTTTGTTTGTTCTTATTCTTACAAAGACAATCTGAATGTAGGACTGGTTTTGAGTTTTAAGAAAATACTTAACATCCATTCTACAGTTAAAATCTCTTTGCTGACCTTCAAACTCTGCTTTGGATAAGCAGGTTTATGCTGAAAACATGTACCTGATGTGTGCATACAATGGAGTAATGCCCTAACCTGCTAAATGTCTTTTTTTTTAAAGGAACAATAGAGGAAAAAACCTTTCCAATGTAGAAAAATTGCATACTGTAAAAAAATAAAGAGCAATTGCAGTGAGTCATCCAGTGAGTCATCAACTTAATTAAGTTAAAGAATCAACTGCAGCACAGGACCCAAAAAAGTGAAGTGGATGTAATTTTTTCCTTTATAAAGAAGATTGATATGATATATAGATAGTCTTGTTTGATCAGGTTAAGGCAAAAACGATTGAAAGTTATAGGCACCTGGGTGAAAAAAAACAGTTCAACCAACCAGTCCAGCACTCAGGACTCCAGGAAGAAGTGTCCCATTTCAGCCTTAGAAGTGTTTTAGTGCTTTCATGTTTAATAATAATGAGAGTAGGCATGTGGATGGAGGGTGACACATTTGCTGTCTATAGGACAAACTATACCTCAGAGAGGCTAAAACGCTCAAATCCCTGCTCTTTGGCTCCTATCACAACAAAGTTTAATGTTTATATAACACCAACAACCAGAAGGAAGTCCCAAATGCCACTTGATAGCTTGAGCCATCAAAATGGCATGCCTCCCACCACACATCCAGAAGCTCTGCTGTCTCCAGTATTTTCACTCTTTTTAAGGAATTACATACTTAAAATACACAATTAGACACCTCTGCTGAATATCTGAGCTAACACTCAGTAGAGGTAAAGGCAGCAGTTCACACCTCCCACTATTGTTACAAGCTCTGTGCAAACCTCTCTCTGCATCCCCTACATCCAACTTCACATATTTGAGGTTTTCTTTGATACTAAAACAGCTAAGGCCTAACTTTCTTTAAAGAAAGAATATCAAAGCTGAGACTGAGGGGAACATCATGGAAATCTCAAAGATCTCAAAGATTTATTTATGTGGAAACCTTCTGGCTGTTTCCAATTCCAGGTATAGATCAAGCAAACGAGACCCAGACAGAAAGGAGCTCTCTGCAGCATTGTCTGTGCTTAAATCCTTGTGAAAGCAAGACATATTTTTAGCACTTGCACCTTCCCTAATAATAAAATCAGAGCACTAGCAGTGCCGTAATTTTATCACAAGGCATCCAAAAAGGCCTGGATGTTGCTGCAGAGTCAGCCAAATTTCAGCAATGCAAAAACCAGCTGCATTTCCCAACCATACAGTTGTAAAGACAAAGTTTTGAAGCATCAAAACCAGATGTAATGTGCTTGAAGTAACTGCATGTCATCCTAATTCCATCCCCTTTTGCATACAGCGACATTAGAGGAATGACGATTAATATTACTACATGTTGGTCATTGACTTTGACATTTGCAGCTCCAGAAAAGAAGAGCTCAAACAGAGCTTAGTGCCAATGAAGTAGCATTTAAATACTTATTTAGTATTGGAAATTTCTGAAAATCTTCAGAGAAAGCTCCTGTAACATATTGCAAGGACAGCCCACACTTCAGGATGAAAACATAGAAGTCTTAACAGCTTGGTTAAATAAGACTAAAGATTTTTGTCTTTGTATCAAGATTGTTGGCCAGACCACTCTGAAATATGAGTAGATGTTGATGGGAATATAAAGAAATCAATCAAAAAATAAAATTTAAAAAAAGAGGCCAGAAAAATGTATGAACCTGTTTGATCTATAGCCTAAAGCTCAAGTCCTGCCAGAGAAAATACCTTTTTATTTTTTTTTAAATATTTGGGAGAGGCATAATGAAGTAACAGCAACATTTTCTGTAAAGTAACTGTTCCACTTAAGAAACACTTTAGGCCAGTTTGAAGATTCTCTGCACGTTTGTCTCTGATTTTCCAAGTGAACACATCATTCAGGAATCTTTTCAGATCAGAGGTCTTTGAGTTGCACAGGTTCTGCAGCATGTCTTGCTTCAGGTCAGCAGTGTAGCAACCTCAGTGGATCCTCAGACAGCAGACCATCCTCTTTAATCCCACGTCTGAGGAAGACCCTGAGCACTGGACTGCTGGCACATTAGGAAATGATCTCCCAGACAGCATTAAAACATGAGTGGTCCTATTCTGTCCTTAGACACCAACATAAGCCAGCCACAAACTTCTCCCCACCAAAGGGGAACACATGTCTGGGCTGGACCCTTCTCTGCTACATATCTGGAAGGGGAACAGAAGAGCAAATTTACATGTGCATGACATTTGCCAATAAATGTTTTCTGCTCAGATCTGAGGAGCACCAAGGAAAGGCGTCTGTCCACAGCCAACTGCAGTCACCCACCGCTTCTCATCCACCTGCACTGCTTTTCAGATTAGGACTGGGGGCACTTTATCCTGGATGTCATCTTTCATCCCTGCAGAAAAGATCTGCCAACTTCTTGGCAAAGGCAGCAGATGGAAACAAGCTGCTGCCCCAACAGAACAGTTCATTTAGCTTGAATTTCTTTTGAGTTTATCTGCTCTAACACAGAACAGAACAATGAAAATGCTTTTCAAGAAATGTATTAAACCTTTCATAGCAGTGAGCAAGTAACTGCTCCCTGCAGAAAACACAAAGCTGATGGGTGCCACAGACTTGCATGAAAGTTTGCACAGTTACTGGTTTTCATAAGGTGCAATGCTGCCTGGGAATGTCTCTGGTGGAGTGCCAGGAAAGAGGTATAACGTAGCAAGGATTATCCACACTGCTGGTAAGGCATCTGTAAAGAACCTGCCCTTTCTAAACTGAGATAGGTATTTGTATGATAGAGCTATTCTTTGTCATTTTATGAAGTGATCATCAGGCATTCCCAAAGTAAATGAAGTAGCAGCAAATACTCAATAGTGATGTAAATCCCTGCCCTGACACAGGCCGGAGGTGTCCTGTTTTAGCAGAGCCTGCAGAAAGCTGCCTTCTGGAACGAGCTGGGAGAGCAACCAAAGAGAACACGAAAGAATGTTATGAGAAAAAGACAAATGTTCACTGAGGTTGGGGTGCACATATTTCTCACTCAAAATTACAGCGACCTGCCAAACTCTACAGGCTTGAAATCAAAGTTGCAATCCTGGCTCCCAGCTCCCTCTTCCTTGTGTCTAGCTCTCTACTTCACTCCAGCCCTGCAGGCTTTCTTCTGCTCCACAGCACTGCGCTACAGCCACTGGGTTTGCCCAATTCCCCGGGTTCTGGAAGGAGCCCTTCAAATAAGCATAGTTCAGATTACCATCATAGCCCCTCCCTATCTCATAGCCCACACTCTTGCCACCCTTCCTCCCCTTCTCAACAGTCTCAGAGAGGTGAAAATAGGAAGACCAAAATAACAAATATTGAGCTAGTTTGCTCCTTATCTCCATTCCAGCCACAAAAGAACCAGTTCCTTCACATCTATGATAAGAAGTGAGCCTAAGTTTCTACATGCAGCTGCAAGAATCCTTTCCAAGCTCCTCCTAGAAAAGGGGTGATATAATTTGCTACCAATGCAGGCAATTATTTCTCAGATCTGAAAGTAGAGACAAATTTTCCAAGAACCCCAGTAACATTAAAAAAAAAAAAAAAAAAGGACAAACCCCTTTATTGGCCCACAATAAACAAGCTACATGTAACTGCTTGGTTTCAGTGTACAAGTAATTGTTCTTCATTTCCAGGAGATCACCCTGGAGTCTGCCCTAGCCAAAATGCTGATCCCAGTATCACAACTCCTGCCAAGAATATGTTGTAGCTTCAAGCTCTAATTCTCTCTGATGTGAAGACTGATGTCATCACACAATGCTAGAAAGAAGGAAAGTCAAACAGCATCTGACACCATATTGCTTTAGCCCAGAATTAGAACAAGATAAACAATTATACTCACCAAGCTAATGTCTAAAAGATTCTGTAAATCTTTCGGAAAAACAGACTTTATGAAAGAAGTCTTGAGTATATCACAGAACTGTCTTTTGGATAGTTAAAGAAACAAGCCTTTGAAAACTTTGCCTGAAATAGCTGAAAAAATTTCAGCCAAAATTTTGAAATAACTTTTATTTGAGCTGCTAAAGACAATTTCCAAGAACCTATTTAAAGTTTTACAAGATTTTTTAGCTGTATCATAAATTGTCATTAAAAAATCCAAAATACTACAAGACCAAAAGCAAGACTTGGCAATCCTGTCCTAGATTTCCAAGTGCTTCAGATTAGGAATCACTGAATCCATAGCATTCTGAAACAACATATATGAAAGAACCAAGAGCAAAAGGCTCCTCTAAATCAACAAATACTTCAAACAGACATTAAATGTTTAGCACATGAGCTCACACAATACCTACTTTCAGTGCATTTTATTTATGACAAAATTCACATATGCTATAGGTGTAAGAAGCCAAAAAAACCCAAAACCAAACAAAAACCCAACCAAAACCCCAAAGAATGGTATGATTTCTCCCTAGAACATAAGGCAAACTCATTTAAAAAAATAAAAGTAAAAAACCCCAGGCCATACCTGACCTGGGACTGTTACAGGTGCAAGCCCAGGTTACTGAAGTCTGTGTTAGTGGCAGACAAGTTATGGATTCTCTCATCTGCTGATGCAATTGAAAGGAGAGCAATAAAAACCTCTTTTAAAAGAGCCAGGAAAAAGAAAAATCCCACTGAATCCAGCATTCCATGTGCTAGAACTATTTTGCTCCACACTGGCAGGTGCCTGTACCCCTTGCACTCTTCCTCTCAGGCGCTCCACGTAACACAGTGATGCCACTTCAGCTTTACATCAGGAACTGATGCTAATTAAGCAATAGCCTTTCTGTAGCTCCTCCCCACTGCACAGATGGGGAAAAGGAAAAAATTGCCTGTGCCTGCCTTGTGTGGACCAACCACTGAAGCCACAAGTGATGCCAATGGGTATTTTCCTTAAATAACAGAATACACTGCAGCTTGGAAACAAAGGGTGGGGAAAGTGAGAGTCTCCTAAGTGGAGTAGTGGAGGGGAAATTTGGGAGGATTTGGCTTCCCATACCAGTTCTCACACCTCTAAAAATACACAAGACTGCCTCACTCTCTGTAGCTGCCCCACACCTAATATACAGCACAGATGAGATAAACAGCACCTGGATACCTTAACACCTTTGGCAGCTCATTGCCAGAGAAGTAATGCAACTAAGTGTTTTTCTTTCACTTGTGCTGCTGTTAAAATGTAGGCCATGAGGGGATGATCCTCTCCAAGGCATGGCTTTTTATCCCGTGGTCTCCTCTGAATACCATTTTGGAGGAGTTTGTCAAGTGTATTTTATAATAATAATGGAATAAAAACTGAGAGCCTGTCAGCAGTGAGGCTGCACAGATACCTTACACTAGATATTCTGAGAATCCTTACAATTGGCACTTGTGTCACACTGAAAGACCTCAAACACATTCACAGGTCACGTGCTGAGATGCACCATTATCAAAAGGGTAGTTTGGCCCTGCAATGTGGCAAAGCTTGTTGAAGTGAGGTGTTGATGGAAGGTGTAAAAATAAGTGACTAATCTTAGATGGCAGCATATGTTGATTGAATTTGGAAATGGCCCTGAGCACACCTAGTTCTATTAAAATAGTTTCCTGACACAGCCTCTGGTTAATCCCCGAGGGTGAGCGAGCTACAGCTACGAGCATCATCGAGCAAGGGCAAAAGTTCAGCACCAACAAAGAAGGAAAAGCAAATAATACAACTTTCTCAGACCACCTGTGGTTCCTTTTTGGTTTCTTCTACAAGCAGCAATGAGCAAGATTTGTGCAATTTGAAAAAAAAAATAAATCTTAACAGCAAAGCTAAAGGGCCCTTCACATCTCTGAAGCAATTTTTCCTGTAAATAAATCTGAACCCTCTGAGAATGATACTCTGCAGAATATATGAAGGATCTGCTCAACAATCTGAACACCCATACTATCTGCAATGACCTACTTTCTTTGCAGTTGCCCAGCACAACAATCACGGTACAAGAGACAGCAGCTGCCTGGCAGCCACTCAGTCACCAGCACAGAAAGGGCTGTGCCTGACAACCCAGATATGCTGGTTATTTTGACATGTTTAACACATGTATTTCTGGCTCGTTGCCAAGCACATTTAACATATTTTGCAACACTCTTTATTACTCACAGACATATGCTATTGCCACGACCCGAATGAAAAAGCAGTTATCTACTGCCTAACAATGTCTACTCCAATCAGTCTCTATCCATTGTCACCACGTCACCCTCCCCCTTTGGCAATATATGCATTCAAAACAGCAAAGGAGAGAACCCGTGTTCTGAGAACCTTGTTGGCTGTGTGCCAGACCTCAAGGCCTCTTCAAATGTGACGAGGTTCTAGGTTTCACTGAAGTCTAGCACGACTTGGGGTATGCAGCTCTCATTTTTGAAGTCTAGGACACTCAGATTTTACCCTAAAACCAATCAGAGCACATGCCTGTTCATCACAAAAAGGGCTAATTCTGTGGGCTCTGACTGGCATGGAGAAAAACATTGGTTTTAATCACATGAAAGGGAAGCAGAAAAAAGGTGGGAAGGATGGAACTTGTCTGTACAAATTCAAACTTTTGCAGACATCAGCATCTGTATGACTGCTTAGACTACCTTAACAGGGGAAGTCAAAAAGAAAAGGCAACTCCACTTCATTGAAAAGATGGACATCTAAAACAAATCACATGTTTCACACTGTAGAAGTGTCTGCTTTCCTCTAGCCAGCAGAGAATGACTGAGACACAAATGTCATCATCATGGATATAAATAAAAAATATCACTCAAATTGCTGGAAATCTTGCAACAAACTTCAACAGCAGCAAGGTTTTACCTCACGTAGGTTTCCTAGTTCAGATCTCCTTGTTTTGATTTTGCATCCTAATAAAGAGCATAAATCAATGCAAACACCTTTTAGAATCCTCAGCAACGTGTTGACTTGCATTTAAATCTTGCATTAGTACACATGCAGAGGAGACTTTCACAACAGCTTCATAATCAAGTGACTCTGAGAGCTCCAACACATGTACTTTACCCAGGATACAACAGTTGTATAAAGCTTAATATACTCTATTGTCAGTGCTGAGTTAGAAACTGAAAAGAGCTGCACTCTGTGCTTCTTCATCACCCTTCGGAAGTATTTTCTTGCTTTATTAGAAAGCATAGATCATTGCAGCCTAATGTAAATAGGCAGCAAATGTGCTACATATCCAGATAGAACACAAACCACAGCAGATATTGTGTCACAATATAATTTCTAAGTGTAATATAATAGCTTATCAATGAACCCAGCACTTTTTATCTCTGTAAAGTCACAGCTTCTCTACACTTCACTACGATTTCTTTCATTTGAGTGTAACTTACATGAATATCACTGTTGCTTTCATGACCAAGTAAGATGTCCAGACTATGTGAACATGTAGGACAAACATCACATTCACAGGCACAATTTCTTCACCAGTGTAACCCGAATTAGCTTTTCAATCTCTTGTCTAATGATGCATTATAAATAGATGGAAACCATTATCATTCCAGACTATCTTTTCCTGTGCTAAAGTGTTAAGTGCTCAATACATAAAGGCTTTTCATTGCCTTTACTCTAGAAAGGTGTCATTCTCACTGTTTTAAAAGGCTAGTGCTGTTTATGTTATCCTTCTCTAGTATTCCAGGAAGAATGAACTTGTTTATGATCTGCCCATTGTTCATAAAAAGTTCCAGTTTTGTTAGGTGTAAAGTTTAACCTCTGGGATACCCATATTAGTCAAACCAAAGTGAAAGGAATAGTTTGTCTGGATCTGGAATGTGTTATGGATGTAGCAGTACACCAGATACTGTGCACTATATAGGAATGAAGGCTGCACACAAGATTTGCCTTAATGTGGAACTTTCTGCCTAATTGGGAAGATTGCAACAAAAGTGAGATTAAGCATGGTCATCCCATGAACCAAGAGAACCCATGGCCAAGAAATCTGCCCCTGCTGTCTTGATTACATTATTTTATACTGCACCAATCAACCAAATCCACAGCTATCAAGAAGTCATCAGGATTTTCCAAAAAGCTGGATAAAACAGTCATGTTGACTTGAGGATACCCCTATGGGTATCAGTAGTAAGGAATATAGGGTTGCCTTGTACAAAACATGTTTCTTGGGGCTGCTGGATACTTTAATGCTGGATTTGATATAAATATACTAACCTGCATGTGTACTAACCTTTCTACTTTTTTATACACTCAGTGTACTTTTTATCAGTCAAACATATTTCTGCCTGCAATACATCTGTCTATAACTGGAAATAAAAAAACACCCAAACACCAAAACCATACAACCTAGAATTTGAGAAGAGTCACTTTTTCCCCCATTAAGACTTCTCAGTTCTTCACCAGGGTTTCCTGACATTTGAAACAATAAGCAGAAGCATCTGTGCACTCCATCTGTACACAAGTATGGCTCATAAGGCCCAATACACAGCTTGTAAAGAAATGCTGTTTTCACCACAGCAAACAGAGACAAGAGTTCCTCCAGATGAGCTTTTCCTTCTTCCCCTGAGAGCAGAAGCCTAGCAAATCTAGCCAACAAAATTAATACTTGGGTTGTATAACAGTCCCTTAGATTCAATTTCTTTTAGCTCATGCTCAAGGAAATCCAGCTCTGAGGTGATGTGTGTAAGCAGATACCTATCAGCTTTTTCTAAGATTGTCTAATGTCTGTGTAGCCTACACTGTCTACTTTTTCATAGGAAAAAAACCCAAACAGTTTATATTCACTTTTGAGTAAAAGCCACCTTATAATAGAGCAAAGTGATAGTCTCCTCTTTCTTGCTCCTTGTTCTACACATGTGTAACAAAATAGGTCTTACAAATGCCCAAAAATCTGATGCCTCCAACTTAAAAAGAAAAATAATTTTGCTGAAACTGGGCTTCAAGATGTAGCAGAGTTTGAGTGACATGGAAAGAGAAACGCATCCAAGGAGCCTGTTCTCCCAATCAAAACAAATAGCTGCTATTTTGATTTTGAATATGCACACAGACCTCCCAATCTAAATCCCATTTTTATTGATATTGCTAAATAATATGAAATAGGAAGCATTTGCCTTAACTTCCTTAAATAAACTGGCTAACAAAAAGCAGATCATCCTGATGTGTCGCTATGATAAAAAGTAGCAACTGAAAGTATCATTGTTTGTCACTTTTCCAGCCTTACAGCTGTTAAAAAACAAAAAAGAAAAAAACAAAATAAAGAGTAGCTGCTTGTCCTGAATTCATAGAATGTATACACAGATTGTGGACTCACTACTGTTTCCACAGCAGCCTAACTTAATCTGCAGAGGGCCAGTTTTTTAATAGGTTAACCTTCTTATTATTGTCATTATTTTAAGTAGCATGATAAAAGTATGACATTTGTAGCAGTGGAACAAGATAATTAACATTTCTATCACAGAAAACAGTTTTCAGCTGTTTCTGGATTCAGATCCATCACTTGGTCCCAGGCAGGGGGACAGTTTTACTTCTGTGCTCAGTTAAAACCTCTTCCCAGTACCTTTTTCCTGTCACAACTGACAGCATCAGCTTTTGAGTTGCATCTCTGTTCTCCCTTTGCTCCACTGTGGCAGCATATTTGTAGCTCTATTACTTTTTCAGATCCTGTATCAAAAGGAGTGTATGAAATACAGCTCTTCATCAGTCTCCTCCTTGCATAGCAAACAGTGACTCTGCATCACAAAACGAGCCCCCTTCGTGCCTGATGCAGCTAAACTGAAAAAAAATTACATAAATCATTATCTGCCCTTGCCTGGACAGAGAAGAAATTTGTCTCAGAAAATAAGGGGGGGGAATAAACTTTTCAAAAGACTTAAAAGTCAACACAATATAATTGTAACCCTTAAGATGATTTCCAGTTAACATGTATATATTTCGCAGTAATAGTTCCTCTCTCGTGCAGAAAGTCAGGCTACATGAGGGGATCACAACAGTCCCTTCTGGATGGGATATCAGAGAAATATTAACAGTATCAAAATTCAGGTTTAGGCAGCATTTAAAGGCTTTTTCAAAGAAAAAATCCAAAAACCTGCTTTCAGTCTGGGAGATTTTATTACAAGATCCCCAGTTTCAATACAATGGCTATTTTAACTCCTCAAATTATACTTGTAACCATAGAAAGTTCATGGAGGTAGCACATAAGTTTCAGAACATCTAAGAATTTGCTTCTTATATTACCTTCAACTTTTTAGCTACTTGGGAACTCCTTAATAAGCAGCTACAGGAACCTATCCCAGAAGTCTGTATGAATTAACAAAATAATTTGGGTAAACACATCACCAACATATAGCAGGCACACAATTTTAAGATCCTCTGGCTGCTGAAAATTCTATGTACTCTTTGGTCTAACATCACTTTAATCCACCATTCACTTGTTTCCTAAAAAGAATTAGCAACAATTTTCCTCCTGGTTTTACGTGCAAAGAACATAAGCAGCCCAACATTAATCTTTTCTTCACTTATAATAGCTGCCCAGCTACCCTCACTTCAGCCATTTAGCAATCCTGTTATGAAACAGCTGCTATTAGTGAAACAAGTCCAAACTGGCAGCATTCACAGACCACTGGGAATACAGAGCATTTTAAGGAGATGTTTCTGTAACTCACCATCAATACCCTCTGAGTTATTTATCTTAGTTTTTTTTCTAGGCCCTACCTTAAAGCCTCCAATCAGGATTATGCTTCTAAAGCCTCAATATCAGAAAGTCTGCCTTCTCTCTGGATTTTCTCAAGAACTTCCTGTTCCTCTAGACCAAAACACCCTCTTAAAACATTTTTTTCCACTCTTATTGCTGCTGACTCTGATTCAAAAGGGGCCCATCTGCTCCAGCTACATCACCAGGAGAGTTCTGCACTTCCACGCAGCTGCCAAGGCTCCTGTCCTCCAGCAGAAGCTGCGATGGCTCCACCCACCCCCTTCAACCCAGAACTCATGTGGAGTAACTGATGGATCCAAAAACCTTCTGCATGATCATTTCTGTACTGGCTATTTCTTTAATGCAAACTCTCCTTTTCCCCCATTTTGCAGGCTCTTAATTCGTTCCTTTAATAAAATGCACCGTGAAACCTGAGGGTGCAATTTTCCAATTCAAAAGAAACAAATCCTATCAAATACACTAATCTTACTATAAATTCCATGAACCAGTTCAAAAATCCTGGAGGGGTGATAGTTTCTCTTAAATTCTATCAACTGCTGGAGCAGATTCTTCAGGAATTCTAACACTTCTTAGAATTTAAGTGACTTAACCTCCACTACATTCTGCAAAGACTGAAAAGCCATACGTGCAAGAATGGTCTAGAACATCACACACAACATAAACCAGATGGAAAATGGAATTAACACTATGGATGTCACTGTTAACCTGTGACATGCTCTGAAAAGGGATTCTCTCTGACAACTCAGATGCCCCAGCTTGACCAGAGGGCAAGCAGACTGTATGTCCCAAAATACCTACAGCCACCTGATTCCTGCTACTCATTCAAGGCTGAGAACAATTTGAATCAAGTAAAAGAATGCACTTATATTCTGGATTCAATGGAACTAAAAAATTAAATTTAAATGGCACAACTTTCTACCTGCACGTGAATGCCAGCCATGGGAAGCAGCTGGACCTGCTAACAGTTCCTAAGCTGAATTTCCGAAGCTGCCAAGGTGTTTATTGTACTGTGGAATGTGGTTTTTTTCTACCCATTCACAGTTGATTTTAGGGAGCAAGTTGTGTCTCATCTCTTCATGCAGCATTAAAGAGAAGTCTTTTCTTTGCACACAGTACTTCTTTACAGTATCTGTGAAGGGTAAAAGTGAAGAATTTATTTTTATTGATAATATGAAATTTTCACACAGTCACAGAAATGAAATACAACTCAGTAGTAGCAATCAGTCTCCTTACCAAATGTAATGCATGCATTTTAGCTCACTTGATCTTGGCGAACCTCACAAGTAAATAATTTAGTAATCAAGAAACAAAATAAGTTATATTAACATATTTTAAGAGAACAAAAATAAACTTTAAGTAAGTATATCTTGAATTCATATTTTACCTAAAATAATTCACAGAAACTTACTACTGAAATTAATGAAAAATATTTGAAATTAAATTCAGGCAATTTGTTCAGTTGAGAATTAAGCTCATTAAATACCAATATGCTGAGCACTCTCATGACACTGATGTGAAAAAGTGCCCTATAATCTCACAAATTAAATAACAATAATAAGTCTTCCTCGAGTTCAGGGTGTAAAAATAATTTATTAGCTTTTGGTCATAAAAAAATCAGCCACTATTCTTGATTTTTTTTTTTTCCCCAAACAGCAGCAGTCCAAAAGGTGACAATTGAAAAGTGTTCAATAAAAAATAAGGCAAGCATTGAAAATCTGTTCCTCAAACATCAGTGCTGTAGCACTACAGAATCAAGCGTAGCAGAAAAAAATTAACAATAACTTAGTAAAACATGACAATCACCAAGTCATCTCATTGCTTTAGTTAGCCAAGAAAGCACTGTTAAAGCAGTACGAAAGTAAACTTTCATTTCAAAACTATTAAGAATTAATTAAGATTTCAAGGCATCCCTTTGGGTGGGGAGATGAAGTATGCCATAGTGATGGTAAGTTTATGTTCTATTGGATTAAGTTTGTAAAACATGATAGAATACCGAACCCTGCAAGCCTGCAAGACAACAGCCTTGGCTCTACTGTTTCTGCTCAGTGATCCTCTGCAAGCAGAGCTTCATGTAGGAATTTTTATTGCGTATTTCCATCACTGCGTCTCGGACAAGCTCGATGAACATCTGAGGCCAGAGCTTCTGCAGCGACTCATTCTTCAGATTGATGTCAGCTGCCTCCTTCACTAAGCTCTCCACATATGTCTGGCAAAATGTTTTTCTTTCCTTGATTTCCTGCAGGAGAGAACCATTACGCATTGTTTAAGAAAGAGGGGGGAAAAAGGTTAAACAAGAGCAAATTTAAAAAAAAAAAAACAAAAAACCACAAAAATTTAATGAATTAAAGGACATAGCAATTAGCAGGCAACGAGGCTGTTGTGCACTTTCTCCTCTTGGTTTTAAGTCTCATGGCCCAGGGTCTATGTTGAGCTTTTATGAGTGTGGCTGCAGAATCAGTGTATTCATAATATCTATGTTATATTAATTTATTAATTTGCCTGAAATAAACTTTTAAGTGGTCACATAAATATCTTGTAACAGCATAACTATTTCTGTTGCCTTCTGGCACAGCAGGGAAAATTTACAGAAACCATTAAGCACCAAACTACTTTTCTTCCTTCTCTCCCTTCCCAGCATTTCAGCATCATAGTACAACCTTTGCAAAGTGTATGTTTATCTACCTGCTCTAACAAGCACATTGCCACAGAAAAAAACATGCCAGTACACATCCTTTTCCACAGGCACTCTGGCAAGTGCATGGTTCCTAATGAATATTACATTAGATACTGAAGCAAGCCGAACCTTTAAAAATTAATAAAAAGATACTGTGCTTTGTGCAGCTACCAGCTCTGCCTTTTAGTAACTCGAACTGTATTAATCCCTGTTTCTGCAGAGTTTCTATAAGATGCCATAATAAGCTTTGAACAATAAGTTTATTGGTGCTAAATGTCTAACTAGTTTGATTTATGGCATTGTTTAAAAAGCTAGATTGTGCTTCACAACACCAAAACAGAAGCTCTCTTTAATGAGTGATAAAGCAGAGAAAATACTTTCCAGTGGTTTCAGCTAAAACCCCAAATTATTAAACAATGACTCAAGACCGCCATCTTTAGTAATACACTTATTCAGCCACATCTATCATGTTAGTTCACTGCTGATGGGCAATTAGAAGCAGTTGTTTTTGCCAGTCTTACTCTTATATCCTGCCATATCTGCTGCTGCACACATAGTGCTATAGCCAAGGACAAGGTGGGAATTTGCTGCACTGGGAAGAGAAAACAATGCATAGATTTAATGCACTGCACAAATACCAAGCTTATTTTATTTTATTTTCCTATAGTGTTTGTTGCCTGGTAAAGGACAAGAGAAATATGTCACTTACTCTATGCTATTTGAAGTTTTAAGAGCTACTATCACAGCTTTTGAAACAAAAATGTTTTCTTAATTAAATCCCTCCACACATGCAGTCACTGTCTCTGTTTTATGCTGTGGATCTGAGATAAAAAAGCCACAATGCGATAACTGAATTCAGTGATTACTGAACTTGATTAAATTTTTTGCACTAGTTGATTTATCTATTTCCACATAATCAAAAATAATAATGGGACATGTGGGAATCAGGGTGTGTACAGCTAGAACTCTCAATGATTGCTCAGAAAGCAGACTGTGGCTGAGAGAATCGTGTTCCCCCTGGGAACAATTTCCCTCTGCCCGAGCAAAAGAGCGAGCAGATCAGAAACACAAACTAAAACAAGCGTGACTGATGCACTTGTCTGAAACAAGCCAGCTTGCAATTTTATTAATAAGTAAACCCAATACATTTCATATATATTTATTATTCTGCATCTCACTGAAAAGCTAGGAAACAGCTCTTCATTACTACAGCTTGTACTATCTAAAGTATTGTCTCAAGGTGTGTCTTCACCAATTCATTTGGGGAAAAATCTAACATGTGAAATACACATTTTTCTTTGTAAAAAGATGTGCTGCTCACTTCTTGTATTTGAATAATACAGATACATTTTGTCATGAACAAAAGGCTTGTAGATGAGAGTGTTTCTGAGATGGTGTTCAGGAACTACTTCAGTAAAGACAGACACTGAGCATTTTCCAATATTCTAGCAAAGCTCAGTTAGATGAAATGTTTGATCAGGGTTGTAAATATGTTAAGCAGTGATATTTTAAAACCATCATCCTCAACAGCACAACTGAAACTTGATATATAGACAAATTCTATGAGTAGTAGCCTAAGGTTACCTCATAGAGAAGAAAGTATTTCCTAATGATATACTTACCTCAAGCTTTTCCATATGAAAGTCTTTTGTCATGTAATTCAATGTTGCTCGAGTTGTGTTTTCCCCTCCATTTCTTCTGTTATCACTACTTTCCTCACTTCCAATCCCAGATTTCTTTCCCTTTCCCTCCAGCAGATAATGGAATTGCTTCCTCCTGTGAAAAGATAAAAGATTTACAGTCCTAATTACTGGAAATTTTTTTAAGTGTAGATGTTTCTAGTGATTGTGAAATTTTTTTTTCCCTCCTTTTGAACACATACTTTTAAGCTTTCAAGTATATTCAAAATACATGATTCTAGATATTCCTTCATTAATTTGCCTTTATACAATTGACTTTGACATATATCACACAGCATCTCCTAAATAGGAAATCTTGCAGCTTAAACTTTTATTAAATACTTATTTATAGAAGACTAAAAATAGAGGGTTTTAAGCACCTTTTTCTTACAGTACAACTCCTAACCTGTTAACTGTTAGCCACGCATGAAAAATAGCCAGTTTTCATTGTGAAAGGCCACAAGTCTTCACCAATACTAATACAGCTGGAGAACTGCACAAGCAGTCCATTTGTGTGCACGTGCCTTTCAACTTCTCATCAGACTTCAAAGAAATTCTGTGACAACCTCTCGCTGCATGGACCAGGAGATGGTAACATTTGTGCCATATGCAGAGGATCTGTCTTCTCTAAGATGGTATTTGTGAAATTATCTTTTTCCCTACAGAGAATTAATCACAACAGTGTGCAAAAGAATTAAACATCACATTCTGGACAAATTGCAGTTCATTGTATTTTACCTGGATTCTCCAAACAATGAAAGCACACGATAATGTGGCAGCTCAGAAGATGCTACATATGCCAGAAGGCCAAAGAGCCTTTCTGCCTTTATGACATCATTTTCAGTAACCTGTGAGAGAGCGGGAAGGGAACAAACAGGAAAAAGTTACATTTTAAAATTAGCACATTCATATTTCATCGCACATGTACATTAAGAATTAACTCAAACTTGTTACACAGGACACTGCACACAGATCTGTTCCAGGCACATCTTCAAAACTGATTTGCTTTTACTGGTACTTTAAATGTACCTTAGAAGAAACTGGTGCTTATTTTATTTCCTGCAAGTCTAGAAATTTTAATGTATATATGTGCTGCATTGTGCTTCATGATAGTCTTCATGAAATGAGGAATTTTATAACAGTTTCTTACATTGATTTTCTGAAGGCCAGACATATTCATTCTGCTCCATATTGCATGCACTTACAGAAGGTCTGCTGGAAAGTTTCTGATTAAGTTATGCTGGAGAAACAGAAAGATTCTGGGCATGCACATGTGAAAAGATAAGTTATAGACTCTCTTATTCTGGCAGCATTATGGAGAAGTCTTTATAGAAAGGGAGGCTTTAGAGGGGCGAAAAGAAATAGTTTCTCTGCATTTTTCAACTTCTGAAAATAAGTGTTCCTCCATTATGCTTCTCTAAATATCAACCATGCTTCTTGTGCCAACGTTAACTTACAGACATCCCTTTAAACTGCTTTTCAATGGTTGAAAAGTTTTCAGGATTCCTTTTATACAAAACTGGAAAGTGTAAAGCAGGTGGAAAGGTTCATTTTTGGGTGGTGGTTGTTACTGTTTTTTGTTTGTCTTGGCTCGTAACCTCTGGAGACCATGGCTTGTGTTTCTCCTGCCCTGATGGCCAGACTATGAACTGCCTTCAACTGCCAAAAGTTTGCTGGCACAGTTTCTGGAGTCCTGGCTTTCCACTGAGAGCAGGAGCAATCTTTATGATCATCTAAATTTGACCTGGATAACACTGGATGACGAAACTTACTCACTGACTTCTTAACTTCTGGATCAAATTTAATTTCCGTTCATCCCATAACATATTTTGGGAGAGCAACACATTATTAAATAAACTTCAATGCTCACAATATTTACTAAGCAATTCCAGACAAACTTTGTGTTCTGTATTATTCAAATGTGTGAGTAAAATGGAATTTTGATCCATATTTACAGACTTTTATTATATTCTTGTTTAATATTTATAGACTACGCAATCTACCCTTGCCTAAAGTATAACGCAACAGCATAAAAAAGGGATAAATTCACCAGAGAAAACACAGACCAGAAAATTAGAAATGTAAAGTCAATTCCATTTTCACAGTGTTTAGATTTGTTCATTTTCACTTAAAATTAATAAGTCTTATTTAGTAGTCTAGGAGTAGATGGCCTTGCTGAACAGTCTGTAACAGAAGCAAGGTCTAAAACAAAGAGCTCAGAAGGCAGCTAGGGAAACAAAGCCCATTGCAGGCAGAAATGGCTGCTGGAGAAATAAGTGATTTTAATGTATTTATTTATGTTAAGAGAAGCATAAGGACCAGGTCAACAGAGACAGAATGCTGAATACACTCTCCAGTTCACAAAACCTCATGTTCTCTATCTTCCTGCAGTGCATTGTTTGCTCCATTAATCACAAAAAGCTTATAACGGTAGTATCACATAAGTGTAAAGCTTTATGCCTGGTTCTTGCCAAGTGCAGGGCACAGGCACCAACTGTGCCAACAGGCCCAGCTCAGGGAATGTGAGTGCACAGCTTTCTGTAGGGTTTAGGGGCTGCAAACCTTGACAACTTTGAATTAATCTGAAATTACTGTCACTGGGAGAAACTTCAAATAGTACATCTATAAGAGTAGAGAGAATTTGTTCCTTCACAGTTAGTAAAAGCAACAATTGGGCAAGGGAACAGAATCATTGTTGGGGGAGAGGAACACTCAGCTTCTAACTGGAATGGAAGGGGAAGGCTGGGCAGAAAACAAGAGCTTTGCTGTACAGGTTTTCTTACAGTTTAAACATGCCAGAGTTATACAATTTATTTAGTTAGTTCAGTTAGTATATATTGTTTTGACTTTGCACCTCTGTGTCCCTAAGAGCTGGGAACACAACAGTGTCCACCACCGCTGCACACAAATGGGGATCAGAATAGCAGAATATGCAATTTCCCTGTCTGTCCCCTGAAACTATTATTTAGGGCTGATCTAAGGTTTGAGAACACACTTCAGGACTTGTGTTCTTTACACTGAAACAGGATTGTCTATTACTGATGCTAATAGAGAGGTACTATACATCTGCAAAGCTGGATGCCATGACGCTGCTGTAGGCTAATGAAAAACAGCAATCAGAGCTCATCTCTTTCCCCAGCTTGGCTGTGACACTTCTCAAATGATTAATGATACCAGGAAAAAATTTGTGTGCACATCTTCATATTGCATGGTCTGGCTGAACAAGTCTGCTGAGGACAAAAATGTTCTTGTCATACATATTTAAGATCTGATATATGTCCTACATAAAGTCACGCTGTGCTATATGCCCTCCATTCACCAAATTCACCCCAAGAACTATTAAATGCAAAGTTTTCCTTCAGAGATTGAATTTCCTGACCTTAAGTTTGTAACTAAAAGTCTACTTAAATGGCTGTGTTGCTTTCTTCTTTTTTTCTTTCTTTGTCTATGAAGACCAAAAGGCAAGATTATTTGATTTTGAAAATCTGATGCAGTAAAAGCAGAAATAAACTTGAATTTATTTCTTTAATCTATTTGATGAGCAATTTTTTTTTTTTTCAGTAAAGTGTTAAATTCAAGATTATTCCAAATTTTTCATGGAATTACTGACTAGCACTATCTTTTTCCTTTTCACAATACTGTGTTGTTGGAGTGAGTCATATTTGCCTCTATCCTTTCTCATCCTTTCCTAATTAATTCAGGTAAGCTCTTTACTCCCTCCTGTTTTTCTGAGCAACTAATGCATGTTTAACACAACTAAAGCCAAGTAAACCACAACATTCATGCTTTGGCTGGATCAGATAACAAGTATATCTAATCCAAAACATATGATGATGACCAAATTAAAATACCACATCCAAATGCTAAAGCTATGTATTATTTTTGCTCTAATTAACTTCCATAACACCTCTTAAACTTATTTAGCATTTAAAATTGAAAGCACATTCAAATATTGTGTTGCATTGTAACTATTTTCTCTCCCTTTATGACCACAGCTCAAGTATAAAATAGCTATTTTATATGTTTGAATAAATTTACTTTCAACTGATGTAAAGGGGAACACAAAGTACAAAGAACAGCAATATTAGTATCCTAACTTTCTATTTATTTAAACATAAAACACACCCAACAAAAAACTAAACATACTAAAGACCTTGTACTCAGCAAGCAGAAAAAATAGAAAAATTCATCTGACAGACTTCTTGCTGTGCTAGGCTTAAAGCAGCAAACGTGATTCTATGACAATTTGTAACACTGGAAACTGTAAATAACCATGTACCGTAAACTACTAAAGAGTGTCAAACACACAGTTCTGCACTAGCACTCCATGTCAGCACTGTGATCTTTTCAAACACATCAAACAAGTGCTTTTTGAAATTGAGTAAAATAATGCTTTAATATTACATCATATATTAAATCTGCATGTTTAATTTTATTAAATACTATTAATTTTTATTTCACAACAAATTACATGGTGAAGTCTACTTAAATTTTGTCCCCCTAATACTGAAAAGACACCGAGGGTTGAGCTCATTTTATTATCAATTCATCTGCTCTTTTAAAAACAGTGCTAACTTATGCTCTAAGACCATTAATAAGAAAGAAGCAACACTTTCCTACCTTCACTCCATTTATCTTCTGCAGATGAAAATGGTTCAGCCTGAACAGGACATAGTATTTCCACAAGGTGAAGCTGACAACAGGATTTCCCTGAGGATCGACTGTCAGCTGCTCCATGCGCTGCATCTCAGCCAACGCATTGAACTGCTGCAGAGCCACGAGATTTGTCTCCTTAAACTTCAGGTGCTGAAAAAGGTCAAACCACTATAAATCAGGTAAGGAAACAATGAAGAGCGAACCCACTGCTCTGTGCCACTCAATTTTCAAGCTCAGATAAGCAGTCATGGGGTTGATGAAGCAACTGAGCTCTTTTCATTTGAGGTCTTTGTAGTAAAACACATCAATGTTCCAACCAGTTGCTGTATTACAAATATTGAGTTGTCAACTCCACAACCCCCGAGGAATTTATAAACCCTTTACTAAGGGCACTAATATTTTCAATGTTACAAAAAGCGATGATACAACTTGAGCAATGTTTACTTTAATTCTACAAGTGAAGCAACTGCAACATCTACACATAGAAGTAAATATAATCCATGCTTTCAAAGATTCTGACTTTTTAGGGCACAACATGCTGGCCTTTGAGTCATGCCCTACACCAATGCTTCTATGAGCATCATATATCTGGCTATACAGTAGCACTATAGAGGGAAAGGGAAAGAGGAAAAATTGATGGTGAACATACAAATTTAGTTTAAGATTCTGCTATCAACTACAAATTCCACCCCCTCCCCTCCAATAAAACTGTTGTTTCATTAATATTAATAAATCTGTCTCAAGCTCCTCACAAATTTATCTATTTCACTTAAATCATTAGGTTTTGTTATACTCAAAATCTTGAAAAGCAGCAGGGAGCCACACTATGAGTTACAAGTTGCTTATGTATGTTATCTTTATTTTACTATTTGCTTCAAAATGACTGATTTAAATATCCAAGAAAGAAATGAAAAAGACATACTAAAGAGTCATTTATGTTGCTTTGCTTCATCAAGGACTGAGTAATTCTCAGAGCTCAACTGATTTAGTTAGCTATTCCCTTGAATTTTACTATTCTTTTTCTCCCATCAACTATTTGATCTTTGAACTCACAACACAAATGAAGTCCTCCTGATACCATGGATCCATAACAATGTTACAGAATAGCAAGATAGCATTTACACACCAGTTTTTCAACTTCAAAATAATCAGCTAGCTCAAAGGAATTAACAGAAATAAAAACCAGTCTGAAAAGAAATATAAATTAAAGTATTGATTTCTAAGAAGTATCAAGTTAAAGTTAAGGTTATAACATGAAGAAAAGATGTAAGTCATAACTGTCTATTGACATGAAAGCATTGAGGGGTGACTATGCCAAAGGAAGGTTCTCTTAGAGAATAAATAATCCATAGATGTTCACAGAGCTGAAACCTGAGGCACACTTACCACACAATTAGGAAATTTTGTCCTCAGTTTGGCTAACACTTGAACAATTTCATCAAATTCTATGAACATAAAGGAGACTGTGACAATAATGCCAGCAGTTTGAATACTCCAGTTTCGATCCAGGCACTCCAGTGCTCCTGCACCATACAAGCCAAGAGTGTCCCCTTCCACTTCCACTAAATGAGACTCCAGAACAGACAAGCCTTGCACTGCACTGCTCAGTATTGTATCAAGAGACCTGCAAAGGAAATAAACATACAGTGATATAAATGGGATTATTTTGAAATAATAACTCTACTGAATGACAGTCCTTATTTTTACCAAAACCCAGCTGACAAATACAATGGCATTTCTCAGCATTCATTCATTTTCAGTATCACATCTGGTTCAAAAACACCTAGGGCTGGAAAAACCTCTTTCTATCAAAAATCTTCTTCTTCTTTGGCAGAAGGGCTCTGGGTGTATTTGAGTTGGTGGGGGGGTAAAATTGAAGAAGGAATCCATTCATATTTAAAAATCTGCTTAAAATTTTCAACTCAGAATGCTAGCCTAGCACTTTTCATGTTGCTTTAGATATCTAAACAGAGCTTCAAACAATTAAACACAACTTCAAACAATGTATTTATTTAAGCAATGTCCCCTTCACATTGTGTTTGCTATATGAAATGTAAAAGTTATGACATGAGCGATCACTCAAGCATTTCTTTAAAATAATATGAGCTTTCCAATTCACAAGAGCAATTTTAAAATTAGGCAGTAAATCCAGGTGTTCTCAACTCCCTTCTTTTTGTCCCACTTCCAACCATGATACCCTCAGCTCAATGGACCTCAAGTGCACAGAGAATTCAAGATGAGCACAAATCACAGGTTTAGAAAATTAAGTAATGATTGTTACTTTTTTATTCTTTACTGCATTCTTAGTATTTTTAATGTATTTTGACTAGAAGCAATTGCTTGACAGATGTTCTCTTGACAATATCTACCGGAACTCTAAAATTTCACTCTTGACTGAAAAGTTTGAGTCCACTACTTCTTGTGTAAAGCTGTAACTACTTACCTATGCTGAATTTCTCCTGCAGTTTTATTGCTTAGTTGCTCATCTTTAAAATATTGTCTAAAATTCTTCACTATGTTAAAGCACATAGACCAAACCAGCATGATTTCTCAAGCAATAGGAATCTGTTCATTCACAGAACAACACTGAAACTATCATAGTTATATTGACTCGGTCATGGGGGAAAACTACCAACACTGAATTAAACTGTGAAGAAACCAAGCAGGCAAAAAAGCAGTGGCTAAAGATGTGTTCAAGGGAAAGCTTTGGAAGCACAAGAACAGAAAGGACTATAACTATTTAAAAATGCTAAGAAAAAAGTGTTTCAAAAGTTGCATCACTCAGCTAGAGATACAACCACTTCTAGCCAATAATAGACAAACTCAAATTCTGGTTTTGAGTGGCAAAGACTTCCTGACCACCCCGACATTTCCAGCACTGACCAGGGACAGCACAAAGCTGCACTTGCTGTTCAATTTCCTTTTGTCAGGCATGTGCCTGAGCTAGCCAAGGTTGGAAGCCTGCTACTTAGGTTTTAGCCAAGCCAAGGCACACATTGTTCATTAAGTTCATTAGTGGTTTCTAAACTATACAGAACTCCAGATGGCCACCTCTTAGATGCAGATAAGCAAGCTAAAAAATGCCCCACAAAAATCATATCTTTTAAACTGAAAATGCAAAAATTACCTTAGGAATAAAACAAAGTCAAAAAACTGCTACTATTAACATACTCTGGGGTGTGAAAGCAGACCTATAAAGATGCTGCAGTTCAAACTAAGAGTATAGATTCAACTCTTGATACACAAAGGTTACAAATGTTTGTAATGCTCAGACACCTTCACTCTGTTCATTTCAACTGAAGGCAACAATCTAAGTTGTCAATGAACAGCTTTAAGAAGGCTCAGGAATTCATATTTAACATTTCTTGCAAACATGAAGCTGTCCCCTATTTAGAAAAATCACGTAATAATTTAGCTTGCACTTCTTTAGGCAGTGAGATGCTATTACTTTTTAAACATATGTTACTTATTATTAATAGTCAAGAGGTGAGTAAAACATCTTTTCAGGCTTGATTTGGATACAATATTTTTGACTGTGAAATACAGTGAGATCTCAGAGGTGAGAAGTAGCGACCTGGAACATAAGACATGAACAAGCAGAAATATTACCCAATAAAATACCTGCTTTCTTCAGGAAATACAAATGCAGCACTGCCATTGATCTGACAGGGCTCACTGTCTTTGTCTTGGTTTAAAGAAGCCTCGAGAGCTGTTCGGTTCTGCTGAATCTCCCACTGCCGAGCAATATTACAAATCGTTAGCCGCTTCTTTTCCTGAAACAAGACACAGAAGCCACAATAAGTTATGTCAGGGCAGTATCAACACACCTGTTTGTTCTGAAGGAAATACGATGATTAATCAAAACATTTTAAATGTTTCATGTTGAAGAAACTATAGTACTGGCTGGTGGTTATGCACGGAGATCAAGGGGTCATTCTAGTGCCATTTGGCACAACTGCCAGCAAACAATTTCACAAAATCTTCAATAATAGAAACAAAAAAGTAACATAATAAATCCACAACTTATGAAAGTGGAGGAAGTGGAAATAGGAAACATTTTTTCCCAAACACCTTTAGAAAATTCTGTTTGCTCTCGAGGGTGAGGGTCTCCTCATAACCTTAATTACTGTACAGCTCTTTGTTAGCCCTCAGCTGTGGGCTGCTGCATCCCTACACAGCCTTGAAAACTTCCAAGGATTCATATTTTTACAAAAAGCATATTTTACAGGTGTGAAGATTCTGCTAGCAATAACTTTTCCTTGTTCCAGTAAATATTAAGTTCAGCCTCGCCTGGAAAGAAATTACATTCTCCATACATTTCAAAGTACATCCCAAACTTTCCCAGAAGAGTGGGCTGGAAGCAATAAAAAACTATTCTGGAGAAATATGAAGAAACCCCTCTGTTTGGGCAGACAAGTATTGACACGGGAAAAAGAAGAGATGACACTGCTGAAATTACATTTTCAGTGCAGTGCACACAGGAAAACAGCAATTCTTTGCAGAGGGTGTGTAATTTCATTTACACTTCATATAGTTTAAGAAAGTTTGGAGAAACGTGACTAATAAAAATTGCAGAACTTAATTCTCTTAATATTTTCTTCAGATTGAACTCTGAAGAAAATTCTAGTGTTCACAATTTTTTGTTTGCTGGACATCGTATTTATGAGCAGATTTGTTCTTTCAATTCAAATGTGTGGAATGGGAAAAGGACCTGAGTCTTAAGAATCTATTTACAAAGAAAAAATATACAAACTCACCAAATCATAACAAAATTTGGTATTCGGTCCTTACGCCACTTAAGTAGTTGAAGATAAGAAATATACCTTGATTAAATTAAAAGAAACCCTACTACTTAATGTTGAAATAGAATAATAATGGCATTACACATTAAAAATATTATTTCCTTCTAAAAGAATTTTCCACTAGCAAAATGCACCACAAAATCTAGGCCATCAAAGCAAACAGTCCCTCTGCTACAAGGAAACACAATATCAATAGTTGAGAACATGAACTACAAATAAACACCTACCTTTTTTTCCCAGTCAGAAAAACAGTTGTCTTTCCAACAGCATAAAATAACATCATGTGTGCATATTATTTAACAATTTCCCATTTCTTTATGTTACTAAGAACTGGCACCAACACTTCAAACCTCAAGAGACTTTAAATACATCACTACCTTACAGGAAAAGATTTTCAAACCACAACACTGCTTAAAAAAACTCCCCAAAACTGTATCTAAGACATTTTTATTACATTGTTTGGGGTTTTTTAACAGAAAATAGAAATACATGTGGATACAAATATAGAGGAAATCAAAATATATTCTTAGGCATGAGACATGAATTGATTTTTTCCCCAATTCATACGTTTAGCTTCTTGGGGGTTTTTTATATACTTAAAACATCTTTTAATATATTGTTAACATTGTGTCTTTTTATTTTTCAGAGTTATGTACATTTGCTACACTTCTTACAGTCTCCTGCACCTACTTTCACTCGAATTCCCTTCACAAAAAATTATTTTACCCAGGAAACTTAAAGTGTTTGCTTGTTTGACTGCCAAAGTGCAAGAGTTTTTTTCTATAGGCATTACTGGATGACAAAAAAATTTAGGCACATTTTTTCCTTCAAAGGAGGATGATTTGGAGACAAATGGTGATACTCAAGCAGCGAATGGAATGTAGATGCTCTCAGATCCTTGAACTTTGGTCTCCTATTAGGACACAGCTCATTATTCAGCAGCCCCACGAAGAGTATTCTGGAGAGCACCTCAGTCTCCCCTGCCTGGATATCCCCTCTCATGTGTCAGCACTAACCAGGCCAGCTGGGCTGGCAGATAAAGATGAGTGTTCTCCTGACAAACACAACAGCTGGACTCTGGCTGTGCTCTCATGGCAGCGTCTCTCTTTCTACAGAAAGGAACAACTCCAACAGGAAACAATGAAAGAAAATCTACTTCAGAACACCCTGAGTGGCTGCAGTCGGAGCATTCACCTCAAATGGGGAGACCAAATTCAAGGAATTTGAAATCACTGGAAAAGTCCTTTACTCTGGATTTAGGAAGATGAAGTTTGCCATCCCTTTACATGTATCACACCCATGTATTCAACTGGGGCTTTTTGCTAAAGTATTGCTTGCATATTTGACTGAAGAGAGTTTCAGTCACGGAGTGCACTGTTCAAGCTGTAAAACTAGAGTTGAAAAAGACAGAGGTATATTGGGATATATAAGATCTTCAGCAAAATAAATAGTATGCAAATTATTGCTGTAAACTGGTTTATAGCAGCCTGAGAACACCCACAGAAAATACCTTGAGCAAGGTCTGCTTATGGCTTTCACGCTTCCTTTCTTCCTCTTTCCTTGCTGCAACAGATGCCATACGTCGTTCTTCTTCCTGGAAGAAGAACAGAAAAACAAATTCCTAAAAGGAAGAACTAATCAGGTTCTGAAAAGTATTACTGATACATTATTAAAATGTTTCTTCTGTTGGTATGTGAAAGGTAAATTTTCACTTTAATGCAATTTTAGAATTTTTATCATTTTAATGTTTCTAAATATTATTAAAACAATAAAATTACTAATTATAAATAAAGACATACAGAATAAATAGATAACTACTCAGATATAAACACTTAATATATAGTTAAAAGTAAGATTTGTAAAGGTTTTTGAAAAAGTATAAAGCAAATGGCAAGTACAACAACGAAAAAGAACATTTTTCAGTGTAACAGTGCAATACATCTTTGTATCTTTCTAGCAGATTTTGCAATTGGTACGACTTTTTTTGCAAGAAAAGACACATAGCAAAAAAAAAAAAAGGGTTCTATTTATGCTTGAATCGTAATCCAAGACTAATTTTCATCATTATACAGTGTTTGCAGGGGCTGGCTTTTCTCAGTCATCAAGACAACTCGAGAAGAAAACATTTTCAAAGTTAACTCTAGTACATTAGCATTATTTCTCAACATTATTACCTAACCAAGCAGAAGTCTCAAGAAGGAAGCGATTGATTCCTAAACAATGGACGTGAAGTTGCTTCATTTTCCTGGTACAGCAATTTGATACTGCAATACACCCATATTAGGTTGGATGCCCCTTGTTTGCAGAAGTCCAAATGTTCTCACAGCACAGTATTTTTAGCACATATATTTTCCAAGTAACAAAAGAAATGTTCACTATGAAGTAAGAAGTGTAGATTCCTTCCAACACAAATATTTGGGAAGCATACTTTAACTTATTTTGATTTACTTCACATGCCATTTGGGCGTTTCTATTAAAGTGTCTTCTCAGAACATATGAAAAGTGTTTTTATTTCCCTCAAAATAGAAAGCTCCTGTCCTGATCTTTTCATTTTCTGGAAAAAAGTTTTGTGTTAGCAAAGTTAACAAACAAAAATGAACCGAAAGCATCATCAACCATGAAGATATATTGGTATGTCAAAATTTCTACATGAACAAAACACACTATGTTTAGAGTATCGTAAGAACCCCTAAGCACAAGGGCGAGTGCTTACTGGAAGATAAAATAAAACAGGAACTTCACATAAAACAACTTCCAAAGCATAAGAAGTTTGGTTCATGTGGCAGACCTACTCTGAGGAGTCCCCTCAGACCCACTGACATACCATGGATTGCAGCATCACTCAAACAACGGATTTGTAAGTTGTTCCTCCACGACTTTATCCTAATACCATATATCAAATGAGGAGTAGCTCAGTGCAGATTAAGGCATGAGGCTTTGGACAGAGCAAGCTTCTCTAACCCAACTACATGTAACAATTTCCCTGGAACACTAATTGGAAAGCCTAACTTTTATTTTTGCTTTCTATTTTTCCTTTTCCTTGTTCTGAAAACAGCTTATAGCCTTTTGTTGGTGAAGTTCTGCTGGCAGACCGATCTGCTACTAGACTTTTTAGTCATTCCTAAACAGGGTATTTTTAAGGGGGTTGTGTCATAGAATTGCAGAATAATCCAGGTCAAAAGGACTTCAATAAGTCCTTGTAGTGAATGTTAAAGGAGGATCACCAATAACTAAATAACAAAATAAAAGCATATGCAGATAGAGAAGACCTTTGAGATGCCAATGTAACAAAATACCACACAATGAAACTCAACACCTGAATGTTCAGGGGGAGGCTGTGAAAATCATGAAATAAACCCCATGCAGGTAATACAGCACAAATATGAATAATTATTAATATTGCATATTAATATTAACAATATATTATATATAATGCATATAATATGAATAATCATTAATAATACAAAATAAAAATACATTGTTCCTCAAGAATTCAAAACTTTCAGAACTACAAACATTACTCTCATGAGAGCTGCTTATTCCAAATATGTGTTCCATTGTACTGTTTGTTTTTATGTAGAAACCCCTTTAGTCATAAAAAAAAAGGATAAACACTAGCAAACTACATTAGTGATATTTTTCACTAGCAAGCAGATTAGATTTTTTCAGGGTTTTTAAATTTTTTAATTACATCTCTTCATTGGCCCTTGCATTTATGCTTTTTAACTACACTTCCTAAAGAAACAAGCTTTCACAATATCAGTGTCTTCATCTTCTCTAATGACTTTTCAACACATTGAACATATCAAATGACTTAAAGTGTGCTTAGAATCTCAAATTAAGAGTTGTTTTTGTTCCCTAGAAGTTTGATTATATAAAATTGGTGTGTAGAAAGAAGAGAAATGGAAGCCAGTTTTCCCACCAAGGAAGAGGAAGCAGAAACTATCCATTATACTTGGCAGAAAACATCTGGCCATTCTTCAGACTCCAGACTAACTGAGCTGGTGTTGTGTTTCTCACTGGGGTAGGTGAAAACCAGATAACATAATTACACTCAGCTATAGTAAATTAGCCTTCATTAATTTTATTCCTTTCAAAATAACCTGTTGTGGTTTTCCCCACAACCCTGTTGTGGTTTTAAGGGAACCATCCACAAAGTTCCCTAAATCAGGTCACTCAGCTTCCACAAACTTCTTCCTACTCTGTCTTCCTTCTCAAAGCTTTCCCTTACTCCAGTCCAAATGTGTACTTTAGGACACTGTCTTCCATACACAAGGGTCTACTGCCCTCACTGAAGTCAGCTCGGGACCTTCCCTGCCAACAGTCTTCATACAAAAATTGGAATGAACCAATGCAAATTACATTCTACCAAGAGTATTAGCTGAATAAGACTTTTTTTCCTTGATCAAGAGGTTACCCTAATTACAGACATTTTAAAAACCACCATTTAAAAAAGAAGTTAGCTCAGTCAAGAAAATAAAATACATCCTAGGTTAACTCATTATCCATTCAGGTACAACAATAGAGAAAAGCTCTGAATAAAGATCAAGGGTCACAGAATATGCTGAGGGAAGGGACGCACAAGGATCATCGACTCCAACTCCTGGCCCTGCACAGAATCACCCCCAAGAGTCATTCCATGTGTCCCAGAGGATCATCCAAACCCTCTTGGAGCTCTGGCAGCCTTGGGGCTGTGCCCACTGCCTGCTCAGTGCCCACCACCCTCTGGGGGAAGAACCTTTTCCTGATATCCACCCTAACCCTGCCCTGATACAGCTCCAGCCGTTGCCGGGGTGCTGTCCCCGGTCCCCCAGAGCAGAGATCAGTGCCTGCCCCTCCTCTTCACCCCACGAAGAAAGTGTAAACCAGGTGAAATCTACTTTTATGAAAAATCAAACCCATATACATTCCTTAATTAATCTTACACATGCAAGCAATCTTAAAAAGCACATCCCCCTCCCCAACCCACAAAAAACCCCCAGAATACTGAAGAAGTTCGAAACCAAAACCCTAAATAATCTTGCCACAGTTCATTTTACTGACCACTCCTCCTTCAGAAAAAGAAAAAAAATAATAATCAAAATATCTGGAGCTCTCCTTTTTTTGTTTCCCCTCATTACTCTGCTGTTACGATCCATAAGTGTTTTGTCTTTACACCAAACCTTGCAGGACGAGGTGGGGATGCTTTTCCAGCTGGTTATTCCAGCGCTCACACAAATTCCATGGGCGTTTGACGTGCCGATCGCGCCCTCTGCCGCTACCGCACCGGCACTGCCGCTCTTCAATAGAAACAGCCAGCAAATTCTCATCCAGCACAATCTGGGAAGGATCCTAAAGGGACCACAGAGGAACGCACCTATCCGTCCTCACTGCTGCTTTACTATTCGTCAAACAAGTTCTTTTTCAACAAATGACACCCTCTAAGTCACAGGTGCTAGGTCAGCACGCAGGCAATGCAGCATTTCATCGCCATAGCACACCCACCTTATAATTATTCAAGTAATTTTACTATACTTTAGAAACAGTTATAGTCTACTTGATATAAACTACTTTAGGTAATAAAAAACACGTGGAGAATATGAAAAATGGCCTGGAACATACTTTGTACTTTCAAGGCATAGAGAGACTCAATACAGTACACTTAAAATGCACAACATTCAGCTCTCACTTGCAGAAGGCAGACACTGCACTTTGTTCTATACACCACAGGGGCTGGTTTTATAAAGGAATGAAGAATGGTTCCAGTAGAAATATAGCCAGGGAAAATAACTGGTAAAACATTTTGTCAAATCATTCTTTAAGTGATATTTGACAATAAGCTACATCTCCATTTTTTACTTTCAGCATTAATTTGGTATATTTTCACATGACCTGATTAAAGAGAGAGAATTATGATTCAGAATAATGATTCTAGGAGTTCCTGAAGCATCTTATTTTCCAGTGAAAATAACAAAAAAATAGGGCTCCTTCCCTAAAAAAAAAACAAAACAGAACACTTTATGGTGGTGATGGAATACAGTACAAATTCTATTCTGGATACAGCAGTAGAACTTAGTCCCTGATCAGCAGTGAAACGTCTAAGCAAATAATCAAAACCAAACACAGCTCTCTTACTTTAAGCATCCAAAACCTATAAAACCTCAATGAAAAGAAGCAAAGTTTTATTTTAAAAGAGACACAGCTTGTCTTTCAATTTGGTAACCACAGCACATTTTAAAAATAACATGGACTGTGTATCATATTTACACACACCATGTAGGAATATATATACACTTAGCAAATTCATTTGAGAAAGTCTATTTGAAGTAATGAATAGCAAATGTTCCTGGTTAAATAACTCTTCAGTAAGAAGTAGGTACCCATTTCATTCACATTTTAATATTTCATTACATATCTGCAGACAATATCTGCTTAGTCTTACCAAAGAGTGGAGGGAAACAGGTCAGTCACAGCTAAACTGAAAGCACCACTGGGCAGGCCCACTTTTGGAAAAGTTCAAACTACAAACCATATCAAAAAAGCTTCAGTGCCCAGAAAAACAACCATTATAGTGTTTTAACCAAAGTAAATAATTACAAATGCAACCTGACTCTAAGCCTGCCCTGACTGTAAGGCACTTCAGTCTCACAAGCCTGTTCCATGAAGACATTCATCATGTCCCATTACCTTGCAACTAAGGTGAGGCCAAGGTGTAGCTGAGAGTTACTGACACAGAGTGGCACAAAAGGGACACTGCAGGATCTGTCCAGCCATGGTAATTCAGCCTTCTCCCTGGTCTTTAAGTCTCTAAACTGACCTACCAAAGCTCAAGAAAGTAAAATGTTTCCATTGAGCTGATCTTTAGGATGCACAACGTGAAGTGGGAGTGTCTGTCACCTGAAAATCATCTTGTGTGGACAAGGAACAAGTGTTTATGGGCTTACAGTGAAACTCATTGCAAGTGTGTGACCTCCACTGATTTCACCACCACTGGCTCTGCCTCAGTGGTTTGACAGCTTAAATCTTACATTCCAAGATGCCTTAGGAATGAGATGGCCTAAGAAAACATTGGCTTCCTCATGGGTCAGGGCCCAGGAGTTGCCATAATACCATACAATCCCTTGAATAAAGGAAAATCTGCCCTGACTTAAGCAGTATTAGAACAATTACAATGCAAAAATGTTTTCTTCCAAGTGCAGTGGATTTGATTTTCATGGCAGCTAGTTGTTTCTGAATAGTTCCCTAAGGCTATTAGGGAATACTAATACTAGATACTAGTTATCTCCAGGCTTTTGCACCAAGATTCCCTTTCTCCAGGGAATCCCATGGAAAAGGCCTGGCACCAAAAAGCATGTGTCTCCTTGAAACCCAACGTGAATAAAGTTTCCACATCTCTTACAAACTTTTTAAAATATCCCCCAGGTTTTATTTTTTCTTGAAATAATCGTCCTGTCCCAGTGAAGCCAGCAGGTAAAAGAAAAGTTAAGAGCAGAAGTAAAAATTGCATAAAACTCATTTCTCAAGCAGAAAAGCTTCTGAACAGCTTAGTGAAGAATTCCTAGTCAGAAAAAACAACCACCATTCAACTCTGTTACAAAACAAAGCAACACTAAAGTTCAAAATTGTTTGGACACTCTTCAGACTAACGAAGAAAAGATCCCATAAATGCAATTAGAGCTTAGGTTCACCAATTGAATGAGAAAAAGCACATACTCAATATTGTACTTTCATTCCCCCTCCAACTAAAACCTACCCTTGCAGGTGGTGGCAACTGCATGTTGCGTTACTAGGCAGAATAGATGGATTTGAGATTGTCAACTCTTGAATTTTATCACAAATCTCAGGATATTGTTATTCTCATTAAATCCCAGTTTTTTAAGTTATGTGATTATCTGAGTAACACAGGTTTTATTGCAGAAAATACACAGCACTGTCTATATGAAGAAAGTGTTAAAAGGCTTAGAAGGCAAATAAAGAATGAAAAGCACATCATTTTTACAAGTAGGTTTACGAGCAGCACAACTGGTGAAGCCTGGTTTTCCATGGCTTTTCGTCTTTGTGGCTGATTCTCTGATGTTTAACAAGGTGCAAATCCAGATTAAGTTCTTCCTGTGGCTGTGCCTTTCTAATAACTTTTTCCCCACACAGATCCCATGGAGTCTAAAAAGGAGTTTGAGCTCTTTCTACAGTTTTTCCCATCACTGAGATTTCTACCAGGATCCAACCCCTCTTGAGAAGGGTGGAGCTGGGGGGCGTGGGGGGAGATGGAAGGAGATTTTCACTATGTGACTCAAGTTTCTGAAGTAATACTGATAAAACAATCATTGTAAAAGCAAGCTAATTAGAAAGTATTCCATTAAGTCATTATAAATTCACAAAATATAAAAAAACCAACACATAGAATATCTGTGAACAAAAAAGTATTTAGTATTTTCAGTGCTGGGAGCAAAACCTCTCATGCCCCTAGTATTGATTTTTAAAATTAATGTTCTCCACATACATGTTATATTTTACCTCCTAGTTGCCCCTATTTTATACTCATGGTGGATTGGCTACAGGACAACAGGATAGATGGCAAAGCAACAGCTGCAATTTATAATGCAGTACAGGCTTTGTACAAAGCAAATGAACATTTAAAATAAGGTATGTGGTCAGAAAAGATAACACTGCAATACTTGCTTACTCTTGGATAGATTTCTCTTGTAAGAAGGTCATGCTTATTGAGTAGACACAGAAGAATTAGCAAGGCTATTCCTACATTAAAAAATAGGTGACTTGAAGACCCCTGGTGATTGCCCTTCATCCTCTAGAGTGTATTTCCCAGGAGCCTGCAGGAGACTTAGCTGTGTGTAAGTCCTCTGTCCCTTAGCAAGGTTACTTGAACTTGAGCAGCAGAAACACAAATGAACAGGGAGAGTAGGACAGGTAAGAAATACAGACACACAGAACCCAGGCAGAGTTAAGAAACCACTGAAACTCTTAAATGAAAGACACCAGTTACACCAATTTCAAGGCAAACAGACCATTCCTTTGGAAGGAAAATGCTGCTCCTTCTCACCTATGAAACAAGCCAGTAAAGACTGTCAGGAAAGTTCTAACCAAAAACTTTGCAGATTCCCTCATGTCACGTGGCAACTGCACACACAGTATTTACTGCTGAAAAGTTCTAGCACTTCAAAATACACATTAAATTGAAGTAAAAACCCACACCCTTACATTATACTGAACTAAAAAAATATTAAAGTTTTAAATATTGTAATGTCTATGCACCATTCAATTCCATGCTAAATTAAGAAAAAAGTTTGTATTTTTAATATACATATAAACACATAAACCCTTACATTTTACTTCTGAATTTAAGGATTTCTTAAGTTTGATGAAAACAGAAATGTCTTACTGTGATTCTCTTCATATCTAGCTGTCGGAGCTGCATCATATGATGGAGAACAGTGTGTTTGTACCATGTCTCCTGAGCTATTGGATTGCCATCAAGGGTGATATCTGACAAAGATGAGGAATCAGCAAGGCACAGAATATCCTCAAAACTGTAACCAAAAAAGTTTAAAGTTTTAATGTCATAGAGTGAGAATAATTTTGAGATGGAAGATTTTATTTCTTAAGGACAGAATAGAAATATTTACCTGTACTGAAAACTCCCCACCCATCAGTACTGTGTATGATAAATCCAATTATAAGTATTCTGAAAAAACCAACAGCTGCTGCTGTGAACTTTTTAGTCTCTTCATATACAGGTAAAAAGAGATGCAGAATAAGAACTTGTTAACTCTGGAATCACAGTTTCACCTAACTCCCCCTCTAAAATATGACACATATCAACTCATAATCCAGAAAATAATACAAGGTATATTTGCAATCAAAGACAGCATGAAAAACATGGACAACACTAAGACAAAAAACAACCACAAATGCCACAGAATGATCCTTGGTGCCTGCAACATCATTAATATTGGAAGTAAAACAACTACAAAATCACATTTTCAAAACAGATCAGTTCATTGCTCTGAGTTCAGATCCACAAACACCACCAGTTTTGCTTCTTAGACAACATTGAATTTTATTACCTGCCAATAAATAACTGGTCTGTGTAAAATGCACTTAGAGATGTATAGCCTGTGTCGTGCTCCTTTCATTGATGATGGAATGTGAAAAGAAAGCAACATCCAAGACCCTCCAATTTAAGAAATTGATTATAATGTATAAAGGTACAACTGTGCACCATCCTTGTGCACTTTGGCCTTCAAGAGTCAAGTCTGCCTTAAGCCAAGTCAAACTTTACGTATGCGCTGACCTCAGGGATCAGAAATCACACACAGCACAGATTTCCATACCTGAAGACTGTCACCAGAGTGCCAATTGCTTTTATCAGGCAATTAGTACAGCACACAAGGAGTTTCTGCACCACACACCCAATGGGCACAGCAGGAAAATGACAGAGTAAAGAGGAAACACTACTGCCTTCCTGCTCAGGATATGAAAATGACCTAAAAACCCATAGAAAATGACCTATATCCAGATTGTGCCAAAGGCAGTGAAGGTGCTTGGCACCTCTGAAGGATTGAATGTTTTGTACATCTGGTTGAAGTAAGAAGTTTGATTATCTTTCTCAGCTTCTTTTTGAGATCCAGTTTCCTCTCCAGAAAACAGCTTGTGGAACCACATTTTTGGAAGATTAGGCTGACATTACTTAAAATGCATACTCAATACATCCTGAAGATAAAAGATAATCTTCCCAAATGACACAAAATTTAGTAAAGCAAACTCATAAACACGTTAGAATAGAAAAAGATAATTGAATTTCCATTGAGCAAGAAGAGATTTTGCTTGACAAATATGAAAATTTTTGGTCTTAAAAATTATTTTAAATTGCAAATATATTTTAAAGCATTAAATATATTTATTCCAAGTACTTTCTGCCATTACATATGATTTACACATTTTTAATAAAAACAATTTCTTGAGGAAGTGACAGAACAGTTGAAAGCTTGCTAGTGTTTTCAAGACCTTCCACTTATACATACTGCTGTGCTTTGAAATTCTCGCTGTTTCAGCATACCAGAACATTCATTCTGGAGCTAAAACAGATGTGCTTGCTTTATCCTGCTTTTAACTGCCCTATTAGCAGCTCAGCTTTAGAAAGAAGCAGTAGTGCAAAATAACTGTGTACATGTATAAAAAATAGAGCTTTAGAAATTCCTTGTAGAAGCCTTAATATACTGTACTTGTCACACTGGTATCCCAGCCCTAAGCCAAGTAAAGCTTTAATGTGATACACTTAGCAAACAGATTCCCCACTTTACAATTCGGCTTCTGTCTGCTCCCCAGCACACAGGCTGCTGTGACAGAGCCAAGTGGTGACCACCCTCCGGGGATCAGAGGCCATGTCTCAATGCTTCCTCCACCCTCTGTTCACCACAAAGGAGTCTTTAACCTCCCCATAAAATACAGAGCAGCTGTGGATGATGCTGTTTCAGACTGACTCAGTCAGTCTTCCCAAGTGGAATGTCTGACTCTCTTTCCAAAAGACCTTCTCCTGCAGGAGTCCCACCAAACTATGGCAAGCACCTCTCCTTCCTGTCCTTCTTTCTTCTTAGATAAACTGTCTTTGCTACAATGGTAGTTGCAGCAACACAGAGACAAGGCGTGAATTCTGGCTAAATTATCAAACAGTGTTTTCTAGAAATCTTCTCAGAACAGATCAGTTGGTGTGCATGCAATTCTCCCTTCTGCCAGAGGGATGCAAACCCACTTCTGCCTCGTACGAGAACGTGGCAATGACTAAACAGCAGAGCATTCTGGAGTGGTGGAAGCCCAGTCTCCACCAGTGACACACATTCACAGCTACACATAGAGCACAGGCACACTTATCCTCTCTTATAAACTGCCATTTAGGGAGACACTTGCATCAATTTTCAAAAGCATGTTCCATAAAGGGGAAAAGCCCTGAAATAGAGAAGGAAGATAACATACTGTAGTCTCATAGAACACCATAGAGGGAACTGTATGTTCAAAACCATTCAATCAAAGAGGAAAACTGGGATTTTGCCATCTTTCTAACCACTACAGTATCGATGAAAACATGTGCTACCGCAGTCAACTTTTCATTACCCTTCCACTGCTTTTGTTCAAGAATTTAACAATATATTTATAAATTTTCATCCTGCTGAGAAAAGGTATTATCTTTTTTTTATTAGGCTAAGAACATTCCTTCTCTCAGGTTTCCTATTCAGCAATCGAAGGAAGAACAACTATTACATGAGCTTTAATCCAGCTTTTCCCATATGGCAAGACAAGATGATTACTAAATTAGAAAGCCAACACAGTGCTGACCTGGACAGCCATCTAACAGTGAAAATATGTATTTTGTTTTCAAGATTAAAAAGTGGTCTTCCCTGGTTTCACATGTTAAGATATGAGCAAGAACCCTCTTTCTGAATCCTAGTGGCGTATCTTCCTTGAAAAAATTTCTGCAATCTTTTCCCTGCACCACATGACAAATTCAAAGTGGGATTTCTCCCCCTTCTTTACAACTCGTTCTAAGTATCTATATATATTACCTTCAGCCATCAGGTATGAACACCTTCAGTTTGTAACTGCTGAGCAGTTTTGGACTGAAGTCAGAAAAAGAACTTCGTTTCACATCAGCATCAACTTCTACAGAACCGGGTTTTCACTTCCATTATCTTGCCAATACATCCCTTTTTACTCAAAGCTCTGCAGAGAAGCAGCAGGATTTCTGAGCCCTCCTCTGAGGCATGAGGTAAAAAGAACATGGTGATTAAACGCATGATAGATTCTCATGCTTTAAATAGTAACAATTTTTAAACGCCATTCCCGAGTCTTCTACTGGAATATTAATTCAATATGTCAGTTCGTGTCAATTTAAGAATCAAGGATTTTCACTGACATACAAAAATAGGAACAAGAAAAACTTTCCATGGAAGCATTGCCTCAAAAATGCTGGTTTTTAAAATGATCAGCAATAAAATGTTTGCATGAAACTGTAACAAATATATTCAAGTTTTGGCAACTTTCTTGTTTGTTTCCATTTGCAGGTTTTCTCTATGCACCTAAAGATAAATGAATGAGAGTATTTGTGCTCCAATTTGCTTGACAAAGAAAACTCAGTTGTATAGACACAGCTGTTCCTAGGAAAATAATTTTTCAGATTACCATATGGCACACAGCAAACCCAGGTAAGTGACTCAAAAGCACACAGAATCATTTAAAAGGGGTGCAGGAACGTTCAGATGCAGCACAGCAATTCACTAGTATTATGGTTGCATAGAACTTCAGTCGTTCAAAGAATATCAAGCCAAGCACCAGGAAACAGACAGTCAAGAGTATCTTGTATATTTAATCATTTTCCTGGTCAAAGACATTTCTACTGCATTACTCAAAATCAGAAATTAATGGCAGTTTTAGCCTTCAGAACTGTAATATATAATAGAAGTTTATTATCTAGAAAAATCCAAGCTAAATGTGATCAAAAGAATTTTTTCATTTGTTTGTTTTAAAATAATGACTCGTAAATAAAGAGTTAAATTTATCCATCCACCTATCTACCCACATGTGTACAGAATTTATAGAAGAGCAATGTCTTTTGTTTAACCCTAAGGGGTTTTTTATACCTCTTCCAACTGTAAACTGAAACTAAATTATATATTTGCACATGTTCTAAATAAGTATTTCTAGCTTACATGAAAACTAAGACTAGATTTATCAATAGTTCATCTGAAGTCCTAGTGAATAAATGACAAAAATTTATATAGTACCAAGACGCAAGCTACTGATCATATAAACTTTGAGAAATCTTTTCAAAACCTCACAGAAAAGCCCAAACACTTTTCCTTCTCTGGATACTGTAAAAATATCATGAATTTGCATAAACCAATATGAGAAAGGAGGCAAAAAGAGACACAAAATATACCAAGTATATAAAAAGACACGGAAATTCCACTGACTGCAGTGATGCTCCCTGACAGCAAGGGAGCCAGCTACTGCAGTCCCCTCCTTGTTCTTGGCAACCTGAGACCTTTTTTTAGAAAATCAGAAACAAAAGGCAAGTCTCAATTCTGGAAATTATTCAAGAGAAGCAAAATGCTAAACCTTCCTCTTCATTATGCCAATTTAAAACATAAAACAAAAAGACTAGCAAATCAACTAAGGGAAGAGCATATTAAAGATTCCTGCAGTTCACCTCTGAATTTTTTTAAATGCTTAATAGTCATGAGTATTTAAGGAGATGTACTGCATTTGTACTTTAAGAGCCTAAGGAACACAGACAAGTAGGTTGGAGCTGCCTGCAAAAAGCATAATGCAGGTCAACATAAAATGTTTGAGTAGCTATTACAGTAAGAGCTCGTACTAAGTACAACATTGTACAGGGAAAGCAGATAGCACAAGAACAGCATGGCATTTCCAGTAATTAGAACATGAAGCCTCTTTCCCCTACCCCACATTCAATTATTGGATTCTAAACAAAGAAAGCTGGTGGTGATCAAGGGATTAAAAAAAAGGACATACCAAACTGAAGATAATGCAGGCACTTTTTTTGTTTAAATACTGGCACAAGTATAAAGGCAGACTCAAAAAATGCATTAATATGAAAAGGCACAGAAGACAAACAGTTCTATTTATAACAAAATGCTCTTAGTTACTTGAAACTATAGAAGCCCTGCTTTGTGAGCTGAGCTATTCTGCTTCTGCTGTCTGGTCTGAAAAGGAACCATGAATATACCTTTCAGTCTTTATTAAGATATAGAAAAGTAAAATATAAGCATAAAAATCTCCCCATCATAAGCAGAACCTGACTCAGCAGTTTGTGTAACTCCATCAATGCAGAGATGATATGTTAAATACAATTTCTACCTTGCATAATGTTGCTCTAACAGACATCTAGGTTAACAGTAAAAAAACATATTTACAAACCCACTTTTAATTTTGACACCTATAAACAGTATGATAATTTCTTAATTAAAAAATATGTTTCTTGGCAGAATACTCCCAGTACAACTACATTTAAGTGCAAAGGGTTTCAAGAATTTTTATGTTTAAGGGCAAAAATGCACAATGACTTGATTAAGTTATCTTATATATTAGGGGGGGAAGAAAAGTATCTGTACTCACAGTGTTTGAATTTCAATTTTAATGAAATACAGCTTCAATAGGATATTTCAAATTACTGATAGGAAGCAAACTACTATTTCCCTTACCTAGATATATTGTTGAAGCTGAGGAAGAGACGCTGGAGACAGGGCAAAGTATCCACATCTTTCTAGAAGGAAGAGATAGAGGCATAAATTCAGTAGCTGAACCAGCTTTTGAACCTCTCTACCTGGCCTGATGAAATCCTTTCATTTCTATATGCCATAACCTTGCTGCAACATTGATTTCTGTTGAAGGTGCAGCTCCATTTCTCCCCAGTGCAGACTGCAAGGGAGTGTTTCAGTGCAGATCCCCACGCTGCAGAACACGCTGCATCACTTGCAAAGCAAATGATGTTAAAGAAAAAGAGGATGCTGCTGCTGCTGGTTTCTGAACAGGCTTTTGGGAAACAAGCCAAGGTGCTGTCTCAGCATTTAAGCTGCAGGATGAACACACTAAAAAAAAAAAGAAAAAAAGAAAAAGAAAAGAAAAGAAAAGAAAAAAAAGGTTTGCTGAAACTGAAATAAGGTTTTTAATGTGCAATACAGCAGTGCAATTAGCAGTACAAAACAGCAGTGACTCTCCTGTCAGAGAACAATCTGAAGGACTCTTGTCACCTTTACAACCTCTACAATTACCATTTTTAAGAATAAATGAGTTTCCAGAATAAGCAACTGTAAATTTAACATATGCCACTTAAGATCTTTGCAGAAAACCTCTAAACAGCAAATAGCTCAAATATTAGTAAGATGAAACTTATCAAGTAAGACTATTTAACATATCAAGTACCTTCACTTATGAAATATAAACCCCTAACAGCCAGATAGCACAGTCTGCAGTGACTCACAAACCATTCAGACTGCACACCTAACTCCTCTGTTCTAAGCCTGCATCTTCCTACTCTGCTTAAAACCAGTGGACACAAACCTGGGAAAGGAGCATCAGAGCTCACTGCCTTGACTTTAGCCACACAATCAAATCCAGAGCCCTTCCTCCTCCATCAGATTTGTGATATGCCTACAGAGCATTCCAGAAGCAGTTCATTCCATCCAAACAGGTGAACAAAGGCAGCTCTAAACAAACTGAGGAACTGCTATTAACAAAACACTAAACGTGAGCTACCCAGGGCTGCTGAGAGTCACTGCTGGGTACAGCGAGCAGGGCTTAGGTGATCAAATCTGCAGTTGCAAAGCTCCTGGTTCAGAGCTGTTCTGAAGTGAGTTCTCGACAGAAACACATCTGGACATCCCCTCTGTCCTTAAGGCTACTCACTGTTGATGCCTAAAGGGATGGGCACACATGACACAGGTGGATATACACATGAAGACAGGCATTATAGAGTTGCACACAATAATTCTTAAGCAGCAACAGTTTCAACTAATCACTGGGAAAGACAAACTAATTTCCCCTGAAGACAAATTTCCATACCTAAAGTGAAATGTTACTGCCCTGTACAATATGTTGCAAGTCTCACAGGTGTAACAGTAAACAGTAGGCAGGATTATTAGAAACAAAGAAACAACAACAACCAAACCAAACCAACCAAACAAAAAAACCCCAACCCAGCTACTTCAGTTTTGATACAAAGTCTTATAGGGCAGTGGACATAGAGGGCAGCAGCTCTTTCATGAAAGGATGGGCAACACTTTGAGCAGTCCTGCTTCAATCTAAGATGAAGCTGCAGATGACAAACCCGAAAATTCTAAACTTTTGATACCTCAAACAAGCAGATCAGTTTTTCAAAGAAAAATATAGATCATCCTCCTAACAGTGTTCCTAACTCACAACAGGATGGTAAGTAAATAGATATTTCATAGCTCATGGTACATGTAGATTTATGCCTTTAATGCCATACAAGACAAAGATATACACTGTTTTATTTTAAAAGGCTCTCGTTCAAACAATATCTTTGCCATACCAGAACTACAACTCAAATTACAAAGTGAAAAACTTTACTTTTAGCACATGAACCCATCCTCCCTGATCATATTTAAAGAAAATATCACAATTAAATTTCTGTTTGTTTCACCTTGTTGTAAACTTAAGTACTGCAGCAGAACAACATGAGTGACACAAACACAGGAAAACACTAGATTTCACTAATCTGAAATGCTGATATGGTTTAAACAGGTTATAGCATTTTGTCAAAAACAAAGAAAAAGGGAAAAAAAGAAAAGAGTTTTGCTCCTTACTATAGCAGAGACTTGATTATGGCGAAGGTTGAGCTCTGTGAGTGAATCCAGCCCATTAAGGTTTTCTACAATGGTTAGTAGGTTTCTGGCAAGGTTTAACACTCTCAGTTCACTCAAATGACCAATATTTTCTATTTTAGTAATCTGTGAAAGAGATATGATAAACATGCACAGTGTGTGTTATATAGATATACAATAGATAAAGGTGGCACATACACATTTTTTAAAAAGTACACACGAACAATCAAGTTAATGCAATAGTGTGCTTGTGTACTTTTCTAAACCACGATACTCACATCCAATTGCTGAAAACAAGCTACACTCTGCTAGAGATTCAGAATGAGCACCTCTTTAGCCATACTGCAGTAAAACTCAGTCAACACCTCCTTCCATTCCATCAGAAATCAGATTACTTCAGCTGTGCTGCTCTGTAGCAGCAACCTCAAAGACATCACAAACCAAGACAGCACTGATGACACCAAGGTATGCCAAAACAAGGAAATTTTGTGCATGGTTGATCCTTAATTTGTCTGCAAAAACATTCAAACCAATCTCCTGGTGCCTATGATACAAGAATAAGCAGCATCTTTTCTCCCTACCATCGCAGAACTCTGCACCAGTTTCCCTTCCTGAATCTTAAAGAGCCAGTAGCAGCACCCACAGCTCCATCTACAGGAGCTCCACAGACAGACCTTCCAGCAGGTCATGAGGACAGGGATCTGCTGTCAATCAGGGGCAAGCAGCAGCCACAGCCCTCTGAAGAAAAAAGCAACTGCTCTGAAATTGCAAATTGCAAGGAAGTTTTACCAGTAGGTAATCACTGGAATCAGAAAGGCATACTCAAAAGTTAGGAAAGGAAGCAGCAGCATCCTTAGTTTGGATACACAGCACATTTGCTTGGCAGTCCTCAGTATTTCAGCAACTCATGGCTTCCTGTGATTAGAAAATGGAGATATCAAACAAAGAGACTAAATTACAGGCAGCTGCCAGAGGTTTGTGTTCACACTTTATACCCTATTTTAAAGATTCAGGTGATAATGAAAAAAAACAAACAACAACCACATCAACAGAGTAATGATGACTAATGCCCCTTAATTTTACGTTTCACTTCTAGAAACATAACGGTGCTTTACAAAGGCATTGATTACTGCTCTGGTGACACAGCATGGATTGTTAGTATTCCTCAGAGTGATCCACACAAGGTTCTCTACCCAGATATTTATTGCTCACAGGGGCCTGTCCTCCAGCCATTTATGCCTGCCTTGCATACACGTTGAAGATGAAGCACAGCCAATGGACTGCAGATATGCCTGATGTGGCTGTTTACAGACAGTGTCTGACACCTCCTGCAGCAGGAGAAGAGGTAAAGCAGGCACTACTTATCAGTTTGAGAACACCTAATTTTCATATATGTACACATATATGTGTATAACTCTGTGACATATGACTGGAATGCACTGCTATGAAAAGTATTTCAGCAATTTCTTTGATTAAATAGCATACAAAAGTAGACAGCAAGGCCAAAATTAAATAACCTCTTGAAATTTTCATTCAACTGCTAACTAAACTACACAGTTATGTGCATTTTATGCAGGAAAAAATAATTATCATGATACAAAAATATTACAGCAAGAGGACTAGAAAATGCCACCACATTTGGAGAGAAAGACTTGCAAAAGCAACGCCAAGAGCAGATGGTTGGCACAAAGAGCACAGACCTCTGCAGATGTCTGCTTAGCTAGAATTACTGCAAGCCCCAGTGTGCAGTATTAATGCTGGCATTTTACTGCTACTGCAAAGATAATGATTTCATCAGCAATGTATAGAGATACTCTAACACTTTGCTAAGTTTTAAGATTAACTCCACTGGATTTTCTGTTTTATTTATGCATGCACACATGAAGGGACAAGCTTCTCATATGTACTATTAGATAAGGAATCATACAAGTTATTATCACCTCTTTTTGGGTGATTCAACTAACGCTTTGATAATAACATGAAGAGATTATATCTATGGTTATTTTCTATTAATTATAAATGAAGGATTATTGTTCACCATTTCTATTTGTTTTTTCAAATACACAAGTCAAAGACTACTTGTAAACACTGAACAAAACTACTCTATTTTCTTGTTTGCTTGTATCTTTGAATTCTTCACTATGAAATAGATTTCAGAAAAAGGTTATTATGTACCATATAAGCACAAATACTTAAATTGCACTAACAATTAAATGCATCTTTTAAAAAAGACTTCTGAGATTAATGAAAAGAAGTTCATGTCTGAAAAAAATCAGGTTGCATTATTTCTTTCCTTTTACTTACATCTTGAACTTTGGGCAAGAAAAGCGATTCACAGAATTAAACAGAACACAATGACTTACTCCAATGACTTTTTATATTTATAGCATTCTAGAACAGAATTCATGTGTAAGGTCTCTGAATGATGTGGCATTATGAGTCTATATTAATGTGTTAATAATCATAGAAACAGAGTCTCTACGTGAAAATTGAATTAGTGTTATTAAAACGTATTCTTACAGATTTTTACTAGGCAGTATTAGTACCAAGAGCCTTACTAAACCACGTAGGAACACAGGCAAAGAGTAGCAATTCTACAAAAAAATTTGTATTTTGTCAGTTTTGTAAGGCATAAGCATTGAGTGCAGTATTTCATTAGCCAGAACACTGACTTTTTTTTTTTAAACTTTCTTTTGGATATTTATTATATGAAGGATTTTTTTTTTAAGTACTAAAGCATTTAAAAGCTTGCATGGAAAAAACAAAAAAAGAAAAAAGAAATCATACAAGGTTTATCATTAAGCATTGTGGAATACCATACCTCAGTGCTTTCAAGTACATCCAGTTCCCAGTATATTTCTCACTCAGCAGAAGTGCCTCCGAGTTCTGAGCAAACCATATCATCCAAAAAACCCAACACCCAAATAAATCAGAATACTTTCCCAAAAGTCAAAAAAATTAAATTTTCCTCACCTCTAACCTTTTGGAAACATTACAGTCTTAAAAGTTTCACAATCTGCATTCCATGTGCAGGACTGATTTACACTGATTTACAATTGGACACTATGCCCAAATCTCCTAGTAAAGTTGTAATTAATGTAAAGAGAGTTATACAGATACTTGAAGGAAAAAAAAAAAAGGAAAAAAGGTCAGATCTACATCACCATCAAAACTGTTCATGACAAGTGTTTCATTTCCATGAGTGATTCCCTCATTTGTGCCAAGAAGTTGTGGTGGCTGCGTGTTTAGTCTGCAAGTATTTTTATCAAAAACATACCAACCCACCCCCGAATTTACAACAGTAATAAGAAAAGGATTATAACCACATACAGCCTTAGAACGAACATGTTTGGAAACGGCCAAGACTCCAAGGGCACTGCCATCCTCTGGTCCCACATTGCCTCTGCCAGTGCCTAACATGATGTTACTCAGTGCAGCCACAAACTTACTGCAGCACTTACAACAATAATTCCCTACAGTGCTGGCTTGTCTTCTTCTTTTCCTTTTTTTTTTTTTTCTTTTTCTTTAAGCATTTCCACTCCCCACTGACAGGCAATTGTATAATAAACACACACACACACACACAGAGAAATCAGTAAGACATTCAAACTGTCAGAACAGGAATCCAGAGAATTCACACATTGGTCTCATATAGTCACAATAACCACATGTTGTTTTAGACAGCAGAATTATGGGACATTTTGTATTACATGTGGTTTGAATTTATTTTACAAAGAATACTATATCCAGCTTGCCCCTGATACTCCATGCTGCTTCTGACATATCCTCTAGACAAAGAAATCTTCTTCCTACATGTGCTATAGCTAAAACCTTATGCAGCCCTTGAAGCAGAAATGACTGCTTAGTCCCAAACTGGGGACACTGAATAGATGTTAGGTGGCTTAAATCCTTTCAGAAGCATGAATCAATCAAGAGCTTAGACCCATTCTGCTTTTTCCTGTACAAATTTAAGTTTTCCACATATATATATCTAAGGGATCTGGTTTTGTAAGACCACCAGCAGTAGAAACAACGCAACAATCAATGGGATCTTAAAATTCTATATGATTTCCAAGAGTGTGTTACTTTAACTGCACCACAACTACTTGTGGTAGATCAGTATTCTGTAGGTGTGAGTGTTATTATACCCAGTGGACTCAGCATTTTAATGGCTGAAACTTTCCTGGAATACAATGCTGAAAGTACAAGACACTTAATAAAAAGATTCAAAATAAACACCATGTCACTTTTTATTAATTTGCTGATTTCTGTGAAAAAATTTGGTACCAGTTCCCTTTCAAGAAACAAGTTTGGTAAAAGACACAGTACATCCATGATGTCTACACAAGAATAATAAGTAATCAAGTTATTAGTCTATACCTGATTTCCATGGAGATCTAAAACATCCAGATTTTTTAGGTTCTCCAGATTTGAGATTTTCTTTATTCTGCAAGATTCCAATTATGACATAAATTATTTTGAATATTAGATAAAAAGTATCTTTCATTTTCCAATTAGTACAAAACTTAGCCATTTTCCTGACTACCAAGAGTAACAGGAGAATAACAAAGTATTGAACCATGAAAAAAAATTAATAAATGAATGAGTATGCCTTAGACTATCACCTTCCTTTCTGACTGCTACGCAATAGTAGCAGTATATATGTGGCTCTTCTAGGAGGAAAAGGAATGAATACAACAACCAAGCTATCCAGACACCTAAATAACAATAATAAAAAAAGAATATTACTGGCAAACAGCTAATTCCAAACTAGTTTAACGAAAGCCTATAGTGACACAGGCTTTTGAGTTTCTTAGAAGAACGCAGAATTAAAGGCCCAAAAGCCACCAGCCCTGTTTAGACACCAGAGATCTCTAGGCTTGGCATTATGTCTTCTCGCATGAACAACTTCACTGTCTTAAAACTTCTCTGTCCTGTCCTATTTTCTCAGATTCCAAATCTAGGCTATTATATACTCAACAGCATCATCTACTGGCTGATGATATTAAACATCACGTGTATTACGGATTTGCTTCAAGAATAATCAAAGATCATACAGATCAAGCTGCAAACAAGTTGCTTTCAACTGTGTCTGACCTGTAATCAATCACTCATGAGTATGTCTAGTCCTAACTACCTTCAAACCATAGTTTTAGATAAACTGCACTGGTTATGACATGGAAAATAATTCCACAAAGCACCTTAAATTTATAGTTCCCATGCCCCAGTATTTTCCTATAAACAAAACTGGTATCTACAGGTGAGATTTTTAGTACAAAACCTATTAGAGCTCTGTACTACTGAACGTTTTTAGGTCTGAATTAGAGAAATTCTTTATAACCTGCACATCAGTGAAATTTGTTCACCAGGTCTCACTTTACTGAATATAAAGAAAATATGGAAAATTAACAAGATGAGAGCACAACCTTTGGATGTGTGAGCAATTCCACAGATCCTTCCATTAAATTACCAGAATTAGAGGCTTAAAGATTAGAATCAATAAATAAGCAGTCAAAACCATGACTCATTTGTCTGGTATTTTTCCCAGCTAAATACATCAGGCAGAAATACTTTTTATAGGTTTTAAATAATGCAATCATTGAATCACTTGATCACAGAACACTTCACTTGACGCAAAAACATTTCACCTGTCACACTCATCTAAGAACACACTGAATAGTTGATCAGAATAGAAGACTGGATAGAAACACACAAAACACTTTAGAATTGTCACTAAAATTTATGTAAGAAAGGACGTTTCTGAAGAACATAACACACAAAAACTGTGTCTTTCCTCAGTGGGATCCTTAACACTTAGTAAGGGATGGTCTCAAAGCAACATCACAAAAACTGCAAACTGTAACAGAGACGATAGATCAGTTATTACACCTTAAAGAAATAGGGTGCCTTAAGTTACATTATTTTTACCTGTTCTTTCCCAACAAAAGGACTCTCAGGGATCTCAAAGTTGAAACCCCACTTATTTCCTCGATCTGATTGTCATATAAATCTAAGAAAACAAGATGGTGAAGATTAGAAATATTTTGGATCCGAGTTATAAAGTTATGTTGGAAATTCAAAAGACGAAGGTGATCTTCCCCATCAATAACTGGGCACACTGTCAGTTTTTGCCTGGAAGAAAAAAGAAAAAACCAAACCACACAAATTGGTAACCCACCTTCAACTCACCCACTCTGAACAGAGAAAAGCATATTATCTTGATTAGGTAAGATTAAGGTAATTGGGTTTGCTAATTAAAGTAAATAAAGCAGTAACTCCTACTTAATAAAAAATTAGCATGCAAATACAGCAGAAATGTTTCCAAATTTTTCTGAATGCCTCTCCTCTTAGTCAGAGACTGGATTGCTATATGGAAACTACAAGAAAGTTTCCTGTTGCGACCACACTAAACCTTCAATAGACGCAGCCTCACAATTTGTTAAGTTTCTCATCAGGTACCACATAAACAGCCTGTTTAGATCAGAATTCAGTGTTCTATGTCGATGCAATTTTTCTCTAGTTTATAGAACTTGATATTTGAAATATAAATATATTAAATAAGTGTGCTATGGCATGTGCTCTGTCACCTTCTCACCTTTCCAGGGTAAGTCTGTCGGAGTTCAGGATTTTTTCTTCAGTAGTACGTTGCAATACAGGAAATGTTATTGATGAACTGCTCCCAAAACTTGTGTTATCTATTAGAAAATCATACAGAGAATATATGAACTGCTTCTTTGCAAATGCATGTCATGAATCACTGGTAATAAAAGTTAATGTTTCTTTCTTATTGAGAGTAAAGCATTACACAGTACTAAACTGCTTTTTGCCTCCATTCAGTACTACGATTTATGAGTTTCCTTTCCTGCCATTTTTGTTGAAAAATCTCTAAATCCTCTCTCCAAAGTATATCCATTTGTTTCATTTCTGAGAGATTTTTATGTCAACAATTTGTTGTAAGCAAGCAGATATTCTGTAGATGCTTTTATTTTGACTAGAATTACCCAATGATGTTGTAACATAAAGTTGTATAATTGTTTCATAATTTCAGTATCTCAACTTAAAAAAGGTATTACTTAACTTCAGCTAAGTTTAAAGACACAGTGCAAGTAGACATTGATAGAACTAGAAACTAAATCACCAACACATTGAAACAGTCCCACTGAGCCACAAGCAAATGCACAGTCTTTTAAAGATAAGTGCATGCAATACTTAGTTATCATTGGTATTGTATTTCACTCCATTATCAAGAAAGAAACAGGCAGCTCTTTAAAACATATTCATAAAGGTATCCATCTTTACCCATTTAATTAATATAAAAGCAAAGAGGTAGACTGTCTAAAAATACCTGCAAAATTAATCAACAAATGTGTTCTGTGAGCTTTGGCTTATTTGAAAAATGATCCACTGAAAAATACTGGTCAAAAATAGATCACTGTGCATGTACACTACCACAAAAACACAGCATTTCTATGTGCTTGCCTCTTATTTCTTTTTTTTCTTCCTCTTTTTCCCTCTTCCCTCAAATGAATCAAATATGTTAACAGGAAAAACATTAATTCTTCAATAAACAAAGACAACTGCTTTACTACTATAGCGAGTTCATTATTGTCTAAAATGTAACACTAGATATCTATTTCAGTAAAACAATTTGTTGTTCAATTTAGAATCTTGTCAGTGTTACGCTTAACACTTTATCAACAAAACCCAAAAAAATCCAATTAACATTGTTGCAGAAGTCTTAAATTAGTTGTGTCACATGTGTTTAAGCCAATAAACATAAGACCAGGGATTTAAAAATCAGTCTGAAACACGAGAGGATGGCAGTAAAGCGACTTTTTTCCTTCTACTGTCATCCTCCTAAAAACATGTGTGAAAGAACCCTATTACTGCTCCTTCATTATAGAAAGATTTATAAAAAGCCTCTGTTTAAATGCCTATGTATCTTTTTTAAATATTTCTAATGGTTTCGTGACAGTGACCTCTCTTAACGCCCAGAGGGAGCACTAGGAAACTTTTTGGCAAGGCACCCGGTAAAAGAGAGAGACTGACAAGAAGTTTTTTCACTGTTACCTGAGGCATGTGAACTAACACTGTGGCTGCTCTGTCGGGATCTGCATTTTGTAGGGGTGTGAACAGAAGTCTCTCCAAATCCTGATAAAGAACCTGCACTCTGCTTCAACTCCAAACCAGACAGTTCTGTCACACTGGATGGGACTGGGAGATAGAGCTGCTTATTATGCACCAAAGGACTTAATACTCTTTGCTCTCCTGCGCAGGGAATAAAACCAAGCTGCAGACTTACATTTACTCCATAAGTTGCCAAATATCCCTAAAAGTCAACCCCTTCTGAGTGGCTGCTGGTCTTTTTTTTTTTACCAGAATGAATAAAGAATTGCCATAATGTTTAAATTGGTCTTCTATCCTAACCAATCACTGTTTCTACCTGACAGTCAAGCAGCAGTAGCATGTCAAGCAATGATGTTTCAAAGCTCTTCCAGCCTTCCCCACAGTTAGCAGTGGTATCACCAATGTCTTGCTTTTCAAAGCCAGAAGCACTCAAGCACAATAGGAAAACTATCTCTTCAGATCAGTGTTCTGAATTTGAAAGTAATTTTGTCTAAATATATTAAGATGTTAAATGTTCAATAAAATGTTAACAAGAGGCACTTGATAGGCTGTGACTTTGTAGGTAGAAAAAAAGAATGCTCTTCGGTGAGGGGAAAAAACACAGTAGGATAGTGGGTTAAGGACGTGATGCAACAGTAATTACATTGAATTACTGTAGCCAAGTAAGAAAAACTGTCACTCTTATATGATACAATCTTTTCTTACTGTTCACTTAAAACAGAGATACAAAAAACAAACCAAAGTCTATGAAATATCACCTTGTCTTCCTGAATAGTTTTTTTCCAGATCATGCTGCAGAAGTCTACTGTGGAAAGATGATGTTTCTTTATTTATCCTGAATTCAAACTGCAACACAATATTTAAGACAAATGTTAGAGTTTTCAAATGCAAATAATGTCTTTACACAGACAAACATAACCTCAATAATAACTACAGTTCTCAGGAGTTTCTACAAATTATTAAAAAAAAAAAAATTTCTCCAACAAAAGGTGCATTCACTCTTTTAGGACACTACAACAAAACCTTCAGTGTTGGAAACCAAAATGCAAATATGGAAGTTACCAGCACATTCATATGCAGTTGAGCAAATAAATCAATAAGTTAATTAATTCCATCTGAGAGGAATACTGCCATTACAGGAGAAACGTACAGATGGAAGCATAAGAAATGACATATATAGAAAGATTATGGTGGGGTATAGTACATCCCACTGGTTTTATTTTATATGTCCCTAATAGGATGAAATAAATTACACAAATTCTATCAGATATTAGTCAACAGATGACTACTGAAAAGGTAACTCCTATCTGAAAGAATGCAAATCTGTCTGCATCATACAACTGCTTTAATTCATATAATTATCCAAGAAAAGGTAATAATTACTGGTTTGCTCTTATCTGGTATTGAGGAGGTCTGGATAACCAGCTGAAGACCACAATTACTAACCTGCAAGTTGAAAGAAAAAGAAATTAAATGCTATGTTTGTCAAAACCAGGTATCAACACCAAAAGTTAAATGTAACAATAAAGGCGTTTTCAACAGCAAAATCTGCCACGAAGGGAACTACTTAGCAAACACATTATGCAGAACACATCACAGTGCTAAGCAACACCAAATAATTTTTAGTTAAAAAAAAAAAAATCACGCTGTTTTTAGCTTTAAAAATACACTGAAAGCACGACTTCCATGGGGATGCAATTCTCATCGTGAACAAAACAAGCATTTACATTCAAATACGTCTCCTTTCCAAAAGGCAAGCCGTGCTGGCCTCTGGGTTTGTTTGTAAGCCACACAGCACCTCCGTGGAACGCAACCAGAGCCACCGACAGAACCCCTTAACCCGGCGGCTCCCACACCGGGACACCCCCCGGGGCACACCGGTTCCCACACCGGGACACCCCCCGGGGCACACCGGTTCCCACACCGATTCCCACCCCGGTTCCCGCACCAGCAGCACCTACCGCGGCGGGCGCGGCCCGCGGGCCCCGGCCCGGGCGGCCCTTGCTGGGCACCATGTGCTGCTGTGCCGCTGTCCGCCAGCCCCTCGCAGTCCTCACAGCCCCTCACGGTCCTCGCAGCCCCTCACGGTCCTCGCAGCCTTCACAGCCCCACAAGGTCCTCGCAGCCCCACACGGTACTCACAGCCTTCACAGCCCCTCACAGCCCTCGCAGCCCCACAAAATCCTCACAGCCCCTCACGGTCCTCACCGCCCCACACGGTCCTCACAGCCTTCACAGCCCCACAAAACCCTCACAGCCCCACAAAACCCTCACGGTCCTCACAGCCTTCACAGCCCCACAAAATCCTCACAGCCTCCCCAGTCCCGCACAATCCTCCCAGCCTTGACAGCACAGCCTCTCTCAGCCTCCACCGCCCTGTCGGAAATGGCCCCGCCGTTACCGCGGCAACCGCCGCTTCCGCCGCGCCCGCCGGGGCCGTGCCGGGGGCGGAGCCAGGGAGGGGGCGGAGCCAGGGAGGGAGGGGTGGGTGGGTGGATGGATGGGTGGATGGATGGGTGGATACATGGATGGGTGGGTGGGTGGGTGGGTGGATGGATGGATGGATGGATGGATGGATGGATGGATGGACGGACAGACAGGTGGATGGCTGGACCGACAGACGGACAGATGGATGGAGGGATGGATGAGTGGATAGATGGGTGGATAGATGGGTGGATGTGGCCGCCTCACTGTGCCCCGTGAAAAGACATTATGACAGAGTTACAGGATGGGTCAGGCAGAGCAGACCACAGGGGTGTCACCTGGTCCATCCTCCCAGCCCAGGCAGAGCACACAGCACAGGGCCGTGTCCAGGCTCTTCTGCAATACCCGCAGTGAGGGACACTCCTTGGGCAGTGTGTCCCGGTGCTGTCTCACCCACATGGTGAAGAAGTTCTTGCTCGTGTTCAAGTGGACCTTCAGTCTTTGCCCGCTGCCTCTTGTCCTATTGCTCTGCACCACCAAGAGAGACTGCTGCATCCTTGGACACCTCCCTTTAGATATTTATTTAAACATTCAGTCGTCTCTTCTCAGGCTGAACAGGCTCAGCTGCCTCAGCCTTTCATCACAAGAGAGATCATTCAGTCCCCTAGTCACCCTTGCTGCTCTTCACTGGACCCACTCCAGGAGCTCCATGTCTCTCTTTTACCATATTACAGTTATATTTTTCTGAGTTTTACATGCAAGTGGCTGTGTGTGAAAATCTGTGACAGGGAAGGGAGCTGGACGTACCTCCCCAGTGCCTGTTTTGCCTCAGGAAGTTGCCTCGTGGGCACAGACTGGTCACAAAATACAAAAATCCCTGAGGGCAGTGCCCCAGCCTGTGCCAGCTCCCTGTACCGAACCCCACTGATGGGTAGTGGATGCTTTAAAACACACACATCAAGCACCCAGAGGTTAGAAAAGCAATGGTCAGTGACTCTCAGTGTGTGGAAGGGCTGTGAATTGCCTCATGATGTCTGCCCCATCCATGCTGGAATCTTGGAATCATCAAGGATGGAAGAGACCTTTAAGATCACCCAGTCCAACTGTCAATCCAGCATTGCCACTGTAACACCTAAACCACTAAACCACATCACCCAGCACCAGATCCAGACACCTCTTAAACACTTTCAGGGATGGTGACTTTGCCACCTACCTGGACAATCTATTCCAATGCCTGACCACCCTAACAACTATATATCTCAGGTTTAGCTATTGTCATTTTAGTTATGAACTGCCGAAAGGCTGACAGGATTATAGCATATTTTGTGAGCAATGCAAAATATGTGGGGTTTTGGTTTGGGGTTTTTTACGGTATATAGGCAATGCTGTGCCAACAATGAATGTGTCACAGGAAATCTGTGCAGATTTTGGTTGTGCAGTTGAGTTTCAGGGGTTTATAATCTTTACCAGGTACCGGTGAGCCGTGAATTTCCCTCTAAGGGACTTGTCTATGTTAGTTCATTTAGTTTTAAGTTCTCCCATGGTTACAAACACTGCTTCATCTCTGCTGATAGCTAAGCATTATAGAGCACTGGTATATTAAAAGAAAAATAAACCAAACCAAACAAACCCCAAAAACCATTTGCTTGGCAATTTCAGTGGAGATCTAAACAACACAGTGTTTGAAAATACATCAGTCTTCTTCTGGTCAAAGGCCAGTTCTGTGCCATGACCATCATAAAGCAACAAAACAGATCTACTGTCCTTTTTGACAAAATCAAGTTCTCTGAACCTCAGCAGAAGGAGACATCAGATAAACTGAAAGGTCTCTCCCAAACATCATTTGGGTTAGCTGCAGCACAAAATAGCTCTTTGCTCATACTGATCCTGACCCTGTGCCTTCCCAGGGAGGCAAACAACTCCCATGAACTCATACAAAACCACAGTCCCTGTCCATACTCTGTCTTAAAATGTGTGCTTTGTGCTCCCACTGAAATCATTAGCAAAGAGATGCCCTACCCAAGACATGTTGCAGAATGTCCCATTAGCAGAGAACTAGAGATTTGTGTAGTGATGCATGTAAGCGTGTTTCATAAACAAAATATTTCATTGCTTAAGGCACGTTAAAAAATAATCCAAACCCACTGAGGCAAAGCAGTCTCAGGATGTGTCTGTGCCAGCAAACCTGACTCATGAGGACTGTTTGTCACAGTGATGAGAAGAACTGGCCCCGAGTGCAGTCTCACTTTTTGTCCATTCAAATTTTTAAGAAGAGAACACTGAACCAATACAGACAAAAACAAGAATGTCAAAAATGAAGTTGTCACTTAAAGATATAAGCTGGGTTTAGCAGTTTAGGTCCAGACAGTATTGAAAAAAAGATTTTCCCTGCGTGAACAATGAATATTTACACAGTAACTTGAAAAGCTTTTGATTCTAATCTTCAGAACATGAATGTTAACTTCACTTTAGTAGCTGAAGCAGTCCACTGAAATACAGTGCAATAGTCTTAAATTCAAAATAATCACTGCATAAGTGTTTCAGAAAAAGGGCCTCTATTTTAATTAGTTCTTAAGGGGGAATGTTTTTATTCTGTGGAAGTACCATGCAGAATTATAGAGGAGACTGCTCTACAAAACCAGCATGTATTCAATAATTTCCTTGTTCACTTGCGTTTCGTATTTCCAAATCTCATCCTCGGCATTTAAAACCACACTTACCCTGCGCGACCTTTCTGAGTTTCTTAAAACGCAACGCCCTGCTCAGGGCGCAGTGGCTCAGCCCCAGTGCCGTACCAGGCGGTGAGGAGCTGAGACGTCGCTCTTCGGCGAGGAGCCCGTTGTTTTCTGACGAGATAAAGGCAGTCCCGACTGAGCCATCAGCGAGGACAGTTTAGCTGCCGGGCTGGCAGCACCGCTGGAGGAGGGTCGGACCCTCCCGCAGCCAGCCGGGGGAGTGGAGACGGGAGCGCCGCCCCAGCGGGAGGGGACGGGAGGGGACAGGAGGGCGGCTGGCTGGGTGGCTGGCTGGGTGGGTGGCTGTGGCAGCCCGGGGCAGCGCTGCTGTGGCGGCGGCTGAGCCCGGCCATGGCCCAGCGGGAGCCGGCCGGGCCCGGGGCTGCGGGGAGCGGCCCCGTGGAGATCCGAGTGGCCGCCGAGGAGGAAGAGCTGGACGAGGAGGAGGAGGAGGAGCGGGAGGAGGGCGGCGGAGCGCCGTGCCCCAGCTGCTGCGAGGAGCACTCGGGGCGCTGCGGGCGCTCCAGGTGAGCCCCCCGGGAAAGGGGTCCGGCCGGAGGGAGAAGGGGGATCGGCCGGAGAGAGGAGGGGGATCGGCCGGAGGGAGAAGGGGGATCGGCCGGAGGGAAGGGTGTCTGGCCGGAGGAGGAAGGGTGTCTGGCCGGAGGGAGAAGGGGGTCCGGCCGGAGGGAGAAGGGGGTCCGGCCGGAGGGAGAAGGGGGACCGGCCGGAGGGAGAAGGGGGTCCGGCCGGAGGGAGAAGGGGGACCGGCCGGAGGGAGAAGGGGGACCGGCCGGAGGGAGAAGGGGGACCGGCGGCGCCCGCCTCCCGGTGCGGGCAGGGCCGTGCGGGGTTTGCGGACACCACGTAACGGTGCGGCCGCGGCTGATGCAACGCCGGGGGCTTGGGTGGGAGCCGGGGACCCCCCCAGCGGGGACAGGACCCCCCCAGCGGGGACACCCGGGCCGGAGCTGCCCGGGCTGCGGCCCCTCCGCCCCCGAGGGAGCTGCGGGCACCGCGCGTTCCCCACTGCGAGGAGCGCTGGGCTGGGATGCCCTCGACATTTCCATTTCGCTGCCTGTTACAGAAAGGCTTGGGGCGTTAGTTGGTTGCTGTTGTGTTTGGGGTTTTTTCCTTTTTTTTTTTTCCTTGGCTGTTTAATTTCTATTGCACAAACCCGTGGATATCTTCTTGGATATCTAAGACGTGGGCAGACTCGTGTCATGGCCTTGGAAACAAGCTGAGTAGACAGGAAATCAAGACCATCGGGAATGCAGAAAAAACTACCACTTTATACCCTACATTTTACTGTTTGATAATGCCAGTAGTATTGTCTGCATTCAGTAGAGTGTTGTAGGAATTATTACTGATGCCTGCAATTGCTTATCAGAATATCTTTCTTACAAAAGGGAACATCCAGGATCTTTGTGCCAGAACACTGCAGAGAGACAAAGCTAACTAGTTGTAGTTCATCTTGTGGTTTGTACAAAAGCTGCAGATGAGGTAATAAGTTGTCATGTAAAGACTGAAATACAGTAGCAAGAAATCCAGTATTCTGTTTGAAGATCTATTGTTTCTAATTGATTCTCTAACTTGATATTCCAGCACTGACTCAGAATGAACTGCAATGTATTATTTTAAATTAGAGAGGGGTAGTTAGGGAGGGGGAATTTTTTGCAGCTGCCAAACATTTCAACTATGTACTGCAGAAAGAGGAGTTGAACATAGCCAGGCACAATTAGGATGTTTAAACAGTCTGCTTAGTTTTTCCACAATCATATGCAACTATTGTATTTTATATTGTAAATGTATACAGCAGTCTACGGCATTACATTTCAACTGATGTCTTAAATTCGAGAAATTACTTACATTTGTTATCTATGATAATATTACTTATGTAAGAACTTTCAGCCCTTGCCTAGACTAGAAAAAAGGGTGGTTATTTTTTCATGCTTTGCAACACACAATAGCTACTTTTAAATGCTACTCATTTAATCCTAGGGAATGCAGCATTTGATAGGAAATTATTTACAAAATTTTGAAAATTATTAGTGGTGGTCTAAAACAGCTGGGAATGAGCCATCTCACTCTCCAGCTGAAGACATTAGGCCATTTGGATTTTTTCCCCTCAGTTTCTAGGTTTTATAACTTATGAAATGAAAACCATTTCCTCTATGCTCAAGCCCTGCAGTTCTTTGGGAAATCTCTCAGTATTTGTGACAGTGAGTCCTCAGCCAGGTGCTTCAAAACCATCTCTAGACTGTTGATGATAAACAGGTAGCTCTCATGTGCATAAGGTAAAGCTATCTTTACTCAAGTTTATTTTGGATAAAGATGCAGGAGGAATCTGAATTTGAAAGGTGAATGTTTTTATGATGTTCAGTCTAAAATATAATGTTTCACTATAGAAATTTAAATGAATGATTGCTGCAGCCACACCCTCCATCAGTAGGTGCCAAGTATCATATCCATGTTTTTGTTAACAGATTTGCACTGCCTTTGAGTGATTGCACTATTGGAACTTATAAATTAGGTTGTCACATAGTGCTTATTAATACAACACTTATTTATCTGGAGACTCAGCTAAAACTTTTCAGAAGGTTAGACACTATCCAAACAATTTAATATGTTGTTTATGAGTCTTGATATTTAAAACTCCAACTCTGCTCTCCATGTAGATATGTTTAGTTTCTTGTGTGACTAATAGCCAGATGACTCACCATGTTAAGACTGTTTTTCAGTCTAACTTTTTTGACAAGCATATTGTCACAAAGCTCTCAATAAAGGAATAAAGTCTTGAATAACTACTAGGGTTGGGGTTTGTTTTATTCTCAGTGTTGATTGAGATTGATTTATCATCTACTTTTGTACTACAGTTGATACTCTAGAGGTACTACAAGTATGTACTGAGATGGAGCTAGTTACAAATTCTGCCTTTGCTGTAGGTGGCATTTCCATACAGCACTTAGTGAGGGCTGTTGTAAGAGCTCATGAGATTTTGTAAAAGCTGCCAAATACAGAAATGGTGTATAGGTCAGACTGATCTGAGAGGTGAAATGAGGCCTGTTTTGCCCTGATTCAGTGTGTTAACACTGAGCAAAAGGATGGCATGGGTCATTGCAAACATGCAGTTCATTTTTATTGTTTTCTAAAGCATGACACCCCTTTTTTGTTTCCATTCAAACATCTGCAAATGTCTGTGCTAATATATCCTCTAAAACAGCTGTAAGGCCCATCCTGAATTGAAGGTAAGCTTTTTCTAGAAGAATGTGGATATGCAAAAAGACTGAAATGTTCCAAGTTTCTTGTACTCACACTAATCCTGAATTGGTAATGAATGAAGAATGAGTAGTAGGGTAAGGGAAAATCATGAATGAAAAATAAACACCATCGTTTTTTTCCTTCCTTCTGAAACCAGCACCCACAGCTGGCCATCAGATATTTTTACTATCCTAATTCTAATTTCATCTGTTATCCTCTGCTTCTGGCATTGCCAAGTAAAGTCTTTTTCTTGCTCTCTCACTCTTCCTTCCTTTGAACTGTACCCCATTAATGGCTAGGGAGCTTTTAGCAGGGAGACTTCTTGGATCATGCAATTACCTGCATACATCTGATGTGCTGCCCTATCACCAGAAGAGCTGTAAGAAGTAAATATACTGCAAGCTTCAAAAAGCCAGGTCCCAGAGAAGAGCCATAAGCTGTCACAGGTGGGAGCATGGCCCCTGTGCAGAGCCCACTGACCTAAACCTGACCTTCAGGCGTACAACAAGCACCTGCTGAGGCAGTGCAGCCACCGTGCTGCGGTCACAGCCTCCAGTTCGTCGCCAGGACAGCGCTGTCTCCAGGCAGGGTGATTCAGCAAGGCTGCATCCTCCCTGCCAGATCGCCCTCAGGGCACTCCAGTGGGACGCCTGTTCCCTTTCCTAGTGATTTCATAAGCCCTGCAAAAGCCATTTAAGACAATTCTGGGGAGATGTGTAGCTCCTCCTTTTTTGTTGCTGAGGTGTGTGGGAGACCAAAGTAATACATGATTTATAGGATCTAAAGTACTTAGTGGGTGATTTTATTTTTTTAACAGAAACTTCCATCATGCTCCCACAACAAAACTGGACTGCTAACAGCTTAGAAAAATTACTCTGGTTTAAAACAGACTTGTGCATTATAGTTGCCTGTGGGAGAACTGTTTGCTTGATTCTACAGAGCAATTGAAATGGTCATTTCTATCTCAGCAACAACCACGCTGCTGTAACTGCATGTGGCAAAAAGTTTATCTTGAATCTTGCAGTATCTCTTTTTGGGATAGGATGCCCAATAGTGCTCCATTTTGCACAGTTACCTAGACAATATGATGGGAGGAAGAGAGAAGAAATGAGAATAAATTCCTGAAATACATGAGCTGCTACTGCATGTACAGGCAGGCTAAGCCCCTATGGAAAACTACTAGTTACATTATGCTGTCCCTCTGGAAGTGACCTGTAAAAAAGTGCAAAGCTCCTGTCAGTCCTTCTTACTCCCTGGATTCTGGCTCCTGCATTCCTGCAGGTAAGAGACTTGAGAAATCATGGCTGCATCAAGCTGGAATATTCATCCTCTGATACGTGATGCTACTCGTGAAACACATAAAGGTCAAGCCTATGTTTAATAGCTTCATACTGACAAATAAAACACTGTCACTGGAGGAACTTTGTATAGTACCAGGTACCTGTGTACCTTCATTTCCTGTTTTGGTGCAGGATTTGAGTTGGCAGAGTGCTTTCAAGATGTTAGTGTGTATGTCTCACTGTTCTATGCTGAGATGAGCTTTTGGGTTGGGCTCAGGAGCTTAACTCCTTATGCTGACTGGAAAGCCTCCTCCTCTGAGCTGGCCAGCTGCCCCAGCTGGATGGGTAATAAACTGTGCAGTGCCCACGTCTACACTAAGTTGGAATCAGCTATACCAACTGGTGTAATGGTTACGTCTTTTCATTTTGAAAGATTATTTGAACACACTAGTATAAGATGATCTGTTGGTAAAATGATTTAATTGTTTTCCAGTGGTGGGGAAAATGATGATGACTCTGAGCAGAACTGGAAACCACCAGAAAATGACCTGATCCAGAAATTAGTAGCACAGATTGAATATTACTTCTCAGATGAGAACCTTGAGAAAGATGCCTTCCTCCTGAAGCATGTGAGAAGAAATAAGATGGGCTATGTCAGTGTTAAACTCCTCACTTCTTTTAAGAAGGTAAGCTAACTTTTTAAGACTTGAAGTGCCTCATGTAAGCCTGATGCATCTAAAACCATTAGAAGAGATGAAAATAACATTTTATAGAGGCGATTTTACAGTCTTTATCTGCTTCTCTCAGGGGCTGATTCAGTTTTGCTGTGATGGTTAGGTTTGTTCTCATCAAGAACTTTAATTGCTGAACTTGTTCATGATTGGCTAGGGAAATCATAGGCTTAAAAGCATGTATGCTTTTAATTTATTCTGGGAAAGAGGAGAACATAGCAAATGGGGCATTAGATAAAATTAATTTTTACGTCAACTACTCATGAGTAGCTCAGTAATGCTGGTAAAGTTATGTTCCTGTATCTGATAAATGAAGTCACTTAAAGGTAAGGTGAGTTCTATTCTTTTTTTCCCTTAGATTAGGAACAGCTATGTAAATATGTGTATGTAACTAATTTCTAAATTTACAGTAAAAATACCTTGTCAAGATGCTACCTGTTTTGCAGAGTTTTTCAGTCTAGAAGTCAAGGCACTCTCTTCAGACCACTTCAAACAGATTATATTGGTCATAGATAAACCCCTTAAACGAAATTGAGAAGTTTGGGTTTGTTTTTTTTTAAAACTGAGATTTTTGAAGGAGGAAAAATCAGTTCAATATAATGCAGTTCTCAGCATGACAAAACTTGTTAGGCAAACTTAATGAAATAACGTCCTCAGAACACCCATTTTCCTTGTGGTTCAGACCTAGATGTGGAATGACCAAGCATCACTTGAGCAGGCTTTCAGATATAGTAAGGATTTCCAGTTTGAGCTGTAGTGTCAGTTCCTGTTTTCATTAGATTCAACAGGCCACAAGCTTTACAGGAGCTCACTGATGCCACTCACAGCAGGAAAACTGGTTACTTTTTCACTAAGTCTGCTACATGAAACTTAAATCCCACTTTCTGTTTGCAGACTGGAGCCTACATCTGCCTTAAAATTCTGTACTTTGAGTGGGTTTGATCAGTTGTGGTGTTTAACCTGTGTCTGTCTCCAAGGTGAAACACCTTACCCGTGACTGGAGAACCACAGCCTACGCACTGAAGTACTCAGACACTCTGGAGCTCAATGAGGATAACAAAAAGGTTCGAAGAAATACCCCAGTCCCACTGTTTCCAAGTGAAAACGTCCCTACCAGGATGCTACTGGTGTATGACATCCACATGATTCCTGAGCTGCAGGCTCTTAATAAACAAGAAAATGGATGCATGCAGGAAAGGATAATGGAGCATCTCCTCAAAGCCTTTGTAACATTTGGTGTAATTTCATCAGTCCGTATTCTCAAGCCTGGCAGGGATCTACCACCTGATATCAGGAGGGTCAGCAATCGGTACTCCCAGCTGGGAACTCAGGAATGTGCAATTATAGAATTTGAAGAAGTAGATGCTGCCATACATGCCCATGATTTCATGTGTGCTGAGAACAAAGACACTGGCATGAAAGTTGTCCTAATAGGCACGAAACCACCAAAGAAAAAAGTCCCCAAAGACAAGAACCGCGAGGAAGATTCCAGCAAGAGTCTGAAGAAGACTCGATCCCTTAATAAGAGAGTGGAGGAACTTCAGTTTGTTGGTGATGAATCTTCAGCAAACAGCTCTTCTGACCCAGAGAGCAATCCTACATCACCGCTGTCAGGACGCAAACGTACTGCAACAAATACTGTGAGCAATTTGAGCCCCGTCATTCATCCAACCAACCATCTGAGTCCTAATGTGTCACCCAGATCAAGTCCTTGGAACAGCCCATCTTCACTAAGAAAAGTAACAAGAAAGTCTCCGCTGGCTGAAGACAGTAAGCTTAACCCAAGCACTAGCCCTGAAATTCCAAGGAAATGTACAGATTATTCCTCGGATAGCAGCATCACTCCTTCGGGGAGCCCCTGGGTACAGAGGAGAAAAGCCCAAACTCTAACACAAGAGAAGAGTCCCCTCAGCAGTCCCATGTTGGTTAGGAAAATACAAACTGCAGATGGTCTCCCTGTGGGGGTGCTGCGGCTGCCCAAAGGGCCCGACGGCACCAAAGGGTTCCACAATGGCTGCGAAAGAAGGAAGGCCATGAAGAGTGAATAAACTGCTCTTCAAAACCAGTCTCGTGGGTCAGCCAACTGCTGGTGACCAAGCCTGGTGAAAAATTGTCCCTTGAGTGACTGAGTTAAGTCAGTCTTTAATTTTAAAAGCCTTTGTATTCATATAGAGACTTTATCATTTGTATATTTGTGTATTTTCTCCACAGAGCAGGTGAGGTTGGGAGGCATCTCTGGCAGTTGCCCAGTCCACCTCCTTTGCTCAAGCTACAACAAGTCACTGAAGGGTTTGAGTATCTCTGAGGACAGAGACTCCTCAGCCTGTCTGGGTGATACTTTTCCAGGCAGTACCAAAGTGTTTCCTTACATTCAGGCGCAGTTTCTTGTGCTCCAGTTTGTGCCCCTTTTCCTGTTACTGGGTATTGCTGAGAAGTGCCTATTCTGTGTTCTCTCCTCCTTCCCAGCAGGTACCTCAAACCACTGATGAGCTCTCGCCCAGAGCCCTCTCCTCTCCCTCTCCTCTCCAGTCCAACCAGTGCCCACTCTCCAGGCCTCACAGGAGGGAAGTGCCAGCCTTTTAATCAGCTGAATCACTTAGCTCATGCACTGCCCTCACCTGCACCCGTGTTTTTAATGTATTATTTTGAAATGCCTGAATATCCAAACAGGCACATAAATCGTTCCTGTTAGTACATTGTTTGCAGAGCTAGGCTCCTGAAGAGCAGTGTGTAAATACAGTTTAGCAGCTGTATGATGAGAAGAGTGGTATGTTACCAGTCTCACCATAAGGAGCTGAGGTTTTGAAGAAAGAAATTGAGAAAGTTATGCCACAGCAAACAGTTGTTCTCATGTACATTGCCAAAGCAGTATTTTTTAGTAGGATCAGTGTGTATTTTCATGTGATGTGAATAAAGATTGAGCATTGGAGACTGCTCTGTGTTGTCTCACATAATCAGATGGAAATAAAAATATTAACTCGGTCTAGATCTATTTTGTTTACTTTAAAAATAAGTTGAGTTGCACTTGAATAGATAACTTAAACCTCATCTTATACCATATGTAATTCTAGTAGTAGCTACTCAGAATTTCCATTGCATTTAAGGAAAAAAGGTCACTTCTACTGATGGTTAATTCTGTGGTGATGCTTCACTGTCACTGTGTGTCACAGTAATTTTTATACAATTTTATAAAATATATTATGTAAAATTGTATTATACAATATTATAAACTAAACAGTGATTATGTCACTGTTAACTCAGGATTTAGCAAGCAGACTCAGCAAGAAGTGCTTAAATAAAAATTAACTGTAATCCTACCTGAAGCCAAAGAAGGAAGCTGCAGTTCTACTCACAAAAATTAAACTCTGGAAAACTATCCCAAGGACAGTAAGAGAATTTCAGGTTCTAATGGACACCCTGGCACCTGTGCATGACAAAGGTCTCATCAGATGGTGATTCTTCATTCCAAAAGTCCACATCCTGTCCAATTTCCCAAGTGTAACACTTGTGCAGTGTAAATACCCTCAGTAACACACAGTTAAGACTCCTATTTGCAGAAATCCTGATTCTGTGTGTTGTTCCTCAGCCACCCACATACATTCCTGAGTCTTCTACTGCACACAAATGGAATCCTCCATGTTACCTCCTGACTCCCATTATCAGCCAAGACACTGTAAATACTGTTGAACACAAAGTGGTGGAGTTTTAAATCAGCAGCACACCTGCAAGGATCTGACTGACAGGGTAAGTCTTCAGAACAGGGATTCCAGAACTCTGGATTACATACAACAGCACTGTTTCACTATGTCCAGATGCTTCTGTCATGAATAATCAGGGCAATTGGGTGTTTTTTTAATTATAAAACTCTGCAGCATCCATGTGCCATCATGTACCAAACTATTTGGGGGCAGTACTACAGCTGATGTAAGGCAGTATTTTGAAGACACAGAAGCCAATTAAATGGAAATATTGAGAATTATATGCAATAGTCCATATTGTTAAAACAATCTGTAAGGCACTGTATACTTGCAGGAAAAAAGGAAGTTGAAAATATCAGCATATACCTGGGCTGTGCTCTCAGAATGAACACTTCCACATGTCACATTCCACATGAAAACCTTAAAAATCAACCTTCCATATAACACCAACAGTTTGTAACTAAAAGTCTCAGACACGAATGATGAGTCTTATTTTGCTTTAGAAAGTTTTACATGTGATACAATGAACACTGAGGATGAATCCTTAGTAAATGAATAGGAAGTCTATAGTTTTTCTTCAATAATAAACCAAACACTGTGTTACTGAAGAGTTATTAGAAGGCCGTAAGCTATGAAATATTATAAAACTTAGAATGCCATCTCATTTGAGATGACTAACATATACTTAACTATGACATTCCAGAAAGCTGCTCCACCTGTCTTTAGAGAGCTTTCAGTAAGAAAAAAAAAAAGGTAATTATTTTTGTTAAAAGAAAATAAGCAAATGCTAATGTGATCAGTGAAACTATTTGGAAAGTAATTTGAAGTACAGTTTATAGAGAAAAAGTCAACACAAGCTCTTATTCTGATTCAGATAACACATAAACCCACAGCTCTGCTTCACATAATTTCCTTGCATCTCCAAAAGGAATGTCTTCTGCTTGGAAAACATTCTGTGGAAACCTCCAGCAGACACACAGACATACCAACTTCTTTGCTATCCCCCTCCCCAACCTTATTGCCACTCTGGAGCTAGAACTACTTTATGCTGACTGCATCATGAGCAGCTTTTGCATCACTGGACACACAGTCAGTATTGCTCCCGGAGTCCAGAATTTGCTTGTTTAATTAATCAATGTAAAAGGATCATAGGTAGAAAACACCTTCTCTCTGGATGCTTCCTGCACTACCCAGCAATGCCTAGAGTTGGGTGCTGCTGCACATGCATGTTCACAGGCATTTTGAGCTCTCAGTACCAAAACACACAAGTGCATGGAGAGGGCACAGCGGCTGCAGTTTTGTGGCTGCCAGAGAGCTCTCTGCTCCAGGGACTCACCCCCAGGGAATCCTGCTTCTCTTCTGTGGAGCTCAAACACACATCCACCCCTCAAAGTGGTGGTTCCAAAAGCATGGAGGTTGAGGATATTTTTATTGCTTTTTTTACACAACAAACAGCAATTCTAAAAAGCATTTTAAGAATGAGACTACTTTGCACAAGTAGCTCAGTTACCAAAGGTGTTCATGATTCTCAGCAGCCCAAACATCACCAGTGCTGAGAGAACCAGCAGGGACACCCCCCCCCCACAATCCACAGCAGCCTTCAGTCATACATGTACAGCAATAAAACCAGATGCAATATTTAATTCCTTTGGGACAAATATTTCATTCTCCCTGAGTTTGTTTCTGTCTTCACATTCAATCAACTGCTTAAAACCTGAAAACAATACAACCCCCAAATATACACACCACACATCCAAACTGCTTGGCAGAATTCTGCCAGCACAGACACTTTAAACACCAACAGCTGTGCCTTCATTTTGTTCCAGCTCTCAAATGTTTATATTATGATGGCATATTTCAACTAAATATTTTTTTTTAAATGTCACATCAGCTGGTGAGAAAAGTGACAACACATTTGAAAATGTAGTCACTGATTGAGAGCCCCTCCCAACTAAAAAAGAACATTTACTTCTGTCCCCACTAACAAAGAATGTATTCCCATTGTCTTCATTTTGCACAGGCAGTTTAAGGCTGGGTTTATAACCCTGAAGTCTGAAAAAATTGCTTATTAACTCACCTAATACACCTGAGCTGTTTAGAACAACAGTTTGATTAATCAAACAGAGCTGGCTTCAGTTTACACCATTGTTCCCTTAGCTTGGATTTTACTGCACTTGAAGCAAAAATATAGTTGATTGATTCATAGGAAAGGTCCCACATCTGTGATCGAGTCAGATTAAATGTTTTTGCAACCAGCTCATATTCTTGTGATAGGTTTGTTGCAAAGACGCCTTTATCATCAGTCTAGAGTTAAATTGAAAGAAAAGAAAAAAAAAGTTAAATTAGTTCCTCTACATCAAAAAGGCTTTTTTTTTTTTTCATACCTACAAACCAGTTTTATCTTCCTGTCTCACATTTTTACTCCATGGTTCTTTCATCTGTGCATAATTACTTCACTCTTTATTTGCTCTATTTTTACTCAAATAAACTATTCAAACATATAAGAAAACTTCATAAAATGATGGCATAATTTATCAAGAAACTGGGATTTCCTACTAAAATTGCTAGAAAGATGGCTATCAAATGCTGCATATATTCAAGTTAGGTGCAGGTCCCCTTATTCCTCTTTTGCCTTTCCTCAGATTTGGGAACTAGAGCATACTCTGTATTCTGCATCTTGACGGAAGAAACTCTCTCACACTTTAGACAATAAAGGATTGAGGCTTATTTTAATAATAAGCACAATACTATAACATATATATACACCCACTTGGACAATGCTACAGATTGTGGGGGTTAAATTAGCAGGATGACAGTACAATCCTGCCAATGGCAGTACAAGTACTTGGCCCCTCAGTGTTTAAGGACCTTACTGAGCTGTTAGGAGAACACCAGCACTCTCACCCACACAATGAACTCCCTGGTAAGCACAAGGGTATGTGCAAGCATTGGACCATGGGGTTTAAGAGAGACCTGTCAGGATGCAAACAGCTATGAAGGACATTTCATGTACAGCTGATCATCTTACCCACACAGAAACAAGGCCTGGCTTTACAACAGAATCAAGAGAAATACTGTCAACTCCCATTTGTATTACAAGCATTTCTCAAACAGAACATTCTGGTTTCCTAAAAGCAAACCATTTGCTGCAAGGTCAGAAACTGTAAGTCAGCTCTGGTCCACAAAAGAAGAGATATTTCTCCAACTGCACATGCCTAAATACATGGTTAAAATCAAAAACTTACACAGAGCACTGCAGGATGGCCCATGCTGTACCAGTATCCAAAATGATGTTTGTCACAGGAAGACACTGTCTGAGATTTTATGTTTGATGTCATGCAAAGTTCTAGGGGAAAGGAAAAAAAAAGAAATTAGAATATCTATCAAAACACACGACATGTTTTTGACATGTTAATTGACTTATTTCTGTTCCTGAATAAAAATTAAAACCACCTATTGTTGTTTCCTTGATTTTCTATGCTTATTTGGTATCTTCTTCTGAGGAAAGTTTGGTAATCAATTTTTTCAGGGTATAAAATGTAGTGAGCTTGCATACCAGATACAGAATCACCACAGTCTTGCACAGTAACCGTAAGTTAAGAATTAGTTTTGTTTTCATCTGACACATCAGTGGTCTGCTGCCACAAACACATCAAAAACCACAAAAGCATTAGGGGTGCATCTTTGTGGGCAATTCTCACTGCTCTGTCTTCCTAAGTCACCTCTGGTCAAAGACAAATTGGAGTCACTAGGGCAGCTGTTCAGAAATCTGGAGATAAGCCCTTGTAAATATTCCTTTCCTTACCAATAGGTATACGATTCTGTCGAACAATTGACACTAACTCTTCTGAACCTGCTGCTGTGGAGTTGAGAAAAGTCCCATGCCCAATTCTGTCAGGAGGCAGGCCCAGGAGAATTTTGGTCTCCTCTTCTTGATTTGGAATCTAGAGAGGATACATTTTACATTCTGTTAAGGCAGCATAGAACAGCATATTAAACAATTACAATGAACTTCAAGTTCTATTTTCACAACATATCCAAAAGAAAGTCATAGTGAAATAGAAACAAGTATGAACAGGCCTGTGATATCCTATGTCCTGCTTAATTTCCTCAAAAAATAAAACTATCTTCAGTATTTATCAGTCCAGTGACCACTTCAGCAGATCATATGGAGAAGCCCAGCTCTCTACCGATACAAGCAAAGCTAACAGAGCTCACTTCTCAGGAAACTGTGCAGAATTACTATACAAGACTTCCAATAAAATACCAGGAAGACAACAGTGGATCTCTTAGTGTTACTAATTTCAGTTTCACACCTAGCCCCCCAATATAGCACAGGAAGCAATAATTTGAACGTTCTGATTTGCAACAGATTAAGACTTCTCCTCATTTTCCTCTCTCTTGTCCAATGCCCCAAACCATTAATACTTTGGCCCAAGGAGTTCAAAATGCACAGAAGGTAATTTTAGTTTCATCAAGCTTTTCCTAAAATGGGAATTACAGAGAGGCACCAGAACAAGGAAAACTTACCTCAGAAAGATGCAAGGCCAGCTTTAGACCTGATGTTTTTGCTTCTGAGAGCGGCTCCAAAAAGTCTTGACCATGTCCAGCCTGGAACACAAAAACACATTCTACAGCTTATTTGACAAAACCCCTGCCATTATCATAATGAGGACACCTAGTAATATCAAAACACTTAATTCAACTAGTTGCATTGAATATATCTCTTCTCCCATTACTTCATTTGGAATGCAGCAAGCCATATATGGGCACAACTTACACAAATGGGGCAAACATCAGTAGCTCAGAAGATGCCCAAGACTTGCAAGCCAATTGTCTTGACTTTGATACCTTTTATACAGCACCCACCTAGAGCTGTTCCACAGCTTTCCTCAAACATTTTTGCTGTCTTAATACTCAATAAGCATTTGGTGCAGCTAAACAAAATTTAAACTAGTGTCAGCTTGCATCCACTGAGTCAATCTGACTGGGACAACTCAGTTGCAGACACTTCCCAGATACACACTGGTTTTCAGTGGGTCTTTTCTCAGAGTCACATATTAATCTATTGGGGTTTTGTTAAGAGTATTTGCCCCTTACAGCAGCAGGGATTAACCTGGTAGCAAGACTACAGCAATCTATTCCAACTAGCAACAACATCAGGCAAAATCTTGCAAGAACAAAGCATGGTTAGAACTGCTTGCTGTTACACCATGTTACATATTTATCTTCAAGAACAGACTAAAATAAACCAAAAACTTACAGTGGGATCACCACTGAGGTCAAGTCCTACTACAACCCCATTACTGGAAAGCAGGAACTCTTCAGCAAGCTTAACAGTCTGCTTAGCAACTGCTGGGCCATCTCTTCTGTTGATTGCTATTAACAACCTAGGACAGAAATGGATGTATTAAATGATATACAAGCTGTAATACCAGGAGCTCAACAGATACCAGCAAAACTGGCACTTCACATCCTTCACGGCTGAGTATAAAGACTATTTGTATAGGAAACTGCTCAAATGAAGGTATCAAAGAGCAGAGGGACACAAATAGATAAATTAGGTTAGTCCCTGACATGCAATAGCACACAAGAAGAGTGAGAATTCTTCAGCTTCCACAAGCACACCTGGTAAGGGTTGCTATTGAGACTATAGGAGATGTGCAAGCAGACCACCTCCAAGCAACCACTGACACCTTCTGAAACTTCTCTGCTGGCCAGGACCAGCTCTCCTTGACAGCAGGCTGCTTGCACAGCTAACCAAGCAAAATCTTTGCAATGAATCTAGGCTGTGAGAAAGGAGCCTTTAATTCAAATTACATGAAAAACACTGCTCTTCCTGAAAATGTTGCAGAGAATGGACAGGCTTAAAGCTGAAGTTTTACACCCAGTTTCCTTCCCTAGCAGTAAAAGAGACAAAAAAATCAGGTTTCCATATGTATTACCTGTTTCTATTCCATGTAATCCAGTTTAAAAACAATTTTCTTTCCTACACTGATGGCTTGTAAACTTCTCTGCAAACATGACCAGCAGCAGGCTACACAAAACGTTGGAAAAGTACTTTATTTACCTTACATCTATATCCAGGCCTTCTTCTTGACACTGCTTGATACCCTCAAGCACAGTTTCAACATACATCCTTTTGGTCATACCTACAAACACATACACACATTTGGAACAAACATATTTTAATTTAATTTATTTTACTGAAGACTCAGCTCTCTAGCCTCCTAAGCTTCATTTAGCACCTTTGATTTTAGTCTACAGTCTTCTAAGCCATATAATTCTAATTCTATCTGTAAATACAGCTTTACTGTGAAGCACACATTTGAACCAAACCTTCTCCTAAGCATCTGGAAAAATGAAACCAACTTTGTCTGAACCAGAGAGTCAAAAGAGAACTTCCCTTACATTTTTCTATTAAACCACATCTAAAAGAAAATAAAAAATGAAGTAACAAAAGTAAAATATATCCACTATTAGAAATACTAGCAGACTCAGATGTCACAATCAAGAAATTAATGCAAAATCTTGGTTAGCAGAATTATAACCAACACATTTTTGTCCTCAAAAATCTAATGGTAAAGTGAGATGCTTTTACATGGTTAAATCCTTGGTTTAATATTTAAAGTATATTTTTTACTGAGCCAAACAAATTTGACTTTACTCGTTATTAACATAGTCTTCAACTAAGTTTTATAGGATGTCAAGCTTACAAATTGAAAACCAGAACAGACTGTACCTGTGGACTTCTCTTCTCTTGGAGTGCTCCTCAATTCCAGATACTTGACGCCATCATCAGCAAATTCTTTAATGACATCTTTAGTTATCTGATTAAGTAACAGCATATTCAACATCACAAGAGTAATGCTTATAACTGGTTAAATTTTCCTTTACAACTAGAAGACAACTAGAAGTCCTGTGTTTTTAAAATAGTTTTACAGTAATTATTCTGACCTCCAATTATTACTTGGAACCCAATGCTCTTAATCCAACTGATTGTAACTGTCTGTATAATTTGCTTGTTTTAAGTGAACTTCTAATTGACTTACCAGTAAAATATCTTCAGTCCTAGTGGTAACCTGATAGATGATCTGAAACATCTGAAAACATCTAAAATAAAAAGTTAAAAAGTTAGAAAATCTACACTGAAAACATGTACTCACTAGGGTCAATTAACCAGCCTGCAGCTTGAAATAAAAAGACCATCTAAACAGCACTTTCTAATTTTAGATGCTAACAAAGCATTTGCAACAAAAGTTGTTATTATTACCACAAAGCTTTTTGAAGCATAAAGGAAAACATGAAGTTTCCAAAAAAGAAAACTCTGTGAGTCAATTTTCTCTGAAAAGCATATGCTGTAACTAAAAAATTTCAGTCTTCTAAAGAAGGAATGAATCAACATGAGATTTCCTTTTATTATTCTGTAGATATAAGTATCAAAAATATCTAACAGACTATACTGTGAAACTTGACATTTATTTTCTGCAATCAGTGGCCCCACATTTCTGTTTTCAACTTAAAAATCCCTCAGTAAATCACACACGTGTGCATACTCACTCATCTAAGGTTCTTTTCTTTCCTTTGTCAATCACAGTCATTCCATTCTGGATCTGAAGGTGTGGCTTCTGGGCCATGAGTTTCTTCATGGTGGCAGAACTGATACAGCCATTCAAATGAGCATGCAGTTCCTAGGGAAAAAAAATAAAATCCTATGGACTTTTGAAAGGGATAGCTTCTGCATCTTGTTTGGACTACTCTTCTTGTATTCTACATCAATGTTTCACTCAGATTGAGAATAAAGTATCAGTTAGCTCTATGTTTGGCTAATTATTGCTTCCCCATGTTTTTGCAAGCACTGGTTCAACCGAGACTGCCCTATTTGTTTCCTCCTGGAGGCTGCTGGTCTCCATGGAAGCACAGCTGGCTCCAGAAAGAGCTCTCCAGGCAGAGAGAGCTGGAGCAGTGTGATCCAAGGTGAGGAGGAAGCCAACAGCTGCCTCAATACTAAGGAAAGTAAATAAGGATTCAAGAACTCTCCCCATTCACTACAACTTAAATGTGTATGTGCACCATTCAAAAATAGCAATATGTGAATATTCACTCACCTTTCCTTTGTGTATACTCTGAAGTTTCAGCTCACACCAGAAGTGCAGCAGATGCTGCCATGAACTGCACTCCTCTGCCTGAGGCTTCTTTCTGCCTGGCTCCTGACAACCTGACTTTGGGCTCCAAACCTACGACAATCCTCAGCTCCATTCCTCACTTCACCTTTGCTCCTTCTTATCTCCTGGCTCCTGACATACACAACAGGTCCCTTGCGCCCTCCCTGCTCCTTCAAGATGTATCTGCAGAGCATCTGCTTTGTTACCTACCCCTTCCTCCCCCTGTACACATCCCTTCTCACTAGGAAAAGAAAAAATGGAGAAATATTTCTTCACTTGAAAACACACTGAAGTGCTAACTCCAGCCAAGCGCCAGGAGCTGTGGCTGGAAACCGAGCCAGGCACATCCTGCTGTGGCGACCTCACGTTTTTCACAGACTCACCGTTGAAACACCTCATGGGACTCTGTCAGACATCAAACACACACCCTGAAAACCGACTGATTGAGAAGGAGCAGGGAACAGGAGGGTGGCTCTGCCCGTGCCCCGGTGCTGCTGTGCGAGCGCGGCAGGAGCCGCGATAAATCCGCACGGGAGGCGCGCACAGATACGGCACGACCAAGGCACACCCTGGGGACATGGGAAAAAGCCTTATCTGAGCCAGACTGCTCAGGCCAGACCGGGGGAAGAGGACAAAAAGATAAAATGAAGACCGCGCACAACGGATTTAGCTGGACTTAGATCAGCCGCTGGGGTCCGTAAACAAGCTGGGCAGGCAGACGCATTTCCCTGTGGGGTGAAAAAGGTCTCAGAAAACGCGCGTTTGGGGGGAAATTCCGAGAAAGCAGCAGCAAGGCTCGGTAACTGTGTGTGTCTGAGTCCCTGTGTCTGAGAGTCCGTGTGTCAGAGTCCGTGTGTGTGCCCGCTGCCAGCCCCGGCCCCGCTCCCCCCCGAGCCCGGCCCCGGCCGCCCCCGCCGCTCACCGCCTTGGGCAGCCGCCGGTAGAAGAGCAGCTCCCGGTCCCGATCCCGGTCTGGATCCCGATCCCGGTCCCTATCCCGGTCCCGCGGTGCCGCCATGGCCGCGCCTGTGCCGGCGGAGGGCGGGACACGCAGGGTCACCGCGGCGGCACCGCCCCGGCACCCGCACCGCCCCCGGCAGGAGCCGCGATCCCCGGGGTGCCGATCCCGGATACCCCCGGGATGGAGCTCCCCGGGACCCGCGGGATGGAGCTCCCCGGGACCCGCGGGGTGGTGAGATCCCCGGGACCCGCGGGGTGGAGCTCACAGATACCGGGGGGTCGGTGCCGGTGCCGCCGCTCCCCCTCCCCGCCCCGCAGCAGGAGCGAGGTGAGATCACAACAAACACTTATTATTTAATGCCACAAAAGCTTCAAGTCGCAGTTTATTGAAGCGATAGGATTTGCAGCCCGACTGCCCCGCAGTGCTGCAGCAGCGGCAGCTCCGGCACAGGGCGGGCACAGACCGCCGGCTATTTACTGCTGATACACGTTATTCTCTTGTAAATGGAACTGGTCTGCTACATTATCACGTCCCAAAGCCATAAGCGAATAAACTTATCGTCTATATTGCTAGCACATTTTAAAAGCAATGTGGCAAACTTGCTAGCACAAGAATAGGAATTGTAACTTTTCACTGATATGCAGGCCAAACCCAACCCAAGCAAAGACATTCTGGAACAATTATTTCATATTTAGTTTTTAGTGTTACTGCAATCTAATTCTAAAACCCCCACAACTTTAAGTCAGGTCCTGAAGCAGATGTTAGCTCTTGCTATGTCCTAAACCAAGAGACAAGACAATCATCAAAAGTGGTGGTCTACATAATACCAGTGTAACTCAGCCAAATAAATTATCCTTCCACAAATACAAAAAAAAATTTACTGACACATTTAGGGAAGAAATATGAAGAAAACAATTCAGTATTCAAGTTAACTTGCATCCCTTTTGGGGCCTGATAGATCATCCAAGTTCAAGCACAGTGCAGAATTTGGTTAGCTGTTCAACTTTTTTCATAGAAAAATAACATATGCATAGAAGAAATGAAATTAATTTCAACTTACTCAGTGATCCACTCTTTTATTTCACCTTAGTTAAAGGCAAACCAAGTACAGATACTGTACATTAAAATGTATGCGCACAGAACAAACAGTTGTTCTTCATTCTACCTTAAAGGCTCAAATCTCCACATTCTTTTTTTTTTTTTTATTTAGAGCCCTGTCCAGGCAATGACTCCCCTCTGAAACACACTGCACCCACATTTAAATATAAAGAGAACCATCTGCAGGTCCCACATAGCCAACACCTATGAGCAACACATCAATTAGTGTCCATATTCCAAGTCCTCCAAAGCTGAAGAGTTTTCCTAGACCTTCCCTCCACTGGCCCAAATAGAAACGATCAGCACCAAATCCACCAAGGGTGATGCTAAAAGAATAAAAAGATGATTAGTTATTATTATTTTTAGAGCTCAGCTTAGGCATCCATACACACTGACCTACCTACAAACCAGTGATTGTTTGGCTCTACGTCATTCAAGAAACTACACATTTTTTGTAGAAAAACCCCAGTTCTTTAGTAAGAAAAGCTCTTGATGAAATAATACTATTTCTTAGCTAATTAAGACTACCCAGAGACTTCAGGTTTTCATTCATGACAAGCAAGAAACCCAAAACTCTCCAATTTTTGAATGTATCTTGACTCTTCTAAACTAGAAAAAGCTAAAAACCCAAAACAAACAAGATATAGAAAATTCCCAAATGCTACATTCAGCCCCACACGGGAGTCAGACAACAGTAAGTTTCTCCAGCTGGTGGCAAAAAGAACAACTCTTACTCAAAGGGATGCATGTTAGATCTCTTGCTTAATCACAGACTTATTGTATCTTTGGCTCCAGGAACCTAATTTATCATATTAACCACTTCTGAAATATTAATTTAGTGAAAAAGATCTCACCACCAAAATAACTTCAGTTACTTTCAAATTGCTATTTTGGTGCTCTAAGGACTTATTCCAAAAATAACTTCTATTGTTTGTTTCAATACTGCTTCCCTGGTCTCTTCCCTAATAATTGGAAATGCAAGAAACTTGGTCTTGAGGCACTTCTAGCTGTAACAACTGGGAGGGAAGCCGTAACAAATGTGTACAAACTACAGCCAGCTCAGTGATATCTATCAAATTCAGAAACAGCTGCATTCACTTCAAGTCCCAAGTAGTAATTTGGGCAATTTCCAGCCCTAATTGTTTAAAAGCATAATAAAAATGGTAGGAAAAACCTAAAAAATCTGCAGATATCACCATATGAAATAAAAGCCAGCATGTCGTCTCTACTCAGAAAATGGATCACTATGTGAAGCCTAAGAATGGTTATTCAGTACACTGTTAAAAGACAGCAAGCAGAAACCCACACACATTGAAGATTTTATAGACAACTATTCTATTTTAGCTTGATGTTATCTAATAGTTCTTGTGTACCTTAGTGCCAGCGCAGTAGACCACTTATAACCTCCAGTCCAGTTGCAATAGAGCATCTTAGGAAAAACACGGTTACCTAAACGTCAGAAAACATTAAAACCTTAATGTAATAAACAAAGACTGTATAATGAGTAAGAAAATGACAAGCAAAAAGACACTCTGTTTCTCCAACAGGAGTCTAAAAAGGTTGACACTAACTGAGAAAATAACTGCCAACACAAAAGCTCATACAGTTAGTTCCCTGTTCCATCAACCTTGTTCCTTTCATCAGAAAAGTCTCTGAACAAATGGGGAAAAAATGTAGTAGCTGGGTGGAAATAGAATAATTTTTTTTTTAATTACCCTACTGAGACATTTGATATCAATTCTGTTAGTGGTGTCCAAATAAGCTTAACTCATACAAGTCGACAAAAATAAAAAGAACTATTTTCTCTTGTGTGACAGTACACAACAGTTTGCAGTTGGATGTCACTATTATCCTCGAAAATGAAAATGTAACTATAAAAAAAAAAATCAATAGATTAATCAAGGTGCAGGCTGTTACTGCAATGGACATAAACAATGTATCCATGCACTACAAAAGATATTAAGAAATTCTTTAGAAAAAAGCTGCTTTACAGAATCTGGCTGGGCCCACCTTACCTAGGCAATGGATGTGATCCCGGACTGTACAAGTGGCATTGTATCGTTGTCGTGGACAAGACACCGTCATGCAGTTTGTGGAGTTGGTACAGACATAATCACTGGTGTCAAGCTGCCAGCAAAACTGGCACGTCATGTTGATTGTGAAGTTCTCCTGCTCATGGTTATTCTCATCCTGTAAAAGGACAGAATAACCACTTAAATAGTACTGGAAACAAAATCAGGGTGCAGTATCAAAGTATGGGGGGTTTTGGCAGAATTATTCTGTTTGCTATCTCTTATGTAGTCAAGTACATCAGAAAAATCAACATTAGAAAACCGACAGAGTTATTAGAGTCAAGTTTAACATTCCTGATTCCTCTAATCTAAAGCTACTGCCAAGAGGAGGACTCATTCAGTCTCACCTGTAAGGTCAATCTGTAGTTCTGACAGATATTGAGCCTCCCCACTCTCAAAATGGTTGGACTGGTTTAACTCAATGGCATGGCAGGTAATGAAAAGATTCAACACAAGAAAGGCAAAGCAGGGAAGGGCAGACCTGCCTCTTCAGCAACAGCCTACAGCGGTGATCAAACATATCACAGAACTGCAAACCTGCCTACACCAGAACCTGGAAATCAGTATTATGGATTTTAAGACAAGATGCCACAGTTTAATTACTTAAATTTGGGGTTAAAAGTAACAGGTTACTTACAACACAATGAACATGTGGCTTGACTTTGCAATCAAAAGTGGCTGGCTTCCCATATATACAGGAGTAGTTTGTGTTACATGTCATGCAGTCTGGTGGCAGTCTACTGCAAAGCCCGTTGCTGGGACATTTAATCACGTAAGATGGAATTTCTGTGCTTTCTGAAAGGGGCAATAAGTGAATTAAGAAACGAAATTAAAAAAGGTACATAGTCTGAAATAAACATAGAATTCTTTTTACATATATGTAGATAAACACAGGCACTGACACGGTATAAAGGCCTTTCCTCACTACACAGCCAGGGGAGCCACACAGCACAGCAGGGCACCCACCAAGGGCTCTCACACTGAAGCTCCACAGAGGACACCACAGCGACACTTCAGCACAGCAGCAGAACAGAGCTTATGGGGATTAGTGCTGCCTCAGCCAGCAGCTCTCAGAAGTAATCACTTTAGGTACAGCAGCAGGGTGACATGGGTAACCTACTTTTAGTTCAGCTCTAATTAAGGTTACAGCTCACTCAGCCATTTGCTGTTTGTATGGGCACAGCATCACCTCTTTGACTGAAATGCTGTTCTTGCTGGCAGTTCTGAGGCACTCTCGGTGAGCTACAAAGCTATCCTGATAGTGGATAGGGAACAGGGACAAGTTCTTGCAGAATGCTGGAGTCTTTCAAGAACTTCCACCATCCTGACAGGGTGTAAATCACATCAGCCACAATATCAGTTTAACGGGCCATTTTCTAGTTCTTATCTGGACCAATTGTCTAACGAGATAACCCAAACTAATTGTTATGGTCATTGAAGGGCAATTCAAGCATTGCATTATAATGCCTCTTACCACCGTGAAAGCACATACAGGTTTCTAAGACATAACTCAAGGACTTTTAGACTCATGACACTGAGGAGAAGGGCCCACAGACAACAAACCAAAGAAACAAGGTAATACCATACCTGCCACTTTAAAATAGGGAGCATTTGTACTAGTTGAAGTTAGGCTTTTTGCCAGCGTAGACTGTGGCTGTGACAGCTTTGTTGTCATCAAAGATCCCGCTTGAAGAAAAAAAAACACACAAAGTGATATTTCTAGAACAAAACTGACCTTCAAAAACAGTTTGATTTCAACATGCTGATATGAAAATACAAGTAGAGCGTGCAAGTAGACTAGAAAAATCTGCTTTTCACGTTCTCTTCATAGTGAGATGCTTGCGTTAAGCATTAAAACGACCATTAGAACAGAATCGCCCCTTCTGGACAACGAACTACATTTATTTCCATTCAGCCTTATTTGTCGATTCATGACAATTAAACGCAGCGCTCGAAAGCAGATTTTTGCACGGCGTTTGGCGCAGAACAATACCACTTAATGAAGCTACACAGGATCAGGTCTGTCCGTGTCCGTGTCGGTGTCGGTCCCCCGAGCCCCACGGGGCAGGCAGGGCTGTCACACCCACACACAGCCCCACACACAGCCCCACACACAGCCCCACACACAGCCCCACACACAGCCCCACACTCCCACCCTGGCCCCGCCGGGCGCCGTTTTTGGTCCCACACACAGAGCAAAGGTGCTGTGTAATACAGCAGCGGGGTGACAGGCCTGTCCCGAGCTCTGCGCTGTCACCGGGAGCACCTCAGCCCCAGCACAGCCAAACGCGGCCGGCCCGAAGCACCTCGATCCCCCCGCCCCACACACACGCCGCGGGCCGCAGCCCCCGCACCGCGCTCACGGTCACCCCGCACCGGGCGGGCTCTCAGCGCCGTGCCGCCCCTCAGCCGCCCGGCACGGCAGCCCCGAGGGGCTCCCCCAGGCCCGAGGGGGCTCGCCCGATCCCCCCGCCCCGCTCACCGCGGCCGGAGAGCACGGAGAGCTGGGCCAGGGCCAGGCCGAGCGCGGCCCCGCACAGCGCCCGCAGCGCCGCCATCTTGGCTCCGCCTGCCCGGCCGGGGCGGGCCCGCAGAGAGGGGCGGGCGGGGGAGGGCGCGGAGCCCGCACCCCTTCGGAGCCCTCAGCGCTTCAGAGCTGTCAGCCCTTCGGAGCCCTCACCTTTTCATTGCCTTCAGCCCTTCAAAGCCTGCACCCCCTTCAGAGCTGTCAGCCCTTCAAAGCTCTCACCACTTCACAGTCCTCACCTTTTCATTGCCCTCACACCTTCGGAGCCTGCACCACTTCGGAGTCCTCAGCCCTTCAAAGCTCTCAACCCTTCAGATCCCTCAGCCCTTCGGAGTCCTCACCCCCTTCAGAGCCTGCACCCATTCAGAACCCTCAGCTCTTCATCACCTTCAACCCTTCAAAGCTCTCACCCCTTCGGAGCCTTCAGCTCTTCATTGCCTTCACCCCCCCACCTTCAGAGCCCTCAGCCCGTCAAAGCTCTCACCCCTTCAGTCTTCAGCCCCTCAGAGCCCTCACCCTTTCAGAGCCCTCAGCCCCCTCAGAGCCTGATTCACCCCCTCATTGCCCTCAGCTCTTCATCACCTTCACCCCTTCATCCTTCAGAGCCCTCACCCCTTCAGAGCCTCACAGTCCCCCTTTGTTCATGTTTCTGTCCTCTAGGGAATTTTACACTATTTATCAGTTTGTCTTTGATCTCATCCATGGGTACAAATATCGCCCAGGGGGTGGTGCCAGGCTTTTTGGAGCAGTGCTCAGTGATGGGGTGAGGCGCAGTGGCCATAAAGTAAAACACAAAGAGCTCCCCCTCAGCGTGAGGAAGGCCCGAGTTACGTTCAGGGTGGCAGAGCACTGGAACAGCTGCCCAGGAGTTTCCCTGTCAGGAGATATTCCAAACACACCTGGATGTGTTTTCCTGTGGCACCTGCCTGGGCCTGGGGCTGTGCTGGGTGAGCTCCACAAACCACTCCAACCTGGTTATTCTATGATTCTGCACCTCTCTCCTTGCTGCAGGTCATACCGAAACTGAAATGGCAAGAGCATGGATACATATGTGATAAAAAAGTCTTGATACTTTCAAAACCTAAAAAGTCACTGTAAAAAGCCACCCAGGAGTGAATTCTGCAGCCTGAATACATCACAGGTGTGTCACATAGGCTTGAGTCCATACAAATAATTTCATACATAAAATATAGAAATATAAATAAAAATCATGTTCCACACCCCGTGTTAACTCTGTTAAGTGCAACACAAAGCTTTCCCAGCCCTTGCTCCTTCAATTATTTTTCCTTTTCTTTTAAAAGCAGAAGATAAAAACAGATACCTAAACCCAAATGAATACAAAACTACTCATAGGCCTATTTAACACAAGTGTCAGGCAAAAGTAAAACATAAGCTTTGTGTAATGTTTATGCACTAAATAGTACTTTCTGCTTCATGGCTGTGATATTTAAATCACAGCTGGATAGCTCAGATAATTGAGCAACACATTTAACACTATCTAAGCCAGTCACCCAAAAACAACATATAAAAGTGAAAAAAATCACTGTAAAAATTAATCTCTCAAAAAATCCAGTTCAAGTGCCTGCAGGAGCAACTTTAAAAAACATTCATAAGCATAAACAAAACAGAAATATGGCCTATTTAAATCCAAACATGCTGTTTTAAAATCAGAATTGTCCTCTGGTCTTTTGCAGCCTTCTCAGCATCCCCAGCAAACGCAACAATAAATTACACACAGGAAGATTTTTCAAAGTTTTTTTGTTCTAGAAAAAAGCCAAATCAACAGCAAACACAGGATAAAATAAAACACTTCACACACAGGTATGGTAATTCAATTGCATTCTTGGCAACCACCTGCACAGCAACCAGTTATCACACCAACTCCATCAGTGCCTTGTTCCACTGAGGCTTCCAAAGACACCAGTGTGTTTGTAGTCTGTGAACACAGGCTCTGAAACAATCAGGCTATTCCCCCCACAGAAGTTTTTTCTTACAATCTGGAGCTAGAAAGAAACTAAAACTGCTCCTCAGGCACCAACCGACTGCCAAGCTCTGAATTCCATACCAGTTATGCATCTGCCCAGTGGCCGAGGGAGCTCAGCATTCCCAGCAGCAGCCACTGCCCTTCCCGGCCTCCTGCTGGGCTGTGCAGCCCTGATTTACTTCCACAGCACACCCAATGTGTCTTAGCAGAGGTGCAGGACTTTGTCAGCAAGCATTCTGTGACTCAGACAGGTTGGAAACCCAAGCAACTGTTAAAGGAGTTGGCAGCACCATCAGTCCTCTCATGCTTTTCCTGGAGCACCAACACTGCTACACTGGCTGATTTTGTGTGTCCATTAACTGAAAATTCTCTCAGATGAGCATCACTGCTGTGCACAAGAAACATTTCACATGGGCAGCTAATATTTTTTTTTAACTAATAGCAATGTCAGAATTCTTCTTCTGCATTTGGAATATGTGAACTCTTAAGTTTCTTGAGTTTTTCAATAGCAGAACGTACTGAAATCTCTCCGTGAACTTTGTTGTCTCTTGTTCGCACGTTGACAGCGTTATTTGCTTTCTCCTTTTCTCCAACCACTGCAAGACATAGCACAAAGAAAGAATCTACATTACAAAATTAGTTTCTAGACAAACTCTATGTCCAACATTAAAACTTGAGTGATATTCAGAAATGTGAGATGCTGCAATTACCTACCTAAAATGAAATTATACTGAGCCAGCTGTGCATTTCTAATTTTCTTGTTTAAGGTGCAACTTTGATCTAGATCCACATCTGACATAAATCCTGCTTCAAAAAATTGGTTGCAAACCTAAAAAAAAAAAACCCAACAAAAACCTCTCAGTATTACTATATATTCTAAAACATACATTTGTACATGCTATAATTACTAATCTGTCCCAGTAATTAATTCATAATTTTGCTCTTGTGAATCATTGCAAGGAATTCAATGAAGTTAACTGCAGAAACCTGAACACACACTTAAGGGCTTAGCAGGACTACAGCTAGAAGACAATACAAGGTAACATTCCTATCAAATGTGTGCTGCTGTCCTCAGGCAGCTACACTGCTCAATGTCAAAAACGTGTCCTCAGTCTGAGAAAGCAGAAAAAGCAGAAGGAACAAAACTGCTTATTCTTGCATTAAAGAAAAGCAGGGCAGAGGGGTAAAACCAACCATGGTCAAAAGCAATGTAGTCAAGAATATGCATGGTGGAAAATGGAAGAAACTGGCTCTGCCCCTACTTTACGCCAGTGGAACTGTAGTGACGCATCAGTTATATCACATTTGTCAACCAGAGTGTTTTTTCCTTTAATAATTACATAAGTATGTCCATAATAACAGCACCCAAAACCCTTAAAGTTGCATATCCCTTAGGCAGGCTTATACAAGTTTTAGGCTGGAAATTTCATACTGAAAAGTTTACCTCTCCCCCCTAACTATGTCTCCAAAATTATTAAAGCATTCATTCTCTCTTCTAGGACAAGTACTTAGGATCTATTCAGACGGTCTGGTGCCAGGGAGAGGCAGGCCCTGCTCTCACCTGCTGGGCGTACTCCTCCGACGTCGGTCCCACGGGCACCACCATGACCTGCCGTGGGGACAACCAGAGTGGCCTGGAGAGCATGAGGGACACATGGGATAAATGACACTGCTATTCATAACCACAGCCATGGCCCACAATAATAATTTCTTTACTTTATAGAAATATTTATGTTAGCTATGTTGGATAGTATGTTACCTTGGTCTTTTCAAATAATATAGCAAATAGATTGATTCCATTAAAATGACAAATGCAGAACCTGGATGTTCTGTTCACTTCCTAGCTGACTTCACATTTTTAAACAGAATTTTTTTTCACAAAGTTTTCATTTTTATTTAGGTGGACAGTCAGACATATAAGTGGCTGAACCTAAGAATTAACTCTTCCTTAATACTTTAAACACATTTATAAAGAAACACTTTCAGAACTTATTCAAGATAAAACAATCCATCTTAGAAGTACAAAAATATTTCACATATTAGGACTAATTCATGTCTGTATATATAAAAATAACTGCCTTATGTATGTCTGACTTCTTCCCAGTACAAAAGCATGATTTTTTAAGAAAAAAGGAACAAAAATAATGCAGGACTTACACATTCAATTACAATTCTTATTTCTGCATTATTCTGCTTTTTTTCTGAAGTCTCATGAATTTGAATTTCTAATACTAAACTAGTTAAAAGGATATTGTACAACTCAGACCAGAAAACTGGACTTATTTTCTTGCAATCTTATATACAAATATTGAGAAAATTCTAGGGATATTATTTTTGCATTACAATAAACGGGACATAAGGAAGGATCTGCACCTTCTACATTGTTAAACACTTCTTAGAAGTCCATTTGTGCCACATACCATTTTCCTCCATAATTTTCTGCTAGAATAGCTATCATTCTCTCCACAGACCCCAAAATAGCTCTGTGAACAATCACTGGTCTTTTCTTATCATCGCCATCCTTACTGAAAAAAAAAAAAAAAGTAAAGTTTTTTTTAAAAAATGAAACTATCTTAGCTCACACACATGTAATCCTACTAATATTTTTGATTCTACTTTTTAATAGAATGGCAAAATTTCGTTAATTACACTTAGGCAAAATCGACTCTCTTTATTAAAAATGTACTTTAAGTCATCTAGGCTTTTAAAGGAATACTGAATAATCACAGCGACTTAAAATAATCATGCCTATAGCTAGTGGCATAGACACAAACTCTTAAAAATGAAAAGACACTCCACTGACTCAGCACCATTTCTGTGCATTTTAATATTTAATGTTCTTCCTTGTTCTCTCTTTTCCACTATGCCTTGCTTTTATTTTGTTGCACAGGATCTTACCTGCCTTTACTGTTCACTGCTTTGCTTAAACTACAGTCCTGTGATAAGAAGGCAGCTGTTGCTTGCAACAGTATTATATGGCATCTGCTGTGGAACATGCAGCAGGACCAAAAAGTAACAAAGATTCTTATTTTACCTTCCCCATGGAAATCTTGATAATATGCAAAAACAAACACAGCAAGAAAAACAACCCAGGAAATGTGTATTCAAGTCAACATGACACTAAAATTAATCTGCTCAGTGGATTAAAATCCCTCTTTCTAGCTGGAAGCCAAAGTGAGATTTTTACTAAAAACTGTTTGCATTTGGTTTATGTTCAAAGATAACTAGTTTAACCCAATAAAATCAAAGAACTACTTAGTAAAAACACAGCAGCTCCTGAAGGCATGTTTGAATTTGTATGCTGACTTCCAAGAAGACAACCTTACTAGGCTGAAAGTGAAAACTGAGGTGTTTTTAGCATTATATATGATCAGCTGTCTTCAGAGCTGGCAGACAAGACAGACAATGAGAGTTTCTTGCAATCAGCAGCATTTCAACTAAAGTGAGTTATCATTACATTAAGGAAATATCCTCAAGTTCGTGGCTCAGTCCTCTACTCACCAGGGATGTTTCCCCTCCTTACCAGGCTAATAATTTGTTAAATGAGCAACACAGCATTAAAACATAATGGGAATTACAGACAGTGAAAGCATTTTTGATTTATTTATTATTTCATTTAAAAGAGGAAGCTATTCAAACCACTCACCCAACATAAGTAAGATTAAATCGAATGGGTAGCTGGAAGTCAAGTTGGATGGTAGCACATTGATGGTACCTACCAATTGCATCTTTGATTTTAATATCAATCTGTGAAGCAAAATAACACAGTTACTAAATATAGTTTGCCTGCAGTATGTCTGCATTCTTGTTCAGCCAAAGTTATATTAAAATGCTGAATCACTCACCTTAGGACCATAAAATGCTCCATCTCCTGGATTCAATTGCCATTGCTCTCCAAAATTATTCAAGCTGTTTTGAAGTTGCTAATAATAAAATTGACAGAGTAATTAAAAAAGGTATAGCAGAGCCTCATTACTGGAAGTCAAAGCAGTTGCCTTTGAAATTCAAAGGGAGTCAAGAGGCAGTACAACCCCTCCTGCTCAGGCATTTGTTCATTTATGATAAGTAACCTCGGAATAGTAGTTCCTTGTACAAATGATGTGATTAATCAGAAAAAAAAAAAAGAAAGAAATCTAAGCAGTTCAAGATAAAGGGCTGAGTAAGAATCTGGAAATTCCCATTTTTATACAGAAACTTCAGATTTAATGTGATGTTTTTCAACAAGCATTTCCACTAAGGACAATATTTAGCACCTGGTGTAAGCCATTCCATCATTCAACATGAAGGAACTCAGTTAAACATCTACCTCTGCAAACACAAATATTAAGGGGTTGGTTTGTTTGCCTTTAAATGATTTACCTTTTCTGCCTGATCCCAGATCTCTAACTCTCCGAGATAATTATCTGGTCTTGTAGAAAGGTGTAGTTGAAAGGTAAAACCAAAGACAGCATATACTGACTTCAAGAAATCAAGACAGCCCTCAATTTCTTCTTCAATCTTAAACATAAACCAAAATATATTAGTTAAAATTTACAATTTAATCACATAAAAACGTAATTGAAACTACTGAATTCCTCATAACCAGAATATGAGAGTCCACTAAATAAAATAAGAAAAAATTGAAACCCACATCCTACAAACCCAGATCTAGACAATGGGTGAAGAGAGAACTGAGGTGTTGTGGCTTCAAAACATGGCAAGGAAAGCAGTATTTTTGTTAAGTCTGGGCTTCTGCAGTCAAACTGCATCCATCAGAATGGGCAAGAGTACATTAATTTATAGATGTAGCTCCACTAAAATCCACAGCATCACTGACAAAATTAAGTATTTGTTCAGCAATACTATAGAAAACCAAACATTGTGAACAGCTTTTTTCTCTGCAGGGGGAGATGGAAGATGCAAAAAAATCTTACTTTTTGGGATTTAGTTGCCCAATGCATCTTTCTAAGTGGAAAAATTCTGTATAGAAAATCTTATTACATAATTCATAATCAATAATATCCCTCAAATAACAGTTTTCTGCTTTTGATATAAACATTTTGTAACTTCAAAGAAAATAATAAAAATAAAATAAATGAGTGTGCCATTACTACTGGGGAAACTTGCAACAAAGAAACCAAGTCCCATAGGCTATTGACTTTAGCAATACTGCAGAGGTTAAGATATATGGAATATCAGGATAACTAAGAAGGAAGCATCTAAACCTACCAAAAAACCCCATCAAAAGCAGCAACACAATGGAAGAAACTAGAGCTAAAATATTATGGGGATTTTTTTCTTGTTTATTGTTAGTTTGCACTGGGAGAAGAGAGGGTTCTTTTGGTTTTGGTTGACTGGGGGGGTGCAGTGGGTGCTTGGTTTTTGGAGTTTTTTCTTTTTTACCTGTTCCATTGTGCAAAAGATGTGAGCATCATCCTGCTGGAAGCGCCTTACACGAGTCAAGCCACTTAAAGTCCCAGAGAGCTCATTTCGGTGAAGAACTCCAAAATCTGCAAGTCTAAGAGGCAATTCCCTCCAGGAGCGTGGACGATGGGCAAACATCAAGCTAGAAGGAACATGAAAGAGCCTTCCTTTTATCCTTCTTACAGGAGATTTAAGACAACACAGAAATAAACCAAGGTCAATACAGACAGTAATCACATTTTTAGCATTTATTCATTCAGTTTGTCTGCATCCTAAAAGACAGACAAACCGAAAAAATGCATCACTCAGAAGGTACTGCTAAAGACCACCTAGGGAAAAAAACACATTGCAAGAGGAAATCAAGACTGGTTCATCTGTACCTTCTTGGTATAGCACATTTATTTCTATTCTAAACAAACTGTATTTACTAGTGGTACAGGCTAGTATTAGCATGCACAAAGCCAGCTCACTTAGTGCAGACTTACTTCTGGGACACTGTCAGAGAACCTCCCTGGACACATTAGTAGCTTAGTAGTCTGTTGTTAACATGCAATAATCCTCCATTTATTTCTGCTCAGCCCCACAAAGGATAAATTAAGTAAAATAACAAGTTTTTCAGTTGAGAGTACAAACCAGTGTCCTGGACAGTTCATTGGTTTAAGGGCAAAAGTTTCCTTCTCGACCTCAAAAGAGAACATATTTTCACTGTAGTGCTGCCAGTGTCCTGAAGCTTCCCAGAGTTTACTGTTGAAGATGTTTGGAGATACAACTTCAGTAAAATTACGCCTGTGATACTCCTCCTGTAGAACAAATTCAACATTTAAAAGGTGACAGAGCTTCTGACAAGGCAAAGCTTGATTCTTTTAAGCAGCGTTATTATGATGGCAATTTACAGAGACTAAAGGACTACTGTACATGCAAGTTTAGCACAACTAGAAAAGCACAGCTTCACTCTGCACTACTTTCAAAAACATTAGATCAGTACAATCATAGTGAAAATCTGGTAAATATTTACATACATAGCTACTTCTCCTTCTGTGGATAACCCAGTGCTATGAATGGCCCATCATTTAAGATTGACAACTGATTATTAAACTTGCTGGGAGTTCCATTAGTATATACTCACTCGTATGAAATCCATGAGTGTGTTATAAAGAAAGGCACCTCTGGGGAGGAAAAAGCAGCTTCCAGGACTCAAATCATGAAAGAAGAAGAGTTCTTGCTCCTAGGTAAATTAAAACCAGAATGCTCTAAAAACAATTCAGATAGAATTGAAGAACAGAACTACTTCACACACATTGAGAAACTGTTTGCAAAGATGAAACGTTACAGAAACAAGATGATTTACGTAAGTCTACAATTAACTGGTGTTGCTGAGAACTTGACCTGCAGTTCTTACTTTTAGTAATAACACTGAATTCCATTTGATTCTTTGACTATGTAAAAACACATCTCCCCAAAATCCTGAAGTCTTATCTTAACCTTACCTTTAGTAACCAAAGTGATTAACCATATATTAATCACACATGAGGGTTGCTGGCTGAAGCTGTGGAGCCACTCATTCTTTATCAGAATTTTGTCTCAAAAAAGAGAAACTCAGCAGTGGCTCTGATACATCTTAGGAGAACTTTACCCTCTTCAGTATCATAGATATTAAATACATAAATATTTAATAAATTCACAGGTTATGCCAAGTCGGAAGGGACCCACAGGGATCACTGAGTCCAACTCCTGGCCCTGCATAGGACCCTCTCCAAGAGTCACTCCACGTGCCTGAGAGCATTGTCCAAATGCTTCCTGAGCTCTGTCAGGCTTGGAGCTGTGCCCACTGCCCTGGGGAGCCTGTTCAGTGCCCAATCACCCTCTGGGTGAAAAATCGCTCTGATTCATTGATACTAGATAATTTGTTTATGAAGAGGCAAATCAAACAAATACTATGGAAATATTCAAGCCTTAATAAGTTAATAGAAATAAGCATGATCACTTCCATAAAGGCCACTTTCCACTTCTTTTTGTCATTGTTTTCTGTACATTTCTCATTGTCTCTTCCTCTCCTGAGTTACCCTCAGTTGTTCACCTCTGCTTGTGAAGGCTCCTTCACGTCTGCCACAAGCAGCAAGAGGTTAATGCCCTCATCCTCTGGTCCAACAATGCTGACCTTCACTTACACAACAGTTTTTCAAAGAAATGTCTCCCTGCTTTCACCTGTACTGCTCATTGTGACTTTACATACCCACAAAGCTTCTTTTCCCAAATACCCTCCCTGTAGCTCCACCCTTAGAGCAAAGGTGTAAACCTTACACTATAATAAAGAATGACCAAACCATGTTATTTGTACAATTTTCAGATAAATTCTCTTCTATGAAAAATACAGTGGTTTAGATAGAATCTGTAAAGACTCTACATTAAAAGGTCTAAGAATTGCTTCCTGAAACCAAGGGATTAAACCCATTGACTTCTTCCCCAAGTTAGTTTAACATTCATATGCAAGTGAAAAGTTGAGTTTGTAGAATTAAAGTTTTAAAATGTAGGTGACACCAGAACGCACAAAGAACTGCTTCTCATTCAAACTGTCAAGAAAACCCCCACCCCGAACAGACCAAAACTAAAAAAAGAAGGAAAGAGAATGGATTTTATTATAGAAGCATAAAAGAGAAGCAGACAATGGAATAGTGTACCTTTCCAATTTTCCTATGATCCCGGTTTCTGGCTTCTTCCTGAATTTTTTCCCATTCCTTCATCATTTTGGTATCAGGAAAGGATATGCCATATATTCTCTGCAGAGTTTCCATGTCAGATTTTCCTTCCCAGTATGTAGAGGAATTCTGATACACAAAACCGAAACTTTTAATATTACATAATATCAGGGAAAGGAGGGATGAACATTAACACACTCAAGCATTATTAATTTTTATCTTGGGAAAAGATTTATATGCAGTCTTTCAGCATTTGTTTGTAACACAAAGATACTTGCAGTGCCTTTTAATCAGCATACTAATACAAAAGACAAACAAGTGACTGGTCAAGTAATATTTTTATTCTACTTAGGTACCTTGTTTTAACTCACATCATGGCATGTTGTATTACTTCATATTCCAGCAGCTAAAAAAGCAGCACTTGTTTACATTCAAAATAATGCAGGAGGGAAATATGAAAGACACAACAAACCTAACTCTGACAAGTTAATTCTGAGCTGTTGTGACAATCTAACACGTAAGCCCTGGAATTCAGAGTTCCATACACTTCAGTTAGGAAGCCAGCAAAAGCAACTATGATGAATGTTCCTATGAGGTCTAATAAGGTTACCAAAATTAGCATCTGTGAGTAACTTAAACTACACCACAAAACCTGAGGTCTCTGAAATAGTCTCTGCTTCTGTAGTTCTATTTGTACAATGGGAGCTGGGAAAGAAATGAAGGACTGTTTTCAGTGTAAACAAAGAAAACAATACAAACAACCCTAGCATAAACAGCTCAGGAGAAATAAATACATAAATAGATCAACTGTACCATAGTTTATTTCAATGCACAGTTAATTTAAACTTACCTTAACTATTTTAAGGGCCTTAATTTTTCCAGTGTGTCTCACATGTGGGCCCCTGCAGAGATCAATCAGTGGACCACACCTATGTGTCAAAAGAAAAAACTGTTTATTTTCAAACACTCCAACGTTTTTCTATAGTCACTAATGGCACACAAGTTTGTGCTTGACACATTTTCAACATGGGAGTGAAAACAAATATGCAACATGCAGCAAATCGAGTGCCTGTTACATGTTATTGTGCCTTCTACCTAAAGTGGAATATTCCCTCAGGAAACGCTCAGCACAGTCGATCCATGATCAAGAGCACCACAACACCTTCACCAATTCATACAGTTCCACATGTGAACTTTACTAAAGTGGGCCAGGAAATTTCAATGGGTTTGCCATTTTCCAACTGATTGGAACAAGCAACTGAATAAGCAGGTTCCTCATGCCACAGTGAGCTGAGTTAGTGTTACCCACTATGCAGCAATCCAGTGTCAGGGGTGGTAACTTATTTCCATCAGTTTACTTAAACCAGAGGGAATGAGTAAAAACTGGATTTGCCATTTGTCCACAAATTTGTATCTACTCTCTCCCAGCAGAGAAAAGATCTCATTTTACATAAGTAGCAATATTAATTGTAAACTTAAGTCCCAATTACACAAGAATTCGGAAGTTAGAATAAAAAAAACCCAAAAACCAAACCCCCAATTTATTCTCCTCTTAATTTAAATAATCTAACTATAAAAATATTCCCTAATACCTTTGAAGTACTTTTCTTTACCTGTATATTGTGGTAGTTGGGGTCTTCACCTTCTCACTAAGGATACGACACTTAAACTTGTTATACTGTGTGTGGAAACATGAGAAGTCAGAAACATCAATAAAATGCATAACAAAATTATCTTTTAAAATTATGCATTAATAATGTGAGCGCATCAGTAATAGATACTCATATCTAGGAAAAAAAGCTTGTATTCACCAGTTTAAAATCCCTTCAGAAGAGTCGTAGAAAAGAGGAGACAGAGTTGTTAATCCTCTGAGGGTGTGCTGAGGATGGTGAGTACCACCTGAACACCTCGAAGCGCAGGTGAAAGGTAAATAGAGAGTATAGTCAGACTGGCAATATTCAATGTATAGAACAGGGGGCTAAAGCAAAAGTCTTTTTTGACCTGTCTCTGGAAGTGAGCCAGGAGGAATGTGTGCCTTTTGTGTACTTATCTGTCATCTCATTGAGCCTGAGGTGTTTCTGTGTAACACAGAATTGTTTTTATTAGTGCCTGAAAACATTCTGAACACCTGAGAGGAATCAGAGGTGGAAAAGGATGGTATTCTTTTCTTTGTTTTACTAGGCATGTTCAATTCTGATGAGTTAGTCATATGTAGAACTTTATAAAAGTTATAAAAGATCACTGCACCAGAACCACAGCTACTCAAAAGATTTACCTTAAACATGTCTAACAGGGTCTCCTTTTTGACTTCCAGCCTTTCAAAGGCCTGTTTCTCTTTTATTATATTTTTACAGCGGTTCTCTAGTAGTGGGAATTCAGTACTAGATACTCCTCTAAACAAAAAGACAAAGGGAAAAGAAATAAAAATTAATTATTTGGATATTCCCATTTTTTTCTAATAACCACTTTCTAGTGGTCTAATTTGAAACCATAAAATGTGCTGGTGTGATTTATCACAGTGTTTTATGTTCTTCTAATCAGCTGGATTTTCAGACACTAAACTCAGAAACACAAATAATACCATCCCAAATAAACCCATCACAATCATTCCTGGAACAGTCTTTGACATGATTAAATGTCTGGAAGACCTACAGGTCAAAGTATACATATGATTTAAGAAAAAAAACAAGGGGAGGGAAAAAGGCTCAACCCAGCTGCAGGAGTCTGTTTATCAGCTGATGCAGATTCAGTATTCTCCCTGACTACAGCAAGATAAACAAGGGAAAAACAGAATTGTAAAGCTGTGCACAAGGATTAGAAAAGCAGTAAACACCTATACAAGTTATGTGCATATGTGCCCTCTCTACAAGTGACTGTGGCACATGGAAACCAAACTCCCATGATTCTTCAAGGAAACCATCTCCTTTGTCTCCCCACAAGTTCACCAACTTTGACCCAAACACTCTACATTTTTTCCACAGAACACTGAACAGCTGAAAGTCTTACAGAGCAGGTGTCTGAACACTGCTCCTGAATTTAAATATACATACATGCTCAATTTATGTGTTTACATAGAAGACTGACCTGCCAGCTTCAAATCATATTAGTGTCAGCTTCAAATCATATTAGAAACATAATTTTACTTTTAATATGCAGAAACTTGACAGAACAAAATAATTCTAGCACTGGGCTTCAATATAGAGTATAAAAGGTCTAAGACACTGAAATTTTACCTGTCTTCCATGTACATGTCATAATAAAATCCATTCTCAATTGGAGGTCCGTAGCACAAGCAGCCCCCAAAATATCCTTCCATGGCCTCTCCAAGAATGTGAGCACTTGAATGCCAATAAACCTGCAAATAAAGTCAGAGGAGCAAGCTGTGGGGTCAATGGCATTGTGTAACTAAAAAGAAAAAAGCCCAAACCATAAGTATACTTTCAGATGGAAAACAGACTGGAACCAATGTTGTTTAAATTTTGAGAGAAGTAAAACAATTTTCTGTTCTCATTTCGAAGTACTCTAAATGATTGATATAATGGCAGATGTAGCACTAAAGGCCCACCGTACCTCAGTCTGAAAGATGATGATTATCCCTGTGTGCTTTCCATCAAATTAGTACTTACTGTACCTTGCTAATTTATAAGCTACTTTCCAGTCAGTCAAAAGTCTATGCAACATTAATCAAATCTAAAACAATGTAGCCAATTAAGTTTCCACTGTTCACATTCAGTACATTTATTAATAGGTCTGTAAAGTACATTACCTGAAATGTCAGAGGGGAGCCAACAACCCAGTAGATCAATACCAGTTTTATGTTCTAGGTTCCTATTAATTTGGACTAATTCAGAGCCACTGCTACAAGACAAATCCTTTACACGAAATGCCTCAAACAAGCTTAATCACATGGATAATTCAAATTGAAGTCTAATTCTAGTGCATAAACATAGGCTTTAGACTGAATCCCATTTAAAAAATAATCTTAGGCGTGTTGCTAAGTATATTCATAGCTTGATTAACATATGACTCCTTGAGTTTCTAATAAACAGTGCCAGTACAAGGAGGTGTAGATTTTGTTCATGACTAAAATCTAATTTTGGACAATTTTTAGAAAACGGTAAGACAGCCTGACTTTGCTTTCACTGTCTGATCTTCAAATGCACTCAGTCAAAACACAAAACATGTCTTAGAAGACATGAAACTCCTTCAAGTTAGCATACAAATCAAGATGTTCTGTATGACCCCATTTGAGAAATTATCTGTTCGTGTAAAAGAGAAGGATGAAAAGAACACTAAGATTTTATTCTCTCTCAGATTACAGGCCCTTAGTGTCTCATCTTCTTTGCTGAATCACAAGAAATACATTACTTGAATAGTTTTGTGGGGTTTTTTTTTAAGATTTTAAAAGCCTAATTCTACAGTCAATTTTACATCATTAGTTCCTCTAATCAAACAGAAACCGGAGAGTGTTTACTCACAGCTTTTGCTTCTTCATGATCAAAGGTCAGCAGCTCTAGAGTACAATCTCCCTCCAGTGGACGATCCAGGTCCCACAGCTCACCATTCACTTTGGCTATAACTGCATTCGAAGCCAACACTTGACTAAAAAAACCAGAAAAGATGACAAGAAGCCTGAATATTGAGGTTCAGATTTGTAAAAGACCTTAGGTTTCTAAACCCTGTGAGACCACACCCACATCTCGTAGCACCTGAAGGCCTTAAGTTTTTTGTTTCTGTGGTGGTCTTAAATACTTACCCACTTTTAAAGTAAAGAACCTTAAGACCTTGAGAAGTTTCACTGAACAGCTTTCAGTGCTGGGGACCTGAAGGAAAGACTGCTTCTTACAACAGGTTCTACTGTGTCTGGGAACTCACAAAACTTCAGATGTCTCTATTAATTCCTAGCAGTCTCACTGATTTTTCAACTGGAAGCAAGCATTATGATGCCAGCACAGAACCTCAAGCATCACTCAGAACAGTAACTTCAACCAGCTGTTTATTCTGCATTAGGCTGAAGTTTCAATGCTTTTCAAATAAATCAGTTCAAGAGAGTCTCCATACACTGACCATGACATATATTTTACACAACAAGGTAAGAGACAAATGATAGTAACAGTTTTATCACTGTAAAAGCACAACTCCTCGAATCTGCAGGTTACCTGATTCCTACAGCTAATTGATATGGTGTGGTTTTCCAAGATTCTCCTTCAGCTACCTTTCCATCTGTCAGAGTAATTTTGATAGATTTGCTCTGGTTGGCTGCTCTGTCAGCTAGCAAAGCATCATGTTCTTTTTTCAGTGCTTCATAAAGCTTCAGTCTGTCTTCTATGAAGCTTGGTGTGCACTTTACCTGTAACAAATAAATTAGATTATACACATACTTGTGAGAGAAATAGAATAAAAGGATTCACAGTGTTGGTGCATCCCCAGAGGTCCCAACTTGGACCAGATTTCTCTGTACTAGAATTCAGACTCAAATGCAGCAAAGCATTTGTAAGTAATTATACACAGGATAGTCCCGTCCAACTTTCTGACTATTTTATGGTGGCTTTCTAATTTTCCATGCACTTTCATCAATCCAGGCCTAAATGGTTTTGTGAGCTTGACCTCAGAAAGCAGCTTATATTCCTGCCCCAGAATTTGCATTTGGCAGATGTCCTAGAGACATCTGGATCGCTTCAACAAGCCCTCCCTTCTGCCAGCCCATTCAAAGGATCAGATTCAAACAGGACAGTTCACATGAAGGTTACTCTAGTTCAGCATGAGGTGAGTTATTGAGCTCTACTGTACTACAGCTAGTGCTGCCAACATCCTTTCAGCCATCCCACTGTTTAACCGCTCATTAACCCTCACTCTCTTTAGGCACCACAGAATTATGACATTTATTTCCCAGTAATTCCAATCCTTTTCTTACATAAAAACCAAAGATCTAAGAATGTGTAACTCTAGTAATGCAAGATGAAACTCCTGAATAATGGTTTTTTTTCTCTGTATGCTATAGCAAGCCTTTTCCCCAAAAGCTGGGATTTCAAAATTCTGCAAAGTATTTCAGATTTGAACACCCCTTCTGAACCTGGTCAAACAACAATCCTTCTTCTATTATTATGTAGTATAAATTAATCACTTACATCATTCTGATGTTGGTTCCCAGCTTTATTTTCTTTTTTCTTTTCCTCTTTTTTTTGATTCACTGCATCAGTTGGACTTGCACTGGAGACTTTCTGAAAACAGTGATAATACAAAGTATATCCCTACTAAGCCATTAGGACTTTTCCCAGCAATCATTGAAACAAACCAGACCAATACAATATTGGGCTAAAAAGGCAATTACAGGGGAATAAGTCATGTTCTTAACCCAAAGACTTCTCATGACACATCTGAACTTCATTTTTTTGATGTTCTGCAAGGCACAGCAAAACCGCTCGCCAAGTGGGGTCTTCTCATCACGATTTCCCCAATGTTACTCCTACAGCTACCACTGGCAAGGTCTCCCCGGTGGGACCGTGGCAGACCAACTTTCCGCGGTGTCACACCTGGCACAGGTTGGCCAGAGGAGCTGCGGCTGCCCCATTCTTGGAAGTGCTCAAGGCCAGGTTGTTTGGGGCTCCGAGTCTAGCGCAAGGTGTCCCTGCCCAGGCCGGGGTGGGACGGGATGACCCTGAGGGTCATTCCCAGCCCGTTCCCTGTGACACACACGCAAAGGCAGGGCCAAGCTCAGCGCTGCGGGCAGACCCCGGGCAGGCAGCGCGGCCCTCCCGCGGGCTGGGGGCGGCCCCGGGGTGCCCCTGCCCCGTTCTGCCCCGTCCTGCCCCTCCGCCCCGCTGTCCCCGTTCTGTCCCGGGGCTGTACCCCTGCCCCGCTGCCCCCGTTCTGTCTCATTCTGTCCCATTCTGCCCCGTTCTGTCCCATTCTGCCCCATTCTGGCCCGTTCTGTTCCATTCTGTCCCATTCTGCCCCGTTCTGCCCCATTCTGCCCCGCCGTCCCAGGCCGCACCTCCGCCCCGGCGGGCGCCGCCCGGCCCAGCTCCGCCGCCAGGCTGCGGCGCAGGTGCACCAGGCGGTACCGCAGCTTCTCGTTCTCGGCCCGCAGCCGCTGCAGCTCGGGGCTGGCGCTGGCGCTGCCGGCAAGGGGCGGCTCCTTCAGCCGCCCGACCTCCGCCGCCAGCCAGCGCAGCTCCCGCTCCTGCCGCGACACCCGCAGCGCCGCCGCCTCAGCGCCAGCCCCGGGCCCAGGCCCGGCCGCCTCAGCCGCCTCCGCCTCAGCGGCCGCCGCCATCTTAGCCCCGCTCCGCCCCGCGCTCCGCCCCGCCCCGCGCTCCGCTCCGCGCTCCGCCCCGCCCGCGGGACCCGCCACAGCGGCGGGACAGCACGGGGACAGCGGCGGGACATCATCGGGACAGCGGCGGGACAGCGGCGGGACAGTACCGGGACAGCAGCGGGACGTTATCGGGACATCATCGGGGCTCCTCCCGGCCCCTCCCTCCGCCCCGCTGGCCCCGGGACACCGCCAGGACACCCCCGGGACACCCCCAGGACACCCCCGGGACACCCCCAGGACACCGCCAGGACACCCCCGGGGCACCCCCAGGACACCCCCGGGACACCGCCAGAACACCCCCAGGACACCTCCAGGACACCTCCAGGACACCCCCAGGACACCCCCAGGACACCTCCAGGACACCCCCGGGACACCGCCAGGACACCCCCGGGACACCGCCAGGACGCGGCCCGTGGACACCCCCCGTTTTTCCTCATTGCGCAAATGCTTCCCCACAGCCCTCGCTGCTGGGGGGTGGATTGGCCAACGTGGCATCCCGCCTGGCCCCGGGGCCGCCGAGCCAGTGGAAAATGTTGGTATCCGCAGCATCAATTAGGTTGGAAAACACCTCTGAGAGCACGGAGCCCAGCCTGTGGCTGAGCATCACCGTGGCACCCACACTGTGTCCCCTTAAACACCTCCAGGGACAGTGACTCCGCCGCCTTCCTGGGCAGCCCATTCCCATGCCTAATCACCCTTTCTGTGGAGAAATTCTTCCCAATGTCCAACCAAACACCCCCAGCTCCCTCAGCTGCTCCTCCTCGGACTTGTGCTCCTGACCCTTCACCAGCTTCACTGCCCTTCTCTGGAGAGCTCATGTCAGAATCCTTCTTCAGTTTAGCTAAAAATTCTCTTTGCAAAGCTTTTCTATGTGACTCTCATAAACAAGAAGCCGAATAAACTGCGGCTGCAGTGAACAATCGTATCACTAATTCTCGAAATCCTGATCATGTCATTTTGTGAAGAGCATGGCAAGCAGGGAGGGGAAAAACACATCAGGTTTGCTTTATGTTCCCAAGTATCCAATTTAGCATCTGTGGAAGTTATTTATTATGTAAAACACAGAAAAACAACACTTAAACAACACCGTTTAAGTAAATACACGTTTGCAAAGGACCTACCTGTAACATCACCAAAATCTTGGTCCTTCAAAGGGTTATTCAAATAAAAGAGAATGACAATTTCCACATGCCTTAGAAAGATGGACATTGTCAGAGTATGGAAAATATGGATAGCCAGTCAGTTCTCCCATGGACCTGACTGTGCTGAATCCCCCTTCACTATTCTCATTATGCAACAATGTCAATGTCAAAAAGGGTGGGTAAGATTGCATCCTTATTTGACCTCAATGTCAACTAAACACTGCCAGAGCTTACTTGTAGATGCTTCCTGGTTGCCACCATTTCTTATGAAATTAAGCAGACTGAAACCAAGCAGCATCTTTGCACAAAGTGCAGAACTTGGCACCAAGGTAAATAATTTGAAGAGGTTTGAGTAGCCAGGTGTTAGAACTCTGGGCTTGGGAGGATTGTACAACTCCTATTGCACCCAAACTGCGAGTCCACCTCTCAAAAACGAATTTGGATGAAGATTCCCCCCAGACCAAAGGTGCCAGGACAGAAAGGTCTTGCTGCCCGTGGGATGCCCTGGGCACCCCATCACCTGCACCTGAGACACCAAGGGTAAGAGATTTTCTTTCCTGGGGGAAAGTGCTGTTGTTTGTTCACTTGCAGGAGGCCAGCACCCAAATTGCAAGTTGGCCTCCCAAAACTGAATATGGACAAAAATTCCTCTCAGGCTAAAGCTGCTGGTACAGAAAGGTCCTTCTGAGCCTGGAATGCCCCAGGCAGCCCATCACCTGCACCTGAGACACCAAAATGCTACCTCTCTCCCCTCTACGTCACTTTGCACTTTCCTACAGAAACCAATGGGTTTGTCCCCTCTAAATTACCTCAGGTTCTCAGCTAAACCTCTGTCCTCTCTAAGTAATCCCATGTTTTCTGTCAAAAGTGCTGCCTCGTTCTTCTCTGAGTTTCCAGACTTTCTCTCAGAAAGGCTGGTTTTTTCTCCTTGGATTCGCCCTGCAAAAAACGTGGTTTTGTTTTATCTAAATTACCTCAGCATATCTGTTAAACTCATCACCTCGGCTCCCCCTCCCAGTTTGCCTCTGCTTTTCCCTCAGAAACATTCATTCTGCCCCCTATACATTAACTCAGATTTTACCCTCCAAAACGCCCCCTGACTAGGTCGGGTTTTACCCCGAATTTTTCCCTCCCTGTCCCGCTCAGAAAACCTCGATTTTACCCCAAAAATGATTTTCAGAGAGTTAGGTGCAGTACCGCGCGTCACCGCCAGGCGGCGGCAGCGGTGCGGGTGACGGTGAGAGGGGACAGCACCAACCCCAGAACCCACAGAGATGCTTGTTGCCTTCGCATCCATCCTCTCTCCGCACATTTTCCAGCCCTTTATGGTTTAATGTATATATTCAAAAGTTTACATTTGTGTTTTCAAACACTATCAATTCGTATTCAGAGTTTCTTACAGGGTTTCTTAGACTCTAACAGGTATGGGGTTGTATTTTGAAATACGTATATATAAATTAATATTATTTGTTATTATATATACAAACTGAGAATCTTTAAAGGTTTTAGTGTTTTGCACACATTCCCTATGGATTTTCTGGCTTTTGGGGGCTGTAATCTCCCTTTTTGGGGGGATCCCACCTGACCCCCTTGGTTCCCCACTCACCTGCTACTGCACCCCTTCATTGCTCTCCCAGTGACATCAGAGTGTCCCAAATGATGTCATCACCCCGCAGGCTCCAACCTCTTCCCTTTGGGCTCACCCCCAAAGAAGGCACTGCCCTGGACAGCAGTGTTTTGCTTTAATAATGCCATGGGCATACGTACATCCCTCCCAAAAGAAGGGGGCTCTGCTAGAAAATAAAGGCAGGGCAGCCCCCAAATGGTTGAAGTTTGCACACATCCAGTAAAAACACTCCTGCTGGAGAGGTCTTGGATTTTCCTTTGGCATTTACTGAACTGACACAGCTCAAACTGATGCCATTAAATTCTCCATCTCCAAAACACACAGTATGCCTGGGATTTTTGCCTGTCACACAGTCCAGAGGGACCTCTGGCAGCTGCACTGCCCAGGAGGTGCTGTGGGACTGCTGGGAAAGGCACCATCGGGAGAGAGGCAGAAATAAACTAATTCGGGGCACTACCTCAAAATATTTGGAGAAAAATACCATAACATTCCATGTTCTCCCTTTTTGAACAAACACTGGGCTGCAAACACCGGCCCACCCAGCAAGCAGCGTCACACACATCCTTGCTCTGCAGCAGTGGGTGTGCTGGCTCGTGCAGGCTGCACCTTCCCCCTTCTCCTCAGTGAATGTACAGTCCGGGCCACAGTCCCAACTCATTCCTGCTCTAAAATGGGAAAGGCAGGGAGTAAAATCACACCACCTCCCTCAAGGTCCCTTGGAGCATTTGGAAGTCACTTTCTACACTCACTCAAGAACCAGCAGATTCATCCCTGCCCAAATCCTCCCTCTAAAGGGGCATTCATGTAACACTGAGCCACAACTTGACCCCTACAAACCAAGCTCTCCCAAAGGCATTTCAGCCCATGGGTGATCATGAGGCTGTTGGGAAACCACCCTGCAGTCACAGCAGCACCCATAAGGTCTGCCCTGAGGTCAGAACCCTCTGGCACAAGAACCCAAGAGGAGATTCCAAGGAAGAATCAAACTGCAAATTGAAATCCCATATACACAATGAAGCAGATTTCTTTTCACTTTTGGGACACAAGAAAAGCCTTTAGACCATATGTACACACATGAAAACCCCACACCGAGCACTTGGCTTTAAAGATGTTGCTCTTAATGTTATAGACATGTAATTGCTTTGGGATTTGGCATTTCCTGCATCTCCAGTCACTGAAACACATTAAAAGAATGAAGTGCAGAGTGCTGAAGCTCAGTTATTCCTATTATACTTCAGTGGTGCCATTTGACATACCAAATTCAATGCAACTCTTAAAAAATGAAAAGCAACGTTTTCTCCCTCACTTTTAATTTTCCCAGAGAGGGAAGCAGGGATTCTGGGCACTACCTGCAGAGAGATCAGCTCAGGCTCAGGAACCACAGGGGAAAGGGAGCAATAGAGTAGGAGATGGGCTCTGTGAGAGCAGTCTGGTTTTGTGGCTGAGTCACTGAGTGCAGAGATGGAGTATGGCCTATTTAACTAGGATAGGAAGGGGGCTGTCTCAAGGGACCTTTGCTGTCACCTTGCTCCACATGCCCATCTGTCTCTTGGGATGCTCAGGAAACAAAAACATGACCACCATGCTTCTCTACACTAGGTGTGTGCTCCTGAGACCCAACCCCGGAGCTGCAGGACCCAGAGACAGTGGTTTCACCACAGAAATGTCACAGCGTCTGGAGCGAGGCTTTGAGTGACTAAACTTGTCAAGGTTAGTTAAAGAGATTTCACCATGCACCCTTCTGGGGGCCTTTTTGGGGTCAGCAGTGGTTCAGTCAGCACCTGAGAAATGCTGTGGGCCCTGCCCCCTGGGAAGTGGTTGACATGTTTTTAAAAGCAAGGGGGAATTTGTCTCGAGTAGCCTGACAGGGTCGGTGTGCTGTAACCACAGCATCCTGTCAGCCTGCAGCTCAGGAGGCAGAAGTCGGTGTTGGGTTTTTGTGACTTCCAGCCAACGGTTGGGTGATCTATCAGAACACCCCAGAGTTTCCTGTTGGCCCCTTCCTAGTGTTGGTGAGTGCAAAATCAGCAGCCTGTTCTCTCACCTTTTTAGACACATCTCTCCTGTTGTTATGATCCGTAGTTTTGAGCCTGAGTAATTTGAAAGGGCCACGAATAATTAAAATTCCTTTAAACCCAATGGGGTCAGAATTCATAGGTGTCACGAAATCTTTTAAATGTGCCAAGGAGTCTTTCTTTTTCCCATGGAAAACCCAAGGAAGACAAATTTAACAAAAAGGAAATCTAGACTGTAATAAGTAATTTTTTAGTTCTAAGTGGTCACTGGATAGGACAGTGGAATTTCAAAGATTTTCATCCAGCTTTCAGAAGAAATGGCACAGTGCAAACCAAGCATAAGAAAACTTTATTTTGGTGCATATTAAGGAAACCTAAAATGCAGGTACCATACACTTAAAAAAAGAGAAAAATGCTCAAAAGTAGAAATGGAAATGAAAACACTACTGTACACGTGTCTGAAGTGAATTCCTCTAGGTCCAAATTAGATCTAATTACCTTCCCCGGAAGACTGGCACTGATAAAATCCTCTAAAAATTGAAATTTATACAGTATTCCCCCTGTGCCTGGGATGCCTAAGCAGAAAAACAAAACATCTATAGCCAACAATGTAATATGATCAGAGGTGGTATTTTTAAAGCATACTAAGTATAAAGTTTAAGTTTTGAAAACTATCTAAGCAATTTGGATGCATCAGTGCAATAGATATGGGAGTTGGAGAGCTAACTATTCCTGCTTAACAGAGGGATGGAGAAAATAAGAAATAACTGAAATTGTTCTAACAATAATTCTAAGCTAGACAGGAGTTCAGCAGCATTAACTGTCTAAGAAGGATTCCAGATGGTGTTCACTGCAGAGCACCTTGATGAAGTAAAGAGACTCACAGATCTGCAGAAACTGGGGAGTCTGTTGATCCTTCAGATGTTTATTGGTAGCAAAGCTGACCCAGTGTTGTCCTGTTGTATGTTCTTTCCTGCTCTTACTCAGCCCATTGCTGTCTCACTTACCCAGTACCTGAAAGAGCAAACAATGTTTGTTTTAATTCCTGTTCACATTTAATGCAGTGGTGCTGAGTTCTCATTAATCTGCAATGCAGTGGCCAAATACTCTTTGGTCACTTGACTACCTGATCTTCTTAATTTTCCTTCCTCCTTTTCCTGCCTCCCTTTTCACCTTTGCTGGCTTTGGGGATTCTCCTTTTATATTCTTGCTGATTTGGATATTTATCTTTTGTGTGTTTTGCCACTTGAAACAACCAGTGGATTTCTTATAGAACCTGAGATGCTCTGGATTAGCCTGATTTGGGGATAAGGTGCAGTTTGGGGGATACATTGACTCATACAGAACAAGAACAGCTGAACTGATGCCACTCCTTGTGGGGCCACAGAAGGATGCAAATGGCCACTCTTTGATCTTGCCTCCCCTGTTCCCAGTGACTGAATGATGTGTTTCCTACCTCAGAAGAGGAACAGCTTGATACTCATGAGCACATTGAAGATGATGCTTTTTGCCAGCAGGACTCTCAAACCCAAAACAGCCAGAAACAGCATATTTGTTTTCTCCATTTTGACATTTGCTTTAAAAAGAAGTAGGGGAAAGAAATTGTCATCTTGATATTATCCCCACCCTGCCCCACTCACTGAAAACAAAGAAGGAAAATCCACACATCATAGCTGGATGAGGAAAGCGGGAACTAAGGAAAATATGAGAGAGGATTGTGGCCAGTGCAGGGAAGAGAGGAGAATTGACTTCCCACTGCTGTTTTATCCCATGGAAATATGTCAGCTATCTAGTCAGTTAACCTGAAGCAGCAGGTTATTTCTCAATAAGTGTTTCCAATTCAGATATTTCCGCACCAGAGCAAGGCAATTGCTCATGTTTTGGTATTGAGTCCACAAAAAGTGCAGCTTACTGCTTAATAAGTATCTCCAATTCAGAGATTTCTGTACCAAAGAAGTGAATGCTCATGCATTGCTACTGAATCTCCAATAAAGTAACTGCACTGTGATGTTCCTTCAGACAACTCACCTTTTTTAGAAGCATTTGTAATGCTGCAAACATCAGCTGTTCCAAATTCTTCAGTTTTCTCTTCTGTTGAATGATAGAGAGACACTGTAACTTGTATCCAAACTAAACAAAAAAATGACACAAACCCCACTTACAGGTCTTTTCCCAGCAGTAATTAAGCAGTATTGGAGAACCAGATGGCAGGTCATTAATTAATTATTAACTTGAAGAGAAAAATCAGTTTTCTATATGTGATTGCAGAAAACCCTCCCTCAGGATTGTTGAGTTTTACTTTTCTGTCAATTTTGAAGCAAAACAATTTAAAAAGTGATCAAAAGGCAACCAAGGTATCTGGGGAAAAATCATATGTCCTTTTTTATTTTGTGATTTCAAATAAGTTATTTTAAGCTTTCTTCTAGCAGGCATGTGTGACCATGTCCCTTCAACTATTTTGTCTTAGGTAAAGTTAGACTCACAAATATTAGAGGGTTGGTTTTACTCTTTTTTTGGGGATGGGGAGCATTTAGGTTGGTTTATTTGTATGTTGTGTTTTAGTAATTGAATTAAGCTCATATATATGCTAGGTGCTTTAAAATATCTGGTCTGCACTTAACTAAGTGTCTAAATATCTTTCTGACTGCACTTACTTTTGCTTGCTAGATCCTCAAAGGGCAGGAAAAAATCATGGAAGATGCATCTTCCAGAATCCTGTGGTGTTTGGACCACAGCACTGTACCTGACAGAATCGTGCTGGCTTTATTCTTGTCCCCTTTGTGTGTAGCCCTGCAGGTCACCTCTGCCTCTGGCTCCACTCCAACGACCTTCATGGTGCTGTATGTCCCCTCAGGTGTGACCACAGGTGCCCTCAGGTCATACAAAACAGCGCTCTCGGGCACATCAAGGCTGATGTTCTTAGGGTAGAAGGTTCTTGCCAAACAAGCCATGCTCAGTTTGTTGTCATGTTGTTTAGGCTTCTTTGATTTGAGCACAATGACTTCTGGGGCAGATTCCTCTTGACTCTCTGAAATAGAAGCATTGTTTTGTGGTGACTTCATTTTTCTGCATGCTGAATAATACATAGTTCAGATGCAGTCCAGCCACATCTGTCCCCTGACAGCTGAGTGTCTTTCTATGTTTATTTCTTCCTCCTGTTCACCTAGAGCAGGTCAAAGATGGAAAGGGAGTATAAGGGTGGGATTTTCTTTGGAGCTTCTAACCCCTGAGCTTCTTTTCACTAGATCTCATATACCCTGGAATGAGGAAGGGAACTTTTAAGAATACAACAGAAATTGTAATACTAATTGTAATGAAAAGAACTTATATACTAAGACTATTTACTTCAAGAGTAGCTTTATATGCTTCATATGCATAATACATATTAAAAGTTTTTGGTGTTTTATTTTTAATTACCAAAAAATGCTTTACTTGATGAGGCTAAAAGGCTTAATCATAGCACATAAAGACAATTTGTTGCTGCACTCCACAATACTGTTCCAATGAGTGGGATTACTTTCAAAATGTAACATGAGGTTAAGTCATTAACAAATGTTCTCTTCCAGGAGGTTTTCTTTCCAAATTCCATTCTTTCAAAGTTTCATTTTTATTTCTATGTGGACCTTTTCCCAGGCATACAACCTCTCTTGACAAGTGAGCAGTGTTTTGTGAGCTCTGGAGAGGTTTCCAAGTTATGAGACCATCTCACTGCTGAGCCATCCTAAAGGACAACACTGGGATGTCTAATAGAAGAGATCAGTGCTGTTCCAAACGCACCATTTATTCTGTCCTCTGTGTGTCTGTCCCTTCTGATCCTTAGGGCATCTTTATAGTGGGGGGGGTGTGTATGAAGGAGGAGCAGTTATATTTGTATTGCACATAAAAAGCAGTTACTAGACTTAGGTAAACAATCATACTTTTATTTCCTCTTAATTTTACAGAGTCACAGATTGGCTACATATTCCATGCTCTTGTGAATTTTGGCTTCCTCCAATGAGAAGTACACAGGGAATGAACCGAGTAATCCCTCAGCTATTCTCTTACTGAATTGCCTGAATTGAAGAGACGTCTCAAAATCTCATTAAGGGATGTGTTCTGTCTTTTGTCTTTGTAGACTCTCAGGAGGCACAGCTCCTGCTGTGTTCTTTAGGCCCTTTAGAATTTGGATCCTCTTTGGATTCCCTGCTCTCACAGGAATTCATCTATCCCAACAGAGGCATGTAAGATTTCTTAAATTTCAAAGGCAGCTGTATATCTCTATGGGGCTTGCACCTAGTAGAGTCCCATGGCTCCCTGGGCAGTGTGTGTTCAGGTGGTGGTGTGCAACTGAATCTTTTAGGACAACAAATATCAACCCAGCAGACTCACCCATTGCCCTGACTTTCATACAAAATCTAGGGAAGATGGTCTGTCCTTACAAAGATCTGCCATTTCTAAATATTAAAGGCTTGCTTACATTTCAAGCAGTTGCTACAAATAAGCTAATATGCCCTGTCTTTCCATGAGAACTGCTTACTCCTGAAACTCTTCACATCTCCTTTTTTCCTTCCCACACAACTGAGTGTTACACAAAAGAAAGCAGACACCTACTTGCACCTCATACTGCAGCTGAGCCTAAGACTTCATCCCCACAGTCTTAAAGTTAGAAATGTGGTAGTGGGAGAGCATGAAAATTTCTGATGAATACTGGGAAAGTATCTTTATTGTTCCTGAAACTTTTGTTAACTAAATAGGAGCTGAACTCAAACACCTGGCTAAAGAATCTGTGTTCAAGAGATCTGAGACGGGAGAAATGGCTCATTATACTGTCACACCACACAGTCCCTTTGCCACCTCACCACAAATCTCAGAAATACATTATTAGTAAAACAAGTGGAACTTACTTGGTTCAACTGAAAAAGTGGTTCCAGTTCCAAACACGAGCTTGTCTGTTGCCACGGTGTTTGCACATAGTCAAATAAACCCACCTTTCCCACTATGCTCTAAAGGTGTATAAAACCAGGCAATAAAAAGCCAGAGTTTGTCCAAAGGGTCCATGTATGGACTACCATGAAAGTGCTCCAAAGTCACCAAAATCATGCGAGCAGAAAACATTAATTTCATTGTAGAGTCATTTTAAACAATTTGATCCAGGCCAAAGCTTTAAAAACCCTTCTCTCTTCTATTATCCCAATAAGCAATATATACTTCCAGAATAAGTGGAATTCCTAGGAATTTTGCAGTTCTCTTCTTCAATACATTCCCTTTTCCCATTCTTCCTCAAAATGCATTGTTCCTTTGGCAGTCTCAGGTTTTTGAATGAGACCATATGGTGTTTGTGCCATTGTGAGCTACTCCGAGTTCTCAGCACAGTGATATACTTAGTTACAAAAAGTGCCTCTTCCTTCCCTTTTCCTGTACAGTATTACATGTGAGACATGGAGTTGTATGCTCTATGTACCACATAAGAAATCTCATAGACTTTAGAATAAGGACCTGAGGCTGGAAAGAAAAGAAGGAATTTGAACCTGCTTGAGACCTGTAAGATTATAATGTTACTCTGGGAAGACTCAGATTTTAGTCTCATGACAAAAGTCTGAGTACTATTCTAAAGCAATTAGCAAAACTCTTCAGTTACAGGCATGTTCTTTTTTGATGCTGTTGTTCTCTGTGCTCTACTTTTTGCTGACCAGGAAGAAAAGGGGTACACTCGATGTGGGATTTTAGAGTTGTCATCTTTCTGGATGGGTCAGTCTGAGGATCATTTGCTGCCTCAGAAGTCTTTATTCTGCTTTTGGTATTTTCAAAAGTGAAAAAAAAAATATTACTTTTCTTTATTAGGCAAAGACACATTGTTCCATTGGAAGAGTTATTAAACAAGGATTTTACTCTGGATGGTGCAAAACAGATTGATCAAATCCTGCATGATGGGGAACTGCTGCATCTTTAGTGCCACCCGAAACCAAAGACTTGTGTGGAACATAATATGGAAGCAAAGATTAGTTTTGCTTGAATGCATCCCTCATGTGTAGGCTGGACAGCAAAGCAGCTGCCACTTCAGTGATGGCAGGGAAGTTGTGGCGGTGAAATCTTGAAGGTGCTATAAAAGATAACCTTGCAATACAAGCATTTAAACACAAGCACGTGATACAAGAAAATTACCTTTAATTGAAACAGGAATCACTTGGTATTTTCAGTAGGGTAAGTGCATGAGTACCTCTTCCCCCATCCCAAACAGTGTTTAAACAGAGCAATCCTTGAAAATGGACATGCTGAGGTAGCAGCTCTTACCCTGAGGTAACAGCTCTGAGCTAACATCATGTTAACAGCTTTAGAGGGAAAAAGAAGACCTGCATACAGGAAACACACTTTAATACTGATTTCTAACTGCTGTCCAGCTGGAGAAGGGCCAATAAGGCAATTGTGAACTAGTATAGGATTAATCTACCCAAGTGACAGGGACAGGAAGGGTAAAAGGTGCAAAACTGCAGGTTTGGTCCCCCGCTAAAGTAGTACTGGAAGTTGGCTGTGAGGGTTAACAAACCAAAACTGAAAAGCAGGTGGGAGGGGACCTCTTGCTGACTGAAATGGCCCCAGAGTGGATGGGCTCTGCTCTCTTCCCAGAAACTATTAGTTGTCTGGGTGACTTGAGGCAGGCTCTAAGGCCTCCATAGGGTTTAGCAGCAATGGAGATTCTGCAGCAATCTACAGCCCATGAAAGTGTTTAAGAATGAATGCATTAACTCAGATTTGCTCTGATAGTGAGGTACGTTGGTATGGTCAGACACTCAGACAGTGTTCCTTGCAGTGGTCAGTGAGGACATAATGAATGGGGAGAAACCACAGCTGTTATGGGCAAAGAAAAGATCACTATCTGGGCCATGGAGGAAAACATTAATCATGCACTTCAAGGGGGAATTAATGCACAATCTCTTAAATCATTGAGCTGAAGGAGAAACAGGTGTAGAAAAGGCAGGAAGGGTGGGAGAATTGTAACACTAGACTGAGGTGGTGGATAGAGAGGTATTGTTTGCTGTGAGCTGAGATGAAGGTAGAGGGGCCCATTGCAGTGATGGTGCTCAGTAGAGGAGAGCTGAACTGGAGCTGATAACAGTATGTTCAAAATCAAATGATCTGGAAACAACATCTGTATTTGAGTGCCAGAAAAACTGGCATGGCACGTAGTGAATGTCCCATTGCTTGAATCCCAGTCGGCATTGGATGTGTTCTTCAGGACTCAGCTGTCTGGGGACAATGATGTGGTGAGGACGTGCGGTGTGTTGCACCTTCAGGCTTTTCCAGAAGTCAGTTTGTGCCTGGTGGTTCAGCCTCCTTTAACCACTGTGGCACCGAGCCCACACAGTGAGGAACAGTCATACAAAAACTCTCTTTTCATTTCAATGTCAGATGACTTCTGCTCTTTGATGTCTTTTGAATGCTGCATTTTGTCTTCCTCTGCTCTTTTGTTGCTGGAAAGTCAAACCACACAGCAATTGCTGTTCTTAAAAGTAGCATTGCCGGCATCACCTTTATGGTAGATTAAGGTAATAACACAACTTTCTTAATGAAACATTGTCCATATTTGGTGACACTGAATATGGATCAGTTTGGATTGTAAGAGCCCTCTTAACTAAGTTACTTAATTCCAGATATATTTTTAATAAACTTGTAGAGATTTAAGGGAGGGATACTTTTTAAAGAACATCAAGAACCAGACACATTAACAGCCAGGTTATTTTCTTACATCTTATGACTATTTTGTACCTAAAATTATTTATATTGTTAATATTTCCATGCTCTAGGAAAAATAAGTCTGTGATACACAAACTCTCCAGAGGTTAATTCTGATTGGTGTCATTATCTCCTTTTCTGTATGGATTCTGAGGAGCAGAAGGAGGAAAGGAGTGGTAATATTTGTCCCAGAAACACAGAATTAAAGAATGGATGAGAATGGATGGGATGTTAGAAGATGTTAGAAGCCCCCTGCTCAGAGTAGGGTCAGATAAAGCAGGTCACTAAGGACTATATCTAGTTGAGGTTTGAATATGAAGACTCCACAACCTCTCTGGGCAAACTGTTAGACATCACTGGAAAGAGCCTGGCTCTGTCCTGTGCATTTACACTTTCCCTTCAGGTATTTATATATTGATAAGTTCCCCTCTTCCAAGTCTTCTTCTCCTTGGGTCCAGCATGTGACAAAGCAACCATTCACCCCCACCATGCCCAGAGCTGGGTGGGTACCAGTATTCCAAGGGTACAACCCCCTTCTTTTCTGGAGAGTGCTGTGCAGGCAGCTGGGGCAGATTTGGGCTGCACAAAGAAGGAGCCATGTCCTCTCCCACAGCTCCCACACTGGCTCAACAACATCCTTGCCCAGAGAGATGCCCTGGGATGGTCCCTCTGCCCCCGTTCTCCTGGGATTGAAGGAGCACCAGGATATCTGTGAGGAAGAGGTGGTGATGGTAGGGAAGTCTGTGAATGGAGGTGAAGAGTCTGTGCTGTCTGAGGGGTTTGGGTATTGACCTGCCCTTGTGACTTACACACACATGAAATTTTATATCTAATTTCCATTATAAATGTCCAGTTTTACTGCAAATTCAGTTACTCATGGATAGATTGGGAGTTCCAACATCTATCCATCCCAAGTCTCACTGATATTTCCCAGAACTAGTCCAGACAACTCATTTTGACCAAGGGCCCTGTCACCCCTGCAGTCTTCCCCCTTTTTTGTACTTCCTCTCCCTGCACTGGCATCACTGTGTGCTGCCTGGCACAGAAATAGGTGGCTGTGTCCGAGGCTGTAAGGGCATCCAGCTGCAGGGAGACCTTGCTTTTGATTTTGTCTGCAGAAAAGGTGACTCGGCCTTGGAAGGCTGGGGCATAGCCTGTGTTATTCCCAAAAGGATAGATCCAGCCTACAAACTGCAGGTGCCCTCCTGGGGTCTGGCGCACACAGTTCCAGTCATATCGGGGGCTATCCAGAGGTGTTCCCGTTATAGTGCAGGTGAGTGAGAGCGAGCCAGAGACCTCCCCTGCCTCAGGACCAGATGCCACCATCGCTATGGTGGAAGGGGTACCTGGAAAGACATAGGGCATGTGTGAGATCGAGTGTCTGTGAGAATGCTCATGGGTGCAGTAGTCCATCCTGGGGCTGTAGGGTGCACAAACCCAGAATTTTGGCCTTTAGTTCCAGAAGATATGCCTGGAGGCAGTGGCTTGCTCAGCCTTTCTCTCTCTATGGGCTGGATGCCTCAAAATGGCCCTTTGTTCCTGAGACCCCTCTCGGGATTTGCCTTACCTCCTGCAGTTGCTACGAAAGGGAGACATGACAGCATCAAAACCACCTCCTGCTCTTTCTCCTTCAGCTACAGCCTGAGTCTCCCCAGTTCCTACTCCCGGCAGGACAGTGCATGCCCTGGGGGTCTGGGGAGGTGGGTCAGGGTACCATGGCAGGGCAGGAAAGGGCAAAATATTTTGGGAGTGATACAGGTCCCAGGCAGGGGGAAACAACCCCCCTTCTCCCTCCTTGCCTGTGTCCTCTTCCTAGGAAAGGGAGAGCTCTCACCTTTAGGGAGTGCAGAAAAGGTGATGACCAGCATCCAGAGGAGCATTGGAGGCTTCCCCAGAGGAATTTGCATGGTGCACCGAGAAGCAGGAAAGTAATATTGTGGAGCTGAGAAGGGCTCACAGTGTCCTCTCTTTGTGTCAGCAGATAAATGCCCTGTCCTTCCAGCACTGAAGGCTCAGACTTCCTTGCAACTTCAGGCAGACCTGCAGCCTTTTCTGAGCAAACACTTTGTAGCTGCAGGTACTTCATACATGGGGGAGCTGGGTACGCACGTCACTGCTGCCCTGGGTGGGGCAGGAAACCGCAGTTGGTTTTTTGTACTGCTCAGCCTGCACTGGAAATGCAGGGACCTCTTGTCTCCCCAGGGCCCCTCACTCTTGCATCTCTGAACCTCCTACCAGGGGCTGTGGCCCTGGAGATGGCTGTGGTCATGCAGGAGGCTGGGAGGGGACAGCCATGGCAACGTGAAGAGGGTTTTTTCCCTCGGAGTGGTATCCTCCCTGCCTTACCTGAGGGGATATGATTCCTGCTTCTCACAGCTGAGGTGTCCTGCCTGGCAATAGGACAGGGATAGGAGCTAAAGGAGGGGATAATGTCCTCTTCTCAAAGACTACTATGTTCTGGAGAACAAATCACTCTTCTAAAAGAAGTCTCTCCATTGTTCAGAGAGGAACATTCAGTAAAATTTGTCGGTCTGTTACAACCTGCATACCCCAGCAGGCACCCTGCAGCATTCCAGGAGCTGTCAGCCCTGGCGCCCTGAAAACATCTCAAGGGTGGCTGGTTGTGGGCAGGGAAAGTGCTGCCTTGGGCTGATGCTCTGCTGCTGAGCTGGGACAGGCTCCTGGGACTGAAGGAGCCCCTGGAAGCTGTGCCCAGGAGCAGGCCCCATGAGGACATGAACAAGGCAGAGGGTTTAAAAGTCTGGTGTGGGAAGACAGAGGAAATCTCACTGCCAAAGAAATCTTCTCAGACCTTTACACAGCAAGTCTCTGGCTGCAAGCAATGCAGATGAGTAGCCTGGAAGTATTTCTTAGAATGAGCACATATTGCAGTTTATGCAGAGGAGGAGAAGCTGCTCCTGAGCAGGCTTTCCCTGCCGCACTGTCAAAGGATAGGACATGACATCTTCCTCCTGCCAGGAACCTCTGCAGGGGTGTTCAGCCGTATGTGCATCCAGGAGTGACCGGGGCTGTCCTTCAGAGCAGGATCGCGGTGCCCCAGGGAGCTGTGTGCCAGGGCAGAGATCGTGCCTGCCAGGATCAGCACCCAACCTGCACGGACAGCTCCCCACGGCACCGCAGGAAGGAGCTCCGGGAGGAAGGAGAAAGCCCGTTCAGGGCAGGTCGTGCTTTTGTGAGGGTGCTGCGTGAGTCAGGTCTGCTCACACAACCAGACAGGACAATTCTAGAAGAGACTTTTCAAGAGGAAATTAAATGCAGGGATTAGTGTAAAGTTAAGGAGCTTTCTTGTGTTTTTGTTTTTCTGCTCTGGGGGTAGTGGAGTGAGGGGAAAGGACAGATGGGAAAGGAGTCCTTTAGTTTGAACAAGTCACTCAGATGCCTGATCTGTGACTTTAAGTGCTCAGCAGGTCTACGAGGAGCCTTGTAAAGTGTTTTTGGCCACTCCTCTGTCTGTGGACAGCATTAGCATCACCTCTGCTGGACCCTTCATGTTGTTTTGACCTGCCCTTCTCAAACTGCAAACAGGAACATGTGCCCAGTCAGTGCCTTGCAGAGATGGGTGAGTGCATAAAGTTCGGGATGCAGCCTGTGAGTACTGACACAGAAAAGACTAAGGACAGGGAAACACCTCCGAGGAGGAAAATCTTCAGCAGTAGGAATATGATCAGGGAATGAGAGGAAAGTAAAAGCAGAAATGTGGGAGGGAAGATTCAGGAACTATGATCCCGTTCAAACCATACAGCTTCCTCTGAGCAAACTCCTTTGACTCCTCACCCACCATTGCCCTCACGGCTGTGTCTTCCAAGACCTGAAACACCTCCTCTGCAGCCAGACCTCCCCTTCCCTCCTCCCTGTTAGAGTTACAGTCAGGGTTAGGGTTAGGAAAGCCTGGTACCTAGTGCTAAAGACCAGGCATAAGCAAAGACATTGTTCTAGAGCAGAGCAGAGTTCTTGTTCCACTGTCCCTTGTGGACATCACTAGATGCAGCTTGGACTTAGTATACACTTAAGGAGTGTTTTCCTGTTCATTAAGTTGTATTGTGTGTAAGTTTTGTTTGCTGACAATGAAGAGAAATCCTCCCGTGCCTGTGTGCAGGCAGTGCTCTGAGGAAAGCAGGTGGGATTTGGTGCAAAGGAGCTCTAACATCCCACTGAAGTTGCAGATTTCAATGGAGAAGTCTGATGGAAGGGAAAGTGATGGGAGTCCCAGGGGACAGATGACAGGAAGGTGATGAGGAAGTTTGTTGATATAGTGTCTGACCTCAAGGAGACTGCTTTTCCTGCCCACCCAGATCTCCTTAGGACACCCTCTGGATCAATATCAGTCAGAACATACTGCTATCACCTCTTCTGTAAAGTGAAAAATTATAAAGATACCCTTAAAAAGCAAAAATCCTTTCTTTTAAAATAGTCATTGAAATCTTCATCATTCACTACTCCCCTGAAACCTCTCCAGTTATCTGTACCATCCTCAAAGACTTGAAAAAAAATCACAGGATTTTAATGAGCCCCATGGTGTATTCGGTTCTTAATCAGTAAATCTCAGTTACTGAGAGGAGGTTAAACAAACTGCTCAAGAAGGCAAAGTCAGAAGGAAATTCTAAAGTTTCTTGGGATATTAATTGGCCCCACTGAGGGCCATTACTGACAAAGCCTCCCCATGTACACACTAATTCAGAAAGCTGGAGGCAGTTATGAGAGATAAGCAGAGGCACCATGCAGGTGGTTCTGATGCTGTGTAAGGCCTTGGTGTATTTACCAAGGCAAATGCCAAGCCTTGACCATCACTCTCCTTGTGGAAGGGAGATCCCGTCCCCCACTCATGGCTCAAGGCTTTTCCTGGGGCAGTGGGGTATGAGCTCTGTGCTCCCAAGTGAAGGACAAAGGTGTAACACCCAGCCTCCACGGGGGGATTCTGTTCTGATGGAGCCTTCCATCCATGCCAGCACCCTCAGCCATCTCCACTGCAGACTTTCCTACACTGTCCCACACCTGCACCTCTTTCCTTGCAGACTACTCACTCCCCCACCTTGTTCTCACCCCAGCAAGTCCGTGCCCTTTCCTTCACTGATTTCTCTCTATCCTACCTGGCTGTTCCTTGAAATACAAAGATATGGGCAGGCCACAGATTCCTTCTCAGTTACCTGTAGCAGCACAGCACTACCTTTTGAATGACAGTTAATGGGAAAGGGTTAACTATGGGCCAATAGAGAAACTTAAACAGACACCTCCAAGGACAAATTCCATGGTGCCTAGCTACACAGATAAGGGGGGCTCCGAGGGGCTTTGGAAAGAAGGGGGATGACTAAGTAAAAAAGAACAAAGAATCCATTTTACAACACAGTAAAAGCTTCCGTTTTTAAAGCATTCTGGCTAGTTTCTTCTTTTTCTTCAGAAACCCATCTC